>BPTQ01000008.1:39789380-40426682 GCA_019973895.1 Chrysanthemum seticuspe
GTCATAACAAGGTAATTCAAACAATTCAAGAGAATAGATTTCCATAACAAAGTTCATAGAATACCTAATCTTTTGTGATTACAAGAATTAGAAATCGTGGAATGTAGCAACCACGCGCCTCCAATCACCTAGGATCACCGCACAACTCCAAACTACCGAAACAATGGACAAGAATGGTTCCTTCCTTGCTTCTGGACGTTTTCCAGTAACTACTAAGCTTTTGGGTTGAGATAAATGGGTAAGTATGAGTTTTGGTGTAAACTAATACTCTTTTGGTTGTGTCACACTTAGTATACAAGTACTAGGTCCTTTAAATAGCCAAAGCACTTGCTTAACTGCCCAAAAAACGTTCTCTCCAAGTTAATATCAAGAAATGATCGGACTCTAATGATTATGGGGAGTTAAGACAACAATAAATGCGAATTGTGTAACTGCAGAGCCAGAAACCGGATCGGTTTCTATGTCGACCGAATCGGTCATGGTTTTGACCATTAGCCCAGCCGGATCCGGTTGCGGGTTGCGACCGAGCGGCTGGGTTTTGCTCCTTTTGACTTTTTGCTGACTTTTCCCTTTACGCTTCGTTCTTTGCTTACGTTGATGATTTCCAAAGCCAAACTTGATCTTTCCTTGCTGTAGATGCTTCGAAATCACTACGCTTCCATATCATTGAGTCCACAAGCTTCCAATCTCAACTTCCTTCCTTTAGAATCTTCCAAATGTGCATAAAAACTTCATTTCTTCAATATTCGCAATACCTGGCTACATATACATACACAAGACGCATCTTTGCACTTTTGCAACAGTTATGAGTAAATATAGCCGAATATCATGCACAAAACTGACAATAACGCTACTAAAAACATGTTCATTTTAGACGTTATCAGCGCTCATAATGTTGCTCGAACAAGAGGCGTGTCGGAGCTTTAACCAAACGATCCCATCTCCTTTTAATGGAGTCATACTCATCTATCCCACTGCATCTGTTTCTCATAAACTTGAGCAAATTTTGCTCTATATGCCATCGACAGAGTAATTTGTGAGCGGTAGGAAATTCTGCTCTACATGCCCCAACCAACGCTAAATCTCTGTCGGTGACAATAACACGTGGGTAGTATCTTTCGTCTATCACCTCTTTCACGTGTTGCAATACCCACTGAAAATTATGCCCCTTTTCACCGTGTATAAAGTTGTACGCCATTGAAAATGTTTTATTCGTTGGAATTACTCCAACAATTTCCAACAATGGCAATTTAAACATGGTGGTATTGTACGTGGAGTCCATCATCATGATTTCAGGGAACGTACGCCATAGAGCATACGAAGTGGGGTGAACAAAAAATAGCTCCTCAAGCTCATTATGCTCATTCACCCTCGGGTAATATGCATACCCTGAATCCGTCAGATACGAGTAAAGGACTTGAATTTGAGTTCTATCACCTACTCTGGCTCTCCGGAACTTATCAAGTGCGTTATATATAGTTCTAACGCTAGACACGTTATCCGGATTACGTCCCTTTATTGTCGAAAGTATATTACGTGGTCGTACGCTATACTCTGACAATTCTTTGACCAAACTCAACTCATCATCTTTTAATCGCATTGCATATGGCATACCATGCAACGACTCTAGCAACTCATGATTATGGCTATCACACTTCACCCTCAAAATCCAATTATATCGTGTTGGTCTATATTTCGCAACTCATCTGAATGGACAATTGTTTTTTTTTTTGTTTTGGTTTTCCGTTTTCCACTACCGTGATTTTCATAAATCCCGCCCTTTGTACACCTATAATTAATTTCGTACATCTGACCGTTTTTTGATTTGGTTCTCTTTTTAACAATGACAAAACCGAGCCCCGAGGCTATATTTTGCACCCACTCAGTTACTTCCTCGTGAGAACGGAAAGCCTGAAAATACATAACAAATTTTATAACACACTTTTTTTTTACTAATACTTTTTTAATACTTTTATAACGGAAAGCCCCGAGGCTATATTTACCTCTTGTCTGATAAATGGGCAATCCTCTGATACTTCCTCGTGAAAACCGAAAGCCTGAAAATACAAAAGTTTTTTTTTTCAACAAATACTTTACATTTACATTTTACAACTTTTTTTTTTTACTTTTCTTTTACAACTTACATTATGTTTCATTTACAACTTAAATATACAAAATATATATATTTTTTTTACAAATGATACCTTTTTTTTACAAATGATACATTTTTTTTACAAAAGTTATACCTTTTTTTACAAAATACTTTACCTTTTTAAAAAAAAAAAAAAAAAAAAAAAAGAGAAAACGCGTTTTATACGCTTTTCTCTCACTTCACTTATCACTGTCTCACATACTCACCACACACACACACACGTTTCTCTCTCTCACTCTCTCTCTCTCTATCTCATATATTTTTCTCTCTCTAATTTAGATCCATGGTATGTTTCTCGCTGATTATACAACTTACATTTACATGATGTTTATCACGTGTTTTATGTGATTATATCATGTTTATTTGATGTTTATGTTGGTAAAATTAAAAAACGCCTATTTTTTTTTAGGGTTTGGGTATTTTGGTTCTGTGATGGTGAGTATGTGATGTTTGTATGATTTGTGGGTGATTTGTGGGTTTAATTAAATAGATCTGCTATAAAAATTAAAAAAAACGCCTAATTTTTTTTAGGGTTTGGGTATTTTGGTTCTTTGATGGTGAGTATGTGATGTTTGTATGATTTCTGGGCGATTTGTGGGTTTAATTAAATAGATCTGCTATAAAAAAAAAAAAAACGCCTAATTTTTTTTAGGGTTTGGGTATTTTGGTTCTTTGATGGTGAGTATGTGATGTTTGTATGATTTCTGGGTGATTTGTGGGTTTAATTAAATAGATCTGCTATAAAAATAAAAAACGCCTAATTTTTTTTTAGGGTTTGGGTATTTTGGTTCTGTGATGGTGAGTATGTGATGTTTGTGTGGTTTCTGGGTGATTTGTGGGTTTAATTTAACAAACCCTATGGTAAAAGCAGTTACAAACTGCTTATGTGAGTGGGTGATTATGTGATGTTATGTGAAACTGCCTAAGTTGTGTGGGTGTGATCTGCGCAAAACCGTCAAGTCAAACAGACTTAAAACTGCTCAGACACAAATACAATTAAGATCAGAGAATACAGGGGATTCCCGGGTCGTTAAGTCCCAAGGAGACTCAATGGTGTGTACAACACTGATTCAGACGATAGAATGATCACTAATGATAGCGATCAGAAAGGATTGATGAATGATTATACTACTGAAAAAGATTATAAATAAAAGCGACTTAAATGCAAATTAAGAAAATTAAAAAGATAAAAGATATTAAATAAACGCTATCACTATTTTTAAAGATCGAACGTTTAAAACTTAAAACGAAAAACTTACGTTTAAATACAAATAACGTAAACGTACAAATTAAAAAGTGAAACTTATACAATATAGATCCTAAAAATATGAAAAATACATTTTTACAAACCTAATGATATGAGAAAATTTATAGAAAAAGAAAATTATTTTTAACACTATTTAATTAATTATTATTAATTAAAAACTAATTTAAACTATTTAATAATACTCTAAAATAAAAGAAAATATGAAATAAGAATAGAAAAATAAAGTTAAGACTTAGAAAAATCTAAAATATGATAAAACTAATTTAAAAACTGAAAATATATTTTTTAGACTTTTAATGTATTTATTATTAATTTAAAACTATTTAAAACTAATTTAAGTTATTGAAAATACCAAATAAAAGAAGAAAAATAGGGAAAAATACTTTTTAAGTTTTTTACATTTATCTAAACTTAAGAAAAATGAAAAATTATTTTTTTGAGACTTTTCTTAATTATTTGTATTTAAAGCTAATTAAAAAGGATTAAAAACTAATTTAAATTAAGAAAAATAGCAAATGAACTTGGAAAAATCTGAAAATTTCAGGGAAAGTCTAAAACATTATTCTAAAGCTGAGAAAAATATAAAAAACAGGGCTTATGTGGAAGAAATAGCAACTGATGTGTAAAAGGAGCTAGAATAAGCACTTGGAAATAAGCTAACAAGCACAAAAATGAACCAACTGATTATATAAGCTAGGGTATACTAAAACTAATCTAAGGCAACCTAAAGCAGCTACTCCTATCACCTAAATAAGCATTAACCAGGATTTGAGCAAACTGAAACTTAAGCCAATAAGCAAACAGGCCCTCACTGTTAAAGCACTAGCAACTGCTTATTTGATAAGCTAAAGTGAAAACAAAAAGTAGAGATCTCAAGACCACCTAGTAGAGATTACTTGTACCAAAATTCAGCTAATAAGGACCACTAATAAAGAAGTTATAGACTAATCAAAAAGTGCCAAAATGGACAGATGACTGCTGAAACAGAACCAGTGAAACAGGTGCTAGTCTTGAGCTAATGTAACTGCTTATCAGATAATCTAGAGCCTAAAACAGATTTGTGGTCTTGAAGACCACCTGACAAACTACCAATGGACCAAAAACCAGGCCCTAACAAGCTCTAATGAACCTTGTGCAACTCCTGCAAGTTCTGCACAAAATGGGTCTTTCGACAGATTTGACTTTTGAGAAAAACATGAAAGGTTGACTTTCTTGAAGTTTGATCTTGATTTAAGGATTGAAAATGATATATATTGATGAAATAACACTGATTTAAGCTAGACCTATGTATTTTAAACATGAAATGAGCTTTTGCTTTGTTGAAAATCCAACAGTGACTGCTAAGAACCAATGATATGGATTTTTGACTTTTGGTGATTAACAGGCTAAAGTAAAGACTCAAATGAGTTTCACATGACTAAGCAAACATGAACCAACTAAAGTTAAACACTGAAAAAGACTTGAAGACAGGTAAAGCATTAATTCCAAACACCCCTATTTAACTGATTTGCAAGTTTTTATGAAGCAACTACTGATTTAGCTGAGACTTTAGATTAAACTGATCTTAAATAACATAAATAAACCTTAATTAACAGATTACAACTAATTATAACTACAAATGAAAGCTATGCAGTGGAACTTGGAAAATCACTTACACATGGTCCAAGGCCACAATGGCTTGCCACCTATTGAAACTAGAACCACAGTAACACTACCCTATTCAAACCAACCCAAGTACACAAAATCAACCCATTTCAAGCTCTGAACCAACCCAAATCCTTCTGCATCAATTTTTGCTCCATCTTTGACTTTTGTTGACCATGTACCATTTTTGTTTGGAACTGGTTTCCAAGCTTTCCAAAAGCTTAAATAAGCTTAAATAAGCTTAATAGAACTTACAAATAAGCTGTTAAAGATTGCATATAAGATTTTGCAAATTGAATTTCCAACAGTGAAATATGAAATTTTGAAACTTGAATGAAACTTGGAATTAGGATTAAACTTGATTACAAATGCTGAATTACCTTAAATTCAATACATTAAAACTTAAGAATTACATTTTAAGGTTTTCTAAGACATTTCTATGAAAATGACATATAAAGACAATTAAAAAAAAACTAACTAACTGCCACTCCTTCTCTCTTCCTTCCTCTTTTATACCCAAGCTTGCTTCTCTCTCCTCTCTTGAGCAAATCCCACTTCTGTTGATAGCCATTGGATGGCTTAAGGTCAGTTTTGGCCATTGATCTATTTTGGCGGGAAAGTGGATTTTGACAGGTGGAGGACTTGAGTGTGGGAGGAGGGATACATTAAATGGTATTTGTTTTGTGTTGATTTGGAGGGGACAAGGGTGATGGATAGGTGAGGAGGGGGGTGGTTTGCAGAGAAAGTGGGGGAGAAGGAGGGAGACAGTGATAAGGTTTTTGGTGCATTTTGGTTGTTTTGACCAAAGCTTTGACCAGGAATATTAATAACCAAAGGGTTCAAAAGGTTATTTGACAAGGGGTCATATGGTAAGCAAAGTCCAAAAATGGGTTTAAGGCTTTAATATTGGAGGGCTTAAGGTGTAAATTCTGAAACTTCAAGTACCTAGGCTGCCAATTCTGAAAAGTTTCTCCAAGGACTAAAACTGACAATATCAGAAAGTATAAGGACCAATCTTGCCATTTTGCCATTTTCCAGGGGCCATTTCTGCCAAATCTTAAACTTGAAGGACCAATCTTGTAATTTTCTCAAACTTATGATATTTTTCACCAAAGGACTAAATTTGACAAGTTATGATTTTAAAAGGACCTTTGGTGACTTTTCTTTTGAAATTTTGACTCAGGGACTATTTTTGACAATTTTAGAAACTTGGGGGACTGAAACTGCCAATTATGCAAACTTTGCTCATTTTTCATCTGATTTTAAACATTTTGCATCTGAAACATATAAAATGTAATTTTGAGATATTTTCAGTATTTTGATGCATTTCTGAGCATTTTTAAACGTTTTGCAGTTCAGATTTAACCAAAAATGATGAGTATTTACACACTCATCAATCCCCCACACTAAACTATTGCTAGTCCCTAGCAATCTTTTGAGAAAAACTTAATGGATTTGAAACTCTTTACCAAAAGCCATTACTTCTGGAGTAGCCAAATATTTTAGTTCAAGTAAGAACCATGGTACACTGATAACCATGTGATTTTGAGCAAACCACCAGCTTTCAACGGATTTGATTTTGTCTTTACCAGAAGCCGTACCCTTCTGGACTAGCCAACTCTTAGATATATTATCAATATTATCTTTGGTGAGCTGATTACCAATTATGGTTTTTCCACTGCCTTTACCACAAGCCATAAACTTGCGGGCTAGCCAACTCTTCACTTTTTAGGATATGGTGAGCTGAATACCATACAATTTTGGGCAAATTGCAAGCCGTCAACGGATTTGAGATATCTTTACCAAGAGCCGTTTGCTCCTGGATTAGCCAATCCTTTAGTTTATTAGACAAGGCGGACTGATAACCAAATGAGTAAGTGTAAAACACTTACTCCAAAAAAAAAATTTTGGCCAAAAACGGGGGAATTAGGCGGTATAATTACATGATAAAATTCGTGAGAATTCCCCCCCACACTTAGAAATGAATATTGCCCTCAATATTCAAAGTACCGGCGGTTATGCCGAAACATAGAACGTAAAAGGGAAATACTACGGCCATTATTTTGAAAGATTTTTTTTTTTTTTTTTTTTTTTTTTTTTTTTTTTTTTTTTTATATCATATATATATATAACATGTGGGGCACTCCCCCACACTTAGGTGGAACACACGGGTGAAAACCCATGTTAAGCTACTGTTTTTGATTACCGAGTCGCTAGCTTGACTCGACCCCGAATTCATTTGTTCATGGGGAAGCAAAGTGGAAGAAACAATCTCCATCAGACTTTCATTCAAGATGTTTGGATAAACATTGAAGCACGTGAAAGTTCCACACCGATGAGATATACATAGAAAGACAGACCCGACTCACAAATGATAAATGAAAATGCCGGGGTCAAAGATAATGTCTTCACTCCCGAAGGAGTTAAGACATGGAGAAGTCACACCGTATGTGAAGAAAAGAAGGAGAATCATGATGATGATCATGACTAACTCCTCATTATCAGAAGGAGAATTCATGATTTTTGGATCATGAATCTCATCAGTGAGGATAGAATCATCATCACATGATGGAAGAGATAAGATAGAATACAGAGGTGGGACAAGTGGTGTGCTCTGAGAGCTAGCAATTTCCACCACTTCCGTGATGGTCTCTGTATCGGCCTCAGACATTTCATCAAAAAGAGGATTTACTTTCTCAAAAGTGTAGTCATTATTAAATTCAAAAAGAGGATTTGAGAAAATCCCGGAAGTAACCTCAGAAATGTCAAGAGAATCACAAAAAGGCAAATCACAATCACTATCGGATATATCCTCAGACTCACTTGGGATTGGGACAAGATCCTCAACACTAGATGATTCCGTTTCCGAAATAGTGCTGAGATGATCATCCTCCATTATGAGAGAGTCTTTGGAAGCAATAATAGGTAAGATAGGTGTGATAGCAATAGACTGAGGGAGTTGAGAAATAAGATCGTTCAATTGAGTAACACTCTCCTCGTCGTAATCATAGTATTCCTTCATTTGAATACTATCCTCATCATCGTCGTCATCATATCTGATTCTTATATTCATCTGCTGAAGCTTACACACCATTCTTTTCATTTGCAGTTTCTTTCGAATGCGTATTTCTTCAGAACTTTGAGGAAGATTACACTCCTCGTAATCATTGAAATGATGTGAAGGCTCGGAAGTCTGATGACTGATGGAATACTGTGGGGGTTGGAAATTGTCAAAACCGGGAGAATTGGAATTTTGAAAATTTTGATTCACCGGCTGACATTCAAAAGTCGCATGAGGACCCCCACAATTCTCACAACAGAGATAATTGGGAAAATAACTTTCACCAAAGTTCTGATTGTAACATGGTTCCGGCTCATAGACAAGCGGGACCTGTGGTGGACAATCAAAACCGTAACGAGAATCATTCTCACAAAACTCGTATGAGTAGGATTCGTATTGGGGCTATGGAGGTAGGTAGGAAAAATCGGGTGTTTCATTTGAAATGGGATCGGAATTACCGACAAATTTGTCCCCGAAACTCACATTGGTACATCGCCGACAATTTCCATCGTTAAATGGACCTCCACACCAGGAACATGTCGAAAACCATGACATCAAGAATTAAACGGTTAAGAGGGATAAGAGATGAAGAATTAAACAGATTGGAGGATAAAGGAATGGAGAATTAAACAGATTAGAGGGTAAAGATGAATATTTTTGGATTTTTGAAAAATAGGCTATAGAAACAAAGAATGAAAATATTTTTGGGTTTTTGAGAAAGAAAATATAAATACATACAGATGGTATAAACAAGGAGTGAATATCCAAATCACTAATCTGCTAGACGGAAGATAATCAGCACAGCTCCCCGGCAGCGGCGCCAAAAATTTTGATCTGCGCAAAACCGTCAAGTCAAACAGACTTAAAACTGCTCAGACACAAATACAATTAAGATCAGAGAATACAGGGGATTCCCGGGTCGTTAAGTCCCAAGGAGACTCAATGGTGTGTACAACACTGATTCAGACGATAGAATGATCACTAATGATAGCGATCAGAAAGGATTGATGAATGATTATACTACTGAAAAAGATTATAAATAAAAGCGACTTAAATGCAAATTAAGAAAATTAAAAAGATAAAAGATATTAAATAAACGCTATCACTATTTTTAAAGATCGAACGTTTAAAACTTAAAACGAAAAACTTACGTTTAAATACAAATAACGTAAACGTACAAATTAAAAAGTGAAACTTATACAATATAGATCCTAAAAATATGAAAAATACATTTTTACAAACCTAATGATATGAGAAAATTTATAGAAAAAGAAAATTATTTTTAACACTATTTAATTAATTATTATTAATTAAAAACTAATTTAAACTATTTAATAATACTCTAAAATAAAAGAAAATATGAAATAAGACTAGAAAAATAAAGTTAAGACTTAGAAAAATCTAAAATATGATAAAACTAATTTAAAAACTGAAAATATATTTTTTAGACTTTTAATGTATTTATTATTAATTTAAAACTATTTAAAACTAATTTAAGTTATTAAAAATACCAAATAAAAGAAGAAAAATAGGGAAAAATACTTTTTAAGCTTTTTACATTTATCTAAACTTAAGAAAAATGAAAAATTATTTTTTTGAGACTTTTCTTAATTATTTGTATTTAAAGCTAATTAAAAAGGATTAAAAACTAATTTAAATTAAGAAAAATAGCAAATGAACTTGGAAAAATCTGAAAATTTCAGGGAAAGTCTAAAACATTATTCTAAAGCTGAGAAAAATATAAAAAACAGGGCTTATGTGGAAGAAATAGCAACTGATGTGTAAAAGGAGCTAGAATAAGCACTTGGAAATAAGCTAACAAGCACAAAAATGAACCAACTGATTATATAAGCTAGGGTATACTAAAACTAATCTAAGGCAACCTAAAGCAGCTACTCCTATCACCTAAATAAGCATTAACCAGGATTTGAGCAAACTGAAACTTAAGCCAATAAGCAAACAGGCCCTCACTGTTAAAGCACTAGCAACTGCTTATTTGATAAGCTAAAGTGAAAACAAAAAGTAGAGATCTCAAGACCACCTAGTAGAGATTACTTGTACCAAAATTCAGCTAATAAGGACCACTAATAAAGAAGTTATAGACTAATCAAAAAGTGCCAAAATGGACAGATGACTGCTGAAACAGAACCAGTGAAACAGGTGCTAGTCTTGAGCTAATGTAACTGCTTATCAGATAATCTAGAGCCTAAAACAGATTTGTGGTCTTGAAGACCACCTGACAAACTACCAATGGACCAAAAACCAGGCCCTAACAAGCTCTAATGAACCTTGTGCAACTCCTGCAAGTTCTGCACAAAATGGGTCTTTCGACAGATTTGACTTTTGAGAAAAACATGAAAGGTTGACTTTCTTGAAGTTTGATCTTGATTTAAGGATTGAAAATGATATATATTGATGAAATAACACTGATTTAAGCTAGACCTATGTATTTTAAACATGAAATGAGCTTTTGCTTTGTTGAAAATCCAACAGTGACTGCTAAGAACCAATGATATGGATTTTTGACTTTTGGTGATTAACAGGCTAAAGTAAAGACTCAAATGAGTTTCACATGACTAAGCAAACATGAACCAACTAAAGTTAAACACTGAAAAAGACTTGAAGACAGGTAAAGCATTAATTCCAAACACCCCTATTTAACTGATTTGCAAGTTTTTATGAAGCAACTACTGATTTAGCTGAGACTTTAGATTAAACTGATCTTAAATAACATAAATAAACCTTAATTAACAGATTACAACTAATTATAACTACAAATGAAAGCTATGCAGTGGAACTTGGAAAATCACTTACACATGGTCCAAGGCCACAATGGCTTGCCACCTATTGAAACTAGAACCACAGTAACACTACCCTATTCAAACCAACCCAAGTACACAAAATCAACCCATTTCAAGCTCTGAACCAACCCAAATCCTTCTGCATCAATTTTTGCTCCATCTTTGACTTTTGTTGACCATGTACCATTTTTGTTTGGAACTGGTTTCCAAGCTTTCCAAAAGCTTAAATAAGCTTAAATAAGCTTAATAGAACTTACAAATAAGCTGTTAAAGATTGCATATAAGATTTTGCAAATTGAATTTCCAACAGTGAAATATGAAATTTTGAAACTTGAATGAAACTTGGAATTAGGATTAAACTTGATTACAAATGCTGAATTACCTTAAATTCAATACATTAAAACTTAAGAATTACATTTTAAGGTTTTCTAAGACATTTCTATGAAAATGACATATAAAGACAATTAAAAAAAAACTAACTAACTGCCACTCCTTCTCTCTTCCTTCCTCTTTTATACCCAAGCTTGCTTCTCTCTCCTCTCTTGAGCAAATCCCACTTCTGTTGATAGCCATTGGATGGCTTAAGGTCAGTTTTGGCCATTGATCTATTTTGGCGGGAAAGTGGATTTTGACAGGTGGAGGACTTGAGTGTGGGAGGAGGGATACATTAAATGGTATTTGTTTTGTGTTGATTTGGAGGGGACAAGGGTGATGGATAGGTGAGGAGGGGGGTGGTTTGCAGAGAAAGTGGGGGAGAAGGAGGGAGACAGTGATAAGGTTTTTGGTGCGTTTTGGTTGTTTTGACCAAAGCTTTGACCAGGAATATTAATAACCAAAGGGTTCAAAAGGTTATTTGACAAGGGGTCATATGGTAAGCAAAGTCCAAAAATGGGTTTAAGGCTTTAATATTGGAGGGCTTAAGGTGTAAATTCTGAAACTTCAAGTACCTAGGCTGCCAATTCTGAAAAGTTTCTCCAAGGACTAAAACTGACAATCTCAGAAAGTATAAGGACCAATCTTGCCATTTTGCCATTTTCCAGGGGCCATTTCTGCCAAATCTTAAACTTGAAGGACCAATCTTGTAATTTTCTCAAACTTATGATATTTTTCACCAAAGGACTAAATTTGACAAGTTATGATTTTAAAAGGACCTTTGGTGACTTTTCTTTTGAAATTTTGACTCAGGGACTATTTTTGACAATTTTAGAAACTTGGGGGACTGAAACTGCCAATTATGCAAACTTTGCTCATTTTTCATCTGATTTTAAACATTTTGCATCTGAAACATATAAAATGTAATTTTGAGATATTTTCAGTATTTTGATGCATTTCTGAGCATTTTTAAACGTTTTGCAGTTCAGATTTAACCAAAAATGATGAGTATTTACACACTCATCAGGGTGCAAACGGGTAGGTTAACACCTTGATCTGCCACCATTGAGTGGTATGAATACCTGCTCTGGCCTACCCCAGTCCACATGCTCTGTGTGGTTTCTTGGGAAACTGCTTATGTGCTTATGATAAAAATGTGCTTATGTGCTTATTGAAACTGTCTGAGTTGTGTGGGTGCAAAAGGGTAGGTTAACACCTTGATCTGCCACCATTGAGTGGTATGAATACCTGCTCTGGCCTACCCCAGTCCACAGGCTCTGTGTGGTTTCTTGGCAAACTGCTTATTGCACACAGGCTCAGATTAGACCCCGTTCCAATAGTACTTTACGGGTTGGGTTATATTGACTGTGCTTATTTTTTTAGATTAACCTTCCCTATTATTTAGAGGGTTAGAGGGTTTGGAGATGAAATTGCTTATGAATCTGAAAATAACAAACTGCTTATATGCTTGATAAGCAGTTTGTTATTTTAAGCTGATTTGAAATTTGTTTTTTTTGTAAAAAAAAAAACTGGGATAAGGCAATGATGATTTAAAAAAAAACATGATTTTGGCTTGGCATTTCCGAATGGACGGCAAAAAAAAATTATTTTACAACCTTTGATGTTGCAGCCATATATGATAATATGATTTTGGCTTGGCATTTCCGAATGGACGGCAAATATTTTTTTTATTTTGCAACCTTTGATGTTGCAGCCATATATGATAATATGTTAAACTTAATCTGAGCCTAATGTTGTAAAATTGTCATTACCTCTGGTGATTGAGACATATCGGCAGCCTAAGATATTTGTTGTTTCTTTGTGGAATCTTCACTTGTTGTAACTTGGTGAATCTGCTTGTGGTAACTTTGGGGTACTTTGAAAAACCCTTTGTTTGTGGTGAGAGTAACTTTGTGAATCTACTTTGTGGTGAGAGATACTTGGTGATAGTTGCTTTGTTTGTGGTAATTTGTGAATGTGATACTGCCTTGTGGTGATGAGGCTGAATATAATGTGGAATCTGCTTGTGAGTTCCTGCAGTTTGGGAATCTTTCTTGTGAGTTCCTGCAGTTTGGGAATCTTTCTTTTGCTTTTGGTACTTGCTTGTGAACATTATGAAACATGTGTTTCACTTGTATAATGTGGAATCTGTGGCAATCTAACTTGGTTGCAATCTGGTATTGTGCAATTTGATCTGTGCACTTGTGTGCAATCTGCACTTGGACAAAAAAAAAATCAAAAAAAGGCGATGACGATTGGTTTTATAACCGAACGGATGGCAAAGTGATATTTTTATCACTTTGCAACCTTCATATCCGAGCCTAACACTTTTTATCAATTGTGCAAATGGTTTTCTAAATCGGCGATGATGATTACGTGTTAATCTGAGCCTTTGTGCAATCTGCTTGTGTGCTAATGCAATATGCTTGTGTGCTAATGCAATTTGCTTGTGTGCTAATGCAATCTGCTTGTGTGCTTATGCACTTGGACAAAAAAAAACTTGGCGATGATGATTAGTATAATCTGAGCCTGTGTGCAATCTGCTTGTGTGCTAATGCACTTGGACAAAAAAAACACTTGGGGAGTGCTTACTGCTTGTGTGCTTATGCACTTGGACAAAAAAAAAGTTTGGGAGTGCTTACTGCTTGTGTGCTTATGCACTTGGACAAAACAAAATTCTTGTGTGCTTATGCACTTAGACAAAAAAAATACTTTGGGACAAAAAAAAAACTGTGTGCAATCTTGGGACACAAAAAAGACAACAAACAGACAAAAAAAATAAATAAAGGGACAAAAACCTGCAAAAGTACCCCTCCCACTAGGAAGGGTTTGCAGGCTATGGACATAAACCCCGTTCATATAGTACATCCCTGATTTTATCTATGACTACATCTAGAAAGTGTTCAAAAGCGTGATAATGTGAGGCCAATACCAAAGTGGTGGACACAAATAACTTTTTTACTTTTGGCATATTGCATGTTGGGTCAACTCTTTATAGTTCAAAGAACTCAAATTCGTAATAACTTTCTAACAAGTACAACGCAAAATGTACTAATCTTTAACCCAATGTTTAATTAACTTGTGGAACAAAAAAATATTTATCAAGACATACCCCTTTATCCAAGCAACAATATAAAAAGAATAAAATATGATACACTTACTATTTTGGGCATACGATACCAAATAATAAGTGATGTAAAATGCCAAATGGGCAGTTGATGACATGTATTGTCATTATGGAAGGGTTTTTTTAAGGCTGCCCCGGTTGGGGGGATTCAATCCCCCTCATTTTTCCTGCCACGCTAGCTTTCTCTTTTCAGCGACCTTCAGGCGATTAGGTGCCCCAGTAAGGGCGACCAAGTTCAATTTAAAAAAAAAAAGAAAAAAAACATTTTTAACACAAAATAAAATTTCATTAATAATTAAAACGTTACATAAATAAAAACGATACGAAATAAAAGTAATAATATGTTAAATATAAAAACGATACGAAAAACATAAATCGTAAATCTAATCGGAATGCTCCCCGCATGCAGAGTCATACGAGGGAGTACGAGAACCGGAAAATCCCTCGAAGCGAGCCAAATCTTCCTTGTCTAGCAGAGGTTTCCCCGGTAGCTCGAAGTTGGTAGTCGAAGTTGATGCACCTACACCATCGTTTTTGTTCTCCCGATAGCTCCAATTGATTTTGGTGCTGACGTTGTTCGTTATCTTCTGAACACACCGCCTTCGCCTGGTCAAACAATTCAATGACGCTTATAATAGCGTTTTTTCGAGCCTCATCGTCGTTATTGCATTGATTTTGAACGTACACTTGCATATCTTCAACGGAATGGGGGAGACGGCAAGCCATATTAATCTTGTGTTGAGAAGTATTTTGAGTTTGAATTGTGTGAAATAGATTTATGGATTGAAGTGTGTTTGTATTGTGTATTTATAAGGTTAATTTTTTTTTTTTTTTTTTTTTTTTTAAAAACCGTTGCATTAAAAACGGTAATATTTTTGAAACAAAAGGTTTGTGGATTCGATCGACCTGGCGACCAACTAAACCTCCTTATCTTGGCGATCGAATGGCTACACAGCAAAAGGAATCGATCCTCTAATCGATCGAGTGCCCAACGATCGACACAAAATTTGCTTATTGGGGCTAGCCTAAGTAAAATAATTAATTAATCGAGGGGTATATTTCAAAAAGTGTACCATCAGCAAATAAGACGGGATCACGTTTCGCAGGCATCTCGTGTGTGCAAAAAAGACCAAAAAACAAAATGCCAGCTCATGTGGGCTTAAATGCCACGTCATTGGGTGACAAAAAGAATGTACATTACAGTAATCTTTTTAGACAATGTTTAGGTGGTACCATAGTATAACGATTAAAATACTCTCAAGCTGATTTGAACGTAACTTATTAGAGTATTAGGTACATGATTTAAACTAACTTGAGCCAGTTTGTTATATCAGTGTTACATTAAAAACTCACTCAACTCATTCACATATTAAAATACTTTTTTTTTCTCGTAACTCAAGTTAAAACACCTATTTTAAAACACACCATACCCAATTAAAACACAACATTTACACACAAAACACATTTAAAAGAAAAAACAAACCAAAAAGCACAAACTTGCGTAAGCCAATAGTTGGCTTGCATTTGGTGGCGCCAATTTGCCATTCACGTCGGACTAGCAGGGTGCTAAGCCATGGTACCCAACTCTCTCGTGCTCTCTTACAATTAAAAAATAATACTAAAATATAAAATAAAATAAATGATCCTTTAGTCGGCCTGTTGTTTTATATGTAAAAAAACATTACCGGTCATGTTCACATCAACTTGAGCGGATTTCAATCCTATAATTATACGTACTGTTTTTTAAGCAGACATATAAATTACTTTTGTTTTACTAATGATAGTCTAAGAATTATGGTTGAAAATTTGAAATAATATTTGTAGATTAGAGGATAATCTTTGATTTAGTAGTACGTAAGTTGACCAACAATTTATAAGCTTGGGGTTCAAACTTTGTTGAAGACATCTGTGAGATAAATTGTGAGATTGATGTATAGGATGTTGAAAATAATTGTCGGTTCTTAAAAATATAATAAAAAACCTTCAAAGAAACGAAACTTAACTACTACTTTTATATATTATGATATTGCGATAAAGTATCAAAAGAGTTTGTAACTTAACGGTATCTCACATTCACATGTTGTGTGATAATTTTTTAAATAAGTGTTTGTGAGTTAAGTTCTGTTTAAGACTGGTGACATGAACTTATGGTTTGTATATTCATTCTCTTTTTGTTAGGATATTTTCTTTTCACGTTTTACATAGTTGTACCACACTCACATTCTGCATTATTTATATTTTACATAATTGTACCACACTCACATTTTGCATTATCTGCTTATACAGTCATGTATACAAATTAAAAAATAAAGTGCGCAAATCATCTCCTTTATCAATTACCCCGTATAATGAAAAATAACATATTAAACATAATGTTTAGAGCAATCATCAGCAAACAACTACCCTTGCTTAAATGAGAATTTCATTTGGTCACAACATATGAGCAAAATTAAGATTTTATATGGGGTTTGCTAAATACACATTATTTCCACTAAATGGACACTAATAATAATATTATCATTAGTGTATTTTGACTAATCATTAACAACAACTTAATTAATATACTAATCATTAATGTTTTACTTTTACATTAATGTTTTCATATGGTTACATTTTGTTATTTATTATTGACTAAAATACACCGTTGGTCCCTAAACTTGTAGTGGAGGATCGCGATGGGACGAAACCGGGCATAATCATCGCCACGGGTCCAAACAGTAGCGATTAAATGCCAGAATGGTCCCTTGACCACTAACACCTATGTCAACGACCCTTTTCTGTTAGTTTGACGAGGGTAATATAGTCCAATCACATTTATAACTCAACCTAGTTAATTCTAACCCAAGAACTATTCCACCAAAACAAAAAAGTGATATTCTTTGAACAAATAATATCAGTGTTCCTGAGTCCTCACCACTTAAGTATGACTTCATAAAAGTCAACTTGTAAAGAAAGTAATAGCTCACAGAAATTTACCCAGGATTAACAAAAAAATTTATACATTATCAACTACTTAGCTAGTTGACTTATAACAGTCAACTATATACAGTGTTTGATGAAACTGGAACATAACTGATACTACGGAGTCATTGTCTGATACATGTTAATTTACTGATTCGATACAAAATATAGAATATGAATTTGGGCCCAACTTCAAAACGTTCAACTGCTGAATCTTCAAATGATCTACACAGATGAGATTGATATCCAGAAACTGTTGAACCGACAAAACTGTTAGGCCTAAGTTGATGATGCTGCTGCCACCTTGTCTGCTAAAACAAGTATACAAATTACAAACATATAAGTTATGAATTGTAGTGTTACAGGTTAATGGAATTTAACACATGACATGGTATTCATCACTGAAACATCACCTAGGGTCGCCTTTGGGCGAAGAGTGCTAGGACGCAGTTTGTAATCTTTTCTTTGCTCCGAAAGGGTGTCTTAACACCGCTTGAAACATCTGCAGCAGCACCACCAACCCTTTCAGCCTTCCCCTCCAAGTCAAACCCAGGCAAGTTCTCAACATCAAACCCTGCAAACTCAACCATTTTGGCCTTCCCCTTCCCGTCTAAACCTCTCTTAAATTCTTGAACAACTTGTCTCCCTTTTTTTCTCGGCAAAACCTCCTCTTCATCAACCATCTTTCCTTTTCCATTTCCTTTAATTTTGTCCCTTTTTTTAGCTACAACCCCTTCTTCGTCCTTGATTACTACCCCTCCTTTCACTCTTGGTGTCCTAGTTCCACTCCCCTGCATTTTTTTCTTATCGATCCCCTGCCATTGACTTGTAGTCCTAAAAGGTGTTTGACTAAGCATCCTAAAGTTAGCATCCTGCTCTACCCAACCCACAACTTCAAAACTGATGTTTTTTTAAGTAAAATTGTGCTAACTTTTGGGGCTTGTGGGCTATGAAGATATCAACTGAGTCATTTGTTTCAGCCATTCCAAACAAGGTATGAACATCAACATCAGTATGAATCAAATGCAAACCATTTTCTAGGGATTGTTTAGGATCACAAAAAAACAACGCCCATTTTTGTTCATTAATCTCTGATAACACATTATCAAGGCTTGAACTAAATATGTCCCTATCACTGGTAAAGGCACACAGATTAATTAATGAACCTCGTTCATACCTGAGTGGGCTATAATCAAAAACCCCATTATAGTGGATTCTGAACAGGACCTCACCTTCTTCTTCTTCCTTGACATCCTTAAACGTGGAGACGAATATGCTTCTGTCCTTCATTCTTAGTTTTTTGTTTTTTTAACAATGGGTTTGACTAGATGTGTATTTCAGTACGTGAGTGTGGATGTATGTTAGGTTTCGTTTTAATTGGGTTTTGTTAAATGGGTCGGGTTATTATGATAGTGTTTATGGTTTCGGATCTTGTTAGTTGGGTTCTTTTGGTGATTCCAAACACATTAATTGTGTATATGCGTATCAAGGAAGGCAAAAGGCCAAGTTGCAGGGTACTAGGTTTATAATGTCACAATTGGTCCCTCAATTTGGCCAGTCAGCCGTTTTATGCACTTAAAATTCCCGCGTATTTTTTGTCACACAAACTTGACTTTTTCTGTGTTTACTAACTTCACAATTAGTCCCTGAATTTGGAACGTCCAGTTGTTTTTGCTATTTATTGGTTAATACACTATATCATTTGCATACCAACAATCACAAGAAACAACCTCCCAATGGCTGACTTCCCACTACTTGAAGAACTCGCCAAATCTTCGAACTCCGACTACATGTTTGACTCGATTTCTCTCTTTTATCAGAGAGAAAACGATAAGGACATCAAAATTGCTAAAGGACTCCAAAACACTTTGACTGACTTGATTCGGGGTATGAAGGAAACCCAACAATACATCTCTGAGATCGAAGGCTTTCGAACTACGGTGATGAACTACAAGGTTATCGAGGATCTTCGCAACAGGCAAAAGGCTAATGTGTTGAAGGCATTGGAGATACGGAGGATGATCTGTCAGACACACTCACAGGTGTGTGACAGGAACAACTTCCTTGATCATCTTAGGAAGTGTTGAGAAGGAAATGCTATGGTTATGTTTTCCCCTTTTTTTTTGGAAAAATATGTACTGAATATTTATGTTCTAGTGTTTTAATATGAAGTTAATGAATCTATATGTTATGTTCTACTGTTTTAATTCGTTAATTATGTTGTTAATTGTTGTATTCGTCTAAGAGAGTTGTAATATGGTTTTGATTGTATTGGGTGTTGGTGGAACTATGGTCCTTGGTCAAACAGATTTAGAGTGTAGGGGACACAGGTTTTAGTCCCCTATCCAGTCTTGCATTAACTTATAGCAAGCACTTTATTCTCACATTTTACCACAAATTTGAATTCAAATACATAAACCCAACCCTTTTAGAGAAATTGAGTCAAAATGGGTAAATCTAGAGCTCGTAAACAGATTAAATGCTCCAATTGTCAAACTGTTGGACATAATAAGTCTAGCTGTCACAAGGATCAGGTACCAAAACCAACAAAGGAAAGTATGGTTCGAGGTAGAAAAAGGCATTGTGATGGCAGAAGGCAACAGGTATTCATTTAATTGTCATTTGTATAACGATTGTTCTAGTGTGTTTACATTCTAGTTGATGTACAAATGTATTACTTTTGAAGTGGATGGATGAAGAGGATATAAGAAAGACTATGGAACAAGAGTTTTATGATGCTCTTTACGAGCAAGAAGAAGAACACACAAATTTGGAGGAAAATGAAGAGCAGTCCAGGTTGGATGAATAAGCATTCCAGCATTTTTTGGAAGAGGAGAGAATGTACAAAAGAATTGAAGAGGAATGGGAGAGGAAAAATTGGCTTCAAGATGCAGAGTATGAGGCAGCTTACTATGGAGTGTCTGTGGAAGAGTTATATCCAAGACAACCATATGTGCTGGATAAAATTCACGCTCTGAAAGTAACAAATTCCAGCAGTTTTCTAAGGTTGTAGGCTTCTACTCTTCTAGCCATTTTGTAATATCGACAATATTATGTTTCAACATGTTTTTGTTTTTTTTGTTGACTTTATAAGTTGACTAGCTTGTAAGAATTTATGTTGTCTTTACTCCTTATCTACTTGTTCAACAACCACAACTCCCATCTACTTATATAACACATCTTAAGTCAGCAATTGTTTATCATGCCACCATATTATCACCATGGATGTAGAAAATGGTTGTCAAATGGTATGCATTGACTGTTGGCTTCAAAGGGAAAACAGGGCTGGATTGACCTTGTTTGTCCAGTGTGCCTTGAGATAAGGGGAAACACATCTTATACTGGTAGAGATGGTGTTACAAGGGAAAACACAACCACAGGAGATAGTGGTGGATATGTGATGGGTCTACATATTTCTGCACCTACTAGTGTTGGTGCATCCTTGGGCGGTGATGAAGAACAAAGTGAACCACCTACAACTGAAATAGCAAGTGGAGTTCGGCCAAGCCAAACACCACGTGAAGCACCTGCAACTGAAAGAGCAAATAGAGAACGCCCGAGACAAACACCAGTTGAACCAACTGCAACTGACAGACCAAATGGATCACCTACTAGTCATTTATCGCAGTGAATTCCTAGCAAGAAATGTTATGTTGTCTTTCAGTCTAAATGTAGCGTTAACTGATATGTGTGTGCTTCTTTTGTTATAATAATTGAATTTTGGTTACAATTTGAATCTGTTGACTTTATAAGTCAAACAAGCGAGATTTTAAAAACTAACAATTCGGTTTCGTATCCTCTAATAATTTGGTTTATGTTGACCTTATAAGTCAAAATTGGTTTTCCCAAGCACCCA
This sequence comes from Chrysanthemum seticuspe, assembly GCA_019973895.1. Lineage (NCBI taxonomy): Eukaryota > Viridiplantae > Streptophyta > Magnoliopsida > Asterales > Asteraceae > Chrysanthemum > Chrysanthemum seticuspe. The sequence continues at coordinate 39,810,622 of BPTQ01000008.1, forward strand.
CCTAAACTGGATATGCAAACGCAAACTACAAAATGAAAACAACATTTCCAAAATATACCTACACCACCACCTAATTACACCATATGAAGCAAAACATACATGTTAACAAGTATAGTTTTCAGTAACCATCATCAGCCAAAAACTATACATCTTCATTACATCAACAACTAAAAATAACAAGTGAACTTCTTGATGGGAGGCTTGTTATTCATGGGGGGAGACTTGAGGTCCTTAGGGGGAGGCACATACCACTCATTCCTATTTGTGCCGGAGCATCCCACAACCGCTACAAGACCAAGTACAACTTTGGGAGCGGAAGCCTTGGACGCCTTGGAAGCTTGGGAAGTGGAACCTTTCGAATTAGTGGTCTTAGAAGACATGTTCCCACACTCATCATCAGATGTGTCTGAAATAATGATGACATCAACTTCATTTCCCTTCACGTTAGTATCTGGAAAGATAGACAAAACAGATATAATCAGAGTTGACCTTTCTTAGCTTGTAAACATTCACTCTAAAGTCTGACCTTTCTGAGACTCCTTATTCCCATATTTTTCCCACAAGTCTTCAAGTATCACATCAGCAATGTCATCTCCTATATCCCACTTATTCCCATAAGTAGCCATGGCATAGTCAACCATATCGGCAGATACCTTTAGCTTGCTATAATCCCTCTTTTTGACAGATTCTGAAACCGCTCGGATTTCTGTCAAATAAATAGGAGTAATTTATGCTCCTCCCTTAAAATGGGAATAACACAAATACATAAAAGACCCGACTAACCTTTCATCACTTGAGCTTCTTTCGCAAATCTACATAAATCATCAAACATTTCATCAGACATTTCATCTTCTTTTAACCAAGTATTCCCGTATTTTGCCTTCACATATTTTACCATCTCATCAGTTACATCCGTACAAGTAAGCTCCTTGTCTGCCATTGTTAAAGTGTGTGCGAGGGTTGTGTGAAGAAGGCGGGAAACAATCAAGATGGTATATGGTAAACCGTTTCTCATAATTAACTAGGTTGAGTTATAAATGTGATTGGACTATATTACCCTCGTCAAACTAACAGAAAAGAGTCGTTGACATAGGTGTTAGTGGTCAAGGGACCATTCTGGCATTTAATCGCTACTGTTTGGACCCGTGGCGATGATTATGCCCGGTTTCGTCCCATCGCGATCCTCCGCTACAAGTTTAGGGACCAACGGTGTATTTTAGTCTTTATTATTTTTAATATCTTATGTTTAACATGTATGTACTAGTAACAAGTAAATACATTCACAATGAACAAGTATATTTTTAACATTTTTTCTCGCACTATATCGGTAGAATTAGAAAACGCATTCCACTAAAAAGTATATTAGTTGTTAGTTATTTCAGTGACGTTCAAATATTTAGAGTTAAAACATAACGTTCCTTGGTGGTTTTGTATGCTCTTTGCAAAAAATTAAAATCTTAAAAATCAAATATTAAATAGAAATAAAGAAAAGTAATAAAATGTTTTTCTTTTAATTTATTAAAGATGCTTTGGAATATGTAACATGAAAGTTTGTGTTTAGGGAAATTTGGGTAAGAATAAAATGTTTGACTTGTGTTTATTTAGGGGGTGGCAGTTGGATCGGGGTGGCCCTTGGTTTGGGTCATACCGATCGGTAACACCAATGCCACCAAATCGGTGTGGTGTTGGTGTATGGCAAATATATTTTTACTCAAACAAAAACATCTCTATTTCATAAACAAAATGGCTTCATCTTCATCTTTTTCACAAACAAAGCTATCCATCACCGTCTCCGATATGATCTTACGGAACATGTAGCGGCTCAAGACTTACCATACCTTGATGACTAGTGTTTTTTTTTTAATAAGTATTATGAAATTTTCTTTTAAGTATTAATAAAATATTATGTTTTTATTAAATTGTTTAATATAAAAAAATAAAAATAAAATTAGATGAGGTATGGGTTAGGCATGGTTGCCACTAAAAATCTATGGTTAGGTATGAGATAGGTATGAGATGAGATGAAATGATATTATTGGTGGGCGATTAGGTATGAATTAGGTATGGTAGCATGACTGCCACCCCTTTAGTGCATTTGATGTCGAGTACTACCAATATATAATTCGTCTTTAAAAATTCGTTGTCGAGTAAACAAAATTTGGTTATCCATATGAGAAAGAAAAATGCATTCCGTTCCTTTGCTACATCACAAATATGACATTCATATTAAAATTGCTCCATTTAACTTTTGACACAATAAATACGGGCAATAAATTAGCTCAAAGAAATGATAATTAATGATTAACCTTTTCTTTTAACTTAACTAAACGTATTAACTACTACTAATAATGTACCTTTTGTATTTCCAATGCATTCACTTTACTTTGACTTGTAAAATTAATTTTGAAAAGTGTTTTGTTAGTGGATTTTGGGTTTATTTAGTAGGACCCTTTTATATTCATAAGTAGGGGTGTGCATGGTCCAAAAACCGGACCGGACCGGCCAAGACCGGACCGGACCGAGACCCGATTTCGGCAAAAATCCTAGACTGAAACCGGACCGAATGTGGTCGGTCCGGTCTCGGTCCGGTCGGTCCTTCGGTCGGTCCGGTCCAACAAAACCAAATTAGCCCAAATTCGTCGGTTTTGGTCCGGACCGAGGACCGAATTAGCCCAAAAGCCGAGACCGCGGACCAGACCGAATGTGGTCGGTCCGGTCAGGTCTCGGTCGGTCCAACGGTCAGTCCGGTCCGTTCGGGTCATATGCTCACCCTTATTCATAAGTGAGCAGAAAAGGCTAGACTCGAATTTAAGTAACATAATTACATTTCATTATTTGCCATAATTATAAATAATTTATTTAGGCCCCAATCAGTACACCAATATCGTTATATTTCTTTTTCCGTTTTAAAATAAAAAGTTTCTACCAAATATGAGTTTAATATTACTAGACGATAACCCACAAATAATGGCGACGGTATATAATAACGTGAATTTGTGTGTGTGTTTTTTATATATGGGGTGAAGTAAGTAAAAATGAAGAAAGATAACGGTTTAAATTGTAATTTAGTAATTAAATATTTAACAGATTGCATTGTTTTTTATAAGTAATGTAAAAATATTAATCATTTTTAAGTTTTAAGTAAATATGTTTTCTCTTTATATATAGTAAGATTGTAGTATTTTATTTATTGTGATTTTTTTAATTCATATAATTTCTTTTTGTACATATTCATATGATTCTGATCTCTATTTCAATTCCAATTTGTTGAACTGCAAGTAGAATGATGTTATTGTAATACAGATGATGAATACTTGCCAACGTTAATTGCTAGGAGTTTATTGAAACATACAAAAATCCTAAGAGAAACTGTTATCTTCGACTACAACCTATATCGTATCAGACCACATGCACAACACAAAGACTTATAAAAAAAAATATACATGCACATATATACACAATCTCCTCTATACCTGAATAGTCATCTATTATATAATAATGCAAATTGTGAAAGATAATCGAACTAGTTACATCATTACTAGTCAATTTAAAGTTAACAAGACTACTGATATAATTATCCGTATGTAGCGTTTAAGTTTGCCTATAAACACATGAAAATGTTATGAGCCCTAATAAACCGTATTCATGACAAGTGAATGACTATATATAGTTGCAAATCATTTACAAACTCGTAAAGAAACGCAAACGACATGGATGTTTACACGTTACATGCCTACTTAATTCACCGATAAACGTGTTTATGGTGTTCGAACTATGTTGTAACAACTGTTTTGATTTATTTATATTTAAAAGTATATTTATATTTATATTTATATATAATACATTCATGAATTTTGAATGTGAGATTATAAATACTGCAACAAAAAATATTAAAAAAAAATTAAGTATTAAATGGTAATAAGCTTTAAAAAGTAAATTAATTTTTCAATGTAAAAAGGTATAAATATGATGAGTGATAAAAGTAACTTGTGTGTAAACCTTTCAAGTATTGGTATTTTTAATTATGAAGAAAAATATCAACGAGTATAAAAGTTTTGAACAAGTCAAAGCTAAATGAGCTTTAGTAAAACTAGGCGAGTTTTTGTGTATACCGACGAAATTTTATAGCCGCATATAATTATAATTGTAATATATTGGTTAAGTGTCTCGTGTAACACTTGTGCATACAACGTAAAATTACCAAAACATAACATTATGAAAACATACAAATAAAGACTTAACAAAAGAATGAAAAAGTACTATATCACAACCCGAATGAGATTGTTACTAGCGTTTTAGGCGGGTGGGGCGATAGGCTAGGATAATCAAGATGTTCATATATATTGTTGAAGATATTGATTATAGTATTTAAATAAGTGTTACCATTAGCAATATTACAAAAATAAAAATAAAAATAAGAAAAATAAGAAAAAATAAAAAATCTGAAATTTAAAATTAAAAGGTATTTTGGTAATAAAATATTACTCGTTGGTAAGTTTTCTAAGCTTAAAAAAAAACTTTCTCTTTATAATTATTTTTTCTGTTTTAACCTTAAAAATACTTTCTATATCACAAAATCTGCATTAGTTAATTTTATTAGAAAATATTTTTAAGGTTAAAACAGAAAATGATAAATAATACGTAGTAATTATATTTGTTGCATGTGAAAGTGCTTTTTTATACAAACTAATATAATGATAAAAGACACTTATAGGACAAAGAGAGTATAAAATTATTTTGAAAAAAAAAAAATATTCGCCGAAGCACAAACCCATTTTATACTTGTTATTTACATCATTACATGTATAAAGAATTGACAATATAATTAGTTTCTTATTTATGCATCTAATGATTTTTTATTTTTTTATTATTTTTATTTTATTTTATTATATCTATAAAATATAATAAAACAGAGTTTTTTTAAAGCCTTCTAATTAATGTTTTCTAAATATAACAATTAACCTGCTCATGACACGTGGCTTTTAAAAAATTCAGCCACACACCTAATCTCACTCATTTTTCTGGGCAAGTAATAAACCTCTATAATTGTTTCCTTCTACTTCAAAACCTTTGACTTTCCCTACTCAAAACAGACACCAAAGTAAATATGTAACACCCCGCCTTATCTGACCACAATATTGTCCGCTTTGCCCGTAGGCTCACGGCTTTGTTTTTGTGGCCTCATTTGAAGACTTCCCGGCAGGTCACCCAAGCCAGTACTACTCTCACATGAGCACGCTTAACTGCCAGTTCCTAAGAACTCCACCCGCAGTAGACCACAAAACGCGTTGTGTCATTGTAAGGCGAATGTTATCTTATGAGCCCAGCATCTCTCCAGGCCACAGCCGATGTGGGATTTGCCTAGGGTGTCACAATCACCCCCTTAGGGACTCATCATCCTCGATGAGGTTTGCCCCACCATCCCGAACGGCACAGGAGTGGCTCTGATACCACTTGTAACACCCCGCCTTATCTGACCACAATATTGTCCGCTTTGCCCGTAGGCTCACGACTTTGTTTTTGTGGCCTCATTTGAAGACTTCCCGGCAGGTCACCCAAGCCAGTACTACTCTCACATGAGCACGCTTAACTGCCAGTTCCTAAGAACTCCACCCGCAGTAGACCACAAAACGCGTTGTGTCATTGTAAGGCGAATGTTATCTTATGAGCCCAGCATCTCTCCAGGCCACAGCCGATGTGGGATTTGCCTAGGGTGTCACAAAATATATCGCTCCATATCTTCTCCTCAAAAAAAATTTCACCAACAAAGATATCATATTATCTCTACAAATAAACAATCATAAAGATCGGATGGTTCAAAAAATCTCCACACAAGGTACATTAATTTTTATTAAAGACTCACAATTTAGGTTGTGTATTCATTTTTTTTAAGGTTTGATTTTAACAAATTGCATACTAATAATTTTTATTATGTTTAACAATTTTTGAGGTTTAATTTAAATGATATAATTTTCTTAGGTGTTTAATTAGATTCTTTTAATTAGGATTTGTGATATAATTTTAATTTTTTTTTCGGTCCATGGTAATTGGTTGTCACGATTTTGAAATATATTTTGGGAATGATTTGGGCATTCTTATTTTTGGGAATTGTTATAATTGATTTTGCTCGATTTTTGCTGTCAACGATTTATATATGGATATTATGTTATTCTTAATTATGGAAAATGGTTTCTTGATTGACAATTACAATAAATTCTAACAATAAGTTTTGCTCAAAAAACGAGCCTATAAAAACTTAGGCGTTTGTGGTATCTACATATCAAAACTACATTACTTCTGCTTATTTCTTTTCACTTATCAAATGGCTATTAGGTTTGACAATGGTTTCATCTCCGACCTCTCCGATGTACAAGACAACATTGTGTTACGTGTTCGTATCATTAGGGCTTGGATGCAACCCGTTCACAGTAAGCCTAAAGTAATCAACCTGGAACTCATTATTATGGACGAGCAGGTATGTTGATGTAATTCAATGTTAGTTTGTGAGCAACAGTTTAAATTATACTTGGTAAAAAGGCTGCATAGTGTTAAACATAACTAATATATGTAGAATCATATTTCGTTAATACAGTCATCTCTCTTTTTTAGGGACACGGAACTTAATTGTATGCTATGGGGTGATTTTGCCGAACAATTTACGGAGTTTCTGAAATCATGTACTGATGTTGGCTTGCTTATTGTTGTTATTCAACTTGGTCGTATGAAGTTTTGGGATGGTAATTTTAATTAACTCCAAAATTGATCTAAATTACGTATACCTTTATGACATCTAACTATTGTATTTGTCATAGGTGTAATGGAAGTGCAAAATGCTTTTTGGGGTACCAAATTATTTATGCACAATGGAAAGGAAAGCATTAATAACAACCAATTGGAAGATATTGAGGCTTTTAGAAAAATGTATACCTAAGTCTATCTTGATTGGTTACTGTTATACAGCGTTTACACAAATTGATGATATTCTCTTTGTTTCTATATGGTTTTTGTAGTTTGCTAACAAGGCCCAGTAATGAGCAATCACTTGATACTGCCTCCAAGATATCTACAACCATTATTACTATACATTTTGTGTTATTTATATCGCCATATACCCATGTTGACGGTAATTTTCTTACATGTTCTTCTGTAATAGGGTGAAGTGTCCATAATTGTGGCAATTGTCGTCCTAATACAGGAGGAAGAGGGTTGGTGGTATTTAGGATGTAGAAAATGCAACAAAAAGGTGGAGAATGCAAATGAACTCAAGGATGGAGAACATGAAGATACCTCAGCTCCCAAAAAAACCACTAATGGCTTTTTTTGCCAAACCTGTAACGTTCCATGTTCGAGTGTTGTGACAAGGTATTTCAACAGTTTTGTTATACTTTCATCCTGCTGATTGGTATGATTTGTTATATTACTTATAATGTTCATCCATTCTATCATTAGATTTCGTATGCAGTGCCGTGTCCAGGATGAGACGGGCACTGCAAGCTTGGTCCTCTTTGAAAAAGATGTCAAAAGTTTATTAGATGGAACTTCTGCATATCAACTATTGGCCACACAAGAAAAGGTAAACATTTTAGGCCTTCTACGAATTAGTACATTTTTTCACATGAACCTCATACAATACTCTTATTTATGCAGAATGGTAAGCTGGATGAATTCTCAGCTGACTTTAATCGTATACTTGGTAAAAAGTATGCTTTCAAAGTTAATATGGATAAGTGGCAATCAAAGAAGTTGTTAAAATCATGGACTGTCCAGAAAATGACTTGTGATCTTGAAATCATCAATGCACTCATTCCGATGATAACACCATCAAAGGTACACCAACCATCTATTGCTCACAATATTGTTTGGCCTTACCATGTTCTTATGTATGCTTTAATTGCAACCGGGTGAAACAAGTGAGGCCGCTGTCAAAGACAAAAATGTGTCACCGCTGGTAATTACGAGAATGAATTATAACCTTTACTTATAACCTTTAGTTGTACACTTTTAGATAATTCCATATGATTTGCTTTTATTAGGATCTTGCATCTGCTATGGATGATAATGGGACCCCCAGTGAAGTTTTGAAAGTACTACAAGTAGTCCTAATGACCAGAGTTCGGCCAAAAAACGTACGGGAGATGATGTGCTGGCAGAGGATGGCTCAAACATGAAGAGACAACTAATTCATGGGATAGGCGATAAGAATTGAAGCCACTCTAAAGATCATATTTGATTCTTGAATAATCATGATCCTCTGAACATTTTTAATGTCGTACTTTACGTTTCATTTTGTTTGTTTTCATAAGTTGAATTGGGTATGCCACTTCAACATAACTATTTTAATACTTCTGTTGGGTATTGTTACTACTTTGTGACATATGATGCATTTGAATCAGTATTTGTTTAATAGAGGATCAACATTATGTACTTCACATCATTAATCATGGTTTACTTTATTGTTTGTCCAAATCACAGGACAAAAATAGTTAAGTAGCGATTATGGTTAAGTATTTTGTTTTTCCAGGTTAATGGATCTTGGTTCCATCACTACTGTTACAATATAGGATTAGGTTCCTATGTAGTTAGAGTTGTGTTGCCATTAGTTTATGTTTATGGTATTTTATAATTTGAATGCCAACTATATAACAATGGAATTTCATGCTTTCCTTTTCTATTTGCTAGGGCTGTCATGTCCTCCATTGGTAAGCGATCTTAAGGTCCTTTTTATTGGTCATACGTCGTAGCAAGGCTATGTTGGTTTAAGCTCAGGAGGAAATCTGTGTCGTCAATCACCTATCTATTAGTTGTTGTAAATGAAAAATCTATGTTTCTTTTACTTTTGTACCTTGAATTAGTTTGAATGTCTAACCAAAAATCTATGAAAAGGCTATATTAGTTTGATACCATCATGGACTCCGTCGAGACAGGTAATGGAGGTGTTTTTTTTGTGTACGGATATGGTGGCACAGGAAAGACTTTCTTATGGAAGACACTTGCAGCTGGGATAAGGCGGAAAGGTGATGTTGTTTTGAATGTGGCCTCGAGTGGCATAGCATCTTTATTAATGACTGGTGGGAGAACTGCACATTCACGATTCAAAATTCCCATCAACGTTGATGAATACTCTACATGTTCCATTAATCCTCAAAGTGATCTTGCTGCATTGGTGCGCAAATGCAAACTAATTATATGGGATGAAGCCCCAATGACTCACAAGCACTGCTTTGAGGCATTAGACAGATCATTAAGGGACATTTTGCGAAAGTCAAAACATGACACAATGGACACTCCATTCGGAAACATGACTATGGTTTTTGGTGGCGATTTCAGGCAGGTCTTACCCGTCATTCCAAAAGGATCCCGACAAGATATTGTTGGCGCCTCTTTAAAACAATCTTACTTGTGGGACCGTTGTAAAGTGTTGCGGTTAACCGCAAATATGCGTCTGACCGTGGGTTGTTGTCCAGAAGATGTCAATGAGATTAAAGACTTTGCTGAATGGATTCTGAAGCTTGGAGATGGTAAGCTCGGAGATGAAAATGATGGGGATGCTAACATTGAAATACCCGATGAGATGCTCATTAAGGATTCAAGTAACCCAATAGGCTCAATCATTGACTTTACTTACCCGAATATGCTAAATAACCTTGACAACAAAAAAATATTTCACGGAAAAAGCCATACTTGCTCTTACAAACGAGGTTGTCGACACTATAAATGATGAAATGTTGTCAGCTATTCCAGGTGAACAAGTCACCTACTACAGTTGCGACAGTGTTTGTAAGTCAGTAAAGGGTACAAGTATAAACGAAGATGTGTTCTCTACAGAGTTCGTTAATGGTTTAAAATTCTCTGGTGTACCTAACCATGAACTTAAATTAAAAGTGGGTGCTCCGATCATGTTGTTACGAAACATTGATCAATCCAATGGTTTGTGCAATGGAACTCGACTTCGTGTGGATCGGTTGATGAAAAGTTGCATTGACGCCACTATAATCAACGGAAGCCATTTTGGTAAACGAGTTCTTATCGCACGGATGAAAATATCACCTTCAGATAAACGTTTGCCACTAAAGATTGTAAGGAAGCAGTTCCCCGTGTCTGTCTCTTTCGCAATGACTATCAACAAAATTCAGGGACAATCACTCGGGCAAGTCGATTTGTATTTGCCACGACCTGTTTTTACACATGGCCAACTATATGTAGCAGTATCCCGAGTTAGGAGCAAAAAAGGATTGAAGATGGTTATTCTTGACGAAGAAGGAAATCTCAGTAATACCACCACCAACGTGGTCTACAAAGAAGTGCTACACAATTTATGATCGCATCTACATGTACATGTAGATCATATTCGTATAATAAAGGATTGAAGATGTTTATTTTTTCCTTTTTGAAGTTTTTGACTATTATGTTTCATATAATGCATGTTTGATGCTTACCTATTGCAACGCTTTACATTTGTTTATCCATATGTGCTTCAATCTAACTAATAACTTTGTAATACGCAGTGTTATTTACCGACTACTTTGACGTTCCTTTAAAATACCCGTGAATTTCACGGGTCTTTTAGCTAGTATATATATATTTTGAACTATCCTCTAATGAAAGTTATGACAACGATTTAAAAACAACATGCTATAAACAGTAAGTGACATCATAAACACTTTTATTGCGATAACACACTCAGGAAACATTTAACTAAAGATTAACGATTATTGAAATTAACATTATACTTTTATGAAAATCATATTCCATATTTCTAATTATTGCGATGTTAATATTAAATCGGCGTGCTAATTGCCTACCTTTAATTTTACAAGACAACCAATTATTAGATCATATTTTTCGGCCGTGGTTAAATATTGTTTCGTTGATATACTTTTGTAAAGATTGGACTCCTTAACACGAAGTTAGAACAATGATAGCAAGTGTAAACAATAAGAAAAACCAAAAAAAGTGATTTACGTGATTTAACCTTTTAACTCAAAAATAGCTTCAGAAATACAAGAACTGAGAAATCAATCTCTCTACATTTCAGACTTTTATTCATTATTAGGCCACAACTTTAGTCTTTAACACGAATGCTACAGGAATTTCTGTGTGAGCTTCTATTTAGTGACGTATTGATATAAAGATAAAAAAAATAAAGAGATTCTACTACAAAAAATAAAAACTACTATTTTGAAAGTCCGACTTATAGCTTTCATGAAGCATAAGGATACCTCACAGGCTCACACAGTAACGGATGAGGGCATATCAGCAAGAGCACGGATGTACGTACTGTGTTCCGAAGTGGTTCCAAAACCAGGTATGAAGTCACGAAAGAATCTGAGAACTGCAGCTAGGTGTTGGGGATCGTTTGATGCATAGGCCGCCTCTAGAAACAGTGATGGGCGCACAGTGGTAACCTGATTCACAAACGAAACCCTCAAAACTTAATACAGACTAATACTCACTCATCCCGGAGAAATATACACCTTAAAACTGGTCAAACGGAGTAATAAATCATGGTAAGCTTCCTACAGCATACAAAATGAAAAGAGTGTGCATGAGGGGTCATAGTCAGAGGTGGCAAGATTGGTAATTGGTCAGAGACTCAGAACAGATTATGGCTGAAAGGGTCAGGTCAAGCAGGTTGTATTGACCCACAAATAACCAATGCGTTAATTATGATTAAGAACAAAATGTTATCACAAGAATAATCAGAATTTTTAAATAAAGATGACTTGAAGGTTGTTTGTGTTAAAAATAGGCTTTGGGCGGCTTTTTGCGTTCAATTCATAAGACATGTCCCCTTTAAAAAAACATTTGTTTATTTGACCTGCTTGAGATCAAACATAGACCAAAGCGACCCATTCATAAGTGAATGGGTCAAAATCGCCACCTCTATTAGCACGTGAAGGTTTATATTATGGTGATTGCGGGGAAGAATATTACCTTATTCTTCCGTGCATAACGTAAAGCTTCAAGATAACATCCATCTTGTACAAGCAACACAACATAGTCATGATGAAGCATGAGCTGTCTCAGCATATCTAGGCCCAACTTCCTTGTTTTAACATTCTGACGTCCGCTCTCTAGTAGTTGGAGTGCAACCTCTTTCGAGGGTTCAATTATCTGAAAATAAAGCAATGCTGATTTTGAGATTCCAAAGAAACCAAATCCAACCACCTCAGACTACTACGAAAGTTTTACTCATTTCATCCATGACAACTGCATCATTTCATTTTTTTAAACATTCATGCTTAACTTACCTATTTGCTTGCTATCATCTTGCAAATAATTGCCGCTGTTAATAAGAGTAAAATAAAACAAAGCGCATAAAAGTCCCATGCCTTATTCATAATAAGCAGTCCAAGTTCAGCATATCGTTCATTCCGGGCAAGCAGCCGCACGGCCAAAACGTAGATATTAGGGTGCAATTTTATTTTCTCCAAATTGGCACTGCAAAAGTAGACATAAGGACTATCAAATATTTGGAGACAACACAACAACAACAACAACAACAACAACAAACCCAATCCCGCCGAGGCAGGGTATGGGGGAGGTAAAATGTAGACAGATCCTACCCCTACACCAGGGTAAACCCGTGGGTAGAGAGACTGCTTCCAACGAGACCTCCGGCAAGTGCATGTGTGCGGGTGAGAAAGTAAATAAATAAGAGCAAATGACATAAAACAATATGCAAAACGCAGACAAAGAAAGCATACCGAACAAGCAAACATAGCATAAAGGGAAGAAAGAAACCGCGCTCAAGCACACGCAAAGTAGCCAAAATCAAAGCGCAACAAAAAACAAAGAGCCAAGGCACACATACAAGCAGGCCAACTAAAGGGGGGCAGCACAGAGCAAAGCAAAACAACACATGGGCCAAAAGCTAAGGCAAAAACATGAAGCACCTAAACCAAAACGCCTTGAGCAAGAAAAAGCAGGCAAACCTAAGGGGGGAACAACAAAGCAACACAAACCACGCACGGGGCCTAAAGCTACGGCAAAGCAAAGAAGAGGCCACAAAACCAAAAACGCAAGGGGCAAGGCAAAAGGGACGACTAAAAGCCAAACACCCAAAAACAACCTAAAAAACACAGAGCACCTAGCAAAACTACCCGCAAATCCTAATTCTATCCCTCCACCCCTTCCTATCTGAGATCATGTCCTCGGTCAAACGAAGCTCCATCATGTCTAGCTTCAACAACTCGAGTATCGGTTTGTAACTATTTAATGCAAAAAGACTCGAGCAAATATTTGGAGACAACATTAAACATAATGTGTTAAAAGCAAAAAGACGCATAATCTTGACGACCTTCAACAACTCGAGTATCGGTTTGTAACTATTTAAATTGATATCACCAACTCATTCAATGAAAAGCAAATTTATAATTCTTTTCACCAAGTTAAGCTAAAGAACCAATTACCTTCTAATGAACTCGACAATGATGGCAAACAAATAAGAAGCATCAGCAATCATCTCTTCCTCCACAGAAGCAAATACAAAGCTGTACAGCTCATCAGGTGGAATTGCTGCTGAAGTAACTTGCGACTCTTGTGGTTCAGAAACATTAGCATTAAGTGGTTGTTGAGATTCTGAAGGCACTGAATGATCTACAGTTCTAGAAGCTTCAGCACCCGCTATATTTTCTCTGTCGACATTGCCACTAGAAGAATTGATGTCAAGAAATTTGTCCTTTGCCTTCTTAAAATTAGCATTATCTTCGGAGTCTGAAGTTGAAAAGCCAGAATTGGGTACAGTTCTACTGTCGACCCCAGTGGCAGGTTCACTTTTGACGGTTTTACCCTTTGAATAACTGCCTGTTTTGAGTGAATGTGCGAAAGAGCTGACCAATACATCTATTGCCCGGAAAACCATTGGGAGAGGTCTTCGCTCGATGATGAGAGAGCTAACTAGTTCCAAACATAACTCTTTAGCCTGAATAAAATACACAAAGATAGTAATTACCATAATCTCTTAAATACGGAAATTGCAAAAAAGGAGCACTGAAACTGTATTTCTTATATGTCGCAGAATTGGTGGGTTAGACAGGTTATATAAGGCGTAAAAAATGCTAATTATTGGTACGAGTTAAAAGATGGTTGGGCTGAGACACTTTTTCTCCATTTATTATAAATTGCTAAATATATACTGTGTTAACTATGATCAGATTAATAAATTCTTGTAAGCAACAATTTAACTTTATAGATATGATGATCCAGATACACTTTAGGGCGACTATCAACCCATTTGATTACCCGTTGACCAGTTAAGTTAAACCTGCAACCCCAATCAGAGGTGAATCGGTCATAAACGCCACCTCTGTATTTCTTAATTGAAACCATTAGATGCATATTTACTTCATTCAACTTGAAGGCATTACTAGTTTGGTTATCACTGATATATTTGATATATTTACCTTCTTTGCTTCTAATTTCCTCCGCTGCAAGAGCTCTAAAACTGATGGCACTTCTGAGCTACTTGCAGAAATTGCCTGCAAGTATTTGAGATAAAATAAAAGCAGATTAAACACACCACAACAACCTGCCATCACAGAAAAACCAATAGGGTGATCTGCACTATTCAACTTTTACCAATAGACGCAACATACTTTTATCCATTTAATGTAATACACTTATAATTTCTTACCAAAATATGCAATTCGTAGCCATTAGCCCATTATCTTTCCATATAATGCATAAATTGCATACTTCAGTAAAAAAGTAAGGAAGTTGCAACAAATGGTTAAAAAAAAGTATGTTGCAAATATTGGTAATAAGTGAATAGTACATTGCATTTTTCTTCAAGTTTACCTAACACAATATAATTTTTCATATCAGAAATTACCTCCAAATCCAAATGGACCTTCCACAAATATCCAGTGGCAACATCACATACAAGGTCTGGAACAAGAAACCTCCAGTCATCATTATATAAATTAGATGCTGTATCAGTTAACAATGTTGCTTCTGAACTTTCTGCATCCTTATTACTTGATTGAGATGATGAAATAGCGCGTGGTAAGCCCCTTATCAAGAGAGGAAGTGGAGCAGATACGGGTGTCCTTGAATCTGCATATATATCATATAATATGATAACCTTTGCATCCACTTGATGAATGAGCAGAACATTGTCAACCACGCTCACGGCTATCTTGCTGGAATAAACAGGTAGAGAACCCTGATGGAACGAGAAAACAGAATGAAATATGGATCATTTGGTTGGCTGGAATCAATTATAATAGACACAGATTAAAATTAACGGGCCAAGGAAGAACGATGTTGTGCAAAAGGAAACTGGAAACCCAAAAGTCATTCCATCACATATGTCATCTGATGCAATATCTAACAAATATTTTTAAAGAACAGACTGGATTTTGTGACCTGAAAAACGACATGAATATATAGAAACCAGCTATGGTCAAATCACTCTTTTGAGCGTGAGTCAGGTTTTTTTCTGGGCAGAAAGAGTTAGTTACCTCAAAAAGTTATTGCACCGAAGTTGATTACATAAAACTAGATCACATTTGGTTACCCTTTTAGGCAAGGATTTTTCTAACTTGTGCCACCATGGCACTTGTTAATTACTATTAACGGAAAAAACCTTTATGCAATTTCTAACAAAAAACCATATACGCTGAGCACTTGCTAATAAAATCTCAATCCAAAAACGCAACGGCCACTAGTTATGTTCTTTTAATGTTTAAAAAATGACAGAATGAATACCAACTTGATCCCAACTCCCTATTAGAAGCAAAATATGTAAGTGTTGCTCTTTTTCCTTTTCTCTTATAAGGTGGGGTAGCATGTTTCAAACCAATAGCAAGATAAAAGAACTACACTATCTGACAGGTGGCATGCATATTGCTATCATTTTCAAATGCTCTCAACAACATTGTACAAAAAATATAATTCACCTGCTGGATAACAGCATCGCGATAAAACCTATATGAATGAAGTAGCATTGCAACTCTATCAACTTGTAAGCAGTATATCCTTCCATAACTGAAATTCAACCAGAACAATTAGCAGAAGTGTTGGATGAAGCCAAACCGTTAGAAAGTTCAAAGACTGGTGTATTAGTATAAAGCTTACACAGTGACAATATGAACATCTTCAGCAGCAAGAACAGGCTTACTGTTAACATCCGCCTTTGCCATTGTCATCTCAAACCTTGGCAATCGAATTACACCCGCAGAAGAAAGCTGAACAAAAAAGAAGAAAAATAAAAAATGATTAGCATTATTTATGTTTGTATAATTGGGTTTCTGGAGAGTCCTGAAGACAGTACCTCTAAATTTGCTATAATTGATTGTAGGACAGTTCGAAAAATTAAGTTTAAAACACCTTAAAGAAGTGGTTTTATGACTATACCTGATATCCAGTAAAGCTTTTGCATTGCATTCCTGAAGCAAGAAGGACCAGGCGGCTTTCATGTGTATAGATGTACCAACTCACATTCATTTTCTTCGTCTCAATCAACTCAAGTGATTTTAACTCTGGTGCGTAAGTGTAAAGGTCCAATCCACTGTCATTCAATTTTAATAAGTAATAGTGAATTACGAGCTTGAACAAAAGCAGTAGTTAACAGATGAAGCAATACAATCAGCAACATTATGATTATTAAAAGTAGTGTCTTATATTTGGTAATGGTTTCTAGCAAGTACCTGGTCTTGACAAACACGATATCACAAACAGCACAATCTGTCCAGAAGAACCCCAATATACTATCAGAGTCAGACTTTGACTTCTGACTAAAAGTTTCTCCGGTTTCTTTGATCCAAAACTGAACCTCGCGGTTTGACCGTTGAACAGCTATAAGCTTTGAATCCAAAGAATAGCGGACAGACAGTACTGGTCCCTCACTTATAGTATCAGTTGTTGCAGCAACATCAGAAGTAAAGGGATTAGTTTTCCAAGAAACAACCTGACACATCAGAACAAACTCAAATATTTAACGTGCACATATCTAAAGGATTATTTAAAAAACGATTGTAATATGGCGTATATGGCCAGATAAATAGCTAATGGAACTTACACGGTCAGAGGTCGCTGAGATTAATAGCTTATTTCCATCATCATAAAATAGACCTCTTGATCCATCAGTTTTGCATTTCAAGGGTGGATATTGAATGTATGCATGTGACAACGCACCAGAGCCACCAAACCCACCAGCGGACTGAAAACTTGATGTATTCCCAGACATTTAATTCTGTCTTTTTTTATCTTTTTTTTGTTTGTTTTGAGATTTAAAGTTTGAACTCGACGGTCACAGAGAATCCTCCTTTGAAGAAACAACACTGAAGAACAAAAACAAGGACGTGACTCAGTTAAATGGGGAAAAAAAGGAACGGAACAGTAAGCTGCAAAAAACCGTTTAGAAGATTTTTAAGCTATAATCTTTTTACCTAATTACTGAAAGTACCAAGCTATATGTCGCTTTCGTGTACTTATGAAGAAAAAAAATGTAAACTTATGGCTTTCCCTTGAGCTGAAAGATAAACAATTTGACGGAAGTATTAGAGAAACGCAAAACAAGTGACAATAAGTTTCAAATTACGATATGGTTAAGCATTCAATACCACAGTCTGCATGCAATTCTTTAATGCAAGAAATTCTTTTAAACACATATCACGTTCAATTTGAGGAACCTTTGCTGCAACACAACTCCCGTATACCTTTGCCTGCAATTGTTTGATAGAGACATTGACGTAACATCACACTAAAGTTTGCATGTTAAGTAGATTCAAACTTCATCAAAAACAAATCCACGATTTATTCAAAATCAATCTAACGAGTGTCCCTATCCATCAAGTAAACTAACCAAAACATAAGTCGTCATTCCTCTCTTAATGGGATTTCTAGACAAGGATTTCACATGATATAATTACTTCTAACGGCAACCCGAGCCAGCATTATCCATGTTGGAAAAGAGCTAGTGGATACTTAAAAACAACCCATGGGAATGTTCTCAACCTATGATATTTTGCTATTATTAAAACACCTTTTGTTTAATCTAACACCACATCCTCCCCTTCTAAGCATTGCATCCGAGAGTCCATGGTGGGCATGACTCGTGTCACCCTATTGGGAATTTTAACATATCTTACCTGAGGTCCACAATTCAGCAGAATACGCGCAATCGGGGATGACGTCTTCTTTTCTTTCATCATCAATCAACTACCTGATATAACGTCACAAAACTCAACTTTCCAACATTTTCAAACTAACTCGCAGTTACAGATCATTGATAAACTACTTGTATTAAACAGTAACTTCAATTTATTAAATATAGTAATAAATAAACACTTGCAATAACAATTATAAAATATGAAAATAATTAGAGTGAGATCATCTAAATTATCTAATTTCAAAAATTGACATACGTAAACCCTAATTATAGCCTAATACATTCAATAATTTCAATGTAAAATGATACCTTGATAATTGGATTCACAAAACATGACGGAAGAATCAGATTCAGTTGAATGAATGATTTCACCAGAAAGAACTATAATTATACCCACCCGGTCGTCTTTCTTTTATTCTAACCAAATTATTGTTTAAATTGCAAAAATAGTCCCTGTGGCATGTTCATATTTCAAACGCAGTCTTTACCTATTCGAAAATACATGCATCGTGAAACTATTGGTGTGGATATCGTTTATGCTTTAAAGTGAAATGACTAAAATGATCCAAAGTAAAATGACTAAGGACTCGTTTGGTTCGCAGAATGTTTTTTTACGGAATTGGAATCTGTTTAAGGAATTGGAATGTGAAGGAATGGAATGTTAGAAATTGAAATCATTAGGATTTAAAATCTGACGGAATTGAAATTTGCAAATACTAGCGCATGTTTGGTTGGAAGAATGAAATGAGAAAAAACAATTATATTAAAATATTTAAAATTTAATTTTAGTTTAACATTAATAAACTATATATTATTTAATAAATAAATTACTTATCAAATTATAATAATAATTTTTTAAATAATATTATATAAACTAATATATTTAATAAACATTTTTTAATATAAAATGCAATTGTATTTTTTTAAATATAAATTAAAAAAGTAAGCTATAAATAAATTATATTTAATTTTAAATAAATAAGAATTTTTAAATATAGTAATAGTAAAAAAATTAATTAAATAGTAATTTATATTCAATTTGAAATAAATAACAATTTTTTAAATCTTAATAATGTGGTTGTTTATAAAAAATAATAATAATAACGACAATAATTAAATGATCGTTTATAATAAAAATAATAATAATAAAAATAAAATAATAATAATCTAACTCTCATGGATCTTGGTGACCTTTGTCATGGATCTTCTTGATCTCGCCTCGTTTAGGGTCTTGCACCATTAATCTAACTCTCAGTTAGATTTCTACTACTACCATACTAGTTTGTGTTCGTTTGTGTTTCTCTTCTTTTTGTTTCGTCCCTTTCGTTTCCATTTTTAGTTTTGGGGTTGCTTTTCTTTTGAGTTTTTAATTCTTTCATAAGTGTTGCTTCTTCCTTCTTTTGTTATCAGCATCTTTCCATTTCTATCAGTGGGTGTCAATTTGGAGTTTTTGTCCGGTGTACATTTCTAAGGTGCGGTTTGGTTTGGACAAGAAACAACCAAAAAAAAAAAAAAGGGAAAATCAAAAAGGGGATGCGTTTTGGGCATGCGATTTGTGTAATGTCATGTTTGTGTGGGCTGACCTAACTGTTATGCGGTTTGGTGATATTGATTATTAAGTGTCAGAGGTCAACCTCACTTCTTTGCTTTTTGTTTGTTGGTGGGTCCCGCTCCCTTATGGTGCTTTTTGTTTAATTGATATGGGTTGTATGTATTTTGTTTAATTAATATTGTATACGTTTTGGCTAAGCATAAAGAAGTTGATATCTGCTCCCGGGTAGGGGTTTCGGCTCGTAAAGAAGTTGATGTCGGGCTTAGCGGAGAGAGGGACAAACACCTACGCCCAGCTGACTTGTTACTTTACTCGTGGGAGAGAGGCCTTGATGTGTGTGTTGATCTAACAGGGTCATCGCCCTTGACGCAAACTGGTATGACTGACTTTGTGCCGGGGCGGGCTGTGATTGAAGCTGCACAGCGCAAACGTGTCAAGTACGAAACCAAATGCGCCGATATTGGATATGGGTTCATCCCCTTCTCTTTCTCTTCTTTTGGTGAACTCGAGAAGGACGCGGTGACCCTGCTGAAGCGAATCCGAAATTTCTCTGTCACCCAAGATATTAGCGCGCGTGGTGCTAACTATATTTTTAGTAGGGTTTGTTTTACTATAGCTAGAGGAGTGGGAAGCCGAACTAGTATCTCGGCTTCCCACTAATTTCTTGTAACCCTTTGAGTTTCTAATGAAGTGGTTTTTAATTAAAAATAATAATAATAAAATAATAATAATAATAATAATAATAATAATATTTTTTATGCGCACATGTTCTCCTCGGGTCTTTGAGCGGGCTCAGATTTCATTTGATGCGGCACTTCGTTCTTCTCTTGAGCGTATTGTCACTGCTTCTGGACCTGGTTTTGGTGATTGGCAATGGAGGCTTGCCACCTTACCCTTTGTGTTTGGGGGGGCTTGGTGTTTACTCTGCATGTGATGTCTTGAACTATGCATTCCTTGCGTCTAGACTCCAATCTGCTAACTTGCGGGCTAAATTGCTCCAATATTCCGGTATTGTAACTTCTGGGCCGTCCTTTGATGATGCCTTATGTGCTTTAAATGTGAAAATGGATATTGATCTTTTGAGTAATCCAAGGGAGATCGCTGCCCCAAAACTCATGAAGAAATTGGCAGATATATATTTCACATGTGTTACCCAAAAGGCTGAATCCACTTTTTCTCTATCTACTCGACATATGGCTTTATGGAAATCTCAAATGGAGGATTACACTTCCAACTGGTTAAGGGTGGTTCCAATATCTGGGTTGGGACAGACTATGAATGCTAGGACCTACCGATGTGTTTTATGTTATCGGCTAGGTGTTCCTCTATTCTCTGTTCAGATGCCGTGCTCAGCTTGTTCCAGGGTCTTTACAGGGGATATTTATGGGGACCATGCTGTATCGTGCGCTGGTATTATTGGTATTAAGCATCGGCATAACGTTGTGCGCGATACCCTTGTTGACATCTGTTATCGGTCGGGGATTTCTGCTCGTAAAGAAGTTGACATCGGGCTTACTGGAGAAAGGGACCAACCCTTACGTCCAGCTGATATGTTGCTATATTCATGGGATGGAGGGCTTGATGTATGTGTCGATCTGTAACACCCTCAGTTTTGAATAGCAGCGGAAGCTAATCGAGGATATTACTTATTAACACAAAGTACACATTACAGAAAACGACTCTAAAATGAGACGTTTTAAAATACATTATCATTCGAATTTATCCATAATATCAGAGTAGAGGTCCCATAATGTACATAACAAGTTTAAAAGTATTTCGAATGATAATATGCATAGTCTTCAAAATGCCTATTCCGTGTGCCTTCATTCCCGTGCCATACATATCTTACAGACCTGAGATAAAACATGCCAAAAAGTCAACACAATGGTTGAGTGAATTCATAGTTTAGAAAACAGTAGTGGACAATAGTTTGTAGTATAATTGCAATGTGTACAATTATCTTCTTGAAAGTTATTATTGCTCTAAGCTCATGAAACTCACGACTGACTGTTGTATATATATCACCAGACGATATATATAGATATAAGTAACATGCCCCGAGTAGGTATTTGCCATATACCTAGGTAATTCAAATAAAGTGCGTTTGGTTACCGATCCGGCTAACACAAACGGGATTCGTCAATCCCGATAGGCCTATCCACTATATTTGCGCTCACTCCCAGTGATTAGTGGTCCATGATGTAGGGGACTTTTGGCATAAACAACTTAGTGGTATGCAATAATACAGTCAAGGCATTCAGTTTTCAAGTAATTGTCCATAATAAAACATTTAGCATGTATCTCCCCCAAGTAGTTTATAAAACAGTTAAACAAAAGTTGGGGCTATGAACTCACCGTAGTTATCAGTAGTAGCTTATAGCAACAACAGTGTATGTCGAGACCGCGATCTTTTAGTGATTACCTACGAAAGTATAATAATTATGTTTTAGTATAGTTTTGAATATAAGAGTACAAGTATATGTAATTTGTTGGCTTATGATGTTGTACATGGATATTAAGCTAAGGTATCGCTTAAGTGTTGATATGGCTCATAGCCTTTTTATAAATGACCTGTACCACTGTTCGGGCTATCAAAATCAAGAGGTCATGTAGTAATCGTACGAGGAGCCAGGACACTTTTAATCGTAAATCCACAACTCGTTGATACGATGCCCCGAAGAGGCCTCTTTATGATAATGAAATTCCCTATTATTGTAGTATTTATCATTTATAAGTAAGTATATGACGAGACAAATGTTGTACAAAACATATGTCGTCTTTCGTCAAAGACTATTTGAGTGGTGACGTGATAGTATAAATTGTGTCGTGAAGCATTTCATGTGCAAGTGTTGTTCACTTAATGAGTTTTGTGATTTTGGCGTGTCATATTATGATGTTGTGTAAAGGTTTCAAAATATGCTTTTGACTAATATAAGAGTTAAAACTTTGTAAAAAGATATTTATATAGTTTATATGTCATATAGTCATTTTATCAAAGTCTAGTAAAGCTCCATTTAATAAACAAGTTTTTGGAACAATTTTTGGGTCAACATACCCAAACTAGTCATGTGGCTTAGTTATAACTTAACAACTTTGAAATAACAATTTTAGTCATATCTAGTGGTTATATTCAAGTTAAAAATAGCTTAAGACAT
Source organism: Chrysanthemum seticuspe (assembly GCA_019973895.1). Taxonomy (NCBI): domain Eukaryota; kingdom Viridiplantae; phylum Streptophyta; class Magnoliopsida; order Asterales; family Asteraceae; genus Chrysanthemum; species Chrysanthemum seticuspe. Next base: position 39,833,444 of record BPTQ01000008.1, read on the forward strand.
AAGCATTGGCTTAACCTTGGCTGTTTTTTTGTCAACAACAGGTCCGTGTAGTTTTTGCTGTTTTTTAGACTTTTCGTTCACTTTCTGCTCATGTGCTCCTGAGTTTTTGAAGAAAATTTCATTCCGAGCAACTTTGTGTTTTACATTTTTGCTGATTCGGACCAGAAAAGGGTCTAAATCGCGTTTTAAAATCGTTTCAGAAGACTTTTTGACATAATAACCAATTTCATCTAGTCATCTTCTTTTAACCATAACTTTTTATCTACAAGTCCATTTCAAGTGATTCAAAAGCTCAAATTCTAGGTTTTACTTCCTCTAACAACTTCTTAAACTTAATCAAGTCCAAAGTTTATGATTTTCATGTTAAAACTCATGATAATTTACTAGTTTCTTACTAGTTATCTTAATGAGTTTCTACACTAGTTTTTACCCATCAATTTTATGTACAACATCATGCAAGCCTTATTACATGTACTACTTATATCAAATACATCAAATAATCATAAATATCATTACAACCATATTGATTGACATGAAATTTAAATAACTTCTTACAAGAGTTAGGTTGAATAGTCACAAGAACAATCAAGCCTAAACCCTCTTCCAATCTTCAACCTCTTAACCCAAGCTTAACCAACATTCTTACCCTTGAAATAAACCCTTTTACTTCAGCCCTAACTTCCTTGTGTAGCTCTTGTTTCACCCTTGGTATCAATAAAACAACCCTAGGATCAAAGTGATAATTGGTGATTTGGGATTGATGGTGAACGTCCAAGGGAGAGAAAAACTAAGACATAATTGTGTTTTGCATGTAAAATGATAGGTGTGAGGTGACTTGGGGTATATGGGGGGACAAGAGGTGATGAGTGGGAGTGGAGGTGCCATGAGGAAAGGCCACATGGCTTGTGGTTCATGTATGCATGCCACCTCATTTTGAGGTGGTAGTGCATGTGTAGTTTGTGATAATTATTAGTTTTTAGGGTACAGTTTGGTCCCGGTAATTACTAATGTTAAGCCTTTAATTCACGAAACTTAAAACCGGGTAACGTAAAAATGTCATACTTCCAAAAATGTTAAAACTTATCAACATACTCCAACTAGGTATATTAAAAGTAGGATAAGTCTAATATGGTGTTTCTACGTTGTTAAAACCTAGTAACGTAGGTTCGGGCACGCGTATTACTTAAAGGTAAAATGTGTACCTAAAATTCGTAAAGTGGCAATAAGTCATATAAATTATGACTAGTGGTGAAACTAAAGTATTACATTGACTTTTCCTAGTTATGTGTTGGTTGTGAGGATAATTTACACTATTAATTTTTGAGATTACTTAATTAAATAATTAAAAGTAATTTATATAACATTAAATAGTAAAATATGGACCTGAAATATGCGAGGTGCTACACGATCTAACAGGGTCATCGCCCTTGACAAACTGGCATGGCTAACTTTGTTCCTTGGATATGGATTTCTTCCATTTTCATTCTCTTCTTTTGGGGAACTTGAGAAGGATGCGGTGACTTTACTGAAGCGGATCCGAAAGTTCTCGGTTACTCAAGACATTAGTGCGCGTGCTGCTACCTATATTTTTAGTAGGATTTGCTTTGCTATAGCTAGAGGAGTTGGGGCCCAGATTGTTTCTCGGCTTCCCACTAATTTCTTGTAAATCCTATGATTTTCTAATAAAGTGATGATTATATTAAAAAATAATAATAATAATAATAATAATAATAATAATAATAATAATAATAATAATAATAATAATAATAATAATAATAATAATAATAGCAATGACAATGATAAAGATAATATGAATTCCATGGAATTGTAAACAATCTCTCTCATATTGCCATGGAATGTTGAATTTCATATATATGGGATTTTGAAGGAATTTCATTCCATTCCATTTGCCAACCAAACATAGTAAGGAATAGAATTCAGATTCCAAATTCTTTAAAATTTTCAACCAAACACGTTATGAAATGAAATTAGATTTCAATTCCACCAGAATCCTTAGGATTCCGCCGAACCAAACGGGCCCCAAGTCTCACTGAAGGCAAAGGACAATTTAATCATTTCATTTTGAGACATGACGATTTTTGCACCAAAGGTTTCTCACAAAGACGATACTTACATTTTTAAAAAGATAAGGATTACGATTGTAATTTGAACATACTACATGGACGATTTTTGCAATTTATTAGGGTATGCTTTAACTTTAAAGTATATGTTAAAAAATTCCGCATGATATATAAGATGGTGGTGGAAAAAGAAAGTTGTGAATAAAGTTTTTTCAAAATATATAGTTTTGATGAAAATACATTTGTGCATTAAAATTTATAAATTAATATTTTTTTGTATCTAATTCATTTGAGTATATGTATCTAAATTTTATTTTGCCTCAAATTATAAGAAGCTAAATCTTTTGTGCACAAAGACTCGTGTATTTTTTTTCTTTTTTTTTAATTATAAAAACTCAAAATAAAATAAAAAAATTGTTCGCAACTTTTTAATGCACCATCATCTTATATCTTGGGGAGGAATTTTAGAATTTTTTTAGATTTCTTTTTCAAGTCTTTTTACACTTCTTACAAATATTTATACTTTTATTGATCTCTTGCTTTACATGTTCAAAATAAAAAACACTTTAGTTTATAACAATTGTATTTAGGGTGAAAGCTAAAGGTACGCAACGTACTTTTTCAGAATTACACATCTAGCTAATATATTTTGTGAAAGGTCAAAGCTAGCTAACATACTTTCAAATTTCACTCGATCTAGCTAATATGACCTGTTGGTAGTAGGTTACCAGGTCACCTTGGCGAAAAATTTGCGCAGTTAGTCCTCTAGGACTAACGACCGTTAGCTAGACGATAACGACCGTTAAAAAAAAAAAAAAAAAAAAAAAAAAAAAAAAAAAAAAAAAACTTTAAAATTTTTTTTAAAAAAAAACGTAAACTTTTATAAAAAAAAACATAAAAATATAAAAAAAAAAATTAATTTTTTTTAAAAATTTTTAAAAAAAATGTAATTTTTTTAAAAATTTTTTTAAAAAAATGTAATTTTTTTTAAAAAAAAAAACGTAAAAAAAAAAAAAAAAAAAAAAAAAACGTAAAAAATTTAAAAAAAAAACGTAAATTTTTAAAAAAAAAAAAACGAAATTTAAAAAAAAAAAAAAAACTTAAAAATTTTTTTAATTTTTTTTTAAATTTAAATTTTTTTTTTTAAAAAAAACGTAAGATTTTTTTAATAAAAAAAAACGTGAAAATTTTTAAATTTAAAAAAAAAAACTTAAAATTTTTTGAAATTTTTTTAAAAAAAAGTAAAATTTTTTTTAAAAGTTTTTTTTTTTTTTTTTTTTTTTTAACGGTCGTTATCATCTAGCTAACGGTCGTTAATCCTAGAGGACTAACTGCGCAAATTTTTCGCCAAGGTGACCTGGTAACCTACTACCAACATGTCATATTAGCTAGATCGAGTGAAATTTGAAAGTATGTTAGCTAGCTTTGACCCTTAACAAAATATATTAGCTAGATGCGTAATTCTGAAAAAGTACGTTGCGTACCTTTAACTTTCACCCTTGTATTTATTGTAGATTTAAATCTAAAAAAATGTTACTTTTACTTTTATACGTGATGATTGACTTTAAAAACTTTGACATATTTAACAAGCCTAAAATAGGTAAAATAATACCAAAACAACGATTTGTACACTTAAAATGAGATGGATAAAGCAAACCAAGTATCTTGGATTTTTCAAAACCAAGCTCCGCTAACTATGTTATTTTTTTTGCTTAAGCTTGCTTTTATGATTTATAACTTTCGAGAAAATAACAGGCTTATTAATTTATTAAGTTAAGCTTCTAAACTTAATCTGATAGGGTTATAACTAAGTTGTTTGATTATATCATATTTTTAAAAGTTCCATTGGACGAAAACATAAGCTAAGACCTTATACCTTTTGATTCGAAGGGTTTGGATCCAACGAGAAGAATATTTAAAATGAAAAAAATGAGAAATAATTATAATCATAAATTTGAGATGCATTGACTTGAATTAGATGCATCTATCTTTATTTAGATGCATCAAAATTAGTTGTTTTTTAAGTAAAAATGATGCACAATAGTACTAGCAACAAATGTGACCCGCATGGAACGAAAAATACGTAAGATTCATCTAAATTGATGAAATGCATCTAATATATGTATATACATCTAATTTTTTGCTAGAAAATATGTTATGGTGCATCTAAAATGTTAGAGATGCTATGTAAGTCGACGTGTCTCAAATTTGTGATTATAACTATTTCTCATTCTTTTCATTGGTGTGTTTGATAACTTCTGTATGAGATGATCCAGAGCCAATCTCTGAATCGGTCAAAGCCTAGGCTGTTTGGTGACGTAGAGGTGAGCCTCTGAGCGGTTCCTCATGCTTCTGAGTGGTTCCTCATGGGTAGGCATGCTTCCCCACTCAACATTAAATGTTTACCAAAATTGCCAATCTTTTTTAGCGCTCATCTTCATTTGTTAAAATTTGCCCCTTTCTTCCATTAATTAGTAGGTTCTACTTTCATGTGAATATTTGGGAATTAGACTAAAAAACAATGATAACTGCGTTCGTAATTTCATTCGAGCTTTCACCGTAATGCATTTCTACACTTTAAATTATTTTGAGATCATTTTCCTTGTTTACATGTTAAATGTTTTGTTTTATTTGGGGGCTAGTTGATTGTTAATATCTTGTTTAGAGATTCATTACTTTATTTACCTTTTTCTTTGTTATATAATAGTTATGTAGCTTCAAAATTGCTAGTAGTTTTTACAATTTCTTTCTCAAAGAAAAAGAAAAAAAAAAAGAAAAAAAAGATGATATCATTAAATATCTGTTTTAGACAATGAATTATCTTAACTTATTCTTACATTTTCTTAAAATTATTAATTACATTAATTCGAAGCATTTACGAAATAGTCACTACATTCAAGCTTCAAACATACGTCAGGTTAAAATGGTAATTTTGTAACAGTCACATTGTCATTCAGAAAAGTTATCAAACACAATGTTTTCACTCAGAGTTGAATCCATACAGAGTTTGTGAATCATTCAGAGCAGTAAATCATTCAGCGCTAAATCATTCTATATTATCAAACATGCCCTTATTCTCATTTGATCCTAAATCTTCGAAAAGATGACTTGATAATTTTTTTAAAGACATAAAATGTTTAATACGTTATTGAAACATAGTTTCAAACTTTTCCATTAAAGCATCGTTAGTTGAACAATGAACCTTGAATCATTTACTCAAAGTTTGAGTATTACGCTTCCTTTTAAGAACTAACTGAATCAAAATCGACATTCTCATTTCTTAAACATATATCGGAAGAAAAATGATTGATATAACTAATTAACGTTACTAATTGATAAGGATTTAAAACATGCGTTTTTAGGGGGTCATTTAAGCCCTAAATTGATACATTTTATATCCGTTACTACTTAAAATCGTTCATTTTCACATTTTAGGTCTTTTGGAAGCAAAATGTTGGAATCAAGCACTTTTGGACGAAAAGGAGCAAAAACATGAAGAAAACGGCAAAGTCAAGAAACAAGGCTGAATTATGCACCTGACGGCGTCCCAACCCAAAAGGCGACGTCGTCGCTAAGGAGGTTTTCTAATTAAATTTCAAGTGATGGGACAGACGTGATTTTGGTTCTACAACATGACGGCGTCACGCTTTATTTCTTGAAGGCGTATCTCTGTATTTTACACCAGACGACCAAGACCCAATTCAAGACGACGTCCCTATTGAAGCCAGACAGCGTCACACTTCCTCAAATGACGCCGTCCCAACGATGACTTGGCCCAAACGAAACCCTAATTACGGTGACCAGACGGCGTCACCATCAAAAGGCGACGCCGTCGCATTTGTAAATCTATATATAGAATTCGATTTTTATGCATTTAGAGAGTAGTATTTTGGAGAGCAAACCGCAGGTCGTTCATAGTCCGACTTGGGCAGTATTTTAGGGTTCTAAACCCTTCTTTAAACCTAAAGATAAGTTTGTTAATCCATTATATCACCATGTTTATCCTATGTTCAATTATTTGTGTGTGTGCATGCTTATCTATCATGAGTAGCTAAATTACTATTGTGTTTGCTTAAATCTATGAAACCTAGTTGTTGATTATTGTTAGGTTGTCTTTTGTTTTAATTGTTAGACGCTAGAGTAATGATAACTTGCTTCCTCTTTAATTGTTGCGAGCTTGAACATCCTAAATAGCACAAAGCTCGAGAGTGCACTTAAGCCATCGTTGTGTTTATTACGTGAGTTGTAGCTTTAGGATAATAGAGTATTCAAGGGAGATACTACGGTACTTGGCGATCTCGGGTAGTCTAGAGCAGAGTTACGATTCATAGAACTAGGGAATTAGGCACCTCAACCTATGACTAATACGGAATACAACGCACCAATTAAGATGATGATGTGAAAATTCAACCGACCAATAAGAGATAAATAGGGAGTAAGAACATCTAAGTAAACACGCTTTTAATTATCATAAGAACACACCAATCAATCCATAGCCTATCTTCTCCTTTTCATTAGTATAATTAGTTTTTAGTTTTTATTAGTAAGTAGTTAAAATTGGTAGAAGTACCACTGATAAGGTTTTAAAAGGTACCATTTTGAGGGGTCGTTTAAGTCCTTATTTGATCACTTTTGTATCCGTTATTGCTTAATATCGTTCCTTTTCACTTTTTAGGTCTCTTGAAGGCAAAATGCTAGAATGACACTTATTTGGACGAAAAGGCGCGGATATATGAAGAAAATGGCCAAAGTCAGAATCGAGACACTCAAAGCTGCTGAAAACAGTAGGCGAAGGCGTCAGGTGTTAATTGCGACGCCGTCGGAGGATTTTTGTGACGATACAGTAGCCAAAAACCCTATTTTCAAGTGACGACGTCGGGCTTTAAAAGAGTAGGCCGTTGCAACTCAGACGACCTAGATTTGATCCAGATGGCGTCAGAGACTGAAGGGGACGGCGTCACAAGCGTAAGGTGACGCCGTCACAAGCTGATCAAGTCACAATATGCGCGCAAAGTAGCTGATACTGTTTTGGCCATAACTTTTGCATACGAACTCGGATTTAGGTGATTCAAAAGCCCACGCGACCAGAACGAGAAAATCTACAGTCTGGTGAAAAAAAGTCATCGCGACGCCGTCACTCTTTAGGTGTGACGCCGTCACCCTTTGCCGACAGAAAATCTGCCTATAAATAGAACATTATAACTTCACTTTTTGTAAGCCCTAAACCCTAAGTCCGATTCCAGGGTTTAGGTAGGTGTTTTTCCAGCAACTTAAAGGGTTCCAAACACTCTATAAACATCGTGTAATGGTTTGTTTGTTAATCCAATCCTATTGTATGTCTTCAATTATCATAATTGTTGCTTGCTCTTCATTAATTATGCTTGGCTAATTCACATTGTGTTTGCTTATGATTGTATGAAACTTGTATATAATTAATTAGATCTTATTGTTTTCTTAGTGATACTTGTATCTATCTTCATCATTAGGGGTGTGACAATTTCAATGAGTCTAATTGGTTTAGTTTATAATTCTTGCACCCTACTGTCTCTTGTTTGATTGGTTGTCTCTTATCTTAATTGTAATTAACTTAGGAGTGCGACTAGGCTATCGTTGTGTTTAATACTTGATAAATCTTTGATAGTTTATGAATGACTTGGTGGATTTCGTTTACTAAACCAAAGATAACCTTAAAGTTAGTTTATGAATGACTTAGTGGATTTTGTTTACTACACTTAAAGGTGAATTCAAAGAGTTAGGGAATGCACACCTTACGACCTTAGAAAACACAACGCATTAAGAATAAGGACGTGACAATTCAACCATCAATAGGACGTGACAATTCAGTAGGTAGAATTAGATAGCTAGCAAGGAGTAATACATCATAAGTAGATACGCTTCACGTTACTGGTAGACCCATAATTTAGTTAGTATCTTTTGGGATAGTTGACTAGCAACTAATTCCACCCTCCCCTCCAAAACCGAGATTCATAAAATATAAAAATACAAAAATAATCATCCCTCACCTTTAGACTTAAATCGACATACACTTCAGCCTAACGACACTATTCCCCTAGAGAACGATATCAATACCCGTGGCTTACCCTAATACTACACTACAATGATTAGGTTCACTGCCTAGGGTGTTGAAAAACTTTCTCGACGAAAAGGAAGTTCCTTTGACCCCGAACGACGCGTGTAGCGTTATCAAGTTTTTGGCGCCGCTGCCGGGGAATAGTTATTGTTTAGGCTTGATTTCTATCTCATTTAGGTCTACTCACAAGATTCCTATCAAGTGAGATTTTTTTCTTTTTAGCTTCCTTGTAGTCTATCCCCCTTCTTTGTGCCTTTGTTCGTAAAACTTGTCCATTGACTCTTCCGTTCACCATTATGGAGAACGCGAATCCACTATATCCGCGATTAGGTTTTTTCATAAGAAATTATGATATTACTAAAGCGGATTATTCAAGATGGTGGGAAGAAAGTAACCAAGTCCATAAACCTTTTGAGGATTTCACCATTCCATCAAGCCCACAAAATACCTCATCTAGTGAAACCTATGCTTCGTTTGAGCCTTCACCTAGGATAGACTTTCGTGAACAACCTCCGTGTTTAGAAACTATTTTTAGTGAGGCCCTTAGGAGAACTGACCAAATTTATGAAAACATTATGGTAAGCAACCAAGCATTAAACCATAAGTTGGATCAATTACTAGAATTGGTTTCATCACGACATAAGGAAATATTTCATGACGAGCAAATAGATGATGTAGATGTGATTGAGGATGAAGTGAAAAGTCTAGACCCACAAGGTACCCCACAAGCCCCACCATCATTTAAGGCATACACACCGCACGTGACTTACCTGGAAGTAGTAGAAGAGACTTTAGGAATCCCAATGGAGGTAGAACATTTGAACCGAACGCAACTGGAGAATATAGGTTTGAATACTTGTAGTCTCAGTCTTACTCTTAGTTCTAGGGAATTTCCTAGTGTTGATGAACCGGAACCTCAATCTTTACTTCCATCCTTAGATAAACGAGGAACCGACCCACCCATCAACCAATTTAATCCGGGTAGTTTTAGGATGAAGGAAGCCATTCACACACCCCCTTCACCTCACGTGGCATATTTCCACCCTAAGGGTGTGTATCGCTACTATCACCCACACTTAAACTTAAGTGTAGGGAAAACTTCCCCTTTATCTGTTAAATAAGGGTAGAGTCAGGCTCATGACTCGAACAAAAACAAGCGCTTCTTGGGAGGAAACCCATGTGTTTTTCCTTTTTCATTTTTATTTGTGTGTCATATATCTCTTATTGATTGTTTATTCTCATGTTTGAATTTGTAAAAATGATTTATTTTGTCTTTAACCTCGTCTTAATTACATATAAAGGTATTTTACATAAGGGATAAGTGTAGGGAGGATTACACACGTTTTCAAAAGAAACGTGAACATGAGAATTACAATTATTTAAAAGATATACATGTGTGTTTGTTCGAGTCAAATGCTTGTATCGAGTCATAATGGATGTTTTGTAGGAAATTTTTTCAGATTTTAAAGATAAAAATGTTCCAAAATTTTTTCCAGAAAATCGCAGACCAGTTTTTGTCAGGATAACCTGACGGCGTCAGGATCTCAACCTGACGGCGTCAGGAGGAGCAGAAACAGCTTCTAACTATTTCTCGTTTTCTGTGCTACTTATAAATTTTTGGAATTTTCCAGGTCTTAATTTTCTAGAAAATCTGCAAACATCCATTCCACAAGCATTATATCTTATTTAAGTCTGGAATTACATCTTGTTGTGATTTTTCTTTGTTCGGTTTGATGCGTTGGGTTGTCTGTTTTCTTAAAGTGTGCAGGTTTTATTTATCAAGAAGAAGATACATAAGATTGGAAGGAGCTTTTCACGCATACATTCTTCTTGGAAAGGATTTAACCACTACTTCACACACGGATCCTACCGAGCTAATCAGGGGAGTATTAGTTTCTTTCGTTTTTAATTACCTTCCATTATCATAACTTTGATACTTTCGGGGAACATTGGGGACAATGTTCAGTTTAAGTGTAGGGAGGGAAAATAAAACGGGAACTTTGAAACTATGCTTATCCTTGATTATTTGCTTTGTCCAATTGTGATTGTGTAATAAACCATGAGAAAATGTCGGTTAGGGTAATTTTGGCACCAAATTTAAATTTTTTTATGACATATAGGAGTGGGCCATTAGTCTTAACAAAAGCGTCTCACGGATAGGAAGTTATATGACTAGCACAAAACCCTTTACCACCCAAATTCCACCAAAATGTGAGGATCGCCCTTAGATTAGTAGGAATTAAAGCATTCATCTTCAATGCTTAGAGTGTGAACCGGTAGTATATTAGATTCTAGAACTTGTTTTGTGATGCATTCCGAGATAGCAAGTGAGGCTACACTTGTGTAGTTAGGAATAACCAAATGATAAGAGGCATTAGGATAACCCTTGTTTGATACCTGTAATATAATTACTTCTTCCACATCGGTTGAGTAATTCCCCCACACCCTTTGCGTTGTACTCATCTTTAGTACACGATACCCCTAGTTAACCCCTCAGAGCCTATCCTTTTCGCGGTTCTCGTGATGTTTCGGTTTTTTCCGGAATATCAATGAAGAGCATTGTTTACACCCCACCCCCAAATATACACCCAAATCGCCTTAGCCTACCCCTTATGCACTCACTTTTAGTGCAAATTATTGTTATCACCCTAAACCCTTAGTTCAATTATCTGGTTGCTTGCATGAGTTGCTAAGTCGAGTCATATCCCTTGTATACAGTTTTGGGACGATTGGGATTCATGGGAAAAGTTAAAGTTTATGAAATGACGGGAAGGGAATGTTAAATTCAAATTCCCTTTGTTTGCATAATAATGTACCCCAAGTGTTTTGATCTTTTCAATTCAGGTCAAATTAGTGTTAGAATAATAAAAACTCAAGTGTAGGGATGTGCCTATAAATCCCTATCATTTTGATGTTACCTTAGAGGATGGTAGAGTAAAAGTGTATGAAAAAAAAAAAAAAAAAAAAAAAAACATACGGGCTACCATCCTACATCTATCATTTAAATTTATGTTTGTTTATTTCCGTTACCTAGAGTTTTAGAGTGTCGAGTCTTGGCTTAGCAACGCCATTCTTCGTATGCATTTAACATAGAGATTTTTGACTTTCCACCACTACATTGCCTATCCCACCAAACCCTTTATTTCCCTACCGTAAGCCTAACGTTACAACCCTTTAAAAGACCTCTTTGATAGTCTTTCCTAGGTGCTTACGCCAAAGCGATGGAGGTTTGATCTATTCTCAAGCCTATGGTAATCTATGTACTAGGACCGGTTAATGAGTGTTTATCTTCCATTTCCTATTTGTTATATTTCATATATACACCCGAGAGAGATGTGAGTATCCAAACACCCCATGTGAGGTGCTAGTATGTAATTTCCGTGCTTGTTATGACTTTTGCGGGGCTTATATGTGTTGTGGACCATTTTGAATCAATACTTCATGACCCCTAACTTATAAATTAATTGGCTAAAAGCACATTTGCTTGAGGACAAGCAAATAACAAGTGTAGGGATATTTGATAAGGTTTTAAAAGGTACCATTTTGAGGGGTCGTTTAAGTCCTTATTTGATCACTTTTGTATCCGTTATTGCTTAATATCGTTCCTTTTCACTTTTTAGGTCTCTTGAAGGCAAAATGCTAGAATGGCACTTATTTGGACGAAAAGGCGCGGATATATGAAGAAAATGGCCAAAGTCAGAATCGAGACACTCAAAGCTGCTGAAAACAGTAGGCGACGGCGTCAGGTGTTAATTGCGACGCCGTCGGAGGATTTTTGTGACGATACAGTAGCCAAGAACCCTATTTTCAAGTGACGACGTCGGGCTTTAAAAGAGTAGGCCGTTGCAACTCAGACGGCCTAGATTTGATCCAGACGGCGTCAGAGACTGAAGGGGACGGCGTCACAAGCGTAAGGTGACGCCGTCACAAGCTGATCAAGTCACAATATGCGCGCGAAGTAGCTGATACTGTTTTGGCCATAACTTTTGCATACGAACTCGGATTTAGGTGATTCAAAAGCCCACACGACCAGAACGAGAAAATCTACAGTCTGGTGAAAAAAAGTCATCGCGACGCCGTCACTCTTTAGGTGTGACGCCGTCACCCTTTGCCGACAGAAAATCTGCCTATAAATAGAACATTATAACTTCACTTTTTGTAAGCCCTAAACCCTAAGTCCGATTCCAGGGTTTAGGTAGGTGTTTTTCCAGCAACTTAAAGGGTTCCAAACACTCTATAAATATCGTGTAATGGTTTGTTTGTTAATCCAATCCTATGGTATGTCTTCAATTATCATAATTGTTGCTTGCTCTTCATTAATTATGCTTGGCTAATTCACATTGTGTTTGCTTATGATTGTATGAAACTTGTATATAATTAATTAGATCTTATTGTTTTCTTAGTGATGCTTGTATCTATCTTCATCATTAGGGGTGTGACAATTTCAATGAGTCTAATTGGTTTAGTTTATAATTCTTGCACCCTACTGTCTCTTGTTTGATTGGTTGTCTCTTATCTTAATTGTAATTAGCTTAGGAGTGCGACTAGGCTATCGTTGTGTTTAATACTTGATAAATCTTTGATAGTTTATGAATGACTTGGTGGATTTCGTTTACTAAACCAAAGATAACCTTAAAGTTAGTTTATGAATGACTTAGTGGATTTTGTTTACTACACTTAAAGGTGAATTCAAAGAGTTAGGGAATGCACACCTTACGACCTTAGAAAACACAACGCATTAAGAATAAGGACGTGACAATTCAACCATCAATAGGACGTGACAATTCAGTAGGTAGAATTAGATAGCTAGCAAGGAGTAATACATCATAAGTAGATACGCTTCACGTTACTGGTAGACCCATAATTTAGTTAGTATCTTTTGGGATAGTTGACTAGCAACTAATTCCACCCTCCCCTCCAAAACCGAGATTCATAAAATATAAAAATACAAAAATAATCATCCCTCACCTTTAGACTTAAATCGACATACACTTCAGCCTAACGACACTATTCCTCTAGAGAACGATATCAATACCCGTGGCTTACCCTAATACTACACTACAACGATTAGGTTCACTGCCTAGGGTGTTGAAAAACTTGCTCGACGAAAAGGAAGTTCCTTTGACCCCGAACGACGCGTGTAGCGTTATCAACCACCCCCCGCTCCTAAACCCCGAGATTTTTACTGCTTTCTAAAAGATATAAAAAGCTAAAAAGAATCACCCTCAACCTCACCTTCTCGTCATATATCTCTACTAGCATCTCTATTCCCCTAGAGAACGATCAACCCCCTGGGCTTACCCATGCTACACTGCAACGATTAGGTACACTACCTAGTGGGTTGTAAAGCTTGCTCGTTGAAAAGGAAGTCTTTCGACCCCGAACCCACGGATCAAGTTTTTGGCGTCGCTGCCGGGAAATATAATATCTAGTTAGTTTTCTATCTCGACTAGGTTTACTCGCTTGATTCCTATCATGTGAGCTTTTTTCTTAGTTTTCTTTTAGTTTATCCCCTTATTTATGTTTTTGTTCGTAACTTCGTCACTTTTCACGATGGGTGATATTCCACCCAACAACAATCCACCACCACATCAACCACTACCACTCAATCAACCACCACCCAATCAACCACCACTCGACCCGCCAAGAGGTCGTACTCTTGGTGAATACTCTAGACCAAGCCATCAAGGCTATAGGAACACCATTGAGCTTCCTCGTCAAGCTCAAACTACGACCCTGCAATCCGACATCATCCGGTTGGTGCAAAACGGATGTGCATTCCATGGAATTCGTTTCGAAGATCCTAATGAGCATCTCAAGGATTTCCTTAAAATCATTGACTCCATTGACCTTGATACTACCACTCGGCAGACCACGCGATTGCATCTCTTCCAATTCTCTCTATGGGACAAAGCTAGTAATTGGCTTGAGTGACTTCCCACACCCGTTTCCTCGCCCAATTTTTCCCACCGGGGAGAACCACCAAGCTAAGAAATGACATCTTGATGTTCCAACAACGTCAAGGCGAAACCCTTTATGAGGCGTGGACTCGATTCAAGGACTTACTCCATAAAGTCCCTCACCATGGCATTGATCTTTGGCTCTAAGTGCAAATTTTCTATTATCATGTCAATCTCTCCACAAGGCAAACCATTGACCAAGCGGCCGGTGGTAAGCTTAGTGAATTAACCGCGGAAGAATCATGGGTACATCAGAGGACCTTGCCCTTTATGACAACGAATGTTGGAATGACCCCCGTGAGTTGCCCAAAACCGTAAAGGCAATATCCTTGCCTTCAATCGACTCATAACCTTCCAATCGTAGGATGCTCAAACTTGAAGATCAAGTCAAATTCCTCATGAGCTCCTACGATGCTCCTAAACCTTCACGCCAAGTGAACAAAGTCTCTTCCTTGTGTGAGTTATGTAGTGGTCCCCACGACACTCGTAATTGCATGAGACTCCTCGAACAAGCTTTCGTGGACTACGCATCTACGCGCACCAACGGAGTGGGAGGAAGATTCCCAATAACCCCCGACCAAGGACTTACAATGAAGCCCGAAAGGCCTGGAAGGGCAAACCCGACTATAATTGGAGTCAAACTAAAGAATTCACTTCCAATGACTCCCCATGGCCTCAACAATACAGTTCAAGCCCTCATGGCCCTAGTCAACATAACTTGGAAGGGATGATGCGAAACTTCGTCACATCTCAAGAAGCCCAAATAGCTAAGCTTTCGGATCACTTTAATCAGCAACAAGCCGAGATTGATAGGAAGATAGATAACCTCTTGAAAGCTATTAACAATCATGTTGATAAGACGGCAACTGAGAAGGTTAATGCCATCTCGACTCACTCCTCTAAAAAAACTCCTATTGTAAAGATTAAGGACCCAAGCAAGTTCTTCGCTCACTCGCAATTAAGCAATGAAAATAGGGACCCGTCTTCATCGAAACACGTTCACTTTATCAATGTCATCACCTTAGTGAGACCAAATAGGAATAATGATGAAGCAAACCATGAGACGGTGCTTGAGGTTAGTGAGACTCCTAATGATGAAACAACTAATGAAGTAGACGAAGTAGGTGATGAATACTTCAACAAGTTTCCTACGGAAGAGAAACTTTAATACCACCCGTACCTAGTACGCGACCTTCGTCCCTTTTATGCTATGAGATCCCCACACATTACCTTTGGAAATCCTAGAAGTCTCAACATACCTTGTTGCATAGGACACCTTTTAGTGGCAAAAGCCTACATAGATCGCAGGTCCCCAATAAACATCATGACTAACACATACTATAATTGGGTGATGAAAAGACCTATCCCAAGTACGCAAGATCCCGATGATCCTAGAATAAGATGTAATTTCCTTGGTAGAGTTAAGTGATTGCCCGTTTATATAGGAAGCTTCATGTACCTAACGGATTTCGTGATTGTTGATGCGCGTACGAAGTACGTTCGGGGTAAAAGGAACTTCCTTTTCTTCGAGCAAGTTTTTCAACCACCTAGGTAGTGAACCTAATCGTTGTAGTGTAGTATTAGGTAAGCCTCGGGGATTGATATCGTTCTCTAGGGGAATAGGAATGCTAGCAAGAAATGTATGACAAGAAGGTGGGGGTTGAGGATGATTTTTTTTTAATCTTTTATTGGTTTTTTAGAAAGTTAATGGTAAAATCTTGGGGCAATTGGTTGGGGGTGTTACTTCTACCGATTACTTTTACTTGTCTAATTATCTAATACTACGAGTAGCTATGTCTATTTGATGTGTGCTAGTATGATGATTAAAAATGTGTTTACCTATATACTATTACTCCCTAGTTATCTTTTATTGGTCGGTTGAATTGTCACACCTTATCTTAACACGTTGTATTTCCTAAGGTCGTGGGGTGTGCATAAGCCCTAGCTCTTTGAGGTTACCTTCGGGTTTAGCCTACGAAATTCGCAAGTCCTTAAACTATTTCATTCATAAGCCTCACTTTCACAAAGAATATTCAAGCATTAAACACAACGAATGATGCCTAGTTGCACTCCTAAGCCAATTACAATCAAGATAAGAAACAACCTAACAATACTCAATAACCATGTTTCATAGATCTAAGCAAACACACAAGAAATTTAGCTAGACATGGTAAACAAACAAGCATACACACAATCAATTGAAGACATAATGATACTTTGGATTAAAATACTTAGCTCGATGTGTAAAATAGGGTTTGGGACCCTAAGATACTGTCCAAATCGGACTACAAACGTTTTAGGTTTTTTTTCTCCAAAAGTCTACCCCTTTAAATGCAGAAAAATTGAATTCTATATATAGATTTACACTTGCGACGACGTCACCTTTTAAATGGGACGCCGTCAGCTCGCCGTCATTAGGGTTTCGTCTTGGCCAAGCCATCGATGGGACGGCGTCACCTTAGAATTGTGACGCCGTCAGGCTTCAGTTGGGATGTCGTCTTGGTTCTGGATCTGGGTCGTCTGAGATAAAAAGTCTGAGTGACGCCCTTCTTCTTCAAAGCCTGACGCCGTCAGGTTGTACAAGCAAAAATTTCACTGAGCAGTCTGGTGCATGTTTTTATCATGTCTGTGTAGAGGGACGGCGTCGCCCTTTGATTGAGATGCCGTCAGGTTCAGTTTGAGCAGCTTGAGTGGCTTCGATCTTGACTTTGCTATTTTCTTCATGTATTCGCTCCTTTTCGTCCAAAAATGCTTCATTCTAGTATTTTGCTTCCAAGAGACCTAAAAAGTGAAAAGGAACGAAATTAAGCAGTATCGGATATAAAAGTGGTCGATTAAGGGCTTAAACGATCCCTTAAAAGTGTACATTTTAAATCCTTATCAAATATCCCTACACTTAGTATTTGATTGTCCTCAAGCAAATGTGCTTTTGGCCAATCAATTTATAAGTTAGGGGGCATGAATCATGGTTTTAGAATAATTCATAACAAGTAAAAGCACCGCAATAGTCATAACAAGCAAGGAAATTATATACTAGCACCTCACAAGGGGTGTTTGGATTCTCTCATCTCTCGGGTTTATATGAAATATAATAAATGAAAATGGAAGATAAACACTCATTACCTGACATAGTACATAGATTACCATAGGCTTGATACTAGATCAAACCTCCACCGCTTTGGCGTAAGCACCTAGGAACAACTATCTAAGAGGTCTTTGCAAGGGTTGTAACGTTAGGCTTACGGTAGGGAAACAAAAGGGTTTTGTTGGATAGGCGATATTTAGTGGTGGCAAGTCAAAAATCTTATGTTACAAGCATGAAAAGCCTAGCGTTGCTAAGCCAAGACTCGACTCACTAACTCTAGATAACTTAAAACAAACATACATAAATTTAAAGACATAAACATAAAGATAGATGTGGGATGGTAGCCTGTATGTTTTTTTCTTCATTTAATTACTCAACCGATGTGGAAGAAGTAATTATAATACAGGTTTCAAACACGGGTTATCCTACTGCCTCTTATCACTTAGTAATTCCTAACTACACAAGTGTAGTCTCACTAGCGATCTCGGAATGCATCACAAAACAAGTTCTAGAATCTATTATACTATCGGTACACTCTCTAAGCATTAAAGATGAATGCTTTTATTCTTAAAGATCTAGGGGCGAACCTCACATTTTTGGGGTGGAATTTGAGTGGTAAACGGTTTTTGTGCTAGTCATATAACTCCTATCCATGAGACGCTTTATTAAGACTAATGTTTTAGCTCGTACATGTCATAAAAAAATTTAAATTTGGTGCTAAAATTTCCCTAACAAATATTTCTCATAGTTTATTACACAATTTACTAAGGACAATGTTAGCCTTAATAGTTTTATTAGAAGTGATGGTCATTCATGTTTAGGAACTTTGTATCGTGTGTTAGGTATCGTGATAGAATAGTCAACGGGCTCGTGGATTGGACTAAGCTAAATGGGCTTTAGTTTAGTTAAGCTAGCATTGAATAATGGCGTGTAACCCATATCCAATCCAAGTCCACGAAGCCCAAGCCAAGCCCATGGAAAGCCTTTAGGGCAACATGTGTCTTGTACTATAAATACCCCTCAAATGGCCATTTGAGGGGTGTGCTTGAAAGTGTGTGTGTGTGTGTGTGTTTTTCTTTATTGAATATACAACATCTTGTGTTTATCTTGTCTCACATCATACACGAATTTAACATCAAGTCACCATCTTTCTCATCGTATTTCTAAGCTTTGTTTGTGTTTGTTTCACGTGGGTATACTTGTATACGTGTTGGGTTTGCTTGGTAAAGTGATAAGGTTGATAAATCTAAGGTCCTACAATTGGTATCAATCGCCTAACAATGGTTTAGGAGTGTTTGGTTGAAGTTTTTGTTTGTGTAGTATACGCGTAGTTTCGTTCTCAAAGTTTCACGCTTAAAGCTTTAATTTTTGCACTTACAAATTCAAGATTCTTGTGGTTTAAGGTTTATTTGGTGCTAAAGTTTCAGTTTTTTGCAAAAAGTTCGAAGCTTTACGCGTTTTGGTTAAGTTTTGAGCTCGTTTTTGGTTCTTTGGTCATTTCTACTCGTAACTTTTCTAGGCACTTTGGGTGAAAAAGGTCAACATTTTTGGGTTATTCGAGTGTTTTTAAGGATTTCTGTGCAAGAGAAATTGGTTGAATCATTGAAAAATTTTTACGAGTAGGTCAAAACCCTAGTTCTACTCGTAAGAAAGTCAACTACGCATAAGTTTTCTACTCGTAACTTTTTGGTGAAGAATCTTCGTGCTATAACTGTTACTCAGTGCTTCCCTCACTTGGATAAGTGTGTGGAACACTTCGACTTTTGGATATCTCTTACACTGTGATAGTGTAAAGGATTTTTGGGCAAAACCCTAATCTTACGCATAAGTTTCGACTTACGCGTAGAATACTTTACGCATAAGCATTTTTCTTACGCCTAAGTTTTTCTTACGCATAAGCTAAATCTTACGCTTAACTTTTTCTACTCGTAACTTTAAACCTACGCATAAGATCCTACGCCTAAGGAATTCTACGCCTAAGATCCTACGCATAAGATCCTACGCCTAAGTTTCTACTCGTAACTTGTGTTTCTACGCCTAAGCTCTCTTTCTACGCATAAGGTTTAAAAAAAAAAAAAAAAAAAAAAAGAGTTTTTTTGGCGAGAAAACTTGAGTAAAATTTAAATTTTTGAGGAGACTAAACGTTCAATTTTTACGCTAGATTCAAATTTTGGTTTAACTGTGAAAATTTTGGTCAAAAATTCAAATTTTTGGTCCTAAATTCAAATTTTTCGGGTCAAATTTTGCGTCAAAATTGTCATAACTCAAATTTTTCATACGACCTTAGAATTGATTTTTATAGTGAATTTCAAATTTTGGGCGAAATTTTTTAAGAACCGAGTTTACGAGTACGACTTTCGGAATCACCTCAACTGAGCTTAATCTTCATCAACCACAACTCCTTTATCGTTGAATCGATCCTACATCAACTTTATCAGATCATACCTTCATCAATGGCAACTCAACAAGACATTCATGCAGCCGGTGCCGAAAACCGACCTCCTATGTTGGCAAAAGGTGGTTATCTTCAATGGACAAGTCGAATGCTCCGTTACATAAAGACCAAACCTAATGGAAAACTCATGATTAAATCTATTCAGGATGGACCCTTCCAGCCTCGACAAGTTAATGTACATGGAAATCCTGATGCAACACCTCCCACCGCACCATCTTCTCGTCTTCAATACGAATCTGAATACACTGCAGAGGATCAGAAACAAGTCGAAGCAGATGACATGGCAATTCATATTATCCAACTGGGTTTACCAATAGACATCTTTGCTGCGGTAGACAGTTGTGGAACTGCTTTCGATATGTGGGAACGTGTTAGACGACTTTGTCATGGAACAGAAATTGGTCATCAGGATATTGAGAACAAGTTGCTAACTGAATGGGAAAAGTTCACTTCTACATCAGGAGAATCCATTGAATCCTACTATGGAAGGTTTTGCACTTTGATGAATGAGCTAATCAGAAACAAGCTGACACCCAGGACTATCGTTCAAAACATCAAGTTCCTGAATAATCTACCAGAAGAATGGGGACGATACGTCACTATTGTAAACTAAACAAAAGACCTTCATCAGGTGAACTTTGATCAACTGAATGATTTTCTGAAACAAAACCAAAATGAAGTGAATGAAGTCAGGAAAGAAAGATTGGCAAAGAATCATGATCCATTGGCACTCATTGCTAAGACTCTATCTTCAGTGAATACACAACAACAAGCTTCATCATCTTCCAACAACAACAACTTGTAGCCACAACAACAATTCTATCCAGATCAACAATACCAGGAACAAGGAATCACTGATCTCGAATCTGATCAAGAAGACCCTATGTCCCAAATAATTTCTCTCTTGGGTCAAGTAATCAAAGGTCGCTATTCCACACCTACTAACAACAACCAAAGGATATCATCAAACACTCGCAACAGGCAAATTGCACAGCCGGGTGTGAATATGGGTGATTGCGTCCGAACCGTCAAGTCAAACAGACTTAAAACTGCTCAGACACAAATACAATTAAGATCAGAGAATACAGGGGATTCCCGGGTCGTTATGTCCCACGGAGACTCAATGGTGTGTACAACACTAATTCAGATGATAGAAGGATCACTAAGGATAATGATCCGAAAGGATTGATTGATGATTATACTACTGAAAAAGATTTATAAAATAAAGCGACTTAAATACAAATTAAGAAAATAAAAAAGATAAAATATATTAAATAAACGCTATCACTATTTTTAAAGTGATGAACGTTTAAAACCTAAAACGAAAAACTTACGTTTAAATTAAAATTACGTAAACGTACAAAATAAAAAGTGAAACTTATACAATATAGATCCTAAAAATATGAAAAATGCATTTTTACAATCCTAATGATAAAAGAGAATTAATAGAAAAAGAAAATTATTTTTACAACTATTTATTTAATTATTATTAATTAAAAACTATTTTAACTATTTAATAAATACTCTAAAATAAAAGAAAATAGGAAATAAGGCTAGAAAAATAAACTTATGACTTTGAAAAATCTAAAATATGATAAAACTAATTTTAAAACTGAAAATATATTTTTTAGACTTTTTATGTATTTATTACTAATTTAAAACTATTTAAAACTAATTTAAATTATTAAAAATACCAAATAAAAGGAGAAAAATATGGAAAAATACTTTTTAAGCTTTTTACATTTATCTAAACTTAAGAAAAATGAAAACTTATTTTTTAGAACCTTTTCTTAATTTTTTGTATTAAACACTAATTAAAAATGCTTAAAAACTAGTTTAAAATAAGAAAAATAGCAAACAAGCTTAGAAAAATCTGAAAAATTCAGGAAAACTCTAAAATAATATATAGAAGCTATGAAAAATGGAAAAACATGGGCTTGTGTACAAGAATAAGGAACTGATGAACAAAGTGCTTATAAATAAGCACTTTAATAAGCCAAATGGAGCACAACAAGCACCAAACTGATATGGAAGCTACTATAGGCTAAAATGACCAAAATGAAGTGAGGAACAACAAGCTAAACCACTGATTTGCAAGGTTGCTAAGATTTGATGTACTGAGATTATGGCAGAAACAGTTAAAGGGGGTGCCAAGTTCAAGCCAAGAAATAAGCAACCAAATAAGCTAGAAACCTAAAACTAAAACTTGAAACTTATAGTAGACCTGGTTGAGAGTGTTTAACCAAAGAATCAGGCCTAGATGAGCTAAGGTGAACCCTGTGCAAGGTCTGCAAAACCTGCACAAAACCTGTGCAGGCCTTGTGCCCTGCACAGGGGATTAAGCCCCATAATCATAAGCTCTTTTGAGCTTTAAGGAAAATTCACAAAAATAAGCTAAAATGACCATAAGAAACTAGAGCAGTAGGGCTTTTAAAAACAACAAGTTTCATTAAAAATGATTAAGAAATGAGCTCATTAAAAATCTTTCTATTTGAGCCAAAACTGAGATTTCAATGTTTGACTTTTGATGAAAACTTGGAAAATTGACTTTTATGGATTTCAAACTTGATTTATGGATTGGAAATGATGTATTGTGATGAAATAACTCTAATGTAAGCTAGACCTATAAGAATGGAACACAAAACAAGCTTTTGACATGTACAAACCCCAACAGTTAACTGTTAAGACCCATTTGAGTGAGATTTTGACTTTAGATAGGCTATAGGCACAAAAGTAAGATAGATGGGAGTATATTAGCACTAAACAAGCATAACCCAACTGATATCTAGCACTGCAATTACCTAATAGACAGATTAAACATATTAACCAAACACCCTTTAAAAAACTGTTTTGGAATTAAAATGAGATAAACACTTAAACAAACTTGTAAGAATGAGCCAACTGATTCCAAATAACCTAAATACAACTATCTAAATACATCAAACACAGTTGTGACCACAGAAGCATACACAAGCAGAATATGTAAATGACTTGAAATTTGAAAATAAGAAATAAACTTACATGGATCCAGCTGGCTTGCAGGCCAAATCCAAACCCAAACCTACTCTACCCTAACTGAATCTAACCCAAATAAGCTTCTGCAACACCCATTGTTCATTACTAAACCCAATTTGAATCCCTGTTGACTTTCGTTGACTATCAAGTGAAAATGATTGAACTGCTTCCAAATCTTTCAAAAAGACTTTAAATAGCTTATCTAAGCTTAGTTAAGTTTAGAAATAAGCTTCTAAGAGCTTGTGCATAAGACTTGTAAACTGAAATTTGCACAGTTAACTTAAATTTTGAAACTCATAACAGAACTTGGAATTGCTTAATCAAAACACATTACACTAAAGGTTTAACTTGAATATGGTTCACAGGAACTGAAATTACATTATTTAGATATGAACTACAACATTTTAACAAAAAACGACATTAAGGTAAAAACTAAAAAAAACTAACTACTCCTTGGCTTCCTTCTCTCTTCCTTTTTTATAGCTCCAGTGTCTTCCACTTGTCCAATGAACCTTTCCCACTTGAATTTGTGGCCATTGGATCACTTAAATTAATCTTGGCCTTTAAATTGAGTTTTGGCGCCAAATTGATATAAGCCAGGTGGAGGGGTTGAGTGAAATGGTGGGGGGTGCAATAAATGGTTTTTGTAGTTGTGTTGAGGTGGGGGGACAGGGAAATTGATATGGAGAGGAGGGGGGATGGTGTTGCTTGGGTGAGCAGTGAAAGCAGAAGCAGTTGGAGGTGGAGACTATTGGCGCCAAGTGGGTGGTCAAACCAAGGGGGTTTGACTGGGCAGGGTATTAATAAAATGGGAAGGTCAAAAACAGGGGGGTCACAAAGGTTTAGGCAGGGGTCAATAGGGGTTTTGACAAGGCCAAATGTGGTTTAAAAGGTTTATAACTATAGGGACCTAAAGTGTAAATCCTGAAAGTTCAAGGACCTAGGCTGCCAATCTTGCAAAGTTTCTTCCAAGGACTAAAAGTAACAACCTTCAAAAGTACAAGGACCAATGTTGCCATTTTCTCATTTTCCAGGGACCAATTTTGCCAATTTTCAAAGTTGGAGGACCAAACTTGTAATTTTCTCAAAACTTTTTATATTTTTCACCAAAGGACTAATTTTGACAAATTATGATTTAAAAGGACCTTTGGTGATTTTACTTTTGAAATTATGAGCTCAGGGACTGTTTTTGACAATTTTTGAAACTTGGGGGACTAAAACTGCAATTTTTGCAAATTTGATATGTTTTTCATCTGATTTTGATATTTTTGCATTTAAAACACATAAAACACTGATTTGTAATATTTTGATCATTTTGATGTGTTTCTGAGTGTTTTCAGATGATTTTGCAGTCTAAATGGTATAAAAATGATGAGTATTTAGACACTCATCAATCCCCCACACTAAGATATTGCTAGTACCTAGCAATGATTTGAGAAAACATAATGGATTTTAATCTCTTTACCAAAAGCCATTACTTCTGGAGTAGCCAAATGTTTCAGTTCAAGTAAGAACCATGGTACACCGATAACCATGTGATTTTGAGCAAACCACAAGCTGTAAACGGATTTGATGTGTCTTTACCAGAAGCCGTACCCTTCTGGACTAGCCAACTCTTAGATAAATTATCAGAATTATCTTTGGTGAGCTGATTACCAATTATGGATTTTCCACTGCCTTTACCACAAGCCATAACCTTGCGGGCTAGCCAACTCATTATCTTTTGAGGATGATGGGGAGCTGAAGAACCATACAATTTTGGGCAAATTGCAAGCCATATAAACGGATTTGATAAATCTTTACCAAGAGCCGTTTGCTCCTGGATTAGCCAATCCTTTTGTCTAACAGACATGGCGGACTGATAACCAATTGAGAAAGTGTGAAACACTTACTCAAAAAAAAAAAAATTTTGGCCAAAAACGGGGGAATTGGGTAAATAATATATGAAATTCGTGAGAATTCCCCCCCACACTTAGAAATGAATATTGCCCTCAATATTCAAAGTACCGGCGGTTATGCCGAAACAAAGAACGTAAAAGGGAAATACTACGGCCATTATTTAAAAGATTTTTTTTTTTTTTTTTTTTTTTTTTTTTTTTTAGATAATATATATATATAACATGTGGGGTATCACCCCCACACTTAGGTGGTAGAAAGGGGTAAGAAGACAGAAATATGGGTGAAAACCCATATATAGTGTGTGCTACTGTTTTTGATTTCCGAGTCGCTAGCTTGACTCGACCCCGCATTCATTGGTTCATGGGGAAGCAAAGTGGAAGAAACAATCTCCATCGGACTTTCATTCAAGATGTTTGGATAAACATTGAAGCACGTGAAAGTTCCACACCGATGAGATAAAGAAAGACAGAGACAGACCCGGCTCACAGATGGTACATGAAAATGCCGGGGTCAAAGATAGTATCCTCATTCCCGAAGGAGTGAAGAAGAGAGGAAGACACATCATAAGTGAGGAATGGAAGGAATATGTTTATAACAATTAGGATCCATTCTTCATCCTCAAATGTAGACATGTCGGGAGGAAGGGTGAAGGTAGTATCATCGATAAGCAAACTCTTATGATAGAGTATACCTTCCTCCGAGCCAATATCATCCTCAAGATCAAAATAGAAATGATCATATTCCGGAGGAGATATGTCATGAAAGAGTTCACCGGAGAACTCTTCATGAAGAGAATCATTGGAAAAAGCCTCAAGATCGGGCTTGTCCAATGTAGAGTCACTATCCACAACGGGGATAGGAGATGAAGCTGACTTAGCACAGAATGATTCGATCTTAGAAACGAGGAGATTTATATTGAACAATTGTTCACGAAGTATCTCGTCCTCAATTTCCAGATTATCAGAATCTCTCACTTCTTCTAAGCTAACTAGCTCAGAAGGTAGCTCCTCGACATAATCGATGTCTCCATAGGATAAAGAATCGTCAAACGAAGTACAATCGTTATCAGAATCGGAGAACATCTCGACATGATCATATGGAATGTCAAGAGGAGGAGAAGAATTATCATCAAGAGGCTCATCACACATATTACCGGAGATAACCTCGGACTCACTTGGGGTTGGAACAAGGCTCTCAACACTAGACGGTTCCATTTCTGGAATAGTGCTAGAAGGCTCGCCCCCCATTATAAGAGAGTCTTTGGAAGTAATAAAAGGTAAGATAGGTGTGATAGCAATAGACTGAGGGAGTTGAGAAATTATATCTTTCCAAGGAATAACACTCTCCTCGTCACAATCATAGTATTCCCTCATTTGAATACTATCCTCATCATCATCGTCATCATATCTGATTCTGATATTCATCTGCTGAAGCTTACACACCATTCTTTTCATTTGTAGCTTCTTTCGAATGCGTATTTCTTCAGAACTTTGAGGAAGATAACACTCCTCGTGATCAGTGAAATGCTGTGAAGGCTCAGAAGTCTGATGACTGATGGAATACGGTGGGGATTGGAAATTGTCAAAACCGGGAGAATTTGAATTTTGAAAATTTTGATTCACCAGCTGACATTCAAAAGTCGCATGAGGACCCCCGCAATTCTCACAACAGAGATAAATGGGAAAATAACTTTCACCAAAGTTCTGATTGTCACATGGTTCCGGCTCATAGACAAGCGGGACCCGTGGTGGACAATCAAAACCGTAATGAGAATCATTCCCACAAAACTCGCATGAGTAGGATTCGTATTGGGGTTGTGGAGGTAGGTAGGAAAAATCGGGTGTTTCTTTTGAAATGGGATCGGGATTACCGACAAATTTGTCTCCGAAACCCACATTGGTACATCGCCGACAATTTCCACCGTTAAATGGACCTCCACACCAGGAACATGTCAAATACCATGACATAGAGAATTAAACAGATAAGAGGGATAAGAGATGAAGAATTAAACAGTTATAGAAGATAAGGAATGGAGAATTAAACAGGTTTGAGGATAAAGAAATGTAGAATTAAACAGATTGGAGGATAAAGGATGGATATTTTTGGATTTTTTTGAAAAAATTTGCTATAAAAACAAAGAATGAAAATATTTTTGGATTTTCTGATAACTTTACAAAAAAAAACTTTTTACAAAAGATGGGGTATGCACAAGAATGGATCTGAAAAAGGCTAAACACACGCTAAAGCCTCCCCGGCAGCGGCGCCAAAATTTGATTGGTGCTAAACCGTCAAGTCTAAAAGACTTAAAACAGCTCAGACACAAATGCAATTAAGTCCTGGAGAATAGATTGAATTCCCGGGTCGTTAAGTCCCAAGGAGACTCAATGGTGTGTACAACACTAATTCAGATGATAGAAGGATCACTAAGGATAATGATCCGAAAGGATTGATTGATGATTATACTACTGAAAAAGATTTATAAAATAAAGCGACTTAAATACAAATTAAGAAAATAAAAAAGATAAAATATATTAAATAAACGCTATCACTATTTTTAAAGTGATGAACGTTTAAAACCTAAAACGAAAAACTTACGTTTAAATTAAAATTACGTAAACGTACAAAATAAAAAGTGAAACTTATACAATATAGATCCTAAAAATATGAAAAATGCATTTTTACAATCCTAATGATAAAAGAGAATTAATAGAAAAAGAAAATTATTTTTACAACTATTTATTTAATTATTATTAATTAAAAACTATTTTAACTATTTAATAAATACTCTAAAATAAAAGAAAATAGGAAATAAGGCTAGAAAAATAAACTTATGACTTTGAAAAATCTAAAATATGATAAAACTAATTTTAAAACTGAAAATATATTTTTTAGACTTTTTATGTATTTATTACTAATTTAAAACTATTTAAAACTAATTTAAATTATTAAAAATACCAAATAAAAGGAGAAAAATATGGAAAAATACTTTTTAAGCTTTTTACATTTATCTAAACTTAAGAAAAATGAAAACTTATTTTTTAGAACCTTTTCTTAATTTTTTGTATTAAACACTAATTAAAAATGCTTAAAAACTAGTTTAAAATAAGAAAAATAGCAAACAAGCTTAGAAAAATCTGAAAAATTCAGGAAAACTATAAAATAATATATAGAAGCTATGAAAAATGGAAAAACATGGGCTTGTGTACAAGAATAAGGAACTGATGAACAAAGTGCTTATAAATAAGCACTTTAATAAGCCAAATGGAGCACAACAAGCACCAAACTGATATGGAAGCTACTATAGGCTAAAATGACCAAAATGAAGTGAGGAACAACAAGCTAAACCACTGATTTGCAAGGTTGCTAAGATTTGATGTACTGAGATTATGGCAGAAACAGTTAAAGGGGGTGCCAAGTTCAAGCCAAGAAATAAGCAACCAAATAAGCTAGAAACCTAAAACTAAAACTTGAAACTTATAGTAGACCTGGTTGAGAGTGTTTAACCAAAGAATCAGGCCTAGATGAGCTAAGGTGAACCCTGTGCAAGGTCTGCAAAACCTGCACAAAACCTGTGCAGGCCTTGTGCCCTGCACAGGGGATTAAGCCCCATAATCATAAGCTCTTTTGAGCTTTAAGGAAAATTCACAAAAATAAGCTAAAATGACCATAAGAAACTAGAGCAGTAGGGCTTTTAAAAACAACAAGTTTCATTAAAAATGATTAAGAAATGAGCTCATTAAAAATCTTTCTATTTGAGCCAAAACTGAGATTTCAATGTTTGACTTTTGATGAAAACTTGGAAAATTGACTTTTATGGATTTCAAACTTGATTTATGGATTGGAAATGATGTATTGTGATGAAATAACTCTAATGTAAGCTAGACCTATAAGAATGGAACACAAAACAAGCTTTTGACATGTACAAACCCCAACAGTTAACTGTTAAGACCCATTTGAGTGAGATTTGACTTTAGATAGGCTATAGGCACAAAAGTAAGATAGATGGGAGTATATTAGCACTAAACAAGCATAACCCAACTGATATCTAGCACTGCAATTACCTAATAGACAGATTAAACATATTAACCAAACACCCTTTAAAAAACTGTTTTGGAATTAAAATGAGATAAACACTTAAACAAACTTGTAAGAATGAGCCAACTGATTCCAAATAACCTAAATACAACTATCTAAATACATCAAACACAGTTGTGACCACAGAAGCATACACAAGCAGAATATGTAAATGACTTGAAATTTGAAAATAAGAAATAAACTTACATGGATCCAGCTGGCTTGCAGGCCAAATCCAAACCCAAACCTACTCTACCCTAACTGAATCTAACCCAAATAAGCTTCTGCAACACCCATTGTTCATTACTAAACCCAATTTGAATCCCTGTTGACTTTCGTTGACTATCAAGTGAAAATGATTGAACTGCTTCCAAATCTTTCAAAAAGACTTTAAATAGCTTATCTAAGCTTAGTTAAGTTTAGAAATAAGCTTCTAAGAGCTTGTGCATAAGACTTGTAAACTGAAATTTGCACAGTTAACTTAAATTTTGAAACTCATAACAGAACTTGGAATTGCTTAATCAAAACACATTACACTAAAGGTTTAACTTGAATATGGTTCACAGGAACTGAAATTACATTATTTAGATATGAACTACAACATTTTAACAAAAAACGACATTAAGGTAAAAACTAAAAAAAACTAACTACTCCTTGGCTTCCTTCTCTCTTCCTTTTTTATAGCTCCAGTGTCTTCCACTTGTCCAATGAACCTTTCCCACTTGAATTTGTGGCCATTGGATCACTTAAATTAATCTTGGCCTTTAAATTGAGTTTTGGCGCCAAATTGATATAAGCCAGGTGGAGGGGTTGAGTGAAATGGTGGGGGGTGCAATAAATGGTTTTTGTAGTTGTGTTGAGGTGGGGGGACAGGGAAATTGATATGGAGAGGAGGGGGGATGGTGTTGCTTGGGTGAGCAGTGAAAGCAGAAGCAGTTGGAGGTGGAGACTATTGGCGCCAAGTGGGTGGTCAAACCAAGGGGGTTTGACTGGGCAGGGTATTAATAAAATGGGAAGGTCAAAAACAGGGGGGTCACAAAGGTTTAGGCAGGGGTCAATAGGGGTTTTGACAAGGCCAAATGTGGTTTAAAAGGTTTATAACTATAGGGACCTAAAGTGTAAATCCTGAAAGTTCAAGGACCTAGGCTGCCAATCTTGCAAAGTTTCTTCCAAGGACTAAAAGTAACAACCTTCAAAAGTACAAGGACCAATGTTGCCATTTTCTCATTTTCCAGGGACCAATTTTGCCAATTTTCAAAGTTGGAGGACCAAACTTGTAATTTTCTCAAAACTTTTTATATTTTTCACCAAAGGACTAATTTTGACAAATTATGATTTAAAAGGACCTTTGGTGATTTTACTTTTGAAATTATGAGCTCAGGGACTGTTTTAGACAATTTTTGAAACTTGGGGGACTAAAACTGCAATTTTTGCAAATTTGATATGTTTTTCATCTGATTTTGATATTTTTGCATTTAAAACACATAAAACACTGATTTGTGATATTTTGATCATTTTGATGTGTTTCTGAGTGTTTTCAGATGATTTTGCAGTCTAAATGGTATAAAAATGATGAGTATTTAGACACTCATCAATGGGTAATCAAGGACAAATGGTTGGAGTTATTGGGAATCAGCAGGGATATGCTACTGGATTTCGCATGGGTAATCAGGCGGTTCCGAATCAGGGTAATCAGATGAGACAGAATGTTGGGAATAGAGCAGTGGGTAATCAGAATCGGAATGTTGCAGCTCCAGTCGTTGGGAATCATGGAAATGTGAATCAGGGTAATCAGATTAAGTGTTATAACTGTCAAGGAATGGGTCACATGGCAAGGAATTGTCCTTCTAAGCCGAACAAGAACGATCTTGAGTATCTTCAGAAAACTGTCCTGTTGGTACAAAAGGAACGCGCTGGATTTCAGTTGAGTGCTGAGGAACATGACTTTATGGCTATTATGGATGATTTGGAAGACCTCAAGGAAATTAATGCGAACTGCATCTTCATGGCAAATCTTCAGGAAGCTAAGTACGACACTGAGTCAGACTCACCTCCTGTCTATGACGCCAATACCGTATCTGAGGTACCAATCATTGATCCATGCTATAACAATGTCATATTTGATGTGTTTACTCATGACGAACAGCATTCTGTGACGCCAGCACCTACTTATGATACATACCTGGATAATCCGAGTTGTAGCAATACTAACTCTGAAACTCCAGATGTGGATCCTAGTGGAGGCTGTGTGGCACAAAATACTGAGACTGATGAGGAAACACGTGCTTATGTTGAATCATTAATCAATCAATGTGGCATTGAAGTTGAGAAAGTTAGAACGGTCAATCGCGAAGTTAAGGCCGCGAATGCTAAATTGACCGCTGAGCTTGAGAGTTACAAGGAGCATGCCAAAGCCTATGAATTTCATACAAACAAAATGTCAGAATTAGAAATTGGTTATCGAGATTCTGTTTTAAGAGAAAAAGATTTGCAACTCAAGTATGACACACTTGATGTGAATCTGAATTTGAAAATCAAATCTTTAAACAAGGAAATTTCTGAACTAAATGACCAACTTTCAAAACAAAAAGCAACATATTCTGATCTTGAAAAAGAGAAGAAGAAGTTGATAACTGATTTTGCAAAACGAGAAGATTCTCTTCTTGATGAAATTCTTGATAAAACGGAAAAAATCAAAACATTGGACAATTTGCTTCTTACAACGGGTCATTCAGCTAAATCAAACAAGATGCTTTCTAACCAAGTAAATCCACGTTTTCATACTTCACATAAGATGGCACTTGGTAATGACCCTTCTTCGTTTCTCAAGAAAGCTCAGAAATCTCAGAATGTGTTGCACAATGGAAAACCATTGCATGAACCTATAATTGTGCATGATTCTCTTGTAACGTTGGAACTATCTGAGGAGAGTAGATCTAAAATGAAACAAAAACATCCGGAAATCAAACCGATTGATTATAACAAATGGAACCAAATTAATGTTCTTCCTTTTGTTTCTCAAAAAGAACAATCAACGTTTTCCTCCACATCAAGTGTTTCAAACAAAGTGTCAACACCAGTTTCAAAATCAGTTTCAAAACCAGTTGTTGTCTCCAAATCTCTTTCGAACATTGAACAAATGTCTTCAAACAATTTTTTTAACACAAGTGATGCGAGAAGTATTTTGGAAAATGTGAAAACTAGAATTGCAGATCTTCAAGAGACCGTTAAAACTAAAACCAATATTAGAAACATCTGGTTTAATAGTTTTGATAATGAACAGAAAAAGTTTTTTGAAACTCAAATTGCCCCTCAGCTGAATAACATCAGTGCAAGGGTAATTCATTTTGAACAAGCGTTTTTGAAAGAAACAACTGACTTTGTCAAGGACCATAAATCCCTGGTAATGCAAGCTAATGAAAGTGTTGAACACATCAAAGTTTTGGAAAAGTTTAATGACTCTCTCTCCGAAGATGTTCTGACCACTGATATTATGTCCATCATTTTGCAAACATATTCTGTTGAAGATCATGAAAGACTCCAGGATGAGACCTCCGAAATTGTTTCAAAATATGAAAAAGCTCTTATGAAACTTGAAAAAGAAAATATCTCATATTTTAAACAACTTGATCGAAAAACTGAGGAATGCAAGTATGACAAATTGTCGTATGAGCGTGCCTACAATGACATGAAAGCTAAAAATGATCTTTTGA
The DNA here is from genome assembly GCA_019973895.1 of Chrysanthemum seticuspe. Lineage (NCBI taxonomy): Eukaryota > Viridiplantae > Streptophyta > Magnoliopsida > Asterales > Asteraceae > Chrysanthemum > Chrysanthemum seticuspe. The sequence continues at coordinate 39,865,817 of BPTQ01000008.1, forward strand.
GGGCTCAGCTAGAAAGTCAAAAAGGAAAGGCAGTGGAAACTGTGATTACAAAACCATTGACTGCGGAGAAAGCAAATGTTCTCAAACCGGTTTCAAAACCAAAAATGTCTGTTTCTATGCCTCCTCCAAAAGTCAATGAGAAAATTGTTTCATCGAAACCAGTCACTCCACCTGCCCTACCTAAACAAAATGTTGATAAAGGGAAAGCGGTTATTGAGAATCCTAAAGTTTTAGCACCTGGCCTTTTTAAGATGAGTACCACTAAAGTTTTAGCGCCTGCCTCCACATCTAAAGAGACTAGGATAGCTGAAACCACCTCCCTTCATAAAAATGTGAATCCTAATGCGTGTGCCTCACCTTCTACAGGACTAGAAAGCACCTCTAGGAGAAGCAGACTAAAGCCTAAGAGCAATACAAGGAACAATAGAGTCTCGACTGCCTCTAGGAGTAGTAGCTTGAATAAAGAGAAGAAAGTAGAAGAACACCCTAGGAATTTACAGCTTTTGAATAAGAAAGACATTTCATCTGAATGTACTAAACCTATGAAACTTGCTAAGTCTAATGAATGTGTTGAATCTCTTTGTTTAACTTGCAAGAAATCTTTAAATGTTCAAGATGGTTGTGTTTCTAAGAATGTGAATGATAAGCCTGTTAAGAAGAACGTCCCAAAAAGTAATTACGCTAAACGAGTAGGAAGACTAGTTGCAAAACTTAGGCTTTACACTACTGACAAGAACCAACGTGTATACTTTAGGGATGATATTTGGAAACCCACAGGTAGAACTTTCACACTCCAGAACGGTACAATGAATGATAAACCAGAATTCCCTGTAGAAAACCTCTCTGAGTGTGATAAGGATTTTACCTCTAACCCAAAGGAACCAAAATCAAAACGGTTTCCACAATATTCTTTTTCTGTAACTGGCAGGTTATCGAAATTTGTCTTTGGATCGTCGACTCGGGTTGCTCCAAGCACATGACCGGGAATCTGAAGCTGCTGATCAATTTCGTCTGGAAATTCATGGGAACCGTACGTTTCGGAAATGATCATGTAGCAGCTATCATGGGTTATGGAGATCTACCTTTTGGAAATTATTTGATCACTCGGGTTTACTATGTCGAAGGGTTGGGACACAATTTGTTTTCAGTCGGGCAGTTCTGTGATGCAGATTTAGAGGTTGCTTTTAGGAAAAATGCTTGCTTCGTTAGAAACTTGGATGGCACTGATCTCTTAACTGGGAATCGTGATAAAACTTGTATGCTATCGACATCAATCAAATGGCCTCTTCATCACCAATATGTCTTATGACACGAGCATCTGGAACACAGTCCTGGTTGTGGCACAGAAGGTTATCCCATCTCAATTTTGACACCATCAACAATCTTGCCAAAGACAACATCGTCAACGGACTTCCAAAGTTCAAATACACCAAAGATCACTTATGTCCATCATGCGAACAAGGAAAAATCAAAAGAGCATCATATAAACCCAAATCCGTACCTAGTTCGGAAGCAAAGTTGCATATGTTGCACATGGACTTATGTGGCCCAATGAGAGTTGAAAGCATTAACGGGAAAAAGTATATTCTTGTTATCGTCGATGATTATTCGAGATATACATGGGTTAAGTTTCTGAGATCAAAAGACGAAGCACCAGGCATCATCATCACCTTTCTGAAGCGAATTCAAGTACTTCTTCAAGCTCAAGTAAGGGTTGTAAGAACAGACAACGGCACTAAATTCACGAATCAGGAGCTAAGAACTTATTTTGAAGATGTTGGAATTACACACCAGACATCAGCTGTTAGAACTCCACAGCAGAATGGGGTAGTTGAAAGAAGAAATAGAACTCTTGTGGAAGCTGCTCGCACGATGCTAATCTATTCTAGTGCACCGTTATTTCTTTGGGCTGATGCTGTTGCCACTGCCTGTTTCACTCAGAACCGATCCCTTATCCATCCAAGATTCAATAAAACCCCATATGAGATTGTGAACAACAGAAAACCTGATATCTCTTACTTTCACGTGTTTGGCGCTTTGTGCTATCCGACGAACGACAGAGAAGATCTAGGCAAATTGAAAGCTAAAGGTGATATTGGAATCTTCATTGGATATTCAGATAACTCGAGGGCATTCAGGGTGTATAACAGAAGGCTAAGGAGGATCATGGAGACGATGAATGTGAAGTTTGACGAACTTTCACAAATGGCTTCTGAGAGACTCGCTCTAGAACCCGCACTAAACCGACAGACTTCTGGACACATCAGTTCAGGACTCGTACCTCAAAGAGCTCAATCAACTTCGTTCGAAAATCCTAAAGAACAAGAATGGGAGAATTTCTTCGAGTTAATGTTCGATGAATACTATGGTGGAACTTCGACAAATGCATCAAACCATCATTCCGCTGCACCCGCTCAAAATCATCCTCCACCACCAACAGAAGATGCATCTACAACGGTCGAAACCAATGCACCAACTCCATCAACATCATCTACATCTACTCAAGTTCTTACACCCGTTCTACCAGCAGTTGATGAGCAAAACCAAAACCATAACGATGCAACGTTAGATGAAGACTTATTTGAAAACCCGTTTGCTACGGAATCAGCTGAATCATCTTCAAGCTTACGAGAACCGTCTAACTCGCATACGTTTAACCAACGGTATCCATCTACTCTGAAATGGACAAAAGACCACCCAATTGAACAAGTTATTGGTGAACCTTCAAGGCCAATTCAGACGAGACGTCAACTTGCCACCGATTGCGACTTGTGCATTTACCTTTGCTCAATTAGCAATCTAGAACCAAAGAACATTCGCGAGGCAATGGCAGATCCTGCATGGATAGAAGCAATGCAGGAGGAACTTCTTTAATACCGTCTACATGACTCTTGGGAAAAGGTTCCAAGACCAATTGACGTTCGTGTCATCGATCTCAAATGGTTATGGAAGAACAAACGGGATGAAGAAATGACTGTAATTCGCAACAAAGCTCGTCTTGTGGCCAAAGGATACAGACAGGAAGAGGGAATAGACTTTGAAGAGTCATTCGCGCCGGTAGCTAGACTAGAAGCAGTCAGGATATTCTTGGCCTATGCAGCTCACAAAAACATCACGGTTTATCAGATGGACATTAAGACCGCGTTCTTGAATGGTACTCTGAAAGAAGAAGTGTACGTGAGTCAGCCAGAAGGCTTCATAGACATGGAACATCCAGACTACGTCTACAAACTCAAAAAGGCAATCTATGGTTTAAAACAAGCTCCGAGAGCGTGGTATGACGAACTGTCCTCTTTCCTTATCCAAAACAATTTCACCAAAGGAACAGTTGATCCTACCTTGTTTACTCAAAAATGCAAAAACGACATTTTGATTGTTCAGATTTATGTGGACGACATCATCTTTGGGTCCACTAATCCGAATCTTTCAAAACATTTTGAAAATCTCATGAAAAGCAAATTTGAAATGTCCATGCTGGGGGAACTAAAATTCTTTCTTGGTTTACAAATACATCAGTCCCCTCGTGGAATTTTTATAAATCAAGCTAAATATACAACTGAGATTTTGAAAAATCATGGTATGGACAATTGTGACTCGGTCGGAACACCAATGGTAACATCACCAAAAATTGGAGCCGATTTGTTTAGGAAACCTATTGATCCGAAGAAATATCGGAGCATGATTGGTTCTCTCATGTATCTTAATGCTAGTCGACCAGATATTCATTTTGCTGTTTGCTTATTAGCACGGTTTCAGGCAAAGCCTACCGAACTGCACCTCAAAGAGGTTAAACGGATCTTTCGGTACCTGAAGACATCCATTCACATGGGACTTTGGTATCCGAAGGAATCCGGATTTGATCTAATTGCCTTTTCAGATGCGGACCACGCAGGTGATCAAGTTACAACAAAAAGTACATCCGGAGGAGCACAATTTTTAGGTGAAAAGCTAGTAAGCTGGTCTTCAAAGAAACAAGATTGCACTGCACTATCAACCGCTGAAGCTGAGTATGTGTCTCTATCTGCGTGTTGTGCTCAAGTTCTATGGATGAGAACACAACTCACAGATTATGGCTTTACTTTCGATAAAATACCTATGTATTGTGACTCGAAAAGTGCCATAGCCATATCATGCAATCCTGTTCATCACTCAAAGACTAAGCATATCCGTGTCCGCTACCATTTCATCAAAGAGTACGTCGAAAATGGTACTGTTGAATTATTCTTCGTGAAGACTGATTACCAACTCGCCGATCTATTAACTAAAGCCCTTCCAAAAGAAAGGTTTGAGTATTTAGTTCGACGAATTGGAATGCGAAGCCTAACCCCTGAGGAGTTAGAACGTCTTCTCGAATCTTCTTGAAAATGATTTTCCAAAAAGCTTCGCTGTAAATATTTTTGAAAAACAAAATACAAAATTTGAAAAACCAACAAAATCAAAATATAAAAATATAAAAATTTCAAAAATACAAAAACAATATAAAATCAAAAATCCAAAAATATTCTTCTACGACATGTCTCTTGTATAATCGATATTCTGTACGTATCTAGAAATGTCATTCAACAATGATACGGGCATGTACAGATGCTTGAGCGAGAGTTCTTTTATATGTTTTCTAAAACATGTCGTTTCTCAAAATTTCTTAATAAAATGGCTTTCGTATACATCAGTACGAAACCCGGACCGAAATGATGACTTTTGATTATTTTCAAATCAAAACTCGTGCTTTGATCGAAAAATGAGGTGTACGCTTCAGTGCACTACATTTAAAACTGGTGAGAAATCATCATCATCTTGAGCACCTTTTCAAGATTGTTCAAAAAGATTTTCAAAATCTTTCAAAATTCTTTGTGCTCAAGATAACTCCCTCTAAAACCCTTTAATTGAATATGCTTTATTAAAGGGGGAGTATAAAAACAAAATGTTCCAAATTCATGCTTAAATCAAATCCGTTTATCTCCCCAAAAGATTCTAAATGTTGTTTAATCCGTTGATATCAAAAATATCACGTATATGCTATTTTTGAGGGGGAGGAGACGTGATTAAAATGTGATCAAAAAGTTTAATGGTCGTGGTTTGAATCTCAAAAAGAGCTCGACTCAGACGGAACCAATGAATTGACGAGCAATCATGTACCATCTCGAGAAACTTTCTATGGACTTGACCAGGAAGGGTAATAATTTCAAGCTAGTTCTCTAGTGATGTAAACGTGTCTCGAATCGGTCTAGTTCATTTAAAGTCGATCAATTCAAAAAGTGCGAACTCTACCCTCTATGTGCAAATTTCTGTCAAAACTTATGAGCACATGTGAAGGGGGAGTGTTTCTGAAAATATAAAACTCACGGAGTGTCTCAAACATGTTTTCTATCATAAACACTCTGAGAGATTTTCAAGAAAAATGGTTTTATGGCAACAATAGGACAGTCATGGAGTTATAAGGTGACTAAGAATAGGAAATTCGTCCTATGATCCGCCAGAGCCGGAGGGATCTACCCAAGGACATCACAAATAGTTAGTATTAGAAGTCCTTAGGTATGATTGAAAAAAGGAGTTATGTGAGAAAGGAGAAAGAAGGGGTTGAAGAATTAAAAAGAAAAGTAATGAAAAAGGGTGAAAAGAAATAGCCCTCCAAATTCAACCTTAGGGCAGAAACCGGGTTCAATTCATCTGCTACTGGTTGTCACTAGATGACACTGGTATTGAAGACAAAGACGTCATGGACCCAGTGACGCACTGCACTAAACCTTCTAGCCACTCAATTCCTCTTAAAAGGATTTGTTTCATTCTCACTGGGAACCCTACATAATCTATCGACTTTCTCTTAGAGATCGTTGATATTGAAGAAGGAGACCCTCTCCCTAGTCTCTGCTCAGGAAACCAAAATGCACTATTGAGTCTAGAGCCACGAGATTCATCAAAAGATCTCATAGGAACACATGACATGACTTCGCTTGTTGTTCATCAATAAGGGCACAAGTGATATATTATAGAGTCCTACGCAGATCTTAGCAATCTGCCAGAACATTTATGAGAAGTTACAACTGTAATCTTCAATGATTGAATGGAAATTCCTGCCAGGGTCAACATCAAGCAGCCCTGACAGCAGGTCACTTCGGTAATTCCGTGGATTACGCTTAGTGTGTCTCAAACGGTCTACAGTCGTGGGGTGATGCTTCGGTGTACCTCATCGAGTCATCTGAACTGTAGATGTACTTCGGTATATCGTGTTATCTCACTTGTGGGACTCCAGTTCAGGAATGGCCTCTGTAAGAATTAGAGACGTGTTTTCACACTATGTTGTTAACACCCTCGAAATTCAAACTTGTAAGTGCCGGAATCCGCTTATTACTAACAATGTTTTATGTTTTCTTCTTATGGAAGCTCCGGAGCGGATTGATCGTGCAGACTTGCCACATGCTCATACCAACAACACATGAAAGTTCTCATCATAATCAAAGGAGATGATTCTTCGTCAATGTCAAAGAATCTACAAAGTTTAAAGACTCCAGAACTACATCATTGGTAACCAAAAGAAAAATAGAAGTGTGAGCATGGTGGAGAAAGAAATGGAGAATGGCGTGGAGACACCTAACCAACGAAGTTGACAACGGCAGACAACCACATTATCTGATCACAAAGCATGAAGGAACAAAGAATCAAGACTATTCTATATCTACACGCAAAGTTCTTGCTCGAGAAAAGTAGAGACCTAATCAAGTGGAGCATCATTTGAATGACCACCCCTTAGGGGGAGATTGTTAGCCTTAATAGTTTTATTAGAAGTGATGGTCATTCATGTTTAGGAACTTTGTATCGTGTGTTAGGTATCGTGATAGAATAGTCAACGGGCTCGTGGATTGGACTAAGCTAAATGGGCTTTAGTTTAGTTAAGCTAGCATTGAATAATGGCGTGTAACCCATATCCAATCCAAGTCCACGAAGCCCAAGCCAAGCCCATGGAAAGCCTTTAGGGCAACATGTGTCTTGTACTATAAATACCCCTCAAATGGCCATTTGAGGGGTGTGCTTGAAAGTGTGTGTGTGTGTTTTTCTTTATTGAATATACAACATCTTGTGTTTATCTTGTCTCACATCATACACGAATTTAACATCAAGTCACCATCTTTCTCATCGTATTTCTAAGCTTTGTTTGTGTTTGTTTCACGTGGGTATACTTGTATACGTGTTGGGTTTGCTTGGTAAAGTGATAAGGTTGATAAATCTAAGGTCCTACAGACAAGACAAATGATCAAGGATAAGAATAGTTTCTAAGTTCCCGTTTCATTCTCCCTCCCTACACTTAAACTGAACATTGTTCCCAATGTTCCCCGAAAGTATCAAAGTTATGATAAAGGAAGGTAAGTAAAAGAGAAAGAAACTAGTACTCCCCTGATCTCGGTAGGATCCGTGTGAGGTTGCGATTAAATTCTTTTACAAGAAGAATGTATACGTGATAAGCTCCATCCAATGTTGTGTTTCTTCTTCTTGCCAAATATAACCTGCACACTTAAGAAAACAAATGAAACCTTCGCTTAAAATCGACGGTAAAACTATATATGACACCACTACACTAGGATATAATGCTTGTGGAATGGATGTTTGCAGTTTTTCTAGAAAATTAAGACCTGGGAATTTCCAAAAATTTATAAGTAGCACAGAAAACGAAAAATTATATAAGCTGTTTCTGCTTGACCTGACGTCGTCAGGCTTTACTCCTTACGCCGTCAGGTTGTCATGACAAAAACTGGTCTGCTGCGTTTTTTTGGAAAAATTACATCTTGAAAACCTGAAAAAATTCCTAAAAAACATCCATTATGACTCGATACAAGCATTTGAATCTAACAAACACACATATATATCAATTTCACTAATTGTAATTCTCATGTTCACGTTCTTTAAAAACGTATGTAATCTTCGCTACACTTATCTTTTTGTAAAATACCTTCATATGTAATTAAGACGAGGTTAAAGACAAAATAAAGCATTTTCACAAAATCAAACATGAGAACAAACAACAATGAAAAAGATATATGACATACAAACAAGCAAACAATTAAGAATGGGTTGCCTCCCATGAAACGCTTTTCTTTATTTATGAGTGTTAATACAAATATCGTCATTAAACGTTATTTATATTCTTGATCTTTACCTAAGTTTTGTTAACGACAAAAGTAAATTTAATTTTTATAAAGCTTAAAGCTTGTCGAGTTTAATTTTTATAAATCATGTTTCCCACTAATCAAAAGATAATGACTATAAGGTTTTATTCAAATAACCAAACACCCCATGACAAATTTTTTTGAAAAGCTTCTCACTTGTAGGAAAACAATTTTTCATTGTTATTACAAATAGAAACGTTAAAATTTTCATCACTTGCATGCTCTTGAATACTAAAGGTATTTGATAACACTCAGATTGTGCATGTTTTTAGTAGCATTATGTGTACTTTTATATCTGTTATTTGGTTATATTTGCGTGATTTTAGTACTTTATCGTATCTAGAGATGTTCGTCTAGTATTTATAACCAAGTGCAGGGAAATGGAGGAAAATGTGGAAATATGCAGCTAATCGAAGATTCCCGTCTCAGTAAAGCTAAGTCCCAAGTACCTTTGAAGACCTTAGTGATTGAAGAACCAAGTTCTACAAATCAGAGTGAAGAGTGAAGATCAAGTTCTGTATCTCAGAAGATCCAACCGGATCCGGTTACACCTTCAGCCGGATCGGTTGGAAGTTGGTCGGAATTAGTATTTTTTTTGCCATAGCCAACCGATCGGTCGCAACCCGCAACCGGATCGGTCGGTGTGTTATTATTGAAGACCAGCCGGATCGGTTGGTCATATGACCGATCCGGTTGGAGAAGCTGCAGTTGTCAAATCTTCATCACTAAGCTTCCCCTTTGCATCCAAACGATTCTAGGTCCTTCTCTTGGTGTATTCTAGTCCCTTCCTTACTCCTTGGAGGCCAAGTTAAGCATTTAACACCCTAGGCCTTGGAATTAGTATAAATAGAGGCTAATTGTGAGCATATGAGACACACCTCAATTACAAAGCTCTCTACTCATCAAACCAAGCCTTAACCTCTTAAAATTCGTCCTTAGAAATCCAGAGAAGTTTGGAGTTCCAGAAGTTCCACCTTTGGAGGCCAAAACACTAAGAAGTCCACCACGATCCTTTGGGAATCATTACTTCATCATTTGTAATCTTATTCCAAGCATTGTAAGACTTTTAATCATGTTTTCTAATGATCAAAGTTATGAGTTTATGTTCATGTTTGCTATGAGTGGCTAGTTTCTTTATACACTTGCTTAAATGATGTTGATTATCATATGATTAGTTAGTGATTGTGTTAACATGTTTTAATTCAATTTCAAGTTAATTCTAAGATCCAATCGTGCTAAAGTTTCATAGTGACATTTGTTAATCAAGTTTGGCTAATTGGTAGTAATCGTTGGGGTCGAAAGAACTTCGTGTTATTCAACTAGTCATAATCATTTTGTCTATGGATGATTGTTTTTACCCATTATTCTTGATTATACAAAGGAACTAAGGTGTGGTTGTAATAGAAACGCTTTTTGATTATCAAATTGGATTGGTTGGAAACATCTAAATGGTCGTAAGATTAGTTGTTGAGAATCAATTGTAGCCTTTTGTCTATGATCGGTTACCTTTTGTATTGACCATTTCTTAAGCAATTTGATGAGCAAGCGGATGTTTTTGTGTTTAAGTTTATTGATATAGACTTATGAAACTTGAATTGATCTTGAATTGATTGGTTAAACTTAAAGCTTGTTTTTATGAACTAAAATCTTGACGAAGGTTTAACTTGTAAGAACAATAGATTAGTTTTTAACTAATTATCACAACCAACATGTTAAGTAGTTAACACAATCACAGTAATCTATGTTATGATACTAGTTTAAGCAAGTGTAGTTTTTAATCATCTGAATTTCATTATATCTATTTGCTTTGTTATATGTTTTTGATAGACTCCGTTAATTCAAACTTGTGCTCTGATTCACTCAAATCCCTGCGAACGATCCCGACTTACCTTCATAATCTTGCTATAACGGACGAGTATACTTGCTCGTATGTGTTATTGGTAATATTGGTAATTCACCTTTTATAAATTTAAAACTTGCACCAACCGGGCACATCAAGTTTTTGGCGCCGCTTCCGGGGATTTGATTGTGTTTCAACAAGTTTTTGAATTTCCCTCAGCCGATTCTAAAAAAAAAATTTTTTTTTCACAGAAACCTTAACCGGATCCGGTTGGCCCTCAACCGAATCGGTTACAATTTTTACCCATAACCTAGCTGGTCTAACCCATCGGTCGCATCCCGCAACTGACCCGGTTACCTAATCTGTATCTGGAAAACTGTTTTCGTTGTTTGTCCGTGTGTTTAGATATTGCCTGGATTCTCTAGGACATTGTATGAACACTCGAGCAGCGGGAATAGAACCAATTACACCTCTTACCAACCCCGAACGTTTGATTCGAAGAAGAAGAAGAACACGTTTCATACCATTAGAAAATCGTGTGCCAAGAGTACCTAACCCACCATTTGATAACCTCATTGAAGCCAAAGTTGTTTACAACCCTTTCACCAATTTACCTTTTCCCATGGCGGACGATCAACCCATGTGGGGAACCAACCGAACCGTAGCACCAACTCCCGAAAGTGCTATTGTTGCTATTAACCTTGGTGACAACTTCATCGTGAAGGGACATCACCTTTCTATGATCAAAGACCGACAATTCGATGGCCGTGCGCGGGCCGATCCGCATAAGCACATTGCCGAATTCATCGAAATTTGCGGCATGTTCCGTTATGGCGACACCGATGTCAATGCCATTAAACTCAAACTTTTTCCATCATCACTCGCCGGAGATGCTAAAGTATGGTACAATGAATTAACTCAGGAATCATCAATACTTGGGAGGAGATGAGGCAAGATTTTGTGAGCCGATTCTTTCCACCTGCCATGTTTGATCGATTAATGGGAGAAATTCGTGCTTTCAACCAAAACCCAAACGAATCACTTGTCGAAGCCTGGCTTCGAATGAAAGATTTGCTTCGTAGTTGTCATGGACATGGATTATCAAAAGGAACCATTATCCAAATCTTTTACCATGGACTGGATGAAATCTATCAAGGCATCCTTGATGCTGGAGGAATTTTTCTCTATAAAACTCCCAATGATGTACATCAATTACTCGAAGATCGAGTACTTCTCAAACTTGATTGGTCCAAAGATTCCAAAACCAAACCTCTCCAAAAAACTGTTGCTTTTGTCGAAAACACCGATACCTCAAAACTCATGGAGAAGATGGAAGCGTTAACCTCACAAATCAACTCGCAATACAAGGATATCAAAGATGAAATGAAAGACATGCGAGACGGATGCAACAATTGTGGAGGAAATCACCCATCGTCCGAGTGCGACGATAAACCTATGGGTGGACCGAAAGAAGGAGAAGCAAATTACGCTCAAGGAGGATACCGTGGAGGAGGATATCGTAGTAATTATTACGGTCGAAATTCTAGAAATTGGCAAGATCGCCGACCAAGGGATGATAACCGTGATTCTCAACCACGAACTGACGATCCACCACACCAAAGTTCCGACAAAAAGACAGAAGAAACCGAATTCGAAAAAACCATGAGAGAATTCGTGGCTGGTCAAAAATCCGCAAATGATTTTATCAAAAATCAATTTTTCAATCTCAAAGCCAAAGTTGAGCAAGGACAGAAAAATCATCAAGCATCTATCCAAGATCTTGAAAACAAGCTTGGCAGACTTTCTGACCAACATTCCTCTAGACCATCTGGTTCATTGCCAAGTAACACTCAATCCAATCCAAAACCATCAAATGATAAGACGTACCGTCCACCCCAAACAAGAAATGAACATATCAATGCTGTTTTCACAAGAAGTGGTCTCTCGTACGATCCACCACCTAATCCTAACACTCCTGTCACCGTTGATAGTGAGGATGAAAACGAAGAACCAAACACCACTCAAACCACCAAAAAGAAAGACATTCCATCCGTCAAGGCGTATACACCAAAAATTCCTTATCCTCAACGCCTAAAGAAAGAAAAGATGGAAGAGCGTTATAAGAAGTTTATCGAAATAATCAAAGAGGTTAGACTCAATGTTCCTCTCGTTGATGTTATAGCCGGAATGCCCAATTACGGGAAATTTTTGAAAGAACTTCTTAATAACAAAAGCAAGCTTGAGCAAATATCAGCAACTTTTCTTAACGAAGAATGCTCAGCCATAGTTCAAAACAAAATTCCACCAAAACTCGGAGATCCTGGAAGCTTTCTTATTCCATGTACTTTCGGGAATAACGTTAAATGTGATGCTTTAGCCGATCTTGGCGCAAGTATCAATTTGATGCCTTATTCACTTTATTCCAAGTTGTGCAACAACAGCCTGAAACCAACAAAAATGAGCATCCGATTGGCAAATCATTCCTATCAATATCCTGTGGGAATCGCTGAGAATATGCTTGTTCAAGTCGGTAAATTCATTTTTCCCGTGGACTTTGTAATCTTGGAAATGGAAGAAGATAGTAAAGTCCCACTCATTTTAGGAAGACCTTTCCTAAATACCGCCGACGCAATCATCAAAGTTAAAGGAAAAGAACTCAACCTTGGAGTTGGGGAAGATCGAATCACTTTTCTTATCGATAAAGCAATGCGCTACCCACATTCCAGTGATGACACTTGTTTTAACGTCGATGTTATTGATGAAGTCACTGATGAGGAATTAGATGCATTACTGAACGAATCCGATCCATTCATGACTACTTCTGAAAAAATCAATGAAACAGATTCTGACAAAGAGTTTGATGATTTCATGAAAGTAGAATTTGAAGAAGATAACTCAGAAGAAGAAGAAATAGAGGAAGAGGAAGAAAATTTTGAGGAAATCACTTTCAATGACAAGATGCGAATAAAATCCTCTATCGAAGAACCACCCACGGATCTCGAACTCAAACCTCTCCCTAATCATCTTGAATATGCTTATCTGGAGGAGAACTCACTTCTTCCAGTAGTCATATCTTCATTGCTCGAGGATGATGAGAAAGAAAGTTTAGTTTCCGTACTCAAAAATCACAAACAAGCTTTTGCTTGGAAAACATCTGATATCCCAGGAATTAGTCCTAATTTTTGCAAACACAAAATCAATTTTGAAGAAGGGATTAAACCTGTGGTAGAACGTCAACATAGATTAAATCCCAACATGAAAGAAGTTGTTAAAAAGGAAATTATTAAACTTCTTGATGCTGGAATCATTTACCCAATTGAGGATAGTCCTTGGGTAAGCCCTGTTCACTGTGTTCCCAAGAAAGGAGGAATGACGGTTGTAACTAATGAGCGAAATGAGCTAGTTCCAACTAGAACTGTCACCGGTTGGCGTGTTTGTATTGACTATCGTAAGTTAAACAAAGCCACCAGAAAGGATCACTTTCCGCTTCCGTTCATGGATCAAATGCTTGAAATACTAGCGGGAAATAAATTCTTTTGTTTCCTCGACGGATTTTCAGGATATTTCCAAATTCCCATCGATCCTAACGATCAAGAAAAGACCACCTTTACTTGTCCTTTTGGAACATACGCATATCGGCGTATGCCTTTTGGTCTTTGTAATGCACCCGCGACTTTTCAGAGGTGTATGATCGCCATATTCCAAGACATGCTAGAAACCTCCATGGAAGTTTTCATGGATGATTTTTCAGTCTTTGGAGATTCATTCGAAGCTTGCCTTTCTAATCTCGATAAAATGCTCGAAAGATGCGAAGCTGCACATCTTGTTCTCAACTGGGAGAAATGCCACTTTATGGTAACCGAAGGAATTGTGCTTGGCCACAAAATCTCTAGTGCCGGAATGGAAGTCGACAAAGCAAAGGTCGATGTCATCTCAAAACTTCCACCACCAACCAACGTAAAAGCCGTTAGGAGTTTTTTAGGACATGCTGGTTTTTACCGCCGATTCATCAAAGATTTTTCCAAAATATCTCGTCCGATGACAAAACTTCTTGAGAAAGAATCTATCTTTGACTTCGATGCTGATTGCATAAAAGCTTTCGAATCGCTGAAATCTCAACTTACTAGTGCTCCAATCATGGTTTCACCAAATTGGTCACTACCTTTCGAACTTATGTGCGACGCAAGCGATTTTGCTGTTGGAGCTGTCTTAGGACAACGTGAAGGAAAACACTTTCGGCCTATATGTTTTGCCAACAAGACACTAAATAGTGCCCAGCAAAATTATACCGTCACCGAAAAAGAATTACTAGCTGTCGTTTTCGCCTTTGACAAATTCAGATCATATCTTGTGCTATCAAAAACAGTCGTTTTTACCGATCATTCAGCACTCAAGTATCTGTTCACCAAACAAGACGCTAAACCACGTCTTATTCGATGGATTTTGTTACTCCAAGAATTTGACATCGAAATCAAAGATAAGAAAGGAGCAGAGAATCTTGCTGCTGATCACTTATCCCGTCTCAAAAATCCTAATCTTGAGGAGTTGAAAGAAGAAGAAATCGATGATTATTTTCCCGATGAAACTCTTATGACCATCGACGGAAATGACGATCCTTGGTTTGCTAACTTTGCAAACTACCTCGCCGGAGGAATTCTCAGAAAAGGACTAACTCATGCTCAAAGAAGCAAATTCTTTTCGGAACTCAAATACTATTTTTGGGTAGAGCCATATCTTTTCAAAATGTGTCCCGATGGGATGATCCGAAGATGTATTTTTGGTTCCGAAACTCGTAAAATTCTTGACGAATGTCACCACGGCCCTACTGGGGGACATTATGGTCCTTCCACCACAGCTAAGAAAGTTTTTGATGCTGGATTCTATTGGCCAACAATATTCAAAGAAGCACATACACTTGTTCAAAACTGTGACACTTGTCAAAGAACCACCAATCTCTCTCGAAGGGATGAAATGCCATTAACAAGCATTCAAGTGTGTGAAATATTCGATATTTGGGGAATAGATTTCATGGGACCTTTCCCTAAATCCCACAAATTTGAATACATTCTCGTTGCTATAGATTACGTGTCCAAATGGGCAGAAGCTGAAGCTTTACCGACAAACGATGCTCGTGTCGTCGTTAATTTTCTCAAAAAGCTTTTCGCTCGTTATAGAATTCCCAAAGCACTCATAAGCGATCGTGGAACTCATTTCTGCAATCAACAAATGGAAAAAACCATGAAAAGATATGGAGTTCATCATCGATTTGCGACTGCTTATCATCCACAAACTAGTGGTCAAGTCGAAAATACCAACAGAGCTCTCAAAAGAATACTGGAAAAAACAGTAAAAGACAATCCGTCTTTATGGGCAAGAAAACTTGATGATGCTCTGTGGGCATTTCGTACGGCTTATAAAACACCAATTGGTACAACTCCTTACAGACTCCTGTATGGGAAGACTTGTCATTTGCCGTTCGAAGTTGAACATCGTGCTTATTGGGCGCTCAGACAATGTAACACCGATCTCAAAATAGCTGGAGAGAAAAGATTTCTGCAATTGCACGAACTCGATGAATTAAGACTCCAAGCTTATGAAAACTCCAAACTGTATAAAGCCAGAACAAAAGCTTATCATGATAAAAAGCTACGAATTCGAAAAGAATTCAAAGCCGGAGATAAAGTTCTGCTTTTTAACATGAAATTCAAATTCAAAGCTCCTAAGTTACAACCAAAATGGTTTGGACCATATGTCGTTAAACATGGATATCCATCTGGGTATGTTGAACTCTATGACAAACAAGGTGGAAGTTTCATTGTTAATGGACACCGAATCAAGTTATATTACGACAAGGAGCAAACGAATGAAGTTTCAGTTGCGACAGTGTCCTGGAGACACCATGAGAATGAATTCGAAACTATTACCTTTGTAGCACCATTTCCTGGAAGAATCCCACAAACTATTCCATGGAAACCAACTGCTGAGTTCGTCTGGGACGAAGCTACTGGTGAAGAATTCCTGTACATCCCCGAACTTTACAAAATGTTCAAAGCTGCCCTTGCAGCTGAATAAATTCGGGAAGACTCGAGTCAGGCTGATGACTCGATAATAAAACAAGCGCTTCTCGGGAGGCAACCCGTGTGTTTCAGATTTGATTTTCTGTGGTCACTCCCCAAAGTTTTAAACCTTTGGTTGAACTTAAGTGTGGGGGGGGGGGGGTGCCACCTTTTAATAAAACCTTTTGTTTGTTTATAAGATTGTGTGCAGGTGATGACTTCTCCAGTGGACGCCAGGAATGAAGAAGATTTTAAGCTGATAAACTCGTTGACATATCTGGTTTTATCTCTATTTTCCCTATTTCTATACTTTGAAGTTCGTTTATCATTGAGGACAATGTCTAACTTAAGTGTGGGGGGGGGGGGGGGGTGAATAGGAAAAATTAGAGTTTTCATGCTTAAATTTAAATTTTGTTTGCCCTTGTGATCTAGTTGTTTTCGCACTTTTAGGATTATCTATTAGAATAACTGGATCATTCCACTGGTAAAATTGGTAATATTTGAAACTTCGAGATGTGTTCCGATTACTATTGCAATCCATTCTGGGATCGATAACATTTGCTAACACATATTATACCCTTTCCACTAAAATGTGAGGATTTGAGCCTATGTCTTATTAGCATACATCTTTTATGCTTAGAATTTTTGTTATGAGTGTGCCGGTGATTTTATTTATTCTAGAACTTGTGCTTGTAAATCATTACCAGACCGCAGTGGGATTGCATTCGTGCGATTTAAGTAAATTCGTGTGATAAAGAGGCACCTTAGGATTTAACCCAAATGGCCTTCCATTTTACATCTAATGTTATATTAGCTAGCCTCATTGGTTAGTTAACCACCCACATGGACCCATTTGTAGTGCTCATTTTTAGCACTAGATACCCCTAGTTACACCTTCTGAGCCATCCCTTTCGTTTTTGCTTCACCCAGAAAATACAAAAAGATTTTACATTTTAAACCTTAGCCTTCCCCATATCAATGTCTAAACGGTTGGTTGCTAGTTTCATGGAAAGTGAAGATTGTTCAAATGATTATGAGTACCACATCCTATGTGATTGATTGAGCCATGCGTTATGTTATTTTCAAAAAAAAAAAAAAAAAAAAAAATTGTGTTGAAAGTATGGAAATAATAGCCAATGTGCTATGATCGAAGAACAATTGTCATGGCAAAGCAAAAAGCTGTGGAAAGTGGAAAAGAAGAAAGCAAATCTATAATCGTTTATTTGGTTCGTGGAATGTTTGGTAGCTAGCAACATGGGTATTAGACTTGATTTCATTTTAATTTTAACACCAATTTCATTAACATTCCCATGCCTTATCCATACCCTTAACCCGAAGCCTATCATTATAACCCGAATAAAAGCCCTCTTTAGATGTTTTTACTTGGTGCTCACACCACATCGGTGGAGTTTTGTTTCTTGTACAAGCTTATGGTAATAATCTAATCACGACTGAGCAATGAGTGTGATTTATCTTGTTACTCCTCTAAAAATGAGTGATTGAGTGAATTGTATTCCATCATTTTTCGTGAGGTGTTTTGAAATGTTTATCATGCAAGAAAATCATTGGATATTGTCAAACATCTTGATGTTTCACCTTTATAAGCATAATTGATGAATCTTCTCTCGTATTTATACTTGGTTGATTTGCATCACATTTTTCATAATCACGATCTGGTACCAGTGGATGTTTTTCCTAGATTTGCTTGAGGGCAAGCAAAGTTTAAGTGTGGGGGAATTTGATAACACTCAGATTGTGCATGTTTTTAGTAGCATTATGTGTACTTTTATATCTGTTATTTGGTTATATTTGCGTGATTTTAGTACTTTATCGTATCTAGAGATGTTCGTCTAGTATTTATAACCAAGTGCAGGGAAATGGTGGAAAATGTGGAAATATGCAGCTAATCGAAGATTCCCGTCTCAGTAAAGCTAAGTCCCAAGTACCTTTGAAGACCTTAGTGATTGAAGAACCAAGTTCTACAAATCAGAGTGAAGAGTGAAGATCAAGTTCTGTATCTCAGAAGATCAAACCGGATCCGGTTACACCTTCAGCCGGATCGGTTGGAAGTTGGTCGGAATTAGTATTTTTTTGCCATAGCCAACCGATCGGTCGCAACCCGCAACCGGATCGGTCGGTGTGTTATTATTGAAGACCAGCCGGATCGGTTGGTCGTATGACCGATCCGGTTGGAGAAGCTGCAGTTGTCAAATCTTCATCACTAAGCTTCCCCTTTGCATCCAAATGATTCTAGGTCCTTCTCTTGGTGTATTCTAGTCCCTTCCTTACTCCTTGGAGGCCAAGTTAAGCATTTAACACCCTAGGCCTTGGAATTAGTATAAATAGAGGCTAATTGTGAGCATATGAGACACACCTCAATTACAAAGCTCTCTACTCATCAAACCAAGCCTTAACCTCTTAAAATTCGTCCTTAGAAATCCATAGAAGTTTGGAGTTCCAGAAGTTCCACCTTTGGAGGCCAAAACACTAAGAAGTCCACCATGATCCTTTGGGAATCATTACTTCATCATTTGTAATCTTATTCCAAGCATTGTAAGACTTTTAATCATGTTTTCTAATGATCAAAGTTATGAGTTTATGTTCATGTTTGCTATGAGTGGCTAGTTTCTTTATACACTTGCTTAAATGATGTTGATTATCATATGATTAGTTAGTGATTGTGTTAACATGTTTTAATTCAATTTCAAGTTAATTCTAAGATCCAATCGTGCTAAAGTTTCATAGTGACATTTGTTAATCAAGTTTGGCTAATTGGTAGTAATCGTTGGGGTCGAAAGAACTTCGTGTTATTCAACTAGTCATAATCATTTTGTCTATGGATAATTGTTTTTACCCATTATTCTTGATTATACAAAGGAACTAAGGTGTGGTTGTAATAGAAACGCTTTTTGATTATCAAATTGGATTGGTTGGAAACATCTAAATGGTCGTAAGATTAGTTGTTGAGAATCAATTGTAGCCTTTTGTCTATGATCGGTTACCTTTTGTATTGACCATTTCTTAAGCAATTTGATGAGCAAGCGGATGTTTTTGTGTTTAAGTTTACTGATATAGACTTATGAAACTTGAATTGATCTTGAATTGATTGGTTAAACTTAAAGCTTGTTTTTATGAACTAAAATCTTGACGAAGGTTTAACTTGTAAGAACAATAGATTAGTTTTTAACTAATTATCACAACCAACATGTTAAGTAGTTAACACAATCACAGTAATCTATGTTATGATACTAGTTTAAGCAAGTGTAGTTTTTAATCATCTGAATTTCATTATATCTATTTGCTTTGTTATATGTTTTTGATAGACTCCGTTAATTCAAACTTGTGCTCTGATTCACTCAAATCCCTGTGAACGATCCCGACTTACCTTCATAATCATGCTATAACGGACGAGTATACTTGCTCGTATGTGTTATTGGTAATATTGGTAATTCACCTTTTATAAATTTAAAACTTGCACCAACCGGGCACATCAGTATTGCATAACTAATATGCATTCCCGGGTATATTCAAATGAAGCCACATTGAATTAGGAGCGTTTGGGTTATCTCATGCCATTTGCCAAACATCCCCACTAAAAACCATTTTATGCATAAAATGAGTCGAGATAACCGCAACTCCAAATCGTTTTTATATAGGCACACACTAGAACCAAAACGTTAAGTTTATTCTCATTTTTAACATGTAAATTCTTACTCGTATAAGTGGTCACTCACTATCCTTGATGCAATCAATGACCTCTCTCATCCCTACCAAAATCCTTTAGCGGATAAGGATGTCATCCGTGAGCGCCTCTTTAACACAAGAGCCGCTCCAACCCGTGTCACCCGAAAAGGAAAGGAGGTGAACCGAGATCCATATGGAATGGAGCTCAATGAACTTAAGCCCGAATTTAAGAAATGGGAGGAACTACTTAGAGCCAACGTCATTAGCACCATAGGGAATAGGGACCATATCAATGCTTGCCTTTGTCACATGCTCTATAACTTGTCCACCCGTCAACCATTCAATCTAGCCTACTACATTGCTAGGAGAATGATTGACATTCCAACTCAAGAATCGGTTGCTCTTCCTTATGGGATGCTTCTCACCCGTCTCTATAGAGCCTTTGCACCAATTCCACCAAGCCCAAAAGGGTTGCAGCTTGACTATGAGCTCATCCCTCACATCTTTGTGCCCTTGAGTGACGAGCGAGTGGCTAAGACTGAAGACAAAAGAGCAAAACCTCCAACTCCATCATCATCATCATCAAATAGCTCCAAGGATGGACTTCCAAATTCTCGCCTTCCACCTCATGAGTATTATGCGTCTCTCCCCGAGATTGAGAATGAATCAACAGAGTTCAAGCAAACCAAGGGGATGTTCAAGTGCCTTGGTAGGATGATGAACAAGATTTACAAGAAGTTGGGCAAGTGAGGTTCTTTTTAAGGAGTGTTTGGAACAAGACAATAACTTTGATGTATGATACAATTTGGTTGCTCTTAATTTGTAGGATGATAATATAACTTAAAACAATGATGTATGCTAACAATTTCATGCAGGGGGATAACACAAGTGTGTTATCAAATTTTACCCATTTTTACTTAAATGTGAAAATCGTTAGCCCTTGGTCAAAATCTATGCTCCACTATGTTTGTATATGTGTTATTTACTTTTTCTAACTAGAAATAATTAATGTCACATGTTTTGAGCAAAATTTCAGATTTCAAAAAAGTCCTCGACACCTAAAAACCTGTTATGTGGTGATTTCTGGTGTCCACGGATCAGACGACACCATAAATTTGGTACCGTCTGTTATAGAAATTGGTACCGCCGTACCTGTACAGGTGGACCAGGCGGCACCCTTTTTTGGGTTCCGCCTGTGTATTTTTTTGGTGCCGTGGATCCTACAAGTAAATTTCTGAATTTCGCTTATTTCGACATTCCAAATTACCATACATTGCTTCTAATTTAATCTTAACTAGTTATTACCCATATTAGAACTAGTATAACACACTTAGGCACTTAGGATATCCATTTCCCATCAAAATTCAAAAATTTCAAAAATCCACCCAAAGAGCCCTTTTGCATAAAGGAAGGAACCAAAAATTTGGTTTCTTGCAATCCGTGGGTAATCTGATTGTTAGGATCTCATAATCATTAGAACACATTTATTGCAAATATTTGTCTCTTCACTCCATCCTTCTTGTATGGATTGACTTGGGTGATATGACTAGCATTAAACCCACTTCAAAATCATTCGGAACATAATCTCTTCTATGGTTTAACATCAAATCAAACACATTTCTCCATAATTCTCCATTCCTATAAATTAAGAGCTTTCACCATGATCATATTCACATCTTCTCAATTTTCACCATCTACTAGCAAAAGCTTAAGTTAAGATGACTAAATCTTCACCATCAACCAAGCCTTGCAAGAAAATGATCTTGCTCATCCACCACCTCAATAGGAGGGTCCTAGATTATTTCTTTTAAGCATTTTTTCTAGGATTTTTCTTGTATTTTTTTATTTTCTAGGATAATTTCCTTTTTAGGATTTTATTATTGTACTAAACACTTCATTGTGTTCTCTTTTCATGATTATTAAATCATGAAATTTTTTAACAAATGAATGGTATTTCTTATATTGTTGTTGCTTGTTACATGGTGTTTGGAAATGCTTGTGATGATGCTTATAACTAACAACTTTTTTGTAGCTTTTTCACAATCCATGTATCTTTCTCTTGGTCAAGGGGGAGATTATGGCTCGGGCTCATTACACATTCCGCCTCGCATCTTCTTTTTGTTGAGACAAAAAGGGGGAGAAATATTTAGAACTTGGTTATGTGACTTTCTGAAAAAGTCAACTGCATATAATTTGACTTTCTGAAAAAGTCAACTGCACACTTTGACTTTATGAAAAAGTCAACCTCATGCTTCAAACTAGTGAAGACTTTGACTTTCTAAAAAGTCAACATCATGTCTAAATTGGACATACTTGCATTATCATTTTTATCTTTCAAGTTCTAAAACTAATATTTTTATAACTCTTGTACAATCTTTACATCTTTTATAAAAATAAAATTTATGTTTTGTCCTCAACAAAAAGAGGGAGATTGTTAATACAAATATCGTCATTAAACGTTATTTATATTCTTGATATTTACCTAAGTTTTGTTAACGACAAAAGTAAATTTAATTTTTATAAAGTGTTGGAATCACTCCTAAATAGTATTTCAAGTATTTATATTTCATATGTAATAGGTAGCTTTATTATGGCCTTTATGTTTGTTTAAGGTCTAGCTTATGTAGAAGGCCCATAAGCTTAGGCCCAAGCCCACATAAGAAAGGATGGGAACTAGGAGTGTTGCCCTAGCTTCCCTCCTATAAATACTCTTGTATACCCTCATTTGAGGGTTGGTTGTTCAAGTTATTCTCTCATTCACTCTCTTTGCATAACCGGTCATATTATCTTGTGTGTGTGTGCTCATAACTTGTTCATCCGCCTTCATCTCTTCTCTTATAACTTGTGTTTGTAAAACTAGTGACCTAACAGTGGTATCAATCGCTAAATAGTTGGGTGTACACTTTGTTTTTTGAAGTTTTTGGTTTTGGGTCTTACGCGTAAAGATAACGCATTCTTTGGCTATCTTAAAAACTTGTTTTTTACACTTTTTAATCCAAGATTCTTGTACTTTCAACGTTTTAAGGTGTTAAAATACTTGTTTTTGGCAAAAAGTTTCAAACTTTATGCGTGGATCATTGTTTTTGAACTAGTTTTTATTCGTGGGTGTCTTTCTACGCATAACTGTTTTGAGAGCTTTGGATCATCAAGTTTCACACTTTTGTGTTATTTTGGTGTTATTGAAGCTATTTCATCACACAAAAACTGGTTTAGAAACATCTTTGGGCAAAATCAAAAATACGAGTAATCCTACGCGTACTGAAACCCTAAAATTACGCGTAAGATTATCCTTGGTTTGATCTTCGTTTTTGTGGTTTATTCCGTGTTTTCTTACTTGGATAAGTCTGAAAATACGTCGAATTTGGATATCTTTTGCACTGTGATAGTGTAAAAGATCATTTGGGCAAAAACCCTAAACTTACGCATAAGCATAAGCTTACGCGTAGAAATCCTACGCATAAGATTCACTTTACGCGTACCTTAGGTCTACGCATAAGGTAATCTTACGCCTAACTTTCTATGCCTAACTTTTGTCTACGCATAACTTTAGTGTTTTTATCCTACTTATGCGTAAGCCAAATCCTACGCGTAACTCCCTATTGTTACGCGTAACTTTTGGTGTTTTTACGCATAAGTGCTACTTGGTTTCTTGTCTTTTCTACGCCTAAGGACACTTCATCAACAAAGGTTCATTCGACTACAAAGATCCATTTTTACTACACAAGTTTATCAACATGTCTCAACCACCATACTCTAACTATTTCCCTCACACTTATAATCATCAACAACAACAACAATTAACTCCACAAAATCAACAATGGAATCAACAACAAGGTATTTATCAACAACAATTTAATCAGCAACATACTCCACAACTTGGTGCAATTCCACCACCACAAATGGTTTAAACACCACCAAGTCTTTAAGTTCAACCCTACACAAACGATTTCAATCAACATCCATCAAGGAACACTATGAAGGAACCCACTTGGTTTGCAAAGATGTGTGAAGCTTTAAGCAGCCAACAATCAATTCATGAAGTTGGATCACTTGATAGACCTCCAATGCTCACTCCAAGAAACTACAATCAATGGGTGATAAGGTTCTTTAGGTTTTGTGATCTGAAGAAGCCACATGGAAAGTTCTTAAAGAATGTTATCTTGGAAGGTCCATTTGAGATGCCTACTATTATTGTACCCGGAGATCCAACTGCTGTTCCACCAAGAGATGAACAAACCAACATTGCTACTGTTGCAGATCTAAATGCTACAGAACTTCTACACTATGAAGCTGATGAACTTGCAATGGAATACATCCTCTTAGGATTACCAAACCCAATTCTTCGTAGTGTTGATGCTCAAAAGACTGCACAAAAAGTGTGGGATCATATTCGTCTTCTTATGGAAGGATCTGTACTCAATCAGGAGGATTTGGAATCCAAAATTTACTTGGCTTATGAACACTTCTTGATTGAACCTGGAGAGACACTAGAGTCCTATCATCATCGATCCTCATTGCCAATAATTTCACCAAAGGCTCGGTTGACCCAACTCTTTTTATACAATATCACGGGGCACATATCTTAATTGTTCAAATTTACGTGGATGACATCATTTTTGGGTCTACACATAAAAAGTTTTCAATCGCTTTTGCAAAACTAATGAAGAAAATTTTTGAAATGTCCATGATGGGTGAACTTACGTTCTTTCTAGGACTGCAAGTTCATCAATCACCCCGTGGTATTTTCTTGAGTCAGTCCAAATATGCCCTTGAATTGTTAAACAAATTTGGAATGAAAACCTGTGATACTTATGCCACACCAATGACTCATACCAAGAAGTTAGATGCTGATTTACATGGGAAATTAGTTGACCCTACCAAATACCGAAGTATTATTGGGTCCCTCATGTATCTAACAACTAGCAGACCTGATATTGTCTTTGCCGTTTATCTATGCTCCCGTTATTAGTCGCGACCAACTGAAACCCACCTCTCTGAGGCTAAACGAATCCTCCGATACATCAAGGGAACCATTAACTTGGGGATCTGGTATCCGAAGGATTCTGGTTTTGAACTAATCGCTTTTTCAGACGCTGACCACGCAGGATGCTTAGACTCAAGGAAAAGTACCTCAGGAGCTCTACAATTTCTCGGTGATAAATGATGAGTGTCTAAATACTCATCATTTTTGTACCATTTAAACTGCAAAAAACATTTAAAAACACTCAGAAATGCATCAAAATACTGAAAATATCCCAAAATTGTGTTTTATATGTTTTAAATGCAAAATGAGTAAAAACAACTAAAAACGAACAAAGTTTGCATAATTGGCAGTTTCAGTCCCCCAACTTTCAAATATGGCAAAACAAGTCCCCGGGATTTTCAAAAATGGAAAATATTATTTATGGTCCTTGGTTAATAAAGCTTGTCAAATATAGTCCTTATGATTAATTTTGGAAAACTACAATTTCGGTCCCTCAAGTTTGGATGAATTGCAAGAATGGGTCCTTGTGTTAATAAGCTTAAACAAACGGACCCTTGTATTATTAACAAACACAAACCTTGGCCCAATATCCAAAAAAACCAAACCCACTACCCACGGTTTATAATAAAACCGCTCCCCCACTTGTTTTTCCCTCCAAATACCACCTCCACCATTACCAACTCTCTCTGCAAATCAACCTGCAACACTCAACAACCCATTCCCTGCAACACCAGGAACCCATCACTCTCAGACAGAAGAAAGAAGTGAAGACCCGTTTTAGCTTTGGAGTATAAAAGAGGAAGCTCATTGTAGCCATTGGGAGTAGTAGTAGTTAGTTAGTAATTTAGTTTTTTAGTTTTTAGTCTAGAATCAGTGTTCTAGCTCAATCTTTACTTTTATATGTCATTTTCATTTACTTGTAATTTTTAAGTTTCAGTTAATACAATTTCATTTTATGCAACTTTCCTGTTAGAGTCTAGCTATTCTATAGTCTTCATTTGTCTCAAATTCTTGTTACTAATCTTATTTAGTCGTTTTTTATAAGCTTGTAGAAGTTCTGAGATCTGTTGTTTCAAGTTAAAAAAAAAAAAAAATTAGTTTTTCTTTAAGAGTTGTTCTCATCATTCATGCCCGTGAGGGGTGTTGGGTTTATGTTCCAAACCAGTCAAAGAAGCGAACTTTCACCTGTTTGACTTTTGTAGTCAAATTTTCCTTGAGCTTATAGTCATTTTTCAAGTTTATAGTCGGGGTAATGAAGTGTGTAAGATTTTAGTGCAAAAAAAAAGAAGAAGGGAAGAAAGTTCATTTTTAAATCTATGTAAGAAGAAAAACAGCAGCTAGAGCTGCTGTTTGTGGTGTTATATTCGATCCCGTTAGGTGTTCAAAAGGTGCCAGTCTTATATTTCTCAAGACCTTTTATTACGAACTTCCTCTGGTTACATTTTTGTGCATTAAATAATCCTCTAGCATAGTTAAAATTGAATTCAAAATCTGAATTTTCACTGATTATTGGTTCTGTATCAGAAAAAAAAAAATGGCCCATAGCAGCTGAGAAAAGCTTATTTTTAAGCTGTTGTGAGTTCCTTTCAGTCACCCAAAATCATTCTTTTTAGTATTTGCTATGTTAACTTGCTGTTGCAGCTTGTCTCTGGGTTGGGAGTACTTATCTCAGCTCAAAATGAAGCTCTAAAATAGGCCTCCATAGCCTGTCTTTTGACTGCAGTAGCAGAGGTCACACTCTTCCTTTCATTTTTTAAGCTTATCACTAGGAAACTTAGCCCATCTAGTATTTGTTATCTCAGCTTAAGTAGCTTAGAATAGATTCTTAGGATTTAGCTTATTTGTTTCCCTTAATGCTTGATCAGTACTTGGTTTGCTTATGTTTAGGACTTCCTTTTAGAATTATACCAACTGTTAATCCCTATCTCCTTTAGTGATAATTTTTCTTAGCTGGCTTGTTGTAATTCTAGGCTTGTTTCTGTAAGCTTATCAAGAGCTTTTCACATTTTCTTATTGTGCTTAATTGTTAACAGGGGTGTTTGGGTGTGTCTGGTTGGGTTCTGTCCAAACAGCCCTCCCCTTAGTAGCAGCAACCAAACAGCCCCCTTAGTAACCTAGAACCAAACACTCCCTTGTGGATTTGCTGAAAGGGTTACCTGTTACAGTTCGTTGTGGTTTTTTTTTTCAAGTCAAATTTTTGTTAGAAATATTTCATTTAGTGCTTAGATTAGTTTGCAAAAGTAAGAATCAAATAAAATAAATAAGTGACCAAAAACGTAGGTAGTGGGATTCGAACACTGGACCTCCATCTTTGCTGCACACGCACAGCAACAACTTTCCTTACCACCTCTGCTACTTGGTCTTTTGGGTTTTATTTGGGCATATTAAATCTTTGAAGTAGTTCATGCAGTTTTGATTTTAAACCACTTTAGCTTATTTCGTGGCTTATTTCTAAAGCAACCACAAGAGTTTTTATTTTTCTTAAGTTTAGTATAATGCAAAGTAACTTTTGTGATTTTTTTTCAGATTTTATTATATTAGTTTAGTATTTTTTATTATTAAATTAGATTAAAACCGTTTTTAATTCATAATAAATTAAATAAAAGTCAAAAAAATACCCGGCTTTTTCCTAAAATTATTTTTAGTCATGTAGAAAGTAGGAAAATTAGATTTGTACCCGTAGACCTTAAATTGCATATTTTTCACTTTCGTAGCTCGTTTTTAAGAATTCTCGTATTTCCACAAAAGTCATTTTCATAAAAGTTGCTCATTTTCAGGAGTAAAGTAGATTTATAAAAGAAAATTCATGAAAAATCAAAAACATCATTTTAAAAATAGTGATAGCGTTTATTTAATATATTTTAGCTTTTTAATTTTCTTTAATTTGCATTTAAGCCATTGTAATTTATAAACTTTTTCTTTAGGTATAATTGTTCATAATCAATCATAACCATTTCCCATTCAAATTCTCTCGATCACTATTCGTTTGATTATTCATCGCACAGCTCGTTGGGACATAACGACCTGGGGAAACACTACACTCCTCTTGATCTTCATTGCATTTGGTTCCAGACTGTTTGAAGTTTGTTACGGTTGACCATTCACAAGTGGTCAGCTTGCGTGATAAAACTTGACAGTTTGGCATCGATCAAATTTTTGGCGCCAACTCTGCAATGCAATTAAGTCCAGAGGAGTTTAGTGTATCCCCGGATCGTTAAGTCCCAACGAGGTGTGAACACTGTAGTACAACGAATCTGTGATCGGGTGATATTGAATGGGAAAAGGTTTGTGAATGATTTATACTAAGGAATAAAAGAAAATAGCTTAAACAAGCTATAAGAACAAGTACGT
Source organism: Chrysanthemum seticuspe (assembly GCA_019973895.1). Taxonomy (NCBI): domain Eukaryota; kingdom Viridiplantae; phylum Streptophyta; class Magnoliopsida; order Asterales; family Asteraceae; genus Chrysanthemum; species Chrysanthemum seticuspe. The sequence goes on from BPTQ01000008.1 coordinate 39,893,891, forward strand.
GAAAGCGTAATACTTAAAAACGTCTAAAATCTAAAAACGCTTACGTTTAATTAAAATTCTACGTAAACGTACAAAATAAAACGTGAAAATAAAGAAGTAAAAGGCCTACAAATATGAAAATGATATTTTTACAATCCTAATAATAAAAGAAAATTATTAGAAAAAGAAAATTATTTTTAAAACTATTTATCTAATTATTATTAATTAAAAACTATTTTTACTTATTTAATAATACCCTAAAATACAAGAAATTATGAAATAAAGCTAGAAAAATGAAATTATGACTTGGAAAAATATAAAATAACTAAAGAGAATTTTCAAAACTAATTTTGTATTTTTCTGATTATTGTTTCTATTTTCTATGAATTAAAAACTATTTAAAACTACTTAAATAGCTAAAAATTACAAATTTTACTAAGAAAAATCTGGAAAAATATTTTTTTGACTTTTTGTATTTATCTTAACCTAGGAAAAATGAAAACTTATTTTTTTGAAACTTTTCTGATTTATTTGTATTAAAAGCTAATTAAAATTGCTAAAAACTGAAATTAAATGCAGAAAAATAGCAAATGAACAGTGAAAAATATGAAAACTTCCAGAATATTATAAAATATTATTCTAAATATAGGAAAAATAATAAAAGTGGTGCAGGTGTTCAATAATTAGGTTCTGTAGTGAAAAGTGCTTATAAATAAGCACTAAAAATAAGCTATAAGTACCAAATGAGCACCAAATTATCACAGAAGCTAGAGTATGCTAAAATTACTTAAAACCAACATATTCCAACTATCCTAAACCTCTGAACAATAATCTACAATGATATGGGTCTATTTAAGCACTAGTGCCAAACAGCCCTTATGTACTAACTTTAAGCTCTTGTTAAGCCAGCTTATAAAAATCACAAAAGTAAACTAAAATCACCATGAAAACCACTACCAACCAAAGTGTCTAAATCCAGAATTTCAGCTAATAAGGACTAAAATTGAGGAAACTAAAAATGCAAAAGTGGAAGCTATTTGTACTTGCAATGGAAATGGGTCAAAATGAGCTATTAAGCTTGCATAAGCTAATAAAAAGCTACCACTACTAAACCAAAGGTTGAATAAGCTATAAACAAGTTATGGGAACTTAGAATAAGCAACAACAACAAGAAAAACACACTAAATAAGCAAAAATAAGAAATAAGCAAAAAGGAAAGTTTGTGAAAAAGAGCTTAAAAGAAGCTAGTGAATAAGCAGTTAATAAGCTAAGTAGAGATAAACTAATATTTTTCTAATTAAGATGAGCAGCTAAAATTTAATATCCCAAAAGCTTATATCCTAAATCCTAATGGTAAGATCACAATAAAATTACAAAGTTTATTCAAAAACGGGTTTTTGTGAAATTTTGACTTTTGGACAGAATTGAAAACTTGACTTTTTTGAACTTCAAAGCAAGATTCAGTTATTGAAAATGGTGTTTAATGATAATATGGACCTAATGCAAGCTATATTAACTAAAACTAAACCTGTGAGCAAGAATCTGGACCACTGTTTCAAACACATTTGCACACAAGAAAAGGATTTATGCAATTTTGACTATAGTGAAATGTAAATGTAATTTAAAGACTAAAATGACTAGAATGAACCTAGAGTAAACTTATATAACCAAACTTAACCTCTAATCTGACTTATAACTCAGATTTGCAATATAATCCAAGCACTAGTTCATAATACTGAATTGCAGAAAACAACCTGACCTACGAATCCAAACTTGTAGCTAATTCTAAAACAGATTCAAACACTGAAATTATACCTAAGTGATGCAAAAGTATTAACTACAACAATCTAAATATTACCACTCTAACTATGCAGATGCTATTTGATTTGGAAGCAGGTGAAAGATGCAGCTAATGATTATGACTAACTAACAAGTATGAAATCACTAGATCAAAAACAATTCAGACACTAATAACAATACTATGATGTAGAATCAGATTTGAAAATGGAACATGAAACTTACAACCGTCCAGCCACTATGGCTCGCTATGTGACAGCATGAATCAAAATCCTTTATGCTGAAGTGCAGGCCTGCTGAGCTAGTTAATAAGCTGCTGATGTTGCAGGCTTGAAACAGTCTACTGAGGCTTGTTTTGAGCTTTTTTTTAAAGCGGAGATGTGATTGATAAGCACTTAAAAGCAGGTGTGCACTGCTGTTGTGGTACTGCTAAACTTAGGAAAACAAGTCTTGCCAATTGTAAACATCAAACAAGCTAAACCAACTTAGCTCAAATCAGCACTGAGAGTACTTTAACTAATAACTCAACTGGGTAAAAACTAATTTAAGACTAATTTAGAACTAGAACCGAACTCCAAACTAGATAAATAAGTAATGAGAATTATTGAGAGATTTAAGAAAGCTTGTTCATTAATGAAAATTAACACTACAACTGGAAATAAAAAGACAGAACCGAATTAAAACTAAAAATCTAAGGTGCCTTATCAATGGCTACAAGACATCTATTTATACTAAGTGCTCTAGGGGTCTTCTCCTCCTGTGTTTCTTCTGCTTTAATCTCCACCAATGATACATCTTGGAGCCTAAGGATAGCAATCTGAGCCGTCCATTTTAATGAGCTCAAATGTGAGTTGGGGATTGCCAAGTTGGCATGAGACCCATGTGGGTTGTGGGTTGAGTGTTTGGTGAGTTTTTGCAGGCAAGTGGTTGAAGGAGAGGGGTGATGATGATGGAGGCTGGAGTTGCAGGGGATGGGGTTGTCAGGGAAGGTTTTTGGGTTTTTTCTTTTTTATTTTGGATTTATGAAGTAATAAAGGGTTTGGTTGGGCTTTGTGGTATTGGGTGGATTGGTTTATGTTTTGGGTATTTTATTTTGGCAAGTTTGGTAGGTATTAATCACAAGGACCAAATGTGTCTATTCTGAAAATCCAGGGACCACTCATGTATTTCTGAAAACATTTTCCAAGGACCAATCTTGCCAATCTTCAATAGTACAAGGACCAAATTAAGTATTCTCCATTTGTTTTTCATTTCCAAAGACTATTTTTGTAAAATACCAAAAATCCAAGGACTTAAACTGCAATTTTCCAAAAGTATTACAAGGACCAATTTTGACAAGTTAGAATTACCAAAGGACTAAAAATGTTAATTTTCCAATTTAAAATGTCCAGGGGTAAATTCTGTCAATCTTTGAAATTTCAGGGACTAAAGTTGCCATTTTGCAAAATTGAATTTTATAAGTCTAATTTTGACAACTTGAAAATCTCTGAGGGTTTTTTATGAAAAATTACATGTTTTGAATAACCAGGGACTAGATTTTTACAATTATTGAATAAAACACAGTCTAAATATTTTTTCTGTCTTTTTGAGACTTTTCAAAGTGTTTTTGACTGTTTTTGCAGTGTAGAAGGAACAAAAATGATGAGTATTTACACACTCATCAATCCCCCACACTAAACTATTGCTAGTCCCTAGCAATCTTTTGAGAAAACTTAATGGATTTGAATCTCTTTACCAAAAGCCATTACTTCTGGAGTAGCCAATTGTTTCAGTTCAAGTAAGAACCTTGGTACAATGATAACCAAATGATTTTGAGCAAATCACCAGCTTTCAACGGTTTTGATTTGTCTTTACCAGAAGCCGTTTGCTTCTGGACTAGCCAACTCTTAAATAAAATATCTTTGGTAAGTCGATTACCAATTATGGTTTTCCAACTGCCTTTACCACAAGCCATAAACTTGCGGGCTAGCCAACTCTTCACTAATTAAAGATATGGTGAGCTGAACACCATACAATTTTGGGCAAATTGCAAGCCGTCAACGGATTTGAGATATCTTTACCAAGAGCCGTTTGCTCCTGGATTAGCCAATCCTTTTGTTTATTAGACATGGTGGACTGATAACCGTAAGCTGAGTAAGTGCAAAACACTTACTCAAATTTTTTTTTTTTTTTTTTTTTTTTTTTTTTGGGCCAAAAATGGGGGAATTGGGTGGTATAATTACATGATAAAATTCGTGAGAATTCCCCCCCCCCCACACTAGAAATGAATATTGCCCTCAATATTCAAAGTACCGGCGGTTATGCCGAAACATAGAACGTAAAAGGGAAATACTACGGCCATTTTTTTATTTTTTGATCTATACACATTTTTTTTTTTTTTTTTTTTTTTTTTTTTAAGAAAGCTTATATACAACAGCGGGGGGCAACTCCCTCACACTAGGGTGGTACACACTGGTGAAAACCCATGTTTAACTACTGTTTTTGATTACCGAGTCGCTAGCTTGACTCGACCCCGAATTAATTTGTTCATGGGGAAGCAAGTGGAAGAGACAATCTCCATCGGACTTTCATTCAAGATGTTTGTATAAACATTGAAGTACGTGAAAGTTCCACACCGATGAGGTATACATAGATCCGGCTCACAAATAATAAATGAAAATGCCGGGGTCAAAGATAGTGTCCTCATTCCCGAAGGAGTGAAGAACAGGAGAAGCCACGGGATAGGTGAAGAAGAGAAAGAAAGTCATGATAAATATCATGACTAACTCATCATCACCCACAGGAGAATTCATAATAGCATGAATCTCATCATTTAAGCTCAATTGGTCTAGACATATCCCGGGTGTGTCCAGATCAAAGTAGAAGTTATCATACTTCGGTGGATATATGATATGAGTGAGTTCACAGGAGAACTCTTCATGAAGAGAATCATTCACATGAAGTGAATTTGTGAACTCTTGTTCCATTGTGGGCTCATCACTATCCTCGTCAAAGATTGGATTGTTAGAAATCCAAGTGAATTCAAATTCGAATTTAAATAGAGGATTGGTGAAAGTAGCTTTGAATGTTTCGGGAACAAAGTGATTAACATTCTCTATTGGACTGTTAGGGTGAGAAGTGAGTGAACGATCATTATAAAGGAGACTTTCAATTTCTCCCAGATCGGCTTCGAAATCAAAGAGACCATCGTCACTTTCTGATGAAAGTGGAATGATGTGAGTGAGTTCATCGGTGAACTCCTCAAGAAGGGGATCAGACTGTGGGAGTGATGCCTCAACATACTCGATGTTTCCATAAGAAGCACAATCGTCGCTAAAATCGGAGAAAATTTCAAAATGATCTTGAGAATACTCAAGAGGGGAAAGAGAATCACACATATGATCAGAAGTTCCCTGTGACTCTCTCGGGATTGGGACAAGGTCCTCAACACTAGACTTTATGAATTCGTCCGATTCCTTTTCAGGAACAGTGTCAAGATGCTCGTCCCCCATGTTCAGAGAGTGAGTGGGAGCTTCGGGTGTGATAGCAGTTGTTTGAGAATGAATCTCAACTGCTGGGATATCAACTGATGAACTTGATGAATCTTTATAGAATTGAAGGATATCAAGTGTATCCTCATCATCACTGTCATCAGGAATAAAACGAAATTGAGAGCTAGATCTGGCTGCTTTTTCTTTTGCAATTGATTCCCTAATAGATTTTTCAAACGCAATTTGGGAATTTATTTTCGCAGCCTGCTCTTCAGCTAACAATTCTTCCATGGATTTTTGATTTGGATTATCTTGGGAATGTTTACATTCCTTCAAATCTTTCACTAAATTCAAAAGATCAAGGAGAAGATTTTGAGGAAGTGGCTCAGGCTGAGGTGGTGCCTGATTCATTTGGTACTGTAGAGGTTGGTTATGATACGAAGAGTCGTAATTGTTACAAAGAAATGGATTCCTTGTTTGACAATCAGAGCTACAGTGTGGACCTCCACAATACTCACAACAGTAAAACTGATGTGGCTGTGAGTTATATGTGTGGTAGTCATACTTGTTATCAGGAACCTGCTCATAGACAAGCGTGTTTCCCGATTGACAATCAGAACTGGAGTGTGAACCACCACAGTAATCACAACAGTAAAACTGTTGAGTCTCACAGTGTGGTAGCTGATGGAATAAATCAGTTGTGTTATGGTAGGAATAGGGATCCTGGTTATAGACAGACCCGTTTCCTGATTCCACCATGCTACAACTGGGGCAATTGCCACCATTATAAGGACCACCACACCATTGACAACCAAGAGGGTGAGGATGAGACATAGAAAGAATCAAATGTTTTCAGAGAGGTAGGGATGAAGAATCAAAGATGTGAGAGGGTAAAGATGGATATTTTTGAACTTTTGGATAAACATTTTGTAAAAATAAGAAAGAAAATTTTTTTGGGTTTTTGTGTTTGTTGAAAACTGATTTTAAAATGTTTTCGGGAACCGTTTTGTTTTTATATGATAATAATAAGAAAATATGAACAAGGATGGTAAATATACAATGGATGTATATTCAACAACACTGATGCTTCAAATTCGTAGAACGCAGCACACCTCCACGGCAGCGGCGCCAAAATTTGATTGGCTCCCAAACGGTCTATCTTTTATTACACAAGTCAACCACTTGTGAATGGTCAACCGTAATAAAAGTCAGATAGCTTGAGAACGCAATGCAATTAAGTCCAGAGGAGTTTAGTGTATTCCCGGGTCGTTAAGTCCCAACGAGGTGTGAACACTATAGTACAACGAATTTGTGATCGGGTGATATTGAATGGGAAAAGGTTTGTGAATGATTTATACTAAGGAATAAAAGAAAATAGCTTAAACAAGCTATAAGAACAAGTACGTGAAAGCGTAATACTTAAAAACGTCTAAAATCTAAAAACGCTTACGTTTAATTAAAATTCTACGTAAACGTACAAAATAAAACGTGAAAATAAAGAAGTAAAAGGCCTACAAATATGAAAATGATATTTTTACAATCCTAATAATAAAAGAAAATTATTAGAAAAATAAAATTATTTTTAAAACTATTTATCTAATTATTATTAATTAAAAACTATTTTTACTTATTTAATAATACCCTAAAATACAAGAAATTATGAAATAAAGCTAGAAAAATAAAATTATGACTTGGAAAAATCTAAAATAACTAAAGAGAATTTTCAAAACTAATTTTGTATTTTTCTGATTATTTTTTCTATTTTCTATGAATTAAAAACTATTTAAAACTACTTAAATTGCTAAAAATTACAAATTTAACTAAGAAAAATCTGGAAAAATATTTTTTTGACTTTTTGTATTTATCTTAACCTAGGAAAAATGAAAACTTATTTTTTTGAAACTTTTCTGATTTATTTGTATTAAAAGCTAATTAAAATTGCTAAAAACTGAAATTAAATGCAGAAAAATAGCAAATGAACAGTGAAAAATATGAAAACTTCCATAATATTATAAAATATTATTATAAATATAGGAAAAATAATAAAAGTGGTGCAGGTGTTCAATATTTAGGTTCTGTAGTGAAAAGTGCTTATAAATAAGCACTAAAAATAAGCTATAAGTACCAAATGAGCACCAAATTATCACAGAAGCTAGAGTATGATAAAATTACTTAAAACCAACATATTCCAACTATCCTAAACCTCTGAACAACAATCTACAATGATATGGGTCTATTTAAGCATTAGTGCCAAACAGCCCTTATGTACTAACTTTAAGCTCTTGTTAAGCCAGCTTATAAAAATCACAAAAATAAACTAAAATCACCATGAAAACCACTACCAACCAAAGTGTCTAAATCCAGAATTTCAGCTAATAAGGACTAAAATTGAGGAAACTAAAAATGCAAAAGTGGAAGCTATTTGTACTTGCAATGAAAATGGGTCAAAATGAGGTATTAAGCTTGCATAAGCTAATAAAAAGCTATTACTACTGAACCAAAGGTTGAATAAGCTATAAACAAGTTATGGGAACTTAGAATAAGCAACAACAACAAGAAAAACACACTAAATAAGCAAAAATAAGAAATAAGCAAAAAGGAAAGTTTGTGAAAAAGAGCTTAAAAGAAGCTAGTGAATAAGCAGTTAATAAGCTAAGTAGAGATAAACTAATATTTTTCTAATTAAGATGAGCAGCTAAACTTTAATATCCCAAAAGCTTATATCCTAAATCCTAATGGTAAGATCACAATAAAATTACAAAGTTTATTCAAAAACGGATTTTTGTGAAATTTTGACTTTTGGACAGAATTGAAAACTTGACTTTTTTGAACTTCAAAGCAAGATTCAGTTATTGAAAATGGTGTTTAATGATAATATGGACCTAATTCAAGCTATATTAACTAAAACTAAACCTGTGAGCAAGAATCTGGACCACTGTTTCAAACACATTTGCACACAAGAAAAGGATTTATGCAATTTTGACTATAGTGAAATGTAAATGTAATTTAAAGACTAAAATGACTAGAATGAACCTAGAGTAAACTTATATAACCAAACTTAACCTCTAATCTGACTTATAACTCAGATTTGCAATATAATCCAAGCACTAGTTCATAATACTGAATTGCAGAAAACAACCTGACCTACGAATCCAAACTTGTAGCTAATTCTAAAACAGATTCAAACACTGAAATTATACCTAAGTGATGCAAAAGTATTAACTACAACAATCTAAATATTACCACTCTAACTATGCAGATGCTATTTAATTTGGAAGCAGGTGAAAGATGCAGCTAATGATTATGACTAACAAACAAGTATGAAATCACTAGATCAAAAACAATTCAGACACTAATAACAATACTATGATGTAGAATCAGATTTGAAAATGGAACATGAAACTTACAACCGTCCAGCCACTATGGCTCGCTATGTGACAACATGAATCAAAATCCTTTATGCTGAAGTGCAGGCCTGCTGAGCTAGTTAATAAGCTGCTGATGTTGCAGGCTTGAAACAGTCTACTGAGGCTTGTTTTGAGCTTTTTTTTTAAAGCGGAGATGTGGTTGATAAGCACTTAAAATCAGGTGTGCACTGCTGTTGTGGTACTGCTAAACTTAGGAAAACAAGTCTTGCCAATTGTAAACATCAAACAAGCTAAACCAACTTAGCTCAAATCAGCACTGAGAGTACTTTAACTAATAACTCAACTGGGTAAAAACTAATTTAAGACTAATTTAGAACTAGAACCGAACTCCAAACTAGATAAATAAGTAATGAGAATTATTGAGAGATTAAAGAAAGCTTGTTCATTAATGAAAATTAACACTACAACTGGAAATAAAAAGACAGAACCGAATTAAAACTAAAAATCTAAGGTGCCTTATCAATGGCTACAAGACATCTATTTATACTAAGTGCTCTAGGGGTCTTCTCCTCCTGTGTTTCTTCTGCTTTAATCTCCACCAATGATACATCTTGGAGCCTAAGGATAGCAATCTGAGCCGTCCATTTTAATGAGCTCAAATGTGAGTTGGGGATTGCCAAGTTGGCATGAGACCCATGTGGGTTGTGGGTTGAGTGTTTGGTGAGTTTTTGCAGGCAAGTGGTTGAAGGAGAGGGGTGATGATGATGGAGGCTGGAGTTGCAGGGGATGGGGTTGTCAGGGAAGGTTTTTGGGTTTTTTCTTTTTTATTTTGGATTTATGAAGTAATAAAGGGTTTGGTTGGGCTTTGTGGTATTGGGTGGATTGGTTTATGTTTTGGGTATTGATGAGTGTGTAAATACTCATCATTTTTGGTCAAATCTGAACTGCAAAACATTTAAAAACACTCAGAAATGCATCAAAATACTGAAAATATCCCAAAATTGTGTTTTATATGTTTCAGATGCAAAATTATTGGAAACAAATGAAAAACGAACAAAGTTTTCATAATTGGCAGTTTCAGTTCCCCAACTTTCAAAAAATGGCAAAACAAGTCCCCGGAATTTTCAAAAATGGAAAATATTATTTATGGCCCTTGGTTAATAAAGTTTGTCATTTATGGTCCTTATAATAATTTTTGGAAAATTACAGTTTCGGTCCCTTGAGTTTCACAATTTGCAAAAATGGTCCTTTGATTATTGGATAATGTCAAGAATGGCCATTGGAATATGATTTCGGATATTACATGTTTTGTCCCTGGAAATTCAGAATTGGCAGTATTAGTCCCTAAACTACTAAATGGGTTCATATCCTATCCTAAGTCCAAAACTATTACTACTAATCCTAAAAGCCCAAAACCATTTACCCTTTACCCGAGTCAAACCCTATACCCGGTCAAAGGGTTAACACCCCTTTTTTCTTCCTCGTTTTCCCGCCCAAACACAAAACCCAACACAACAAATAAAAAAACCTGCCACCCCCACACCTTCCCTGACATAAATCTTTACCCATTCCCTGCTCAACCTTCAACCCATTACCTTCCCATACAATTTACCTGCACCTCCCCACCCCTGGAAGCAGCAGCAACACAGAAGTCAAGAAAGAGAAGAGAGAAGACATATTCACTTTTTTGTATAAATAGGCAGTGAGAATTTGTAAAAAGTTAGTCTAGAATTTTTTATATTCTAGCTCCATGTTTAACTTTCATTGTCATTTACTTTTCATGTAATTTTTAGTTTTGAAAGCAATTTAATTTAAGTTGAGTTCAATTGAGATTTGAGTTTATTCAGGTTAATTCTGTTCATGTTCTTAAAATTCCGTCTCGTTTCAATCTTGTTAAAGAGTTGTTGTGAATTTGTTTGAAATCAGTAAGCTTCTTTGCCCATCAGGGGTGTTTGGATCGGCTTAGTTTATGGGTCAAATTTATATTTTTCTACTCATGTTGGGTCTTAAATAGTTTTAGTAAGTGAAAATTCAGTTAATCTGATGTTTCAATTAGTTTTTAGTAGCTAAAAAATATTTAGAGTAGTTTTCTTTTTCAAATCTGTCATAAAGTTCCATTGTCCTGTCCCAAACTGCAGTTTTCTTAGCTTATTTATAAGCTGTAAACAGCTTATTCAGGCTACAGATCCGGGGGCAAAAACAAGTGGGCTAGATGGACTTTAAGTAGCCAGAAGCTCAGGTCTTAACTCTCTTCCTAGCTTATTCCAAATAAGCTCCAAAGTGAGCACCTTGGACTGATGTGCTGCAAACCACTACAGCAGTTAAGTGATTTGATTATCTAAGTGCTTATTTAGTTTTATTTTTCTTAGCTTATTTAAGTTTCTTAGGTGCCATTAGTATAATTAGTTTAGGTTAGTATTTCAGCTTATCGATTGCTTATTTGCGTTTTTTTTTACTGCTTATTTTCCATTTTTTTTTAGTTTAGGACTCCCCCTAGTGTACCATTGAGCCAACTGCTTATCCCCTTGTAGTGTAGTTTATTTATTTTGTATTTTGCTTATTTTGGTTGTTCTAGCTTATTTACCCCTTGTGCTACTCATCCAATTTCTGTTCTTAGTTTTATTTGTACCTATCTGTTCATAAAAGGGTGTTTGGTAATGGCGGGTTTGTGAAAATCTTTGTAGCCAAACGACCCTTTACCAAGGGTCTGCTGTCCCTTTTAATCTGATGTAATAGCAGATGTTAAATCAGTATTTTTCAGCTAATTAGTTGCTCAATCAGTCAAGTTTAATGTTAGATGTTAGATAGTTAATGTGTTTTACCTTAGTAAGTACTTAGTAGCTTAGCTCATGGCTTATTTTAGTATTTAAAGATTCTTTTAGTGCCCCATAGGCTGCTGCTACATGCATGGTTTTTAATGTGCTTATCCCACTTGATCTTTAGTTTATTTGATTATTAGGTGTTGTAGAATTTATAAACTAGCTAAGTTTGCTTATTTTAATATTGGTTTTATAGGATCTCCTTAGCTGTAGCTTTTTAGTCCTCATTAGAATCCTATTAGTTAAGCTTAGTTTTATTTTTTCTGTTTCTAAATCTGCAAATTCTGTTTATTGAGTTGTTTCAGATTGAGTATTTTTAATAAAAAGTCATTTTGTTTGCTTATTTTTAAGTGTGTTAAAAGCTGTAAAGCAAAAAAAAAAAAAAAGTAGCAAAAACGTGGAGGTGGGATTCGACCACCTGACCTCCAGCCTTCCCACGACCACACAACAACAGTTCCTACCATCTGCTCCATCTGCGTTTCTTGTTATCTCTTTTCAATATTATTCTCTTAAATGATTTTTGCCAAACTTTGTGGAATTTTCACGGATTCATTATAAGTCTATTTGAGCTCAAATTTGGGATAAAAGATCTTTGGTTGGTCTTGGATTTCATGATCATTTTAGTTTATTTTTAGGAATTTTATAAGCTAGCTTAATTAGTGCTTAAAGTAGGGCCTTAGAGGCCGTTTGGCGTGTTGAGACTTGAAATCTGGTCTTGAGCTTTTTTTCTGTAGCTTGTGCTTTTTAGGTTCCCATCAGTTGCATTAGCTCATTTTAGGTTAGATTTAGGCTTTAGTAGCTTATGGTAGCTTATAGTTAGCTTTTAGCTTATTTCAAGTGCTTATTCAAACTGCTTATTTGACCAATTCAGCTTATTAGTGGGCTTATCTAACTTTTTATATTTTTCCCAGGCTTAGAATAATATTTTAGATTTTCCTGTAAAGTCTCATAATTTTTACTGTTCATTTGTTATTTTTCTTAATTTTAATTAGTTTAAATTAGTTTTTAATTAATAATAATTATTTAAAAAGTCTAAAAAATATATTTTCAGTTTTAAAATAACTTTTATAATATTTTAGATTTTTCTAAGTCATAATTTCACTTTTCTAGCTTTATTTCATATTTTCTTATATTTTAGGGTATTATTAAAAAGTTAAAAATAGTTTTTAATTAATAATAATTAGATAAATAGTTTTAAAATAATTTTCTTTTTTTTAAAAATTTTCTTTTATTATTAGAATTGTTAAAAAGTAATTTTCATTTTCATGAGTCTTTTAGTTTTCTGATTTCACATTTTTATTTTACACGTTTACGTTTCTTTTAGTTTAAGTTTTACGTTTTTAGGTTTTAATCGTTAAACGTTTTTTTTAGAATAGAATTAAAATGACTTCAAAATCTTTATTAGATTTAATTTCCTTAGTGTAATCAATCATCACCCTTTCCTGTTCAATATTCACCCGATCACAGATTCGTTGTACTACAGATTTCACACCTCGTTGGGACTTAACGACCCGGGGAAACACTTAACTCCTCTGGACTTAATTGCATTTTGCTCTGAGCTGTTTGACTTTTATGGTTGACCATTCACAAGTGGTTGACTAATAAAAGATAGACCGTTCGGAGCCAATCAAATTTTGGCGCCGCTGCCGGGGAGCTGTGCTGATTATCTTCCGTTTAGCATATTAGTGATTTGAATATTCACTCCTTGTTTATACCATCTGTATGTATTTATATTTTCTTTTAAAAATCAAAAACCCCAAAAAGATTTTCATTCTTTGTTTTTACAAAATGTTTTTCAAAAATACCAAAAATATCCATCTTTACCCTCTCACATCTTTGATTCTTCATCCCTACCCCTCTGAAAACCTTTGATTCTTTCTATGTCTTATCCTCACCCTCTTGGTTGTCAATGGTGTGGTGGTCCTTATAATGGTGGCAATTGCCCCAGTTGTGGCGTGGTGGAGTCAGGAAACGGGTCTGTCTATAACCAGGATCCCTATTCCTACCATAACACAACTGATTTATTCCATCAGCTACCACACTGTGAGACTCAGCAGTTTTACTGTTGTGAGTACTGTGGTGGTTCACACTCCAGTTCTGATTGTCAATCGGGAAACACGCTTGTCTATGAGCAGGTTCCTGATAACAATTATGACTACAACACATGTGACTCACAGCCACATCAGTTTTACTGTTGTGAGTATTGTGGAGGTCCTCACTTTAGCTCTGATTGTCAAACAAGGAATCCATTTCCTTGTAACAATTACGACTCTTCGTATCATGACCAACCTCTACAGTACCTAATGAATCAGGCACCACCTCAGCCTGATCCACTTCCTCAAAATCTTCTCCTTGATCTTTTGGATTTAGTGAAAGATTTGAAGGAATGTAAACATTCCCAAGATAATCCAAAATCCATGGAAGAATTGTTAGCTGAAGAGCAGGCTGCTAAATTAAATTCCAAAATTGCGTTTGAAAAATCTATTAAGGAATCAATTGCAAAAGAAAAAGCAGCCAGATCTAGCTCTCAATTTCGTTTCATTCCTGATGACAGTGATGATGAGGATACACTTGATATCCTTCAATTCTATAAAAATTCATCAAGTTCATCAGTTGATATCCCAGCAGTTGAGATTCATTCTCAAACAACTGCTATCACACCCGAAGCTCCCACTCACTCTCTAAACATGGGGGATGAGCATCTTGACACTGTTCCTGAAAAGGAATCGGACGAATTCATAAAGTCTAGTGTCGAGGACCTTATCCCAATCCCGAGAGAGTCACAAGGAACTTTTGATCATATGTGTGATTCTCTTTCCCCTCTTGAGTGTTCAAATGATCATTTGGAAACTTTCTCCAATTGTAGCGACGATTGTGCTTCCTATGGAAACATCGAGTATGTTGAGGCATCACTTCCACAACCTGATGCTGATCCCCTTCTTGAGGAGTTCGCCGATGAACTCACTCACATCAATCCACTCTTTGATTTCGAAGCCGACCTAGGAGAAATTGAAAGTCTCCCTTATAATGATCGTTCACTCACTTCTTATCCCAACAGTCCAATAGAGAATGTTGATCACTTTGTTCATGAAGCATTCAAAACAACTCTCACTAATCCTCTATTTGAATTCGACTCTGAATTCACTTTAATTTCTGAGAATCCACTCTTTGATACTCAGATTGAGGATAGTGATGAGTCTACAGTGGAACAAGAATTCACAGATTTACATCTTGCGATTGATTCTCTTCACGAGGAGTTCGCCGGTGAACTCACTCATATCATATCTCCGCCGGAGTATGATAACTTCCACTTTGATCATGACACACTCGGGATTTGTCTTGATCACGTGAGCTTAAATGATGAGATTCATAATACTGAAATTATGGATTCTCCTATGGATGAAGATGAGTTAGTCATGATTTTCATCATGACTTTCTTTCTTTTCTTCACCTATCCCGTGACTTCTTCTCATCTTCACTCATTCGGGAGTGAAGATACCATCTTTTACCCCGGCATTTCCATGTACCATTTGTGAGCCGAGTCTGTCTATGTATATCTCATCGGTGTGGAACTTTTGCGTGCTTCAAATGTTTATACAAACACTTTGAATGAAAGTCCGATGGAGATTGTCTCTTCCACTTACTTCCCCATGAACAAATTAATTCGGGGTCGAGTCAAGCTAGCGACTCGGTAATCAAAAACAGTAGTTAAACATGGGTTTTCACCCGTGTGTACCACCCTAGTGTGGGGGAGTTGCCCCCCGCTGTTGTATATAAGTTTTCATCCAAAAAAAAAAAAAAAAATTCAAATAATGGCCGTAGTATTTCCCTTTTACGTTCTATGTTTCGGCATAACCGCCGGTACTTTGAATATTGAGGGCAATATTCATTTCTAGTGTGGGGTGGAATTCTCACGAATTTTATCATGTAATTATACCATCCAATTCCCCCATTTTTGGCCAAATTTTTTTTGGAGTAAGTGTTTTGCACTTACTCAGCGTATAGTTATCAGTCCGCCATGTCTAGCCCACAAAAGGATTGGCTAATCCAGGAGCAAACGGCTCTTGGTAAAGATATCTCAAATCCGTTGACGGCTTGCAATTTGCCCAAAATTGTATGGTGTTCAGCTCACCATATCTTTATTTAGTGAAAAGTTGGCTAGCCCGCAAGTTTATGGCTTGTGGTAAAGGCAGTGGAAAACCATAATTGGTAATCGACTCACCAAAGATAGTATATATTATCTAAGAGTTGGCTAGTCCAGAAGCAAACGGCTTCTGGTAAAGACAAATCAAATCCGTTGAAAGCTGGTGATTTGCTCAAAATCATTTGGTTATCATTGTACCAAGGTTCTTACTTGAACTGAAACAATTGGCTACTCCAGAAGTAATGGCTTTTGGTAAAGAGATTCAAATCCATTAAGTTTTCTCAAAAGATTGCTAGGGACTAGCAATAGTTTAGTGTGGGGGATTGATGAGTGTGTAAATATTCATCATTTTTGGTCAAATCTGAACTGCAAAACATTTAAAAACACTCAGAAATGCATCAAAATACTGAAAATATCCCAAAATTGTGTTTTATATGTTTCAGATGCAAAATTATTGGAAACAAATGAAAAACGAACAAAGTTTGCATAATTGGCAGTTTCAGTTCCCCAACTTTCAAAAAATGGCAAAACAAGTCCCCGGGATTTTCAAAAATGGAAAATATTATTTATGGCCCTTGGTTAATAAAGTTTGTCATTTATGGTCCTTATAATAATTTTTGGAAAATTACAGTTTCGGTCCCTTGAGTTTCACAATTTGCAAAAATGGTCCTTTGATTATTGGATAATGTCAAGAATGGCCATTGGAATATGATTTCGGATATTACATGTTTTGTCCCTGGAAATTCAGAATTGGCAGTATTAGTCCCTAAACTACTAAATGGGTTCATATCCTATCCTAAGTCCAAAACTATTACTACTAATCCTAAAAGCCCAAAACCATTTACCCTTTACCCGAGTCAAACCCTATACCCGGTCAAAGGGTTAACACCCCTTTTTTCTTCCTCGTTTTCCCGCCCAAACACAAAACCCAACACAACAAATAAAAAAACCTGCCACCCCCACACCTTCCCTGACATAAATCTTTACCCATTCCCTGCTCAACCTTCAACCCATTACCTTCCCATACAATTTACCTGCACCTCCCCACCCCTGGAAGCAGCAGCAACACAGAAGTCAAGAAAGAGAAGAGAGAAGACATATTCACTTTTTTGTATAAATAGGCAGTGAGAATTTGTAAAAAGTTAGTCTAGAATTTTTTATATTCTAGCTCCATGTTTAACTTTCATTGTCATTTACTTTTCATGTAATTTTTAGTTTTGAAAGCAATTTAATTTAAGTTGAGTTCAATTGAGATTTGAGTTTATTCAGGTTAATTCTGTTCATGTTCTTAAAATTCCGTCTCGTTTCAATCTTGTTAAAGAGTTGTTGTGAATTTGTTTGAAATCAGTAAGCTTCTTTGCCCATCAGGGGTGTTTGGATCGGCTTAGTTTATGGGTCAAATTTATATTTTTCTACTCATGTTGGGTCTTAAATAGTTTTAGTAAGTGAAAATTCAGTTAATCTGATGTTTCAATTAGTTTTTAGTAGCTAAAAAATATTTAGAGTAGTTTTCTTTTTCAAATCTGTCATAAAGTTCCATTGTCCTGTCCCAAACTGCAGTTTTCTTAGCTTATTTATAAGCTGTAAACAGCTTATTCAGGCTACAGATCCGGGGGCAAAAACAAGTGGGCTAGATGGACTTTAAGTAGCCAGAAGCTCAGGTCTTAACTCTCTTCCTAGCTTATTCCAAATAAGCTCCAAAGTGAGCACCTTGGACTGATGTGCTGCAAACCACTACAGCAGTTAAGTGATTTGATTATCTAAGTGCTTATTTAGTTTTATTTTTCTTAGCTTATTTAAGTTTCTTAGGTGCCATTAGTATAATTAGTTTAGGTTAGTATTTCAGCTTATCGATTGCTTATTTGCGTTTTTTTTTACTGCTTATTTTCCATTTTTTTTAGTTTAGGACTCCCCCTAGTGTACCATTGAGCCAACTGCTTATCCCCTTGTAGTGTAGTTTATTTATTTTGTATTTTGCTTATTTTGGTTGTTCTAGCTTATTTACCCCTTGTGCTACTCATCCAATTTCTGTTCTTAGTTTTATTTGTACCTATCTGTTCATAAAAGGGTGTTTGGTAATGGCGGGTTTATGAAAATCTTTGTAGCCAAACGACCCTTTACCAAGGGTCTGCTGTCCCTTTTAATCTGATGTAATAGTGATAAGGTTTTAAAAGGTACCATTTTGAGGGGTCGTTTAAGTCCTTATTTGATCACTTTTGTATCCGTTATTGCTTAATATCGTTCCTTTTCACTTTTTAGGTCTCGTGAAGGCAAAATGCTGGAATGGCACTTATTTGGACAGAAAGGCGCGAATATATGAAGAAAATGGCCAAATTCGAAATCAGACACTCACAGTTGCTGAAAGTATAAGGCGACGGCGTCAGGTGCTATTTGCGACGCCGTCGGAGAATTATTGTGACGGGTCAGAACTCAAAACTCGTGTTTTCAAGAGACGGCGTCTAGTTGTGAAAGAGTAGGCCGTCGCTACTCAGACGGCCTAGATGCAATCCAGACGACGTCAGAAGCTGAAGAGGACGGCGTCACGGACATAAGGTGACGCCGTCGCAAGGTTAACGTGGCCAAGACGAAACCCTAATGGCGGCGACACGACGGCGTCACTAAACATAAGGTGACGCCGTCGCAATTGTAATCTTATATATAGAATCCGAATTTTTCAGTCCTTGAGTGGAGAGTCTTTGGAGTAAAAACCTAAAACCGAACCTAAGGTGTCTTGTACAGTATTTTAGGGTTTTTAACCCTATCTTACACCAAGATAAGTCTTTGCTTCATTAATTCAATTATGTCTTTGATTATTTGTGTGTATGCTTGCATGTTCTCCATGTCCGGCTAATTTATTTGTGTGTTTGCTTAGGAAGTATGAAACTTAATTATTAAATATTGATTGGTTGTTTCTTATCTTAGTTGATTAATGATCTAGTAATGCGATAGGTCATTCGTTGTGTACTTAATGCTTGATTCATCTTTGTGAACCTTAGAGTATGATTACCTGAGTGATTGTAGGCTAAAACATCCGAAGAGTGCCTTAGAGTAGGAGTCTATAATCTCTAAGTGGATTTGTAGACAAGACCCTTTGGTAAGTTCAAAGAGTTAGGGAGAAACGCATACCCTACAACTTTAGAAACACAACGCAACTAGGAATAAGACGTGACACTCAACCATCAATAGGAGATAATTAAGGAGTAATACAAACTAAGTAAACACATCTTTAAACTATCATACGAGCACACATTAATTAGACATAGACTCCCACAACCTTAGTTTAGATAATTAGATAATAGTAGAGTAATCGGTAGAAATACCAACCCCCCCCCCCCCCCCAAATCCAATACCCGAGATTCGTACCTTTCCATTTTTCATAAAATATAAAAAGATAAAAAATAATCTTCCTCAACCTTAACCTTAGCGTAGTAACTCCCTACTAGCATTCCTATTCCCCTAGAGAACGATATCAATACCCGTGGCTTACCCTAATTACTACACTACAACGATTAGGTTCACTGCCTAGGGTGTTATAAAACTTGCTCGAAGAAAAGGAAGTTTCCTTGACCCCGAACGACGCGTGTAGCGTTATCAAGTTTTTGGCGCCGCTGCCGGGGAATAGAATAGCTAGTTAGTAGTCCACCTCGTTTAGGTTTCTTTGCTTGATTCCTATCAAGTAAACTTTTTTCTCATTTTTAGATTTCTCTTAGTCTATCCCCCTTCTTCGTGACCTTTGTTAGTAATTTCATCACTTTTCATCATGGAAGGTGATAACCCACTACCATTCATCAACCCACCACCAAATGACCCGCCAAGAGCCCGTACTCTTGGTGAATACTCGAGACCAAGCCACCTAGGCTATAGGAACACCATTGAGCTTCCCGACCAAGCCCAAACTACGGCCCTGCGATCCGACACCATCCGGTTGGTGCAAAACGGATGTGCATTCCATGGACTTCGTTCCGAAGATCCAAATCAGCATCTGAGGGATTTCCTCAAAATCGTCGATTCCATCGATCTTGATGCTACTACTCGGGAGACCACGCGCCTGCGTCTCTTCCAATTCTCTCTACGGGACCAAGCTAGTAATTGGCTTGAGCGACTTCCCGCTGGCTCCATCTCAAGTTGGGATGATCTTACTTCTCGCTTCCTTGCTCAATTTTTCCCACCGGGGAGAACCACTAAGCTTAGGAACGATATCTTGATGTTCCAACAACGTCAAGGTGAATCTCTCTACGAAGCATGGACCCGATTCAAGGACTTACTTCATAAAGTCCCTCATCACGGCATTGATCTTTGGCTCCAAGTCCAAATCTTTTATGATCATGTCAACTTTCCCACTAAGCGATCCATTGACCAAGCGGCCGGTGGAAAACTCAGTGATTTCACCGCAGAAGAATCATGGGAAATAATAGAGGACCTCGCCCTCTATGACAACGAAAGTTGGGATGACCCCCGTGAGCTGCCCAAAACCGCCAAGGCAATCTCCTTGCCTCCTCCCGACCGTAGGATGATCGAACTTGAAGATCAAGTTAAATTCCTCATGAGTTCCTACGAAAATCCTAAATCTTCACACCATGTGAACAAAGCTTCTTCCTCATGCGAGCCGTTTTGTGATCCTCATAACACGCGCACTAGTACCCGATCCCCCGAACATGCTTCAGTTGACTACGCATCCTCACGTGTTAATGGAGTGGGAGGAAGATTCCCTACAACACCCGGACCTAGGAATTTCAATGAAACCCGTGAAGCATGGAAAAACAAGCCCGACTTTTATTGGGGACAAACCAAAGAATTCACTTCTAATGATTTCTCATGGCCCCCACCTAACGGTCCTAACCAACAAAACATCGAAGGGATGTTGCAAAACCTAGTTGCATCTCAAGAAACCCAAATGGCTAAGCTCTCGGACCGCTTTAATAATCAACAAGCCGAGATGGATAGAAAAATAGACAACCTTTTGAAAGCCATAGCTAGTGATAAGAAGGTTAGTGCTATCTCAACTCCCGAGCCCTCAGGCATAGAAATTAAGGATCCAAGCAAGCTAAAGTATGTCCAATTCGTCAATACCATCGCCTTAGTTGAACCTGACGAAACAAATGACGAAGAGGACTATACACTTGTGGATGAGGAAATACCCGAGGAAGTAGATGAAGTAGACATCGACTATTTCAACAAATTTCCTACGGAAGAAGAACTATCTCGCCACCCTCACTTAGTGCGTGACCTCTGTCACATGTATGTTAGGAAAAGTCCTCGAATTAAGTTTGGGAACCCTTGGAATCTTAACATACCATGTGTCATAGGACACCTTTTTGTGGCAAAAGCTTACATTGATCGCAAGTCCCCAATCAACATCATGACTAGCACCTACTACAATTGGATATTGAAGAAGCCTATTCCAACTAGGCAAGACCCCAATGATCCTAATGTTAGTTGCAATTTTCTTGGTAGAGTTAAGGGATTGCCCGTTTATGTAGGTAGTTTCACGTTTCCTACGGACTTCATAATTGTGGATGATATTAGCACGACCATAGACCCTAGCTTGTCCCATGTTATTCTAGGAAAACCTTTCATAGAAAGCACCGGGATGACCTATGACCCCTCATTAGGAGTAGTGTGGTTCAAGAATAAGACCGATGACATAGCTTACCAAATGCCGTTTAAGATTGAGAAATTTTCATCACTCTCTAATGATGAAAAGGAACTTAAACTATCGGTCTATTATAGGAATGATGAGGATAGGGAGAAAGGTGTTGATTATGTTATGGCTAAGATTTTCGGATTCTACAAGGATTGTTTGAGCCTAGGACCGGAATACAGGACCGAATGGGGAGAAGATGAACTCTTAGAGAAGCGCATTTTAGGGCACTTCTACAACATGGAATCCCCCATTAGAGGCCATGAAGAGGGCGGTGGTGAGGAAACGTAGGAGCACGACTATGAGTCTAGCTACAAGACTCTTTAATAAAGAAAAGCGCTTCGTGGGAGGCAACCCATGCTTAATTGTTTGCTTGTTAGTGTCATATATCTTTTATTAATTGTTTATCCTCATGTTTAAATTTGTAAAAATGCTTTATTTTGTTTTTAACTTCGTCTTAATTACATATAAATGTATTTTACATAAGGGATAAGTGTAGGGAGGATTACACACGTTTTCAAAAGAAACGTAAACATGAGAATAACAATTAATTAAAAGATATATATGTTTGTTTGTTTGAGTCAAATGCTTGTATCGAGTCATAATGGATGTTTTGCAGAAATTTTTCCAGATTCTAAAGATGTAAATTTTCCAGAAATTTTTCCAGAAAATCGCAGACCAGTTTTTGTCAAGATAACCTGACGGCGTCAGGATTGCAACATGACGGCGTCAGGAAGGAGTAAAAACATCAGATTACTTTTTCTCGTTCTCTGAGCTACTTATAAATTTTTGGAATTTTCCAGGTCTTAATTTTCTTAGAAATTCTGTAAACATTCATTCCACAAGCATTATATCCTAGTTTAAATCGAGTCTTATATATATTATTACCGCCGATTTTACGCGAAGGTTTCGTTTGTTTTCTTCAAGTGTGCAGGTTTAGTTTGTCAAGAAGAAGTTACATAAGATTGGAAGGAGCTTTTCACGCATAAATTCTTCTTGAAAAGAATTTAACCACCACTTTACACGGATCCTACCGAGCTAATCAGGGGAGTATTAGTTTCTTTCGTTTTTAATTACCTTCCATTATCATAACTTTGATACTTTCGGGGAACATTGGGGACAATGTTCAGTTTAAGTGTAGGGAGGGAAAATAAAATGGGAACTTTGAAACTATGCTTATCCTTGACTATTTGCTTTGTCTAATTGTATTTGTGTAATAAACCATGAGAAATGTCGGTTAGGGTAATTTTGGCACCAAATTTAAAATTTTCCATGACATATAGGAGTGGGCCATTAGTCTTAACAAAAGTGTCTCATGGATAGGAAGTTGCATGACTAGCACAAAAACCCTTTACCACCCAAATTCCACCCAAAATGTGAGGATCGCCCTTAGATTAGTAGGAATTAAAGCATTCATCTTTAATGCTTAGAGTGTGAACCGGTAGTATATTAGATTCTAGAACTTGTTTTGTGATGCATTCCGAGATCGCAAGTGAGGCTACACTTGTGTAGTTAGGAATAACTAAATGATAAGAGGCATTAGGATAAACCCTTGTTTGATACCCGTAATATAATTACTTCTTCCACATCGGTTGAGTAATTCCCCCACACCCTTTGCGTTGTACTCATTTTTAGTACACGATACCCCTAGTTAACCCCTCAGAGCCTATCCTTTTCGCGGTTCTCGTGATATTTCGGTTTTTCCGGAATATCAATGAAGAGCATTGTTTACACCCCACCCCCAAATATACACCCAAATCGCCTTAGCCTACCCCTTATGCACTCACTTTTAGTGCAAATATTTGTTATCACCCCAAACCCTTAGTTCAATTATCTGGTTGCTTGCATAAGTTGCTAAGTCGAGTCATATCCTTTGTATACAGTTTTGGGATGATTGGGATTCATGGGAAAAGTTAAAGTTTATGAAATGACGGGAAGGGAACGTTAAATTCAAATTCCCTTTGTTTACGTAATAATGTACCCCAAGTGTTTTGATCTTGTCAAATCGGGTCAAATTAGTGTTAGAATAATAAAAACTCAAGTGTAGGGATGTGCCTGTAAATCCCTAGTATTTTGATGTTATCATAGAGGATGGTAGAGTAAAAGTGTATGAAAAAAAAAAAAAAAAAAAAAAAAAATCAAAAAAAAAAATAGAAAAAGAGAAAAGAAAAAAAAAATAGAGTGATAAAAAAAAAAAAAAAAAAAAAAAAACGGGCTACCATCCTACATCTATCTTTTAAATTTATGTTTGTTTATTTCAGTTATCTAGAGTTTAGAGTGTCGAGTCTTGGCTTAGCAACGCCATTCTTCATATGCAGTTAACATAAAGATTTTTGACTTACCACCACTATATAGCCTATCCCACCAAACCCTTATTTCCCTACCGTAAGCCTAACGTTACAACCCTTTAAAAGACCTCTTTGATAGTCTTTCCTAGGTGCTTACGCCAAAGCAATGGAGGTTTGATCTATTCTCAAGCCTATGGTAATCTATGTACTAGGACCGGTTAATGAGTGTTTATCTTCCATTTCCTATATTGTTATATTTCATTTATACACCTGAGAGAGATGTGAGTATCCAAACACCCCATGTGAGGTGCTAGTATGTAATTTCCGTGCTTGTTATGACTTTTGCGGGGCTTATATGTGTTGTGGACCGTTTTGAATTAATGCTGAATGACCCCTAACTTATAAATTAATTGGCTAAAAGCACATTTGCTTGAGGACAAGCAAATAACAAGTGTAGGGATATTTGATAAGGTTTTAAAAGGTACCATTTTGAGGGGTCGTTTAAGTCCTTATTTGATCACTTTTGTATCCGTTATTGCTTAATATCGTTCCTTTTCACTTTTTAGGTCTCGTGAAGGCAAAATGCTGGAATGGCACTTATTTGGACAGAAAGGCGCGAATATATGAAGAAAATGGCCAAAGTCAAAATCAGACACTCACAGTTGCTGAAAGTATAAGGCGACGGCGTCAGGTGCTATTTGCGACGCCGTCGGAGAATTATTGTGACGGGTCAGAACTCAAAACTCGTGTTTTCAAGAGACGGCGTCTAGTTGTGAAAGAGTAGGCCGTCGCTACTCAGACGGCCTAGATGCGATCCAGACGACGTCAGAAGCTGAAGAGGACGGCGTCACGGACATAAGGTGACGCCGTCGCAAGGTTAACGTGGCCAAGACGAAACCCTAATGGCGGCGACACGACGGCGTCACTAAACATAAGGTGACGCCGTCGCAATTGTAATCTTATATATAGAATCCGAATTTTTCAGTCCTTGAGTGGAGAGTCTTTGGAGTAAAAACCTAAAACCGAACCTAAGGTGTCTTGTACAGTATTTTAGGGTTTTTAACCCTATCTTACACCAAGATAAGTCTTTGCTTCATTAATTCAATTATGTCTTTGATTATTTGTGTGTATGCTTGCATGTTCTCCATGTCCGGCTAATTTATTTGTGTGTTTCCTTAGGAAGTATGAAACTTAATTATTAAATATTGATTGGTTGTTTCTTATCTTAGTTGATTAATGATCTAGTAATGCGATAGGTCATTCGTTGTGTACTTAATGCTTGATTCATCTTTGTGAACCTTAGAGTATGATTACCTGAGTGATTGACGGCTAAAACATCCGAAGAGTGCCTTAGAGTAGGAGTCTATAATCTCTAAGTGGATTTGTAGACAAGACCCTTTGGTAAGTTCAAAGAGTTAGGGAGAAACGCATACCCTACAACTTTAGAAACACAACGCAACTAGGAATAAGACATGACACTCAACCATCAATAGGAGATAATTAAGGAGTAATACAAACTAAGTAAACACATCTTTAAACTATCATACGAGCACACATTAATTAGACATAGACTCCCACAACCTTAGTTTAGATAATTAGATAATAGTAGAGTAATCGGTAGAAATACCAACCCCCCCAAATCCAATACCCGAGATTCGTACCTTTCCATTTTTCATAAAATATAAAAAGATAAAAAATAATCTTCCTCAACCTTAACCTTAGCGTAGTAACTCCCTACTAGCATTCCTATTCCCCTAGAGAACGATATCAATACCCGTGGCTTACCCTAATTACTACACTACAACGATTAGGTTCACTGCCTAGGGTGTTATAAAACTTGCTCGAAGAAAAGGAAGTTTCCTTGACCCCGAACGACGCGTGTAGCGTTATCAAATAGCAGATGTTAAATCAGTATTTTTCAGCTAATTAGTTGCTCAATCAGTCAAGTTTAATGTTAGATGTTAGATAGTTAATGTGTTTTACCTTAGTAAGTACTTAGTAGCTTAGCTCATGGCTTATTTTAGTATTTAAAGATTCTTTTAGTGCCCCATAGGCTGCTGCTACATGCATGGTTTTTAATGTTCTTATCCCACTTGATCTTTAGTTTATTTGATTATTAGGTGTTGTAGAATTTATAAACTAGCTAAGTTTGCTTATTTTAATATTGGTTTTATAGGATCTCCTTAGCTGTAGCTTTTTAGTCCTCATTAGAATCCTATTAGTTAAGCTTAGTTTTATTTTTTCTGTTTCTAAATCTGCAAATTCTGTTTATTGAGTTGTTTCAGATTGAGTATTTTTAATAAAAAGTCATTTTGTTTGCTTATTTTTAAGTGTGTTAAAAGCTGTAAAGCAAAAAAAAAAAAAAAAAAGTAGCAAAAACGTGGAGGTGGGATTCGACCACCTGACCTCCAGCCTTCCCACGACCACACAACAACAGTTCCTACCATCTGCTCCATCTGCGTTTCTTGTTATCTCTTTTCAATATTATTCTCTTAAATGATTTTTGCCAAACTTTGTGGAATTTTCACGGATTCATTATAAGTCTATTTGAGCTCAAATTTGGGATAAAAGATCTTTGGTTGGTCTTGGATTTCATGATCATTTTAGTTTATTTTTAGGAATTTTATAAGCTAGCTTAATTAGTGCTTAAAGTAGGGCCTTAGAGGCCGTTTGGCGTGTTGAGACTTGAAATCTGGTCTTGAGCTTTTTTTCTGTAGCTTGTGCTTTTTAGGTTCCCATCAGTTGCATTAGCTCATTTTAGGTTAGATTTAGGCTTTAGTAGCTTATGGTAGCTTATAGTTAGCTTTTAGCTTATTTCAAGTGCTTATTCAAACTGCTTATTTGACCAATTCAGCTTATTAGTGGGCTTATCTAACTTTTTATATTTTTCCCAGGCTTAGAATAATATTTTAGATTTTCCTGTAAAGTCTCATAATTTTTACTGTTCATTTGTTATTTTTCTTAATTTTAATTAGTTTAAATTAGTTTTTAATTAATAATAATTATTTAAAAAGTCTAAAAAATATATTTTCAGTTTTAAAATAACTTTTATAATATTTTAGATTTTTCTAAGTCATAATTTCACTTTTCTAGCTTTATTTCATATTTTCTTATATTTTAGGGTATTATTAAAAAGTTAAAAATAGTTTTTAATTAATAATAATTAGATAAATAGTTTTAAAATAATTTTATTTTTCTTAACATTTTCTTTTATTATTAGAATTGTTAAAAAGTAATTTTCATTTTCATGAGTCTTTTAGTTTTCTGATTTCACATTTTTATTTTACACGTTTACGTTTCTTTTAGTTTAAGTTTTACGTTTTTAGGTTTTAATCGTTAAACGTTTTTTTTAGAATAGAATTAAAATGACTTCAAAATCTTTATTAGATTTAATTTCCTTAGTGTAATCAATCATCACCCTTTCCTGTTCAATATTCACCCGATCACAGATTCGTTGTACTACAGATTTCACACCTCGTTGGGACTTAACGACCCGGGGAAACACTTAACTCCTCTGGACTTAATTGCATTTTGCTCTGAGCTGTTTGACTTTTATGGTTGACCATTCACAAGTAGTTGACTAATAAAAGATAGACCGTTCGGAGCCAATCAGGTATTTTATTTTGGCAAGTTTGGTAGATATTAATCACAAGGACCAAATGTGTCTATTCTTAAAATCCAGGGACCACTCATGTATTTCTGAAAACATTTTCCAAGGACCAATCTTGCCAATCTTCAATAGTACAAGGACCAAATTAAGTATTCTCCATTTTTTTTTCATTTCCAAAGACTATTTTTGTAAAATACCAAAAATCCAAGGACTTAAACTGCAATTTTCCAAAAGTATTACAAGGACCAATTTTGACAAGTTAGAATTACCAAAGGACTAAAAATGTTAATTTTCCAATTTAAAATGTCCAGGGGTAAATTCTGTCAATCTTTGAAATTTCAGAGACTAAAGTTGCCATTTTGCAAAATTGAATTTTATAAGTCTAATTTTGACAACTTGAAAATCCCTGAGGGTTTTTTATGAAAATATACATGTTTTGAATAACCAGGGACTAGATTTTTACAATTATTGAATAAAACACAGTCTAAATATTTTTTCTGTCTTTTTGAGACTTTTCAAAGTGTTTTTGACTGTTTTTGCAGTGTAGAAGGAATAAAAATGATGAGTATTTACACACTCATCAATAAACTGGTGTCTTGGCAATCAAAGAAGCAGGATTGTACATCGCTGTCATCAACCGAAGCAGAATATGTAGCCATGTCCGCGTGTTGTGCTCAAGTCATCTGGATGAGAACACAACTCAAAGACTATGGTTACGTATTTGACAGAATACCGATGTACTGCGACAATCGGAGTTCCATTGCGATCTCGTGTAACTCAGTTCAGCACTCGAAATCAAAGCACATCGATCTTCGCTATCATTTCATCAAGGACCACGTGGAACAGGGTACCGTTGAATTATACTTTGTGGGTACTGAATACCAATTGGCAGATCTGCTCACCAAAGCCTTGGCTCCCGCTAGGTTTAATGAGTTGGTCCACCGGATTGGTATGAGGTGTTTGACTCAAGAGGAATTGGATGACCTCTTAAAACAGTCTTAAAAACCTGTCAAACACCAAAACATCTTTTGTAAATAATTTTTCAAAAACAAAATACAAAAATATAAAATCCGATAAAACAACAAAAATATTCTCCTAATCTATCTTTCTTTCAACATGGCAAGTACATTTCTTCCGTCAACACTTTAATCTTTCAAAATTCAGTATTTTTCCGATCAAGTGTTGAGGGGGAGAAAATAATCTCTTAACTGTTTCAAAACATCTGTGTACTTGCATGTTATCATATCTCGGTTGAATCTTTTACAAATGGTGGTACATTTTTCTGGTTCAAAGACACTCCTCGGACTTAAATTAATAACCTTTCATTATTTTCTCAAGTCGAGGGGGAGTGTCGTCATGTTTCTTTCCTAAAAATCTTTGTTTGGTAACCAAAATGGAAGTTAAAAGGCTTTGTTTGAAAAAGGAAAAGGTGGAGGGACCAAAACTGTCAAAACCTTAAAGATATTTTGAATAAAAATATCCTCCACCTAACATTTCACTTCTCATTTATTACTCAAAACCTAAAACATCCTACGCCTAAGAATCGTTCGTCAAAACCGTGTTTAAGATCGTCTATTTGTAAGTGATTTCATGTTCCTAACAAGATTCTAAACAATGGTTTTAAATTTTACACGAATCCAACGGTTAAAACATCGTATAATCTTGATTTAGTGGTCTACGCGTAAACGTATGAACACCCAATCAAGAATGGGTGTTTGTGGTTAAAAAGAATGTGTCAAAATGTTTTAACAACATCTATGATATCGTTTCTAAGCTCAAAACAAACCCAGTAACACGAATTGATGATTTTTGAATATTAGGGTTTATGAGTTGAATTGGGTATTTTTGAATGTGAAGTGTTTTGGTCAAAAAGATTGTTGGGTTATGCTCTTGTGTTGTTGAATTAATGATTTCCAAGGTTTCTAACCACTCAGAAACACGAATTGGCTAACAATTTGAAATTAGGGTTTAATGTTCATGACTTTTGGGTATTTTTGATTCTCAACAAACTAAGTGTTATAACTTGGCTTATAGACTCTCAACATATCTTAGGACTACCAGAATCAGTTTTGTGCATATTCCATGGCTAGATCTCATACGCGTAGATTTAGGGTTTAGACTACGCGTAAGTTTTTCTACGCGTAACTGTTAAAACTATGCAATTGTGTTTTTGATCTGTCACAATATGAATGTTATGTGTTAAAATTGATGATATGATGCTTTGTTTCAGGCTTGCTACACTTAAAATTCAGAATCAAGGTTGTTGTAACTCTACGCATAAGGATCACCTTACGCGTAGCATGTTATGCGTAAGATTAGTCTTACGCGTAGCTTCTACGCATAAGGTTCTACATATGGGACTACGCGTATCCTGTGAAGGATATGCGTAAACAATGACCTCTACGCATAAGGTCAACTCTTACGAGTAGCCTTACGCGTAAGGTTAATATATGCCTACGCGTAAGCTCTACGCATAAGGTCCCCTTTTTCCTACGCGTAACATTTCTTACGCGTAAGTTAGGATCCTACGCGTAAGTTTACGCCTACGCATATATCATTTCTGTCTACGCATAACTTTACCAATCCTACGCATAAGCATGGATCATACCTTCGTTATGAATTGTTACGTGTACAAACTTGTAAATAAACTAACCATATCGTCACGAATCCAATAATGTCACTAATAAATCTAAAACGTTTGAGATGTTGTGAACCATAAGTGATAACATAAACTTTAAAACTTAAAGTTAACTAACTCACAAAACATTTCACGACGTCATTGGACTGTTGGACATACAAGTGACTTAGGACTCGTAACAATCATTGACACTGTACATTCAATAACTAGACAATAAGACCTTCTGTTGACTAACATTATGTCTTTCGATATGTTGGTTCTTTTGGCTAATGTTATTTCAGATCACGACATGGCTGAACAAATGAATGTGGATGCATCTGAAGTTCTCTCCATTGCTGATATCTATCCTTATGGCTATCCAATGAAGATAGGAAAGAATAATCTCCGTGTTGACTTTGACACCCTCACTTGCTCAGAATCTTCATGTCTAATTGCTATTGATATTATGAGGACTCATCCGTATCAGAATATGCTCACTCACTCTGCAACTGTTCCTGAGATCTATATCCAACAGTTCTGGAACACTATGGAAAGGGTCAAAGGACGGACTGCTGTGACGGTGACTCTGAATCACAAACAAGTCACCATTACACCTGCAGACTTAAGGGCTGTTCTCCTAATTCCTGAAGTCGATCCAACCAAACTATATGCCACACCTGTTGAAGAGCTCACTCTCCAATTCTTAATCGATATCGGTTATGACGAGGCTACAGGAGTAATCACCAAGCATTCTCACGTAGAGCTTAAGAGTATTCCTCAACCCTGGAGAACTCTCTACATGATCATCACCAAGTCTGTTTCTGGTCGTGACAGTGGCTATGAGCATCCTAAGCTCATGGAACTGCAAATATTTTGGGCATTGGTCAACATGAAACACATCGCTATCGAAGCTCTGATTTGGGATGACATGATGTCATTTCTCAACAAGCTTGGCTCAAAGATTCCCTACATCAGATATACTAAACTGTTGATCCAAAGAGCACTTGGACTTCATCCTGATATTCCCAAGAGGCTCAATGACCCCGACAATCACGATATGTTGACGGAACCTATTCTATCTGTCAGAATCAAGGAATCGTCTACAAAGAAACAAGGTCCTGTGTTACCAGATTTCCTTCTAACTGAAGATGTCAGAAAGCTCGAAACGTACAAAAGGTATCTGGAAGCAGTTAGACAAGGCAAAGTTGGTCATCTCGACGAAAAATCTTCTGGAACACCTGTAAGGAGAACCAGAAGAGGAAGTGCAGGAAGCGCAACAAGTACTGTGAGTCAAAAGAAGTTTCCTAAAAGGAATCCTCCTTCTAAAAGGATTGTTCCCGTAAAGGAAGCCGAACCTATTCCCACACTTGAACCACAAAGAAAGCTTGTGGACGAGAGCTCTGAAGATACTGATACAGATGAAGAGGTTCATTACTCTGCAACTGCAACCGAAGCACCTGCCTCAGTAGCAAAACCTCCAAGTCCTCCAGCTGTCCAAGGAAAAGGGAAGACTCCAGCAATTGTTCCCTATAATGAGAGCTCTGAAGAAGAAAAAGAGCAACTGGATAAATCATACAGGAAGAAGTTTACAATCGTCAGACACCTTCAAAAGGCTGAAGAATTTGCTAGAGATCAAATGGGTGGCCCCGGAGGATCAAGTGGTGCTGCCCACTCCTCTCCAGATCCTGATGCGGTTGATCGACCCGATAAGGGATCTGGTGCCACCACTCTTGTGCAACAACAAAAGCCTATAGAGGATACTATTGTATATGATTTTGAGAAACTGGAAACTGAGAAAGATAAAGATGCTGCTTACGACGATGTGCTTCTGGATAGTCCTTCACGCTCATAGAAGGAAACTTCTGAACCACCAAAGGACCCGGAATCTCCTCACATCTCATCATCATCAGATTCTTCATCTCATTCATCACCACCACCATCTAAGAGGTCAACCAAATCATCATCCAAATCCGTGAAGAAACCACCTAAATCTTGGATTTCTCAGACTCATGAAAGAATTGTGAAAGCTGTCCACCAAGTCAGAAAGAAGGACATACTTTACAGAAAACTGAATTGGTTTGCTGACCAAATACAGTACTTAAATGATGAGAAAGACAAGATGCAGAAAGAAAGGGAATTTGTTCAGAAGTTCATGAAGAGTCATCGTAAAGAGGAACTGAACGAAATGATCGAAGGTTACACTAACAAGTACCTTCAGGATATCGTTCCTAAAGTCCAAAAGGAACTGGAGAAGACAGCAAGAGATCATACCCACAAGTTTCTTCTCGACACTGTCCCCGGTGTGACTAGAGAAGTATTTTCCAGACAACTCACCCCTAACATCGTCGCATTGGTTAAACATACAATGGCCAAAGAAGCTGATCTCTCTGAATATGAGTTAATCGCTAAACTAGTGATGCAAATGTCAAAGCGATCTGGAACGTTTACTTCGGATGAAGCTAAATTTTTCGAAGGTCTACTTGCTTTTCAACTCAGCTCATCATGCAAGGAGTCAGCCGATCAACCCAAACGGCCAAGAGATGACGATGATAAGGACAAGGACTCTGCATCTAAACGTCAAAAGCAATCTGGTGAATCTTCTTCGATGCTACCTCCTCTACAACGGACTTCTTCTCAACAGAAGTCTCCTCCACCTCGGTCTTCTACTGATAAACCTCGGGTCGATTCCGAGTTACCACCCATGTCTCAACAAACAGGTGATTACTTTGAGTATACGGGTGGTGACGATGAAGAGGTCCTCGAGCCCCAACAACAACCCACCTCTCCCAAACAAGGACAGAAACCAGCATCATCATCTAAGCCTTCGAAAAAGAAGAAGAAGACGCTTCATACTGACGTCATATCATGGCTAGATGACGATAAAACTGAAGAATTTGATTGGTTTGCTACACTTGTTAACAACACTCCCTACCCTGAAGAAGGTCAAGAATTGGTAGACGGTAGTACCTTGGAGCATGCAAAGATTTTGCAAGAAAGATTCTGTGTGAAGAAGATGACGAAATCTGAATTGAAGCGCATCAAGAATGAAGCATTCCTACTTTTGAAAGACAGCTCGGAAAGTGCAATCGAGGTGGAATATCACCTTGAAAACATTGCTCGAGCCATGTCTAATAACATGGATTGGCTCAACCCAGAAGCAAACATCGACTTCACAAAACGGGACAATCCTCCATATTACACCGACTGGTCTCGACCTCTACCTACCATTGGCCAACCTGATCAGCCTAGGATTCCTTTCAGACATTTCTTCAATAAAGACATAGATTTTCTTCAACACGGTGGCGATGGTTCAAGGAAATACGCTACATCTCTGACACTTCCATTCCCTGCTGCAATATACTCTGATTGTATAGCCATCGAGGAACGTGCTACCCACATGTTCTCCGACAAAGTGGTAGCGTATGACCAAGATGCAATGTATGGGATTCACCATTGGCCGGAACGCCGAAGAATCTACTACAGAAGCTGCTTGGTCCAGAAGTCTCAACATGTAGTGTTCAGTACTAAAAGTATCGTGGCCATCCAACATGTTGGTCTATCTTCTAAATGGGACTACACTTTTCTCAAGAAGATTGTGGTCAAAAGACAAGACGAAAGGGACTATGCATTCTCTGAAGCTGACTTTGAGAATTTGAACATCAACGATATTGAAGACATATATCTTGCCAAAGTTCAAGGTCGCATGAGACAATTTCCAACTGAAGTACAACGTGAATTCATCAAGTCACTGCTCATCTTCATCAGACGCATAGTCATCAAAGAACGTGTTGAAGATCTACAGCTTGCCGTTGAATCATATCAGAAACGTGTCAACCTCACTCCTCCAACGCTTGATCTTCCCGACATCAATCAGCTAACTCAATATACGCTCATCAGCAAACCATTTGGAGTTGTTTACCACAGTGAACTTCAAAGAAACTGCTTAATGGCGTGTAATGAACTTCATAAATTCGGGGATCATACCTTGAAGCGGGTTAGGGATGGATTGGCATACAGGTTGAAGGATATACGCCTGAAAATTGGGTCTTCTAAGCGCTGGAATTCTCAGGAAAGGAGGGATGTGAGAAGGATCATCACCATGATTGATGAACGGTTGTTCAGAAGGGATCAGTTTAGAACGTTGGAAAGTTTTATTGGTGGTCGACCCAGGATCAACATCACCGGCTATCAACGCCCTGTTCGTACTCCTGGGAACATCACCGCACTTCCTGGTACCCCTTGAATTGTTTCCTTCATATAATTTTGGATGTGTGATCATATATGTCAATGGCTTGTGCACACATAACAGTGTACAACCCGTAATTGTCAAGAAAGGACCCTATGGTACGCCTCAGTGCCACAATCCTTATAAAAGGAGCGAAAGCTTCTTATTTTTGAGTAAAACCTATCTAACCTTTCATTTTTCAAGGTTTTGCTCAAAAACACAAGTACTTCCCCGTATGATTTTCAAAACCTCAACCGTTTATATCACTTGTTGAGGGGGAGTATTTGAATTAAAACTTTGTTCACAAATTGTTCATAGTGGTCATCTTCCCGCAACACTCAAAATGGTCATATTTATTCTCAAATCGTTCAAAAATAACATTTTATATGCCATTTTTGAGGGGGAGAAAATTTGTGTGATAAGAAATATGTTGTGCAAAATGCAAATGAATCTGTGTACCTCAGACTTAACCAACGAATTGACGGTACTAAACTGTTAGTAACTCGAAAAGACTTGTCCTGGACGGGTAATAATTTCAAGCTAGTTCGCTAGTGATGTAAACGTGTCTCGCAAAGGACTTGTCTGAGTAGAATGTACCATTCGAGAAACTCTTGATAGACATGAACTCTGACGGGTTTGACAACCTTTCAAGGTTTGTCTACACCTTCAAGGTAGTTATTAGAGCTAGTTTTCACCTAAAAGCTGACAATGTAACTCTTTAACTATGCAACGTAACCGTGTCTCGCGGGGGATTGTCTATCTTCAGTGGATCAATTCAAAAAGTGCGCGCTCTTTCCTCACTGTGCATTTAACCATTAAAACTATTAAGCACATGTGGAGGGGGAGTATTTATGCAAAACCTTATCTCTAACTGTGGTTCAAACATGATTTTCATTTACAAACCCTTTGAGAGATATTTTCACATACAGTGGTTTTAATGGCAACATAGGTTAGTCATGGAGTTATAAGGTGACTAAGGTTAGGAATAACCGTCCTATGATCCGCCAGATCCGGAGGGATCTACCCAAGGACACTACCATTAGTTAGTGTTAGAAGTCCTTAGGAATGATTGTAAAAAGGAGAAAATGAGAATCGGAGAAAGAAGGAGTTGAAGAATCAAAAAAAATGTAAAGTAAAGGGTGAAAAGAAATAGCCCTCCAGATTATTCAACTTAGGGCAGACACCGGGTTCAATTCATATGCTACTGGTTGTCACTTAGTGACACCGGTATTGAAGATTAAAAGTCGTCATGGACCCAGTGACGCATGCACTAAACCTTCTTAGCCACTCAAGTTTTTCTCAACAGAAGCTTGTTTCATTCTCACAGGGAACCCTACGTAAACTTTTGGCTTTCTCTTAGAGATCGCTGGTATTGAAGAAGGAGACCCTCTCCCTAGTCTCCGCTCAGGAAAACCAAAACGCACTATTGAGTCTAGAGCCACGAGATTCATCAAAAGATCTCTTAGGAACACTTGACATTTAATCACTTGATGATCAACAAATAAGATTATCAGTGGTTCTTATCGAGTCCGTCACAGATCTTAGCAATCTGTCGAGAACATTTATGAGAGGTTCACATCTGTGATCCTCAGTGATTGAATGGAAACTCCTGCCAGGGTCAACATCAAACAGCCCTGACAGCAGGTCACTTCGGTAACTCCCCGTGGATTACGCGGAGTGTGTCTCAAACGGTCTACAGTCGTGAGGTGATGCTTCGGTGTACCTCAGCGACTCATCTGAACTGTAGATGTACTTCAGTACATCGAGTTATCTCACTTGTGGGACTCCAGTTCAGGAACGGCCTTTGTAAGAATTAGAGTTGTGTTTTCACACTATGCTGTTAACACTCTCGAAGTTCAAACTTGTAAGTGCCGGAAATCACTTATTACTAACCGTTTGAAATGTTTTCTTCTTTTGGAAGCTCCGGAGCGGAATGATCGTGCTGATTCTTCTCATGCTCACGCCAACATCAACACTAATGGAAGTTCTATTCGAATGCAACACAACAGTCAGAATGATTCTTTATCAATCAAAGAATCTACAAATTCAAAGACTTAAAGAACTTCATCAGCATTGATTTCCAACGTCAAAGAGCGTGTGAGCATGTTGAAGAATGACGTGGAGACACTGCAGCAGCGAAGCAGACTTGAGGCAGACTGATGCAGACAACAACATACTATCACTTTCACCACAAAGAACAATGATCAAATAACAAAGTTAAAGATGACGTCAAAGCATAACTGTTCAAAGATAACTATCTCTCTACACTGGGGAGATTGTTCGAATCAAGGCAATTCCTCTCACAAGAAAGAAGAATGTACGAAGACGTCAGAGCTACTATTACATCAACGCCTTCATCGTTTACACTCATATATACTTGAGGGGGAGATTGTTGGAATCACTCCTAAACAGTATTTCAAGTATTTATATTTCATATGTAATAGGTAGCTTTATTATGGCCTTTATGTTTGTTTAAGGTCTAGCTTATGTAGAAGGCCCATAAGCTTAGGCCCAAGCCCACATAAGAAAGGATGGGAACTAGGAGTGTTGCCCTAGCTTCCCTCCTATAAATACTCTTGTATACCCTCATTTGAGGGTTGGTTGTTCAAGTTATTCTCTCATTCACTCTCTTTGCATAACCGGTCATATTATCTTGTGTGTGTGTGCTCATAACTTGTTCATCCGCCTTCATCTCTTCTCTTATAACTTGTGTTTGTAAAACTAGTGACCTAACATAAAGCTTAAAGCTTGTCGAGTTTAATAGATATTAAACAAGCTTTTACAAATAATATCTTAATCACTCAAGCATTTACATTGTGATTAATCATATCTTGATATGACTCTAAACCATAATGTATGATAGTAGTTTTTAGTTCAAGAATGTTTTGGTTTCTTAAAACTAAACATTACTTATGTATTTACATATTTCTAAAAATAGAAAAACAAACACATGACATCATGTAGTGCATCATTGAAATCCATAGAAGATTTCACTAGATACTTTGTGCAGATTTAGACTCTACATATTTTACACAATCTTGGATAGATATGGTTGACTTTGGTAAGATTTTGAGATCTTGCTGTCAGACCCCGGCGGCATCAAAAGTTAACACGGGCGGAACCTTTTGAAGGGTTCCGTGATCCGTGGTGCTTGCTGATGTTTTTGGCTATAAATAGCAAAGCCAAACCAAGTTGTTTTTCATCCCTTTATATCATATTCTCATACATTCCTTCTCTTTAACATTTCTAACTCAGTTTCATATCATATTAGTGATCTATTTTGTAGCAAAGAAGATCAAGATACATTCAAGCTTCAACAAGAAGTTGGAAGTCTTGTTTGTTTGTTGTTGTATGATCTTGTGTTGATTCATACATCATTGTTGTACCAAACCATCATAATCTTGTAAGTGTGAGTGGTTAGTATTTTAGTCCTTAAAATACATTGTCTGTGGGAGTGGTTGTACCCTTGAAAAGAACTCGACATTTAGCTTAGTGTCGAAAATAGTGTGTAAGCGAAGTGTAAAGGTTTCTCCGCCGATGAAAGGAGCTTGTTGACTAATGAAGTTAAACTCTCGAGTGTGAGGCTCGGGGAGTAGAGTAGGGCAAGGAAAAAGAGTCCTTGTAGACCGAACCACTATAAACAACTTGTGTGGTTTGATTGTTTCTTTCCTTATCTACTCTTTATATATTGTTTGCATATTTCACTAACATATCTAAGATCAATATCAATTGATCTTTCAATAAGTTTCTAAACAAAGTTTTTAATCGGTAAACTATTCAACTCCCCTTCCAGTTTTCCACAATGAGTCTTGTAGCTAGACTCCAAGTCGTGCTCCTACGTACCTATGTGAGTAAGTTTATCCTCAAGAATGTCATAGGGATCAAACTTATCTTTTAACTTCCTATTGGTACACTTAGTCCGGTATCCTTTTCAAACTTTTCTCCATCGGGATCATAGATTGTCATCCTAATGTGCCATTCTCCATTCCCATCACTAGGTGGTCTATCCCAACTTCAATTATGCTTAGGCTTCTCACTCTCACATTTCCACTTATTCATGTTAAGATTAATGGGCAAGGTTCCTAGGAACTCGGTCATCTTCCTAAACAATAAGGTATCCTCGAACGGGTTCACTTCAATGTCCCTAGCCAATTGTTGTTCGTGGAAAGTTGAGTTACTTACAAAGGTCTCTTCTAGATAGAAAGTTTTGGATCGATGTACTTTAATCAAACTAACTTAACTAGCTTGTTAAGGTTTAATAACCTCGGATAAATCCTAAGTTATTAACAAAGAAACACTGAGCAATCTTTATCAAGTACGCAGAATTTACTTAACAAAGCTAAGAAGAATAACTTTATTATAAACTCTAAATCTGCTTATTATGCAGATACTCTAATACAACTCTAAGATAATCGAACTTTTCTCTAAACTCTAATTCGTAAACTCTAAAACTCTTTTTCTGAAATCGTACCTCTAATGCCAATCTAGGAGTCCTTTTATAGGCTCAAGGATATCCTAGTCGGTTTACAATTGATAACCTTGTACGACAAGTAATCTAAACATGGAATACAATACTTTCCATAAACGAATATAACAGTTTGTTTGTTCTAGCAGTACTTTGACTTCTTCATGCAGTACTTTGACTTTGTCTTTAGCAGTACTTTGACTATTTGACTTCTTCCAGTACTTTGCAGCTTACAGTACTTTCATATCTTCAGTACTTTGATATCTTCAGCACTTTCATATCCCAACAATCCTCCCCTAACTTGAATTCTACTTGCTTGACTTCAAGTTCCTTTGTGAATATATCTTTAACAGCTTCATCTTTAAAAATGGATTGTTCTTTAGTCTTTAGATAATATCTCTGTAATATATGTACTTTGTCAAAGTATCTCTTAGAATTGTTTTCTTCACAGCAGCATCCAGCAATCTCCATCTTTTCAGCAACACAGCAACATATGACAATGTGTACAATAATTCAATTTAATTTGCATACTATTCTCATCACATCAAAGTGAATCATTGAAAATTTAATGGATTTAGAACTCTTTACCAAAGCCATTATCTCTGGAGTAGCCAAATGTTTTGGTGTGTAAGACCATGGTACATTGATAACCATATGATTTTTAGCAAACCACCAGCTATCAACAGATTTGTTTTGTCTTTACCAAAAGTTGTACCCTTCTGGACTAGTTAGTTCTTCTATCTAATGGTGAACTAATTACCAATAATGGTTTTTCCACAGCCTTTACCACAAGCCATTTCTTGTGGGCTAGCCAACTCTTTACATTACTGATATGGTGAGTTGATGACCATCCAACTTATTAGCAAGTTGTCAACTAAAAACGGATTTGATATATCTTTACCAGAGCCGTTTGCTCATGGATTAGTCAATCATTTTGTAACCATGGTGGATTGATAACCTATTGATGTTATCATCACAAAAATCATTCAACCTTTATTTCAAAATATTTATTATTTAGCAAAAAGGTTTCTTCTAAAATTTATTTAACTGGTTTAGTTCAGCAAACAGTACTTTGATGAAAGTACTGTCTGATCAGCAGTACTTTGAATAAAAGTACTGATATATCAAAAAGTATTTATTCAAATAAAATTCATACCAGTTATAGATCATTCTCAGCAATGGTAGTCCAGTCTATAAACAAATTGATGACCATGCAAGCAGTTTCATTATCCTCTTCTACTTCCAATCCATGCTCTAGCATTCTTCTCATGAGCTCAACTGTAAGAGGATATCTTCTTTCTGCAAACATGTGTATCATTGTTCCATTTTCTAGCTCCAAAACATGAACTCCAGATTCTTCAAAGAATCTCCAGCAAACTATTTCCCAGCTTTCTTGATCCTTCCAAATATCATCAGTGCTCTCTTCATCAGTTTCCCACATAATTATGAGATCTCCATGTAAAACCAATCCAATCCCTTCTAATGGATTATCTTCAAAATAAGCCTTCACAACATCATATAAGTAGAATAGATCTACTCTATCTATAATATGCAGCAAATCCCATAGCCTTTTGAAAACTTTGAAACTTTTATCTTCTTTGTGAAAAACCATGTAATCTCCATTCTTAGATTTTTCAACTTTGAATACACTAATCTTTGATCTGTTCATCTTCATGTCATTATCTTCATTTGTATAATCAAAATCTACCACTCTGAGATAATTCTTCAATTCATCACTAGTCTCGGATCTTAATTCAAACTTTTCTTTCTTTGAAAACTGAACATCTGTAACATCAGTTTTTCTTTTTCTCTTTAAGCTTTTCTTCCTTTCAGCTTCAGTCCAAAAAGCTTCTTCTCTAAAATCTTTAATGCCTGCAACATCTTTCTTATAAGCTTCCCTCTCAGCATCATATAATCTCTTCATATCCACATAATTTAGCTTCTGCAATCCTTTAAATCCTCTGCTTTTTAGATATGCCATCATTGCATTCCTTTCTTTAGCTAAATTTGGTCTTCGTTGCATATATCGAACAGGTGTAGGAGACTGTAATGGTTCAGCAG
This sequence comes from Chrysanthemum seticuspe, assembly GCA_019973895.1. Lineage (NCBI taxonomy): Eukaryota > Viridiplantae > Streptophyta > Magnoliopsida > Asterales > Asteraceae > Chrysanthemum > Chrysanthemum seticuspe. The sequence continues at coordinate 39,934,375 of BPTQ01000008.1, forward strand.
TTTCAGCATTCAATTCCTCTTGCACCTTTTGAGCTGCTTCTCTATTTAAAGCTTCTTGAGCTTCTTGTTCTTCTCTATCTTTAGCATCTAACTCTTCTTGAACTTTTCTAGCTGCAGCTTCATTCCTTGCAACTTCAAATGCTCTAAGTTCTGCCAAAGTAAGTTTCTTCTTCTTAGTTTCAACCAGAATACCTTTCCCTTTGTCTTTTGGATTAATTGCAGGTTGATCAGTTCTTGGTTGTTCTTCTTCTTGTACATCTCTAATAGTAACTCCTCCTCTTGGTTGTGACAAATCTAACATTGTAGCAATTACTTCATCATCACTTGCTGAATGAATTGGTTTAAATGTAGCTTCCTTCTCTTCCTCTATAACAGTTGTAGAAGGACCAGCTTCTTCTTCAAAATTCAAAACCCTTGGAGTTATTGGTGTTATAACTTCTGGCCTAGATGTATCATGAAACTCAGTACTTTGATGTTCAGTACCTTGATCATCAGTACCTTGAACTTGAACTTCTTCTTCTTGTTCCTCTGAAATAATCTTTTCTACAGAGCTTACAGAGTCTTTCTTCTTAGAAATATCTTCTTCAGATGCTTTCTTCTTCATAACATCTTCTTTCAAATTATCCTTTTCTGAATACCTCCCCAAGTTGACAGAAGATGATTTAGGAACCTTCTGGCTTTGCAATTCCTTACGAAGTGCCTTACGACGTTTGTTTTCCTCCTTAACCCATAAGTTGAAACCTTGAATATAAGGTTTAACAAAATTTCTCAACCAGAAGTAGTTTCGCGTCAACTTCCTAATAGTTTTAGCTTGACGCTCAACAGTCTTGTTCAACCTAGCTAGCGCCCTTGTCAAAGCATAGTTATCCATAGCTAAACTTGCATGAGGTATAGTAGGATCATCACCTTGAAGTTGTGAATGTGCCTCTGAAACAGAACGTTGTGGAGATGGAGTAGGTGTTCTCTCAATCTCTACTTGAACCTCAGGACCTGAAGAATCATCACCTTGTAATGATGCAGTACCTTCACGAGAAGCAGTACTTGCAGATGCAGTACCTTGTGAAGCAGTACCTTCAGTGTCTTCATCCTCTCCAGCTGCATCACGAACAGCTTGTACAACTTCCATCATTGTTGTTGTTAATGGAATATCTCCACCTCGGAACAAATTACTTCTCTTAGCCATGAATGTATAGATTTTAGCTTGTTGCACAATAACAGGTAGTAAAGCAGCAGGTTTAGGAACATCAGCCAATTGGTTGTTCAAGAAAACCTGTATAAACCTTGGATACATCAACCAAGTTTCCCCAGATGATATATGCGATAGCATCCCATCCAAAATAAGCCGTGAAAAGTTAGACACTCTGTCTGTAGCTAAGCCAACCACTGCAGATGCTATATTTGACCCAAACTGCCCCCAAGAAGTGCTTTTAGAACTTATACAATGGAGCAAGACATGAATCAAAAACTTCCATTGAGGACAGAATAAGGCCTTCTTAAAAGTTTGTTCAGTCAAAGAACCTTCATAACCCAGATTGCGAAAAGTATCCCAAATCAGTTGCTTATCAAATCTAATAACTCCATCTTCATCATCAAATAATAAATCGGCTCGAATAGATGCTTCTGTAATCTTGATAGTCTTTCCAGCAACTGAAGATCGAATATAATATTCATCCTCCTCCATATTGTCTCTAGCATTAGCCCAGAATTCTTGAATCCATGGTTCAATAACATCCGGCTCAACTAAAAGAGCATAGCTAATAGGCGACCCAATAAGATAATCAATGATATCATAGAAAGCCACATTCGCCTCGGTTTTGTCCAAATTAGCCACCATATTGTGCTTCGAAACAGTTAAACAATTCACCATTGTTGAAAGAATGAGCACAATAGAAAGATTGTATCGAATAATAAAGAGATGGTAATTGGGAGATATGTAGTAATAATAAAAGAGGGAAAATCGGAAAGTAGTTATTTATAGGTGAGATTTGAAAAATCACAGCCTAAATAACAAAGTTACCATTACAACCAATTACCCATCAATATTACCGTTGGAACAGTACTTTAATACGACAAACAGTACTTTCCACATAAGCAGTACTTTCCCAAGCAGTACTTTCCCAAGCAGTACTTTCAGGAAATACAGTACTTTGCCAAAAACCTTCATATACACTAAGTATAAACTAACATCCTCCCCTCAAGCAAAACACAGGACTATACAAAACACCTTATAGTCCTCCCCTTAAACATAGCTTAGTAGTTAATCATTCCAATGCTCATGACCAAGTGATTGAATCGTGACACATCGAAACCTTTTGTGAGTAAATCAGCTACATTGTCATCCGTGTGTACTTTAACCACATTAATGAGCCTATGCTCATAACAATCTCTGATAAAGTGATGCCTAATCTGAATATGCTTTGTCTTGGAATGATACACAGGATTCTTCACAATACAAATAGTACTCTCATTATCAATATTGATAGGAGTATTCTTAAAGTTGAACCCATAATCCAAGAGTTGATTTTGCATCCACAAAACTTGACCACAACAACTTGCAGCAGCTACATATTCAGCTTCAGTAGATGATGTTGCTGCAATTGTCTGCTTCTTGCATTGCCAGGAGACTAACCTTCTTCCAAGATATTGGCATCCACCAGTCGTGGATCGTCTATCATAATTATCACCTGCATAGTCACTATCTGAAAAAGCTTCTAAGTGAAAAGGTGACTCTTTAGGATACCACAACCCCAACTTAGGTTGTTGTTTCAAATAACAGAATATTCTCTTGACAGCATTCAGGTGAGAGATCTTTGGTGAGACTTGATATCTTGCACATAGACAAACTGCAAACATGATATCAGGCCTTGATGCAGTGAGATACATAAGAGAGCCAATCATAGATCTGTATAACTTGACTTCAACAGGCTGTCCATCTTCATCTTTACCCAAAGAATTGATAGATTTAATTGGTGTAGTAACAGCCTTCATACCATCAAAATTAAACTTCTTAAGTATGTCTGTAACATACTTGTCTTGGCTAATGAAAATTCCTTCCTTGGATTGCTTAACCTGAAGTCCTAAAAAGAATGTTAACTCTCCCATTGAACTCATTTGAAACTCCTTCTGCATCAGCTGCTCAAACTCCTTAACCATAGACTGTTTGGTAGCCCCAAAGATAATATCATCAACATACACTTGAACTAACATGATATCCTTCTTGTCTCTCTTGATAAACAAAGTCTTGTCAATAGCTCCCCTTCTGTATCCATGTTTTAATAAGAATGTAGAGAGCCTCTCATACCAAGCTCTAGGTGCCTGATGAAGACCATATAGAGCCTTAACCACCTTATAGACTTTGTTTGGATGCTTAGGATCTTCAAAACCTGGAGGTTGTTTCACATACACCTCTTCTGTAATAGTGCCATAAAGAAAGGCACTTTTGACATCCATCTGATAGACTTGAAAACCCATATAAGAAGCAAAAGCAAGAAATATTCTAATAGCTTCAATCCTTGCCACAGGAGCAAAAACCTCATCATAATCTACCCCTTCCTCCTGTCTATAACCCTGAGCAACTAACCTTGCCTTATTCTTGATAACATTGCCTCTTTCATCTCTTTTATCTCTAAAAACCCATCTGGTTCCAATAACTCTCTTCCCATCTGGAAGATCACATAAAACCCAAACCTCTTGAAGTTTAAATTGAAGAAGTTCTTCCTGCATAGCTTCAACCCAGCTTTCTTTAGTCAAAGCTTGAGCAATATTCTTGGGTTCCTCTTGAGAGATGAAACAAGTAAATAAGCAGGTTTGATGGTCCTTATGATTTAGCCTGTTTTGTTTATACACAAAGCTAAGTAAAGCATTATGAGGTTTTGTGAAACCCTTAGCTTTGTGTCTTGTCATAACTCCAGACGTAGAAGGACCAATGATTTGATCAGTTGGATGATTCTTATGAATTCGTAAGATTGGAGACTGTGGAACTTCATATGTATCATCTAAGTTAGTATAATCAGCACCTTCATTGGAATTTGTGAAAATACCTTCATCTTCAAGCTCATCATCAGTTTCTTCTAACCCAGGCATGGTAGGATCATCCAAATCATCTAAAGTACTGTCAACAGGTGCAGCAGTACTTTGGTTGAAAGTACTGTCCAAAGTACTGGAAGAGTACTCTGCAGTCTTGTTCTTCTTCTTTGCCTCGTCATAAGCTCTCCTTTGTTCATCAGTGTAAGAATGTGCTAATACATCTTGAAGAAGCATCTGATTAAGTTCCTCTTGAATAGATTGATCCTCAGCAGATAATGAGGATTGTGGTGCAACAGTACTTTGTTTGGGACAATCAGTACTTTGCTTAGGAACAGCAGTACTGTGTTTTGGACTCACAGGATCTTTATCAGGAACAACATCATGTCGAAGATGAATATCATGAACAACATATTGAATATCTTCTTCATTATGCAAAGGTTGATTTTCTTCTCTAACAGGTACATAATTCATTGAAGGAGATAAAATCTCAAGATCAAACATCCAATCAGGACCTTTTCCTTTCTCATTGTCTTGATCTTCTAAGAACTCAACATGTAGACAGTCTTGAATTTTCTTAGTAACTCTGTTGTATACTCTAAAGCCTTTACTGTTAGTGCAATATCCCAATAAGTAACCTTCTTCAGACTTGCCATCAAATTTCCCCAGATTATCAATGGTGTTCAAAATAGTAAGAGGGCATCCAAAAGGCTTCATAAAACGAATGTTGGGTTTATTGCCCATCAGCAATTCATAGGGTGTCTTCATCTGTGGTTTTGTGACAGAAACCCTGTTGAGTACATAGCATGCAGTACTTACAGCTTCTGCCCAAAATTGAATAGGGAGATGAGAATCTGCTAACATGGTCCTTGCTGCTTCAATCAAGGTCCTATTCTTCCTCTCTGCAACACCATTTTGCTGTGGTGTTCTAGCAATACTAAACTCCCTCTTTATGCCTTTATTTGCACAAAAGTCATCCATAGGCTTGTTCTTAAATTCAGTTCCATTGTCACATCTAATACCTCTAACCTTGAGTCTTAATTGGTTTTCAAGTGCTATTATAAGAGTTTGAATAGCATCAATGGTATCATCTTTAAAGCCCAAAAAGAAAACCCAACTGAATCTACTACAATCATCAGTAACAACCAAACAGTACTTCTTTTTATTTAAACTTGCCACAGAGACAGGTCCAAATAAATCCATGTGTAATAGCTCCAATGGTTCTCTAATATTTCTTTCATCAAGCTTCTTGCAGGAAGCTTTGTGTTGTTTACCCTTCTTGCATGCCAAACATGATTCTCAAACGTTTTCATTCGTTTTTATTCGTTTTCGTCCATTTTTTACATTTTCGTCAGTTTTTTACGTTTTATCTAAGGTAGTAGTTGATGTGCATCCAGACAAGTTGTTCAGAAATTCTAAAAGTTTCCCATCAAACTTGTTGCTAGAAAGATAAAGATCTGTAAGCTTGTTGCCGAATAACGGGCACAACCAACAATAAATGGATGAGTTGAGATTGTTGTTATCTAGAAAAAGGTAATGAAGAGATAAAGAAGAGTTTACAGATGGAGAATATGGATGCATGACTTGTGAGATGTCACATCCAACTAAGCTTAAATAAGATAGTTTTTGGAGACCTATAATAACATTCACCCAGTTATTTTCTTTGGCCAGAGAAATTCCATCCATAAAAAGTAATTCTAAAGAAGCTAGAGTAGAAAACCAATCTAAGTTTTCAACTGTACAACTTCTGAGGGAATCTAGATAAAGTTGTTCCAAATTGGTAAGGTTTCCAAATTCCGATGGAATGGTTCCAGAGAAAGAGTTGTCTGAAAGACTAAGGTAATTTAATTTGGTCATGGAACCAATGGATCTCAGAATGCTTCCAGTGAAATTATTCCCACTAAGGTGAAGCTCTGTTAATTCGGTTAAGGAACCAATGGACATGGGAATGGTGTCACTGAAATTATTCTCACTAAGGTCGAGGGTTGTTAAATTGGTTGAGGAAAAAATGGACATGGGAATGGCTCCACTGAGATTATTGTGAGAAAGAGAAATTTCTCTTAATTTGGCCAAAGAACCAATAGATTCACGAATGTTTCTAATAAACTGATTGTCACCAAGGCCAAGAAAAGTTAACTGGGTCATGTGACCAATGGACTTAGGAATGGATCCAGTAAACTGATTCGAAGAAAGGTCAAGATAAGTTGATCGGATCATGTTACTACTGAACTTAGTAATGGATCCAGTAAACTAATTAAAAGAAAGGTCAATAAGTTAACTGGGTCATGTTACTACTGAACTTAGTAATGGATCCAGTAAACTGATTATTATAAAGGTCAAGATAAGTTAATTGGATCATGTTACCAATGAACTCATGAATGGTTCCATAAATTATTTATGGGAAAGATCAAGATGATTCAAGTAGCTTAAGTTAAGCAATGAAAGGGTAATCTCACCTTCAAGACCATTACTATCAGATAGGTCAAGCTTTGTGACATGACTTATTTGGTTGTTGCACGTGATTCCATGCCATTTACAGCTCTTCTTCTTCTGGTATCCATGTAGAGAGTAGGTAGTCAAAGGTGTCTTGAATAATATGAGCTTTTAAATCAAGAAGAGCTTGTCTCTCCTTATCGATGCACGTATTAGCAACTCCTTCCGCTACTGCAACGAGTTGGGGGTCAGAAGAAGGGGCCGTCGTGGTATCAAACCAGAGCAACACAAGTGACAAAATAAATAAAACATGAATATGCATAAGGTAAAAGTAAATATTTTCTCTCATCATGTATGTTGTATAAAATTGTATTGTTGTTTTTTGATATGATAATGAACACATATACCTTTATGCAGCTTTATATAGACTTTGATAACAATGAATTGAACTAGATAGATATAAATTTGTGTGGAGCACATAACACTTGGAATAAAGATCAGGGAATAAATTTGAATTCTCAAATTAGACGTTCAAAGACTCTCAAATATTTGCAATTTGTACTTATTAAATGTAAAACAAAATAAATGGACCCACTATAATTAACCTATTCATAAGATAACAAGCTAGAAAATGTGATACAAACCACATCTATAAAACGCATATAGTTTGTAAATATGATATTTTGATCGATCTACAATGTTGAATTATATATGTGTGTTGTTTTAGCAAACCTAATAATTTAACTACTACATGAACGTCCATGAGTTTTTTTGCAAAAATAGTTTGATTTTTATTTTTTTCTTTATTATAACCGAATCAAAAACCATGGATATAACTGTAATAGTGGTCAACAACATGAACGGTATATGTGGGGGAAATCTTTTCACCTTGTGTAATTAGGTGAATGAATATTACTAGAGTGTCACACCCCCAATTTACCTGTTTTGCAGCGGAATGGAATTCCTGGGGGCTTGACTGTCATAGCACCACAATCACAGTTACATTGAACGACCTAAAGTGTCGTTTTAAAAAAAACACATCGTTGGATATTTAATAAAAACATTCAGAGTACAACATCGGTCCCAAAAGTTAACAAAGTTTGCGGAAATACAAATATATTACAAGTCCAAACGATGTTTTTGAAAGAAAGTGCCATAATGTACAATAATGTAAGTCGACGCCGCGACTCAAAATGTGGTTCCTTAACCATGCCATGATGATAATACCTTAGTTACCTGAAAATACATTGCTAAAACGGGTCAACAATAATGTTGGTGAGAAATCATAGGTTTATGTAAATGTTTTATACGACTACGCAAGTATAGATCAGGCATGACAATCATGTCACGTAAAAATGTTACAATTGCAATAAGTCCATGACACCGAAACTAGACAATTCATAATGTATGCCCCTGTAGAGTGTTTGCCAGACAACTCAATAATGTTATTAAATGAAATGCATCCGTATGACTAGTTGGGATTCACCAACCCGGATGGAGGCGTCACCCTCGATAGATCTATCCACTCACCCTCGCTTCAAAGATTAACGGTTCATGTTCAGGTAATGGGGACTTTCAATTGGCAAATGCGGTAACTTAAGCAATGTAAATGAATTTAACATACTTGGTATCGTAATAAAAATGTTGTGCAATGTATTCTCCCCCGTAGGTTTGAAAATAATTAAAAGTGTATACGACGGGGCTATGAAAACTCACTTGGTAAACTGGAATGATGACAAGAGTGAGTACACTGAGGTATATCGGAATGCTTTAACCGGGACCTATTACGAATGATATGATATGTATTGAGTTGCAATGTAATGTTATGCATGCATTACGTATGTTATTTATACCATTTGCGAGTTTTGAAAATAATACTTATCGTCGAAAAATACTCTTTTGACGTCTTGACCCTTCAAAAATCACTTTACAAGTTTTTACGTCAAAATGTCATCCTACAATGGTTTTGTAATGATTTATGGTGAAATTAGCACTTTTCGTCGCAAAACAATGTCGTCGGAAATTTCATGAAATTAACAAAAATGGCTCCGAAAAACTAGTCGTAAAATGGTGTACGTCGAACGTTAGGAAACGAACTCGACGGTTTTGGAAAGTTTGTATCAAAATCTAGAAGTTTCAGTTCAGGAGTTTTCGACATCGAGGTCTCGATCATAAAGATAATAAGGGTTAAAGATAGTGATTTTGTCTAATTGTTGTGTAAAAAGTGAGTTTCGGCCAACTTTAAGCATCCATAAATAATTTATTACAACTCCGCTATACAAACGGTTGATTGTTTTGAAAAATATGCTCGGTGATCTTAATTTTATTAGAAGACATTTCGTTCCAAAAAGTTCCACATCAAGGTTAAAAACAGCCTCCAACATGGTCGTTTCAGCTACCGTAACACTTGTATCGTAAAAATAATATAGTTTTTCAGAAAATAATAGTTACGGCAATTTTATGAAAACGTGCATATCTTTGTCGTTTCAAATCCGTTTTCTACGTATAATACGTCCTTAGCTTCGTATCGAAGTATACTAATAGATTTTTGATAAGTCGAAATAATTTGCAAAGCTTAAGGCTCGTTTTTAACTCGAACTAACCAAAAACATGTTGCTGAAATTTCAGAAAAAAAAATATATTTCGTCGCCAAACTTTAAAAATTCATAACTTCTTCGTTATAACTCCGTTTTAATCCGTTCAAGCGGCCACGGATTCGTTTTAAAGTATATTTTCTAAATATCAAGGCCAAAATGTCGTGCCTACAGTCGGATTTTCCAGAAAATCAAAACAAGGACAGAACATATATTATACGTATCGAAAATAGTTTTTCTCGTACTAAACCTATTCTAATCCCTTCAAATCAACTCCAAAGCTAATCTAATCCTACCATACACCTTCTTAGGGTGTCATGGGTTCCTAAACATCATCAAGTCCAAAGTATACCAAGGGGATAATTATAGGATGACCTTATATATATATATTTCTAAAAATCATGTAAAAAATGGTATAAACAACACAAATCATGCATGCTTGCTCCAAAAATGAAGAGATACTTATGAAATGAAAAGGAAAGATGAAAAATATAAATGATTTGCTTACAAGTATTATGATGAGGTGCAAAGAACAAGGTTTAGCCTAAACACTCTTGGTTTTTATTTCAAAACCTTATAAAGAGTATTATCTAGATTGTTAAAACACTTGGACTTGAGAAAAATTTTTTTCCCTTCTAGCTCTTGATGTGGCCGGTTTTTATGGAGAGAAAACCAAGAGAAAACTTTGCTAACTATGTGAATTATTTGAGTATGAAATGAGAAGAATGAAAGTGTAGACTTTTAAGTAAGTGTGTAAATTTTAACAATCAAAGAACCATGCCCCAATTAATGACACCCTCCCCCTTGGTCGGCCAAGGGGGGAGGAATGTGTCTAAGATATATTTTTTTTTTTTATATAAACTTGTGTAATTATTTATGTAATTGTTACAAATGTAGGAAAATGTAACTTGTAAAGTAAATGGTAGTTTTTAGGTAAAAGAGATTTTTAATAGACCAAAGTAGAATGTAATGAGATCATAAAAATTATAAAAATACATTCCTTGTGAAATTTGAGTGATAAAATAATTATCGAGTAGTTTTTAAGAAAAACGTCGTAATAATATAAATTTAACGATTTATATACAAAATAAATTTAAAACACTAGTTAAACTCAAAATATAGTTTTTATAAACCAATGTAAGTTTAAAAATATGTCGGGATCATTTTTGAAAATAACGGATTAAATATTCAAAATAATAACTCACGCGATAACGTTTATTTAATATAAAATTCACGCGGTTAAGGTGAAATGAAATGTCATGAATGAACTAACGTGATGCAAATGATGCTAATGAAATGTAGACTAATCTTAGTCCATATGAAATGTACGTGATGTTATGATCATGAATTCGCCGCTAAACCCTTAAGGTTACGCGAATTTGGAACACGTAAACCTAGTTTACGATAAATGTTGAAATTGTAAGGCATAAATTGTTTCGAGAAATGACCTGAAAGTACGGGTTGTCACATTCGCCCATCCAAAAAGGAATTCAGTCCCTGAATTCAATCGTTGTTAGGTCTAACGGTGTCGGTGAAAAGATGAGGATACTTGTGGCGCATCTGGTCTTCCCGTTCCCAAGTAAACTCAGGACCTCTTCGAGAATTCCAGCGAACTTTCACGATAGGAATACGACTCTGTTTCAACTGCTTGACTTCGCGGTCCATAATTTCTACAGGTTCCTCCACAAAGTTGAGTTTGTCGTCGAGTTGAATTTCTTCCAATGGAATAACGAGCGATTCGTCCGAAAGACATTTCTTCAGGTTTGAAACGTGAAACGTGTTGTGCACATGACTGAGTTCTGACGGAAGATCAAGTCGATAAGCTACAGGACCAACTCTGCTCAAAATCTTGAATGGTCTAATGTATCTCGGGTTCAACTTCCCGCGCTTTCCAAATCGTACCAAGCCCTTCCAAGGCGATACTTTCAACATAACCTTGTCACCAACTTGAAATTCCAATGGTTTGCGCCTAACATCCGCGTAACTTTTCTGTCGGCTTCTGGCAGTTCTGAGTCTATCTCGAATTTGAACTATCTTTTCTGTGGTTTCCCGTACCATTTCTGGACCAGTGAGTTGTGCGTCTCCGACCTCGGCCCAACAAACAGGTGATCGGCACTTTCGACCATAGAGTGCCTCGAATGGTGCCATCTTTATACTGGTGTGATAACTATTGTTGTACGAGAATTCAATCAATGGCAAATGGTTAGCCCAACCATTTCCAAAATCAATTACACATGCCCTCAGCATATCTTCTAAAGTTTGAATTGTTCTTTCACTTTGACCGTCGGTTTGTGGGTGATATGCTGTGCTCATCTCTAACCTGGTTCCGAATGAATCTTGCAATGAATTCCAGAAGTTTGAAGTGAATCGACTATCTCTGTCAGAAATGATAGAAATTGGTGCACCGTGCCTCGAGACTATTTCTTTGACATAAAGTCTAGTGAGTTGCTCCATGGAATAAGTCTCTCTAATCGGTATGAAATGGGCTGATTTGGTAAGGCGATCAACAATTACCCAAATAGCGTCGTAACCTCCCGATGTCTTAGGAAGTTTCGTAACAAAGTCCATCGTAATGCGTTCCCATTTCCATTGAGGAATTTCTGGTTGTTGGAGTAATCCTGACGGCTTCTGGTATTCGACTTTTACCTTAGAGCAGGTAAGGAATTTGCTAACGTACGTGGCAATTTCCGCTTTCATGTTCGGCCACCAATAAAGTTTCTTAAGATCTTGATACATCTTATCCGATCCTGGGTGAATAGAATACTTTGACTTATGCGACTCATGCATAATCAATTCTCGTATTTCGCCATACAATGGAACCCACATTCTATCCTTGAAACATAATACTCCATCTGCTCTTTTTACAAAACCATTTGCGTTTTCGGGCATACCATAAAGCTTTTCACTTGGTCGGTTTTCCTCCTTAAGTGCCTCGATCTGAGCTTCGTGGATTTTCGATGGTAGAGGCGAATTAATCGTCATTCCCAATGATCGAACTCTTAAAGGTTTGGGCCTCTCTTTCCGGCTAAGAGCATCAGCCACAACATTGGCTTTTCCCGGGTGATACTTGATTTCACAATCATAGTCGCTGAGTAACTCCAACCAACGACGTTGCCTCATATTAAGCTCCTTCTGATCAAGAATATATTGCAAACTCTTGTGGTCAGTAAACACTGTGCACTTTGTACCGTAGAGGTAGTGTCTCCAAATCTTGAGTGCAAAAACTACGGCTCCTAACTCAAGATCATGAGTGGTGTAATTCTTCTCATGAGTCTTAAGTTGTCGAGAAGCATACGCTATCACCTTCTCGTTTTGCATTAAAACAGCCCCAAGTCCTTTATGCGAAGCATCACAATATACAACAAAGTTCTCAATTCCTTCGGGTAGTGCCAAAATTGGCGCACTGCAAAGCTTTTGCTTCAACAACTGAAAAGCAGCTTCTTGTTTCTTTCCCCACTCGTACTTCTTGTTTTTCTGTGTCAACTTGGTCAAAGGTCTAGCTATCTTTGAAAAGCCTTCGATGAACCTTCGGTAATACCCGGCTAGTCCTAGAAATTGTCGGATTTCCGTAGGATTTGTTGGAGTAGCCCAATCTTTCACGGCTTCAATCTTTGCGGGATCAACTTGTAGTCCTTGACTATCAATGACGTGACCAAGAAATTGCACTTTGTGATTCCAAAAATCACACTTCGAAAATTTGGCATACAACTTCTCATTCTTGAGTAGTCTTAAAATCGTCCTTAAATGCTCTTCGTGCTCTTCTTTGCTCTTGGAGTAAATCAATATGTCGTCGATGAACACTATCACAAACTTGTCCAAATACGGTTTACATACTCTATTCATGAGATCCATGAATACCGCAGGTGCATTAGTCAGTCCGAACGGCATCACTTGAAACTCGTAGTGACCGTAACGTGTTCTAAACGCTGTTTTCGGAATATCCTCCTCCCGAACTCTAAGTTGATGATAACCCGACCGAAGATCAATCTTGGAGTAGATACTAGAACCTTGCAGCTGATCGAATAAATCGTCAATTCTGGGGAGTGGGTAACGATTCTTCACTGTTAACTTGTTCAACTCTCGATAATCTATGCACATTCGGAAGGATCCATCTTTCTTCTTCACAAACAAGACCGGTGCTCCCCAAGGCGAGGAACTCGGCCTAATGAATCCTTTGTCTAGAAGCTCTTGCAATTGATTAGACAACTCTTGCATTTCGGATGGTGCTAGACGGTACGGTGCTCGCGCAATAGGTGCAGCTCTGGGAACTAAGTCAATTTGAAATTCTACTTGACGTGCCGGTGGAAGTCCTGGTAAGTCTTCGGGAAAGACTTCAGAAAATTCTCGGACAATTGGTACATCTTCAAGTCGCTTCTCCTCCGACTTTTTCTCGGTTAAATGAGCTAAGAAAGCAACACAACCTTTCTTTATGTACTTCTCCGTTTTGATGCACGATATGATACTAAGTCTAGTTCCACTTCGTTCCCCACGAATAATCAAAGTTTCGCCGTTATAAGGGAGATGAACAACTTTTTCGTCACAAATGATCTTTGCACGATGTTTGGATAGCCAATCCATGCCTATGACAACGTCAAAACTACCAAGTTCTACGGGCATGAGGTCTATGTTGAAAGGATGATTCAGAAAATTGAATGTGCAACCGCGGACAATGGTGTTGGTGCTAACTAAGTTACCATTAGCTAATTCGACAATGTATGATATGTCTAAGGTGGTTGGTTTAATGTTGAGCAAAGGTGCAAATGCATTGGACACAAAACTTTTATCGGCACCCGAATCAAATAAAACTGAAGCGTAACGATTATTGAGAAGGAACGTACCCGTAATAACGTTCGGGTCCTCCCTATCTTCTCCGCCTCCTATGACGTAAACCCTTCCTTGTGCCGTACCTCCTTGATTCGGATTTCCTTGGTTTCTTCCCTTCTTACATTCAGACTTGTAGTGTCCACGTTCCCCGCAACCAAAACATGTAACTTGTGGCGACTTGCAATCCCTAGTTCGGTGACCAACTTTCTTACAATTTTCACATGGATCAGGACATCGACCCGGTCTATGATGACTCGAACACCTGTCACACTTCGGTAAAACCCCCGAATACCCTTTTCCTTCCTTTTGACCCGCAGCATAAGCCTTAGCAACCTCTTGCCTCTTGGGTGGTTGTTGGGTAGCATTTCTACCTCTAGTGTTGTCCCACTTCCGTTTGTTGTTGTTGCTATTGTAGTTGTTGTAGTTGGCTCGGTTATTGTTGTAATTGAAGCGATTGTTGGGGTTGTTGGTGTTATTTCGGTTGGTGTTGGTGTACTTACCTCTCTTCACCACTTGTGCCATTAACTTCTGAGTCACTCGAATAGCTTCCTCAATTGTTTGTGGATCAAACGAAGTCACATCTCCTTGAATCACCTCGGGAAGTCCCCCGATGAAAGCCTCTAGCAACTTTTCGTTATCAGAAACCATGGACGGGCATAACGCGGCCAATTCTTGGAATCTCCGAATGTAAGTGTCAATATCGTATCCAATAGTTACCAGTTCATAGAATTCTGTCTCCAACCTTTTCACTTCCGTACGAGGACAAAACTTCTTAGTCACCAAACCCTTAAATTGCTCCCAAGTAAGCTTGAAAGCATTCTCCATTCCAATCGGTTGAGCATATGAATTCCACCACGACAATGCTCCATCGAGTAATGTACTCGTAGCAAACTTGACCTTACAATCATCCGGACAGTTACAAAGCAAAAACACGGATTCCAACTTCTCAAACCATCGCACCATGGCTATGGCTCCTTCAGTCCCTCTAAACTTGGTGGGCTCTCCACTTTTGAAATCCTTGTACGAGCATTTCTTAACTCCGGATCCTCCGGCATTTCCAGTAGCAGCAGCTAGCCTAGCGGCTTCAGCAGCAGCCGCGGCCTCAGCAGCAGCAGCAGCCACTGTTTCCCTTTCAATTCTTAAAGCATCGGCTATGCTATCATTCACCAACTTTTGAATAGCCGCTTGGGTCATTTCAGCTGTAGCTTTCTTCGGTGCCATAACTCTTCAAAATCACAAGATGAAACAATCATGAGAACTCGTAAGTAGAAACAACCATCATACAAATATATCCACAACCACAACATGCATAAAGATAAATGGAATCACAACGGAACAATAACGAAATATCACAAATATAATCACAACACACGTGGATAATATACATGAAAATTTCGGCCTACATGGACCGATATCATACATAATAAAAACCATTCCTACATAGTAGAGTCAATACTTGATACATTTGTTTGTACAACAATCAAAAGACAACAAGTTCTTTAAACTACGTCACACACCTCGTGACTAGGATAATAATGGTCAAAACTATACATGACAAAAGTCTACATAAGGCACCTCATGGTGCTCCGCCGGCTCGATCCTGAAGATCACGAACTTGAGTAGTCAAGCTAGTAACCAAACTCCTCAACTCTCCAATCTGACCCTGTAGAGTGACAATACTCTCACGAGCTAGTGATAACTCCTGTGCCTGACGCTGCAACTCATCTCGTGCCATATCGGCTCTGTCGAATAACTCAGGCATCTCCTGCCTCAGCTCCGCAATACGCTCCCTGTCCTCTAACTGCCTATTCTGAATACTCTGATGTGACAAATCAATAGAAACCCTGCCTAACACTAAGCCCTCGACCTCCTCCGCAATGGTCTCAACCCTATCTACCGACAGTTCCTCCAACTGCCGTGACAACCTATCTATCTGAATCTGCTGACTATCAATACGGGCTCCTAACGCCTCGGTAGAAGGCTGTCGAGCAGCTGCAGCCTTAGAGCTCTCGCCTAACTCGAACCTAACAGGTGGCTCGGGTTCTGTAGATGGTGGTGTAGGGATGTCAAAACGAGCACGCTTTTTGGGCGGCAAGTCTGATGTAGGTAAAGGATCCCTAAGAAAATACGATGAGGATGGTGATGATGATGGTGCTAGTAGTGGTGATGGTGGGTGTATCTGGTTATGAGCAGGGCTAACATGTGGAGTGGGTGCGACTTCGCCCTCCTCAAAGGGTTCAGTCTCCGTGTCAGTCATGATAGGTGGAAAGGCTGGAGTAGAGCCAATCGAAGATAAGATCTCAGTGGAGTGTGATGAGACATCATCCATGTTAGGGTCAACTGGGACATCTTCCGTGTTAGTGTCCGATGATATGGTGATGGGATGTGAATCTGAAGACATCTTTGTGACAACCGATGTGAAATAAAAGTAAATAACTCGGATAAAGTGTAAATGAACCCGCATAAAAAGTGAATATGCACTATGATGAAATGATGAGATGCTATGATAATGTAGCTATAGTCTAGGGTCAATGATGCAACCTAGTTCTCTATAACTGTAGCTCTGGTACCAATCTGTCACACCCCCAATTTACCTGTTTTGCAGCGGAATGGAATTCCTGGGGGCTTGACTGTCATAGCACCACAATCACAGTTACATTGAACGACCTAAAGTGTCGTTTTAAAAAAAACACATCGTTGGATATTTAATAAAAACATTCAGAGTACAACATCGGTCCCAAAAGTTAACAAAGTTTGCGGAAATACAAATATATTACAAGTCCAAACGATGTTTTTGAAAGAAAGTGCCATAATGTACAATAATGTAAGTCGACGCCGCGACTCAAAATGTGGTTCCTTAACCATGCCATGATGATAATACCTTAGTTACCTGAAAATACATTGCTAAAACGGGTCAACAATAATGTTGGTGAGAAATCATAGGTTTATGTAAATGTTTTATACGACTACGCAAGTATAGATCAGGCATGACAATCATGTCACGTAAAAATGTTACAATTGCAATAAGTCCATGACACCGAAACTAGACAATTCATAATGTATGCCCCTGTAGAGTGTTTGCCAGACAACTCAATAATGTTATTAAATGAAATGCATCCGTATGACTAGTTGGGATTCACCAACCCGGATGGAGGCGTCACCCTCGATAGATCTATCCACTCACCCTCGCTTCAAAGATTAACGGTTCATGTTCAGGTAATGGGGACTTTCAATTGGCAAATGCGGTAACTTAAGCAATGTAAATGAATTTAACATACTTGGTATCGTAATAAAAATGTTGTGCAATGTATTCTCCCCCGTAGGTTTGAAAATAATTAAAAGTGTATACGACGGGGCTATGAAAACTCACTTGGTAAACTGGAATGATGACAAGAGTGAGTACACTGAGGTATATCGGAATGCTTTAACCGGGACCTATTACGAATGATATGATATGTATTGAGTTGCAATGTAATGTTATGCATGCATTACGTATGTTATTTATACCATTTGCGAGTTTTGAAAATAATACTTATCGTCGAAAAATACTCTTTTGACGTCTTGACCCTTCAAAAATCACTTTACAAGTTTTTACGTCAAAATGTCATCCTACAATGGTTTTGTAATGATTTATGGTGAAATTAGCACTTTTCGTCGCAAAACAATGTCGTCGGAAATTTCATGAAATTAACAAAAATGGCTCCGAAAAACTAGTCGTAAAATGGTGTACGTCGAACGTTAGGAAACGAACTCGACGGTTTTGGAAAGTTTGTATCAAAATCTAGAAGTTTCAGTTCAGGAGTTTTCGACATCGAGGTCTCGATCATAAAGATAATAAGGGTTAAAGATAGTGATTTTGTCTAATTGTTGTGTAAAAAGTGAGTTTCGGCCAACTTTAAGCATCCATAAATAATTTATTACAACTCCGCTATACAAACGGTTGATTGTTTTGAAAAATATGCTCGGTGATCTTAATTTTATTAGAAGACATTTCGTTCCAAAAAGTTCCACATCAAGGTTAAAAACAGCCTCCAACATGGTCGTTTCAGCTACCGTAACACTTGTATCGTAAAAATAATATAGTTTTTCAGAAAATAATAGTTACGGCAATTTTATGAAAACGTGCATATCTTTGTCGTTTCAAATCCGTTTTCTACGTATAATACGTCCTTAGCTTCGTATCGAAGTATACTAATAGATTTTTGATAAGTCGAAATAATTTGCAAAGCTTAAGGCTCGTTTTTAACTCGAACTAACCAAAAACATGTTGCTGAAATTTCAGAAAAAAAAATATATTTCGTCGCCAAACTTTAAAAATTCATAACTTCTTCGTTATAACTCCGTTTTAATCCGTTCAAGCGGCCACGGATTCGTTTTAAAGTATATTTTCTAAATATCAAGGCCAAAATGTCGTGCCTACAGTCGGATTTTCCAGAAAATCAAAACAAGGACAGAACATATATTATACGTATCGAAAATAGTTTTTCTCGTACTAAACCTATTCTAATCCCTTCAAATCAACTCCAAAGCTAATCTAATCCTACCATACACCTTCTTAGGGTGTCATGGGTTCCTAAACATCATCAAGTCCAAAGTATACCAAGGGGATAATTATAGGATGACCTTATATATATATATTTCTAAAAATCATGTAAAAAATGGTATAAACAACACAAATCATGCATGCTTGCTCCAAAAATGAAGAGATACTTATGAAATGAAAAGGAAAGATGAAAAATATAAATGATTTGCTTACAAGTATTATGATGAGGTGCAAAGAACAAGGTTTAGCCTAAACACTCTTGGTTTTTATTTCAAAACCTTATAAAGAGTATTATCTAGATTGTTAAAACACTTGGACTTGAGAAAATTTTTTTTCCCTTCTAGCTCTTGATGTGGCCGGTTTTTATGGAGAGAAAACCAAGAGAAAACTTTGCTAACTATGTGAATTATTTGAGTATGAAATGAGAAGAATGAAAGTGTAGACTTTTAAGTAAGTGTGTAAATTTTAACAATCAAAGAACCATGCCCCAATTAATGACACCCTCCCCCTTGGTCGGCCAAGGGGGGAGGAATGTGTCTAAGATATATATTTTTTTTTTATATAAACTTGTGTAATTATTTATGTAATTGTTACAAATGTAGGAAAATGTAACTTGTAAAGTAAATGGTAGTTTTTAGGTAAAAGAGATTTTTAATAGACCAAAGTAGAATGTAATGAGATCATAAAAATTATAAAAATACATTCCTTGTGAAATTTGAGTGATAAAATAATTATCGAGTAGTTTTTAAGAAAAACGTCGTAATAATATAAATTTAACGATTTATATACAAAATAAATTTAAAACACTAGTTAAACTCAAAATATAGTTTTTATAAACCAATGTAAGTTTAAAAATATGTCGGGATCATTTTTGAAAATAACGGATTAAATATTCAAAATAATAACTCACGCGATAACGTTTATTTAATATAAAATTCACGCGGTTAAGGTGAAATGAAATGTCATGAATGAACTAACGTGATGCAAATGATGCTAATGAAATGTAGACTAATCTTAGTCCATATGAAATGTACGTGATGTTATGATCATGAATTCGCCGCTAAACCCTTAAGGTTACGCGAATTTGGAACACGTAAACCTAGTTTACGATAAATGTTGAAATTGTAAGGCATAAATTGTTTCGAGAAATGACCTAAAAGTACGGGTTGTCACATAGAGCATCAACATTTGATCATATATACAAAATTGGGCTAGTTAATCGGTTATATTTATTGATTTTTTTTTCTAATTTTTTAGTGAAGAGTTGTTTCTTCAAATTGTTAACTACTCAATACACTAAAATTCCTCTAAAAAAGTCGCGTGGTGGTAAAGCCAAGAAAGTATGTTTACCCATTTAACCCAGGTGCGTTTTCAATCTAACCTGTTTGACCCAATTTTCAAGTGGCTTATTTGATCTGAACTCGTTTGAACCCGAAACCATTTTGATTATTTGCTCAAATACTCACCCGTTTTGCCACTTCATTGTTAACCTTTTACTGCTAATAACCATGCTTTACTTGAAACAAATAAGATTACAGGCTTGTAATAAAATTTAAAATCTTAAGACAAATATAACTATGCAAGTTAGAGGATGAAAATGAAATCTTGGAGATGAAAGTAATCTATAGATTTGATCAGTTTATTGGACCCATATAATTCAACTGACCCATGTTTGAAAATGAAGAATAATAGTGTATAACCCATGTTTGCACGCAGTAAATAAAATCAAACCATTTCAACAAAAACTTAGACGTTGACATAATGGCAACATGTATAAGCTTGACATAATTAATCCCAAATTGAGAAATTACCGTTAATATAGATTTCTACATGAGGCTTCACAAAATATTTTATTAAACTCGTTTCATTTGGCTCTTGGTTGGTTTTCTTGTTATTGACATATTGTGTGACGTAAATAATTTTTTGTAACAAATTATCACAAAAAGGTTAGTGTCACAAGAAACTTTAACTTAGGATTCATTTTTAGTCTTTGCAATTTGTACTTATTGCATGTTCATCCAGCTTGTAATATGTATTGGTCCTTGAATTATTATGTGATATAAATGTAAAACCAAAGAAGTGGGCCCAAATAAAGAAACACATTCATAAGATAACGTGATAACGACACATCTATAAAATGCATATAGTTTGGAAAATATGATATTATGATCGATCATATTTAACTACTACATAAGCGTCGATAGGATGGGAACATACATAAGCTTGACATAACTAATCTCAAAACAAGCAATTACCGTCAATATAGATACAATACATCAGGCTTCACGCAATATTAAACTCATATCATGATGTTAATTTCCTTTTAGTTTCGTGTGGAGAATGGTTTTCTTAAGATCATATCCTAGATACAACATAAAGAATTCCAAAATAAAGGTTCAACAAAGTGGTAATGTCTTTTTTTTTTTTTTTTTTTTTTTTTTTTTTTTGTTTTTTTTTCACGTATATAAGTAAAATTTCATGATATGTGAACTAAATACAGTTCAATTTTCGACAACATTTCTCTATATTAGAAAAGTGACTCGAAAATTGAACTGCTTAGGTTTTGTTACAATTTGGCACATATTGACTCTATTCGACCCAATACAATTTGACTCTTGGTTGGTTTTCTTGTTAATTTGTTATTGATATATTGTGTGACGTAAACAATATTTTGTAGCACATAATCACAAAAAAGGTTAGTACCAAAAGCAACTTTAACTCGAGATTCATTTTTAGACCAAATGCGACCTTTCCTCAAAGACCGCCTCTTAGGCAATGTTCGCGATTGGTTTCCTGATTTCTACCAGATTATACATGCTTTGGCACTTAACTAAACGCTACTACAAAGTCTCGACATTTGAAAATTAAAGCCATAAAAACTAAGTGATGTTATATGCCCAGTCAACTTGAAGTGGGTTGTCCTAAATTAATGTCTTATTTTTCCGTTTATTCAAAAAATACAAAAAGTATATTTGTCATATTTTGTGGAAATAATGATATAAAAATGAAGTTAATCATCCCAAATTAGACGTTAGGAGACTCGTGAGTCTTAAAGACTTGTATTCATTAGACATCCTTTTATATGTTTTGATATTTTTGATGAGACAGGATATATATTTGTGTTGAGAACGCAAAACTTACAAGACTGTAGACCATTGAATAAGTTCTCCCAAAATAGACGTCCAAATATTATTCAGTCTTGGCACTCTGTATTTATTAGATTTTCTTTTTTCATTTTGTGATATTTTTCAGTAATATGCAGGGCGGATCTATGGTCTGGCTACCTGTGGCACGTGCCACACATGGGTTGGCCAGGTAAATTAATTTGTTCTATAAAATCCTATGGTTCAATAGTTGTTTCTAGTGTGCTACCCAGTTTATGTAGAAGTGATATAGTGGATAATTTTAGGACCTACCTTGAAAACTAACCGTAAACCTCGTTGGATCTAGTCGTAAATTATTGCAGGAAAGTGTCATGAAGAAGATGATGTTTTTGTTATTTTAGACAAGGTGAAGAGTATGTCACGTTTTTGTTTCTAGTGAACTCATATGTGCTGTTAGGAGAGTCACGTGGGTTTAGTCAGTAGGCTAAGCAAATACTATCTATTTTGTAACTTTTTAAAGTCTTTTCCATTTCCTTTAAAAGTCTTGAACACATGATATTTAATTAAGTAATCTAACTATAGAATTAAACTCTTGTAGGAAATGTTTTTGAGTGTTATGACATAAAATCATCTATTGTCATTACCTGTAAGTTTTATCTAATATTAGACAATCTGTCTTGTTTCTAATTTAAACACTAATGAGTACCGACTATCAGAACCATTTAGTGGTTGGGTCTCATACCCGATAATTTTACCGCGTTAACTAAATAAGGAACTACCTTAGATTTGGTCATGAGTCCGCCACTGAGTCCAAGTTAATTTTTCTTTTAATTATGTATAGGTTAGAACTTGGATTAAAAAAATGTGCCACACATAAATACAATTTCTGGATCCGCATGAAGGTGATATGTTTAACAGTTAAACTTATAACAAAGCAGTTTGTAAATGGAAACATTTTCACCACTATTATGTAGTTTCTAAATTGGGCTTGTAAAACAACGTACAAAAAGCATATCGTAAGTGAATATATTAAGAATTATCAAATAGGACATTTTTTTTGTTATCAAGTACACCAAAAGTACTAAACAACTTCAAAATGCTTCACGAATTAAACTTATTCCTTTTTGGCCTCGTTACTGTTGGGAATTACAGATTTGAAGATTACAAAACCCACGAGCAAGAATGAAGAAAGAAGAAACAATGAGGGTCGAATATTGATGAGTGTGTAAATACTCATCATTTTTGGGTCAATCTGAACTGCAAAACATCTAAAAATGCTCAGAAATGCATCAAAATACTGAAAATATTCCAAAATTACATTTTATATGTTTCAGATGCAAAATGTTTAAAATCAGATGAAAAATGAGCAAAGTTTGCATAATTGGCAGTTTCAGTCCCCCAAGTTTCTAAAATTGTCAAAAATAGTCCCTGAGTCATAATTTCAAAAGAAAAATCACCAAAGGTCCTTTTAAAATCATAACTTGTCAAAATTAGTCCTTTGGTGAAAAATATCAAAAGTTTGAGAAAATTACAAAATTAGTCCTTGGAACATCTTTGATGAATTGGCAGCTTAGGTCCCTCACTTTTCAGAATTTACACATAGGTCCCTATGATTATTAAACCCTTTATATCCTTTGGACCCTATCATAACTGCCTTGGACCCTGCCAAAACAATTGGACCCCTTACCACTTTTGACCCCCCTTGATTATTAATATCCAGTCAACCCTCTGGTCAAATGAAGAAAACGCGCCAAAAAGCACTGTCTTCCCAACTGCTTCTGCTTCACCTCTGCATACACTCAAGCACCCATCACCTTATCCCTTCCTTGTTCCCCCCACCTCCACACAACTACAAAGCACATTTAATGCTACCTCTAGCCCTTTACTCAACCCCCAACTGTCAAAATCCCTATTTCCCGCCAAAATGAAATCAAAGGCCAAGATTGCCTAAAGTGATCCAAGGGCCTCAAACACAGCTGGGATTTGATGAGAGAGGTGTGAGAAGATGTTTGGAATATATAAGGAAGCAATGAGAAGCAAGAAGAAAAGTAGCTAGTTTTAATAATTTTTCTTAAATGTCGTTTTTTTTAAATTAATGTTCTAGTCAAGCCAAAATATTGTAGTTTCAGTTTATTTGTATCTCATTCAAGTTAAAACATCAGTGTATTGTACTTTTGATTATCAATCTAAGTTTTCATATAAGTTTCCAAAGGTCATGCCTACTGTTGCAGTTTTCAGTTTCAAAAATCTGATGTACAAGTGTTAGTAGTTTATGTATAAGCTCATACAAGCTCACTTAAGCTTCTTTTAGCTTTTGATAAGCTTTCAAATCATTTTCAAACAAATTTGTCATATGGTCAACAAAAGTCAACTGTGAGCTCAAATTGCAATGGAATTGGATATGGTTGTTGCAGATGCTTGATTTGGGTTGGAATAGTTGCATTTAGTGTAGTTATAGTTTTGGTTTTAGCCTGCATGCCAGCTGGGACAGTGGTGAGTGATTTTCCCATTTTTAATTTTCAAGACAATTTGCAGTTTTTGTTTGTGCTTGTATCTGTGGTTTAGAATGATTTAAGTCTGTTTATTTAGTGTTAATTATATCAAGTAAACTTAATTTGATCATTATAACAAGGTAGTTCAGTAGTTGAGAGGTTTAAAAGTGCATATCAGTCCTTAAAATGGTGTTTGGATCAGCTTTGTACACTGTGTCATAGGTTAGCTCAGTAGTTAGAAATTGTTGTTTCAAGTTTGGTTAGCTTATTTGAACCCATTCCAGTCTTTAACTTGTGCCTGTTAAGCTCCAAAGTCAAAAACACCATTAATATATCTTAATCTGCTTACTGTTGGGATTTTGCAAGATCCAAGTCTTAATTTGTGTTCAAAATACTTAGATATAGCTTGCATTAGGTTTCATTCATCCATTAATATCATATTCAGTTGAGAAATCAAGATCAAACCTCAGATTAGTCAACTTTTCAGTTTTGTTAAAAAAGTCAAAAAGCTTGAAAACTCAGTTTTGGCCAAAATAGAGGGATTTTTCATGAATTCATTTCTGGGTCAATGCCAATGAAACTTTGGGTTTTTAAAATTCTGTTGGTCTACTTTCTTATTGTTATTTTTATAAATTTTTGTCAATTTTTTATAAGTGTCAAAATAGCTTGTCAACATGACCTTATGTGCCCTGTGCACTGACTCAGTTTTGACTGAGTCTGCACAGGGATCTTGCAAGGTCTGCACAGGGCTCATCCTGGCTCACCAAGGTCTGGTCCTTGGTTTAGACATTCTTGGCCAGGTCTTCTTTAGGACCCTGCTTCTGTTTTTCCTTTTCAGCTTATCTCAGTTCTATTTTTTTAAGCCCAAAGTAGACCCCCTCAACTGTTTTTAGCACTTGAATCAAAAACAACCAAATCATAGCAATTTGCAATTCTGTGGTTGAAAGCAGTTGAGAATTGTTGCATTTGGTCACTTTTAGCATATTGTAGCTTCTGAATCAGTTTGGTGCTTGTTTTGTCCCTTTAGCTTATCCAAGTGCTTATTTCATAAGCACTTTGCTCATCAGTTTCATAATCCCCCACACAAGCACCTGTTTTTCCATTTTTCCTAGATTACTAATATTATTTTAAGCTTATCTTGAATTTTTCAGATTTTTCTAAGTTGATTTGCCATTTCTCTTGATTTTAATTAATTTTTAAGCATTTTTAAATAGCATTTAATACAAAAAATTAAGAAAAGTTTCAAAAAAATAATTTTTCATTTTTCTTAAGTTAAGATAAATATAAAAAGACAAAAAAATATTTTTCTAGATTTTTCTTAGTTAAATTTGTATTTTTAAGTAATTTAATTAGTTTTTAATAGTTTTTAATTCATAGAAAATCCAAAAATAATCAGAAAAATATAAAAATAGTTTTGAAAATTCTATTTTGATATTTTAGATTTTTCTAAGTCTTAATTCTATTTTTCTAGATTTATTTCCTATTTTCTTGTATTTTAGGTTATTATTAAATAGTTAAAAATAGTTTTTAATTAATAATAATTAGATAAATAGTTATAAAAATAATTTTCTTTTTCTAAATATTTTCTTTTCTCATTAGGTTTGTAAAAATGTCATTTTCATATTTTTAGGATTTATATTGTGTAAGTTTCACATTTTTATTTGTACGTCGCGTAGTTTTTAATTCAGTTTTTATAAAAACATAAAAACAAAAACATCATTTTAAATATAGTGATAGCGTTTATTTAATATTTTTTATCTTTTTAACTTTCTTTAATTTGCATTTAAGCCTCTGTAATTTGTTGGCTTTTTCTGTAGTTATAATCATATCACAATCCCTTTTTCCGTTCAAATCTCTCGATCACTATTCGTTGGGTGATCCATTGCATAGCTCGCTGGGACATAACGACCCGGGGAAACCCTATACTCCCCAGATCTTCATTGAGTTTGTGTCTTAGCCGTTTTAAGTTTCTTACGGTCGGCCATTCACAAGTGGCCGGCTTGAGTGAGAAAAACTTGACGGTTTGGCACAGATCAAATTTTTAGCGCCGCTGCCGGGGAGCTGTGCTGATTATCCTCCGTTTAGCAGATTAGTAGTTTGAATACTCACTCTTTGTTCATACCATCCATCTACATATATTTATATTTTCTTATAAAAATCCAAAAATCCAAAAATACTCTTCTCATTCCTCTTATCCGTATGATTCTATTTCTCTTACCCCCTCGTACCGTTTGATTCTACTCTTCTTTAACCTCAAAACCGTTTAATTCTATTTCTTTGACCCTCTACATGTTTAATTCTCATGGCGACGATCGATTATCCTCGTTGTTTCCACTGCAAAAGCCGTATGGAAGAGGATCAGCTCTGTTGTCAGAATCCGGATTGTTTATGCAAGCAATGTGGAAGGATGGGTGCAAGCAAATATTGTTATTGGTGCGAATTATCTGATAACTCTCTCGATGATTCTCCAAGTTTTTCCGACCATCCGCCACAACCCGATGAACCCGTTCAAGAACCGGAGACCATAACGGAAGTGGTGGAAATTGCTAGCTCTCAGAGCACACCACTTGTCCCACCTCCTGATTTTTCTGAATGTTCTTCGAGACTTGATAGTCATTCGGATCACAATGTTGGTTTTGTTGATTCTTTGAATAAACTGATTCCTCTTCATAACTCTCAAATGCAATCGTTTATTCCTTGTGTCGGTTGTGGTGAGCCTCTTTTTGGTTCACCCTGTCGTTGGTGTACGTGTGTACAATGTGGTAATGATATTCATAACGGGAGTTGTTTGTTTTGTGGTTCGAGGAATTCATTTGATTATGATCCTAATCAGAACTCATTTAACGACCCCTCAAACTTTTCCAATTACCCACCACAGCCCGACTTATCTTCATATAATCAACATCACTGCTGTGAATTTTGTGGAGGTCCTCACCAAGGATTTGAGTGTCAATCCGGAAACACGTTTGTCTATGAACAGTTTTCCAGTGATGCTCAGAACTTTGGTTATGACCAAAATCCATATGATTCACCTGTCCAGACTCAACAGTTTTACTGTTGTGAGTACTGTGGAGGTCCCCACTTCAGCTCTGATTGTCAAATAGGGAACCCATTTCCTTGTAACAATCATGACTCTCACATGTTTGACAATTTCCAACCTCCACAGCACCATACGGTTCAAACTCCACCTGAGCCGTTGTCTCAAGAAATCTCCCAGGATTTTGAAACCGCAATGAAAACACTTGAGGATATGATTAGTAACTTTAAGAATCAAGTGAGTGGTGAAAAGACCATGGGAGAATTGCTAGCCGAAGAACGAGAGGCCCGTAAATCTAGGGAAGAATCATTAGTCCTAGAGCAAGCAGCTCTAAGACGTTCCCAATTTCTTAAGGCAGCTCTCTATGACGATGACGAGGAGAGTTTTTATCCTTTTAAAGATAACATTTCTCAACTCCCTCAGTCAGTTGATATCCCAGCAGTTGAGATTCCTTCTCAAACAACTGCTATCACACCAGAAGCTCCCACTCACTCTCTAAACATGGGGGACGAGCATCTTGACACTGTTCCTGAAAAGGAATCGGACGAATTCATAAAGTCTAGTGTTGAGGACCTTGTCCCAATCCCGAGAGGGTCACAGGGAACTTTTGACCATATGCGTGATTCTCTTTCCCCTCTTGAGTGTTCAAATGATCATTTTGAAACTTTCTCCGATCTTAACGACGATTGTGCTTCCTATGGAAACATCAAGTATGTTGAGACATCACTCCCACAGTCTGATCCCCTTCTTGAGGAGTTCACCGATGAACTCACTCACATCAATCCACTCTTTGATTTTGAAGCCGATCTGGGAGAGACTGAAAGTCCCCTTGATGATGATCGTTCACTCACTTCTTATCCTAACAGTCCAATAGAGAATGTTGATCACTTTGTTCCCGAAACATTCAAAGCTACTTTCACCAATCCTCTATTTGAATTCGACTCTGAATTCACTTTAATTTCTGAGAATCCACTCTTTGATACTCAGATTGAGGATAGTGATGAGCCCACAATGGAACAAGAGTTCACAATTTCACTTCATGTGAATGATTCTCTTCATGGAGAGTTCTCCGGTGAACTCTCTCATGACATATCTCCTCCGGAACATGATCATTTCTATTTTGATCTTGAGGATGATATTAGCTCGGAGGAAGGTGTACTCTATCGTATGAGTTTACTTATTAATGATACCACCTTCACCCTTCCTCCCGATATGTCTACATTTGAGGATGAAGAATGGATCCTAATTGTTATTAAAATCTTTCTTCCTTTCCTCAAATATCTTGTGATTTCTCTTCATCTTCACTCCTTCGGGAATGAAGACACTATCTTTGACCCCGGCATTTTCATTTATCATTTTTTGAGCCGGTTCTATGTATATCTCATCGGTGTGGAACTTTCACGTGCTTCAAATGTTTGTCCAAACATCTTGAATGAAAGTCCGATGGAGATTGTCTCTTCCACTTACTTCCCCAAGAACCAATTAATTCGGGGTCGAGTCAAGCTAGCGACTCGGTAATCAAAAACAGTAGCTTAACATGGGTTTTCACCCATGTGTTCCACCCTAGTGTGGGGAAGTTGCCCCACATGTTATATATATATAAGTTTTTTTTTAAAAAAAAAATCTTGCTAAATAATGGCCGTAGTATTTCCCTTTTACGTTCTTTGTTTCGGCATAACCGCCGGTACTTTGAATATTGAGGGCAATATTCATTTCTAAGTGTGGGGGGGAATTCTCACGAATTTTATCATGTATTATCCACATAATTCCCCCATTTTTGGCCAAATTTTTTTTTGGAGTAAGTGTTCTGCACTTACTCATTTGATTATCAGTCCGCCATGTCTAATAAACAAAAGGATTGGCTAATCCAGGAGCAAACGGCTCTTGGTAAAGATTTCTCAAATCCGTTTATGGCTTGCAATTTGCCCAAAATTGTATGGTATTCAGCTCACCATATCCTAAAAAGTGAAGAGTTGGCTAGCCCGCAAGATTATGGCTTGTGGTAAAGGCAGTGGAAAAACTATAATTGGTAATCAGCTCACCAAAGATAATTCTGATAATTTATCTAAGAGTTGGCTAGTCCAGAGCAAACGGCTTCTGGTAAAGACAAATCAAATCCGTTTACAGCTTATGATTTGCTCAAAATCATTTGGTTATCAGTGTACCAAGGTTCTTACTTGAACTGAAACATTTGGCTACTCCAGAAGTAATGGCTTTTGGTAAAGAGATTCAAATCCATTAAGTTTTTCTCAAAAGATTGCTAGGGACTAGCAATAGTTTAGTGTGGGGGATTGATGAGTGTGTAAATACTCATCATTTTTGGGTCAATCTGAACTGCAAAACATCTAAAAATGCTCAGAAATGCATCAAAATACTGAAAATATTCCAAAATTACATTTTATATGTTTCAGATGCAAAATGTTTAAAATCAGATGAAAAATGAGCAAAGTTTAAATAATTGGCAGTTTCAGTCCCCCAAGTTTCTAAAATTGTCAAAAATAGTCCATGAGTCATAGTTTCAAAAGAAAAATTACCAAAGGTCCTTTTAAAATCATAACTTGTCAAAATTAGTCCTTTGGTGAAAAATATCAAAAGTTTGAGAAAATTACAAAATTAGTCCTTGGAACATCTTTGATGAATTGGCAGCTTAGGTCCTTCACTTTTCAAAATTTACACATAGGTCCCTATGATTATTAAACCCTTTATATCCTTTGGACCCTATCATAACTGCCTTGGACCCTGCCAAAACAATTGGACCCCTTACCACTTTTGACCCCCCTTGATTATTAATATCCAGTCAACCCTCTGGTCAAATGAAGAAAACGCGCCAAAAAGCACTGTCTTCCCAACTGCTTCTGCTTCACCTCTGCATACACTCAAGCACCCATCACCTTATCCCTTCCTTGTTCCCCCCACCTCCACACAACTACAAAGCACATTTAATGCTACCTCTAGCCCTTTACTCAACCCCCAACTGTCAAAATCCCTATTTCCCGCCAAAATGAAATCAAAGGCCAAGATTGCCTAAAGTGATCCAAGGGCCTCAAACACAGCTGGGATTTGATGAGAGAGGTGTGAGAAGATGTTTGGAATATATAAGGAAGCAATGAGAAGCAAGAAGAAAAGTAGCTAGTTTTAATAATTTTTCTTAAATGTCGTTTTTTTTAAATTAATGTTCTAGTCAAGCCAAAATATTGTAGTTTCAGTTTATTTGTATCTCATTCAAGTTAAAACATCAGTGTATTGTACTTTTGATTATCAATCTAAGTTTTCATATAAGTTTCCAAAGTTCATGCCTACTGTTGCAGTTTTCAGTTTCAAAAATATTATGTACAAGTGTTAGTAGTTTATGTATAAGCTCATACAAGCTCACTTAAGCTTCTTTTAGCTTTTGATAAGCTTTCAAATCATTTTCAAACAAATTTGTCATATGGTCAACAAAAGTCAACTGTGAGCTCAAATTGCAATGGAATTGGATATGGTTGTTGCAAATGCTTGATTTGGGTTGGAATAGTTGCATTTAGTGTAGTTATAGTTTTGGTTTTAGCCTGCATGCCAGCTGGGACAGTGGTGAGTGATTTTCCCATTTTTAATTTTCAAGACAATTTGCAGTTTTTGTTTGTGCTTGTATCTGTGGTTTAGAATGATTTAATTATGTTTATTTAGTGTTAATTATATCAAGTAAACTTAATTTGATCATTATAACAAGGTAGTTCAGTAGTTGAGAGGTTTAAAAGTGCATATCAGTCCTTAAAATGGTGTTTGGATCAGCTTTGTACACTGTGTCATAGGTTAGCTCAGTAGTTAGAAATTGTTGTTTCAAGTTTGGTTAGCTTATTTGAACCCATTCCAGTCTTTAACTTGTGCCTGTTAAGCTCCAAAGTCAAAAACACCATTAATATATCTTAATCTGCTTACTGTTGGGATTTTGCAAGATCCAAGTCTTAATTTGTGTTCAAAATACTTAGATATAGCTTGCATTAGGTTTCATTCATCCATTAATATCATATTCAGTTGAGAAATCAAGATCAAACCTCAGATTAGTCAACTTTTCAGTTTTGTTAAAAAAGTCAAAAAGCTTGAAAACTCAGTTTTGGCCAAAATAGAGGGATTTTTCATGAATTCATTTCTGGGTCAATGCCAATGAAACTTTGGGTTTTTAAAATTCTGTTGGTCTACTTTCTTATTGTTATTTTTATAAATTTTTGTCAATTTTTTATAAGTGTCAAAATAGCTTGTCAACATGACCTTATGTGCCCTGTGCACTGACTCAGTTTTGACTGAGTCTGCACAGGGATCTTGCAAGGTCTGCACAGGGCTCATCCTGGCTCACCAAGGTCTGGTCCTTGGTTTAGACATTCTTGGCCAGGTCTTCTTTAGGACCCTGCTTCTGTTTTTCCTTTTCAGCTTATCTCAGTGCTATTTTTTTAAGCCCAAAGTAGACCCCCTCAACTATTGTTAGCACTTGAATCAAAAACAACCAAATCATAGCAATTTGCAATTCTGTGGTTGAAAGCAGTTGAGAATTGTTGCATTTGGTCACTTTTAGCATATTGTAGCTTCTGAATCAGTTTGGTGCTTGTTTTGTCCCTTTAGCTTATCCAAGTGCTTATTTCATAAGCACTTTGCTCATCAGTTTCATAATCCCCCACACAAGCACCTTTTTTTCCATTTTTCCTAGATTACTAATATTATTTTAAGCTTATCTTGAATTTTTCAGATTTTTCTAAGTTGATTTGCCGTTTTTCTTGATTTTAATTAATTTTTAAGCATTTTTAAATAGCATTTAATACAAAAAATTAAGAAAAGTTTCAAAAAAATAATTTTTCATTTTTCTTAAGTTAAGATAAATATAAAAAGACAAAAAAATATTTTTCTAGATTTTTCTTAGTTAAATTTGTATTTTTAAGTAATTTAATTAGTTTTTAATAGTTTTTAATTCATAGAAAATCCAAAAATAATCAGAAAAATATAAAAATAGTTTTGAAAATTCTATTTTGATATTTTAGATTTTTCTAAGTCTTAATTTTATTTTTCTAGCTTTATTTCCTATTTTCTTATATTTTAGGTTATTATTAAATAGTTAAAAATAGTTTTTAATTAATAATAATTAGATAAATAGTTATAAAAATAATTTTCTTTTTCTAAATATTTTCTTTTCTCATTAGGTTTGTAAAAATGTCATTTTCATATTTTTAGGATTTATATTGTGTAAGTTTCACATTTTTATTTGTACGTCGCGTAGTTTTTAATTCAGTTTTTATAAAAACATAAAAACAAAAACATCATTTTAAATATAGTGATAGCGTTTATTTAATATTTTTTATCTTTTTAACTTTCTTTAATTTGCATTTAAGCCTCTGTAATTTGTTGGCTTTTTCTGTAGTTATAATCATATCACAATCCCTTTTTCCGTTCAAATCTCTCGATCACTATTCGTTGGGTGATCCATTGCATAGCTCACTGGGACATAACGACCCGGGGAAACCCTATACTCCCCAGATCTTCATTGAGTTTGTGTCTTAGCCGTTTTAAGTTTCTTACGGTCGGCCATTCACAAGTGGCCGGCTTGAGTGAGAAAAACTTGACGGTTTGGCACAGATCAAATATGTAATAGTTAGCTTTTCTAGTAAGCTAAGTTTAGGGTTTCTTGTAACCTCCCTCTATTATATAAAGAGGGGGCGTCTAGTTTATGAGAGATCATCCATTTCATAGAAGACATCTTCTAATGAAAGTCTAGACACACGATCATAGCATGTGTATATTATTAGTAGTAGTTTATTAGTTTCTTTGTCATGTTTGAATAAAGAAAACCTTATTAGTAATGTTGATTGTGTTATTATTCCGCTGTGCATTCAATCAATCAATGTTACTCATACCCTAGTTGAGTCCAGATTCTGGATTCTACAATTGGTATCAGAGCCTCGTGGCTCTCGATCTAGGGTTTATAAGGTTTTTCCGAATTAGGGTTTATACCCTAATTCATCCATAACAGCAGATGGTAAAGAGGCAGGCAAGAAGCGGATCTGTAGGATGTATATTGTTGTCGACAGAAGCATCTTCAAAGAAAATTATGAGTTATTGGTTGTCGGTGGGGTCAAAGCTCGTTTAATAATATTAGTCAATATACTCTTGGTCCACACGTGAGTCCTCCTGAATGTACTGGTCCCCCATAATTCGATCCACTATTTAGATTGGTCTAGTGGGTGAAAGTGACATTGATATGGGATGGGATTCACCGTAATGCAGCGTATGACTCTTACGGTGGTCTTGATTTGTGTTCACATGGGATAATTATTTTGATTGGTGGATGATTATGATGATCACGTGGGCCTATTTTGTATATCTGCTGGTTTTATTGATTCTTTGCTACCATGTGGTCCTACAAGCTATATATTGTTGTTGCTGATGATTCTTGATCACGTGGGGGTTAATATTCATTGGTAGTTATATTCGTGGGGCTCATGATTGACGTGTGACTGCACTTGATTGGTCATACAGTGGTCATTCGTGGTTTATACTGGTTGATTTATGGCAGCGTGGGAACTAAATTCTGGTCGTCTATAATTTATACTGCTGATGATCGGTTGTTGTACATGTTTATTCTGATCTTGACAATTTGTGCTGGTCTTCTAATGTTTTACTAGTCTTGGTGAGTTGAATTTTTATTCAACGATGAACCCTAGTAATTAACATATTTTCGACTTGATTTGATGTTTCTACTGGCTGCATATTCTGATGTACTTTATGTTTCCACTGACCGGTTTCTGCTGGTAGTATCGGTTGCTGCTGATCCGTTCCTACTGATATTGGTTCCTGCTGATTGCTTATTTGGTTCCTGCTGGCAGTATTGGTTTTTGTTGATCGGTTGCTGCTGATTGTTCTGGAGTTCCTACTGGTTGATCAGATGCGTGTCTTATCATATGTCAAAGTGAGTAGCAACACTTTGGAGATAACTTGTTCGTACATTAATGGTGTGACAAAGACTTGATAAATATAGCGAAGGGGTGAGATCTACAGATTAAAGGTACTTAATGCGCATATTTGCTAACACTTTAAGGAGTTACGTTGTAGTGCTCAATGTTAGTGAAGGGGTGTGATCTACAGATTGAAGGTGCGTAATGCTCACATTTGCTATCACTTTAAGGAGTCACGTTGCAGTGCTCAGTGTCTCATATTAATTGAGGGTTTATCAAGATTTGGATTCACGTGGATAGTACAAGATATAAGACGCATACGTTGGTGTTTCTACTGGTTCTCCGTTCCTACTGGTAGACCATTTTGATTCTGCTGTTGACTTGATTTTTCTGCTGCTGCGCTTTATTTCTTTTGTTAATTAGTGAAATTTTTTTTTGAGATGGTTCGTATACTTTTAAGGGGAAGCTTAGTGTTTATTTACTTACAATCTACATGCATCACTTGAGGGGAAGCGTCTACGAGTTGCACAAGACCCCTATTAGATGATTACAAAAAGGGGAAGAAGATTCATGAGGTGCAGCTTATTATTGTGATGACACGTTTTTAGCATTGTTTCTTCATACAAGTTGTTTTGTAATATCAAATAGGGGAAGATTGTTGGGAATTACAGATTTGAAGATTACAAAACCCACGAGCAAGAATGAAGAAAGAATAAACAACGAGGGTCGAATATGTAATTGTTAGCTTTTCTAGTAAGCTAAGTTTAGGGTTTCTTGTAACCTCCCTCTATTATATAAAGAGGGGGCGTCTAGTTTATGAGATATAATCCATTTCATAGAAGACATCTCCTAATGAGAGTCTAAAAACACGATCATAGCGTGTGTATATTAGTAGTAGTAGTTTATTAGTTTCTTTGTCATGTTTGAATAAAGAAAACCTTATTAGTAATGTTGATTGTGTTATTATTCCGTTGTGCATTCAATCAATCAATGTTACTCATACCCTAGTTGAGTCCAGATCTTGGATTCTACAATTACCATTTTCATTAACACTCATACACTTGTACCTCTTAGCACAATAAACATAGAGTACGAAATCAAACACAGTCAATATCGCAATAAGGAAATAAAATCATTCCATATGACCATCATTTAAATTCTCTCGTATCCATCCAACTTCATCTCCCTTCGTGGTAATACTCATCACCATATGTACAAGAAGGCTGCTAACATAGTTTTCCAAAGAAATCGACGCCATACATAATGAGCTTCCAAAACTCTTGATCCCATCAGGTGCCTGACTATTAAAAAATTCCAACTTCTCAACATACATAAAAACCTTAGAAGAACCAACAAGCACATATTGTGGAACTTGCCAAAATATGCTCATAGTGCTCGAATGCTTATCGGGAATTGACCTTTTTAGCCTCTCGACCTTAGTGACTCTGGCGACAACCATTGAAAATATTCCAATGATTATCCCTAGACCCATTCTTTGAAGCTCAGATAACCCTTCGAGGTTCCATTTAGTCTTCCGGCTAAGGGGACTAAAACCATACGGTAAATTAATGTGCACATGAGGACACTTACTATGTCGAATACTGACATGCTTGCCGCCGGTAAATGGAAGTTTCCTATGTAAGCTTTCATGGTTGCACCTTGCTCGAAGAATAGTGATGCCATTTGAGTGAAAATGATCGAATATACGATTGTACATAGCCAAATTGGTAACATTCTTATTACACATTTGGCTTCTTCTACTTGTGTCACTGTGCATAATCTCCAATGATTTTGTGGGCCTGATAAGTCTCTCTCTGTGACAATCGCGGCTTTATCTAGGCACCTAAAACATTAAAATTTAGAAGTGAAATTTTGTACTCAGTTATTAGTACTTTGATCCAAAACAGGTCAAATTGGTCAACACTAAAAATTGACCGTTTAAACTCGATTTGACTAGTTAGCCAACATTTTATAGACTTACTTAAACGGACGAAAACGTAAAAAAATGGATGAAATGTAAAAAATGAACGAAAATGGATGAAAATGTATGAGAGCGTAAGAAAACGTATAAAAAAGTAAAAAAAAAGTCAAAAACGTATAAAAACGGAGAAAAACGTGAAATTTCGGACAATTATCGATCATGTATGTAGTTTTATCGAAGACCAAATGAATTCCAAATGAATCCCTGATGATAAAAAAAAGAACACAAAAAAATGAGTCCAATAGATCTGGCCCCACCCCAAGAACCGACCCGGATCACCATAAACCAGCCGACCGAAACTTAAATCGGTTAATATACTATAAAATCAAAAAATAAATAGGTTAAATATAATTTGTTTTGGTATTATTATACCACTTGACACTTAGTCCAGTGGTTGGGGCATTCATTTTGGGCCCTCCAGACCCGAGTTCGAGCCTTGTTGGCCCCCTTCTAATTTATTTTCCAAAAAATTTTATACTTATGATTAACGATGCAATTATTTCTGAAAAGAAATTGCATCGTTAGTCCCTAGGACTAACGATGCATATATTTTCTCTTCCGTTAGGAGATAACAGAGAAATAATTTGCACCGTTAGTCCTCATTGAATGACTTTACAGCCGGAGGGATGGTTTTGTACCAAAAAAACCACGAGGATGTAAAGCGAGACACGAGACAAATCACAAGGATGTATTTTGGACTTTACTATTATTAGCCAATAAGGACAAGAACACAAACAAAAGGGGCTCCAAGGAGAAGAACCCAACGAGATATACAAAACACCAAAACATGAATCGCTAAAGAGCTAGAAACTCATTAAGGCAAATAATCCAATTGGCCCATGGAAAACGATTCTTCGATGCCTTGTTCGAAGTTCATAAAAGCGTCATCCTTTAAACCATCGGAACAAAAAAATTAACAATAGATGAGGCAAAAACAAAATTGATTAGAATGTAAAATAAGCAAGTCAATCATAAAACTTGTTATTAGTATCACCTTATTTAAACTTGTTTGATACAGGTTTTTAGTCGCAACTTATATAAAATCCCTAGTTTTTAAACGCTTTGATTAAGCTTTTTGGGGTTAACAAATGCAGAAAAAGAAAAGTAATCCAACATACACAAATTAAGCTGTGTTACAACGAAGTCCATTAGATATTTAGATAATTAGATCTATGAATGTTATAAGTTGGACTACTCTACAGCTTTGGGCACAGGCCCAAAACTAAAAGGCTAGGCATGTATATAATCTTGTTCCAATTGAATGATTTTTATTTCATGGGCAGAAATGTTATCTTTTTCAATTACATAACACAATGAAAATTATTGAAAAAAGTTGAATTAAGTTACACCATTACTGTAAAGGTATAAGACTATAATATCTGTTATAAACAAAAAGTTTAATTTTTAACTAGTTTTTAAGATGCTCCTGTTTGTAAATTAATAATTAGTCAAGTATGTGATATGTCGTCAAGTTTATCTCTTTAATATTGGTTTTGGTTTCGTATTATCAAAATTCTAAAGATAAAGTGAGTGTTTAATCTCATGAGTCAATAGCAGTACACAATGAATAGCTTTAATAAGCTTTTAACCAAGGCCAAACTAGATACATATTCCCTTTCTAATAAGGTTTCATAAATACAAAATGGACCCCTAATAAGTATAGCTTCCTCAAGTCTAGGGGAGACA
The DNA here is from genome assembly GCA_019973895.1 of Chrysanthemum seticuspe. Taxonomy (NCBI): domain Eukaryota; kingdom Viridiplantae; phylum Streptophyta; class Magnoliopsida; order Asterales; family Asteraceae; genus Chrysanthemum; species Chrysanthemum seticuspe. The sequence continues at coordinate 39,972,009 of BPTQ01000008.1, forward strand.
ATGCTATCATAATTAAATGATAAATATGTTGAAAAGGCCTCTTGATCTAAAATCTACTCGTATCTTTCTTGAAAAGGACACAACTAATTTAAATCGATATCAAGGACCCCATTAATCAATGATTTAAAACTAATAAACAATGAGTCGCTAGCAAGTGGTAGGTTATTGAAAAGTATCATACATTATAGAGTAAACTGCAAAAATATTTTTAATTTTTTTGATTTTTGCGAGAACTTTCATCATTTTTAAAAAATTGCAAAATATGTTTTTTTTTTTTTTTTTTTTTTGGCGAGTTTTGCCTTTATTATAGTTGCAAATTCACATTTTTGTTAACGCTCGTTAGTTTTCTTCGTTAGTAGCCATGTGAAATGACTATTTTACTTTCCTTTTCTTCAATAATCTCATTTCACTCGTTTGCCTTCTTTTCCGCCAAACACAACCAAATTTCTCAAACCCCATTTCAGTATTTATAACCCCAAATTCACAAACACAAGTTTTGAAACACAAATTCACACATATTCAATTATGCTTCTTCAAAACGAAATGGACAAATCCGATAACTTCAACAACCCCCTCCATCCCTGCAACTAGGGGTGTAATCGAGCCGAGTGGAGTTGAGTATTGACAAGCTCAAGCTCGGCTCGACCTATAATACTCGAGCTCGATCGAGAGCTCGGCTCGATTACTAAAAGTTGAGCTCGAAACTCGACCCAACTCGGCTCGTATATATTAAAAAAAAATGGGTGAAGGCTGAATATACGCAACAAACTTTAACAAATTAACCAATATACACAACATACTTTTTTTATTATCTAAGTACGTAATATACTTTTAAATACTTACCAATGTACGTAACATTAATAGATTACCATTTAAAAAAGTTACAGTTTTGGTCCCTGTCATTTGCGTTGACTTTCACCATTAGTCCTTTGATATTTTTTTTACATAAAAAATTATAGTAATGATCCCTTGGCATTTGCGTTGACTTCCACTGTTAGTCCCTTGACATTTTAATACGTTTTCGTCCGTTTTTCTTTACGTTTTTATCCGTCTTTATCCGTTTTTATACGCTTTCTTCCGTTTTTCTTACGTTTTCATATGTTTTTATCCGTTCTTATCCGTCTTTATCCGTTTTCATTCATTTTTGTCCATTTTTATATGTTTTCATCCGTTTTTATACGCTTTCATTCTTACGTTTTCATATGTTTTTATCTGTCTTTATCCGATTTCATCCGTTTTTATACGCTTTCGTTAGTTTTTCTTACGGTTTTATCCGTTTTTAAACATTTTCATCCGTTTTTATACGCTTTCGTCCGTTTTTCTTATGTTTTCATAAGTTTTTATCCATTTTTATTCGTTTTCATCCGTTTTTATATGTTTTTGTCCATTTTTATACGTTTTCATATGTTCTCGTCCGTTTTATGCGGTTTTGTTTGTTTTTGTCCGTTTTAAACGCTTTCATCCGTTTTTCTTACGTTTTCATATGTTTTATCCGTTTTTAAACATTTTAATACGCTTTTGTCCATTTTTCTTAAGTTTTATACGTTTTTATCCGTATTTATCTGTCTTTATCGGTATGAAAACGTTTAAAAATGGATGAAAACGGATAAAAACATATGAAAACATAAAAAACCATATGGAAGCATATAAAAATGGACAAAAACGTATGAAAATGAACAAAAATGCATAAAATGGATAAAAACGATTGAAAACAGATAAAAACGTAAGAAAACAGAGGAAAACGTATAAAAGCGGATGAAACTTTTAAAAACGGAGGAAACTTTTAAAAACGGACAAAAATGGATAAAAACGTAAGAAAAACGGACAAAAATGTATAAAAACGAATGAAAACTTTTAAAGTGGACGAAAACGGATAAAAACGTAAGAAAACGAACAAAAGCGTATAAAAACGAATAAAAACATATGAAAACGGTAAGAAAAACGAACGAAGTCATATAAAAACGGACGAAAGCGTATAAAAATGGATGAAAACGGATGAAAGCGTATAAAAATTGATAAAGACGGATAAAAACGTATGAAAACGTAAAGAAAAACGGACGAAAGTGTATTAAAATGTTAAGGACTAACAGTGGAAGTCAACGCAAATGTCAAGGGACCATTACTATAATTTTTCTAAGTAAAAAAATATCAAAGGACTAACGGTGAAAGTCAACGCAAACAGTAGGGACAAAAAATGTAACTTTTTTAAATAGTAATATGTCAATGTTACGTGCATTGATAATTATTTAAAAGTATATTACATTGACAATAAAAAAAGTATGTTACAAATTTATGAAAAAAGCACTTAAAAAAAGCCACCCACAACATGATTAGAACCAAAGTATATCAAAAGGTGATAGTTTACAATTTCCAGTTTCCAATTTTAACAAAAACAACGTGATGAAAACTGCCATATAAAAACTAAAAAAAGCCACCACAACATGATTAGCACCAAAGTATACCAAAAAGGTAACAATTTACAATTTATAGTTTCCAGTTTCCAATTTCCAGTTTTCAATTCCAACTAAAAACAATGAGATGGATTACCAAGACTGCCATATAAAAACTAGAAATATAAACTGGTCATCATGCATTCCATCCAACAAAATGATTATGGGGCTCCTGGACTGAAGTTTCTTGTTCAAGTAATGGGAATGATGATCTCAATTGGCTTATTCTCTTTATGAAATGTATCATAGATAGAAAACATTAGCATACTAAAAATCAGTAAAAGATACTAAAGATAGTAAAAGATGAGGTGGGGGTGAATGAATGAAGCTTAGAACACGTTTTTGTAATCTCCAATTAGAATCAACGAAATGCCCTGTGAGAACCATGTACTATATTTTTTGATTAGTTGACTTCCACATATCAGTAGTTACGCTAATCTTATTAACACCTTTCAAGCAATTCTTTAACTTCTTTTTCTCTATTTCATACACTTGCACACAATCATTCTTGATGGAGGCTCGCGATGTATGCTCCCACTGAAGCATTCCACGTTGTTGCATCATATTAAATCCCTCCTCTTCAACAATGCTAAAAGGGTGTTCGTGCATGAGAATCCAATGTGCCATGGATTCTCTCATTTTTATCATATCAAATCTTCCATCTACAAGAGCAGGAGTCACAACTTGTGACATGCTATCTGGATCAACTACTTGTAAAGTAATCCTCTATTGTTGCTTTTGATAGATAGCTCATTTGGTGCAACCTTTTAAGTGCCTTCCAAAGTGAGTAGTACTTCCGCTTGCAAGTACAGAAAGTTTGCTCTTGCAATGATGACACTCTGCTTTTTCCCTCCCATCATGTAGTTTAATCTTCTTAAACTCTAACCAAACTTTAGAAGTATGTTTCCTTTTCTTAGGCCCGAAATGAGAACTTTCCTCCTCCTCCTCTTTCATATTCCCGCTATTATTAGTTGTGTGATTTATTTCATTATCTTCTAAACTCGGGTTGTCTTATAACTAGTTTAATTCAAAGATAAGAACATTGTATAGAACTTATTGTCACATATGCATACATACGAAGATCAGATCAAAATTGGGAATCAAATACTTCATTCATAATAGTTAAAATCTAGATCTTCTACATGGCCTAATTATGTATTAGTTGTAATTGCTCCATTACAAGGCTTCTTATAATATACCACTTGAACTATTCAAGTAAAAATTGAATGTGAATCAAGCTCAATAATTCTCAGTAACTCTTATAGTAATTACAAGGATGTTAATAAAAAAATAAAGCTAAAATCTTAAAGAACATAGACAATATATAATATGACCATCATTGAGAAATCATTATTCTCAAAGTAGATATATTTAAGACTAGTAATTGCAAGTTAATCAAAGAATTGGTTTCTTTGATTCGAACGTATATCAAAACTTATGAAGGAACAAAGTATATGCCATTTCATATCTTAACAAACAAAGTATATAAAAGTTATAAATTAAATAAAAAAATAGTTACCTAAAGAGTCGATAATGAACTAAGAATTGATTGGTTGAGATGTGGAAGATGACGTCACCAAGTTTGGTGTAAAATACCTTTAGGGTTTTTAAACTTTTCTTTTTTTATGAACGAATGAAAAGTAAATATATTTGTAAATAAAGGGTATATTTGTAATTTTAGAAAATCTTACTAAGGCTCGCGAGCTTTACGAGCCGAGTAACTTAGAACTCGAACTCGACTCGACATCTTACACGAGTATCTCGAGCTCGACTCGTTTCAAATCGAGTCGAATCAAATATTTTTCGAGTCGATCACGCGTTGCTCGTGAGTTGTCTTGGCTTAATTACACCCCCTGCAACAACCATCACCAAAGCCGTCACAGAACCCCCACCTTGGAAAACCTAGTTTCATCACACAATCTTGAAAAGTCTGTTAGGATAATACCCGGTCCTGCTGGTATTGTTCAATTGGCGAAGCGTCGTAAACAAGCAGATATTAGCGAAGGCGGGAATGAGTGTGTAATTTCGACACAAGAGTATATTAGGAAAGTTGTTGAGGATGTGGGTGAGGATGAGGTTTTTACATGTGGGACATGGCTTAGCGCGGCTGAGTTTGTGAATGCTAATGGGGGGGGGGGGAGTGTTGTGATTGGATGTTTAGGTGATATCAATATAAATAATGGGAAAGTTGATCAAGTTTTTGCAATAATCAATTCGTGTACTCCAGATGCCCTTGGAGATCTTACAGTAACTCTCAAAGATCTCTCAGGTTCAATATCTGGTTCAATACATCACAAAATCATTAACGAGGGGGGTTATGAAAAGGATATTACTGTAGGGGTTGCTTTGATTCTTTATAACATTACACTTAAATCATCAGACCATTATCTTAACATTACACTTAAAAACTTAGTTAAGGTTTTTCACAAGGATACAGTTTATGGAAATGGTGGTGTAGGTGGTAGGGGAATGTTAGACGAAGAAGAAATAATAAAATTGTTAGAAGAAGAAGAACAAGTTGAACAAGGGTGACAGGATGGTGGATATCTTATTGATCAACAAGAACATCAAATGAGATTAGACCAATAAGCATTTATACAAACACTAGAAGAAGAAGCAAGGGCTAAACAAGAGTGGGAGGACAGAATTAGGCGAGAACAAGAGGAAGATGAAAAGCTTATGTTGGAACTTGCCGGCTATGTATCTGATTCATTTTCAGATTAAGTTGTAACTTCACTCTATGTTTGTTTTTGAACAACGAAAGTGAATCCGCATAAAACACATGTTTACACTGAATTTGTATATGTTGACTTTTATAAGTCAAAGTAATACTGCATATGCAAAATCTACTTTTATAAGTCAAAGTAGATTGTGTTTAACAGTTGCATGCCACAAATTAAAACAACTTTAATGTATTAAACATAAAAGTGAATACTAAAGATGTGTTTTAATAGTTTGGCTACTCAGTCATTCATTTTTTGGGTGCATGTTAACTTTTAAAAGTCAAACGGGTCAAATCCAAACAACCTCTAAACTGAAAATGCATCTGCAAACATGCAAGTGAAACCAAAATTGGGAACATCAAGATCAAAATTATCAGCTAAATTTACTTCTATTCATAAGGCAATTAATCAGATTGGTATGCCCAATGCAAATTATCGTAACATAATGTTTCTAAACATTCATCTTCACTGTCAATTTCAGTATCATAAGGTTTTTTTTGATAACTTTCTAAGTGTTGCCACCTCTTTCCATTGCTCTTTAGCCACGTCAGCATGTCTTTTTAACCTCGCTTCCCTTTCATCTTCCTCCTTCCAAATTTTTTGCTCCAAAGCTTTTAGTTCATAATAGAAAAATTCATCAAAAGGGCATATGGGGGTTTTTGCATGCTCGACAACTTCAACTTTGGGTTGTTGTTCTTGGTTAAATACGACTTGTTCTTCTGCCTTATGTTTTTTCCTGTAATGTTGAATGAATTATGGTTCATGGATATACAAACATAATAAAACATTGAAAGATAAATGAAACTGTCTAACATACTTGAGTTGATATGCTTGATTGTTTTCGAGAAATTCATCATCTCTTGCTCTTTTGTTTCCAAACGACATACTCAGATACAAATGAGATTGATATTTCGTTAAGAAGATTGATCGTGTGGTAAATGCAAATATATACACAAAAAATGGGAAAACTAAAGAGTTAGTGGTAAATTTTAGAAGCATTATTATTTGAAGTGTTAAATTAATAATTGTGTTCATATTTGAAACAATAAAGACAGTCAAAGAAGAAATCACATCTAAAACTAATATTAATCTTAATACAACCATATCACAGAGATACTTAAAACATATTACATAAACAAACATAGTTAAAAATAATATTAATATAGCCACATTCCTAAAAACATATTACATAAACATAGTTAAAACTGAAATTAATACAACCATAACATAGATAGGACATCTTTCATGGTTTTTTGACTCTTTCCTCCATGATTTCCACGATAAAGTTGTTAATCGATGTCCACATGAAGAACACCTCTTCCTTAAACACGCGTAGTTCCTCACGACCCTGAAAAGTATTTGCAACATTGACAGTTAGAGGTGTATGGTTCTGGCATTGGTCAAAGTGGTGGTCTTGGGTCAGCGGAGACATACCATGCTTAAGAGCCTCCTACTTTCAATGGGTAACGGACCACATGGTTATGATTGTTTGTTGCTAACTTTCTAGATTGTGTATCCATGGTGAGCTGAGATTTTGAATGAGTTTGATGAACAAGGTTGATGATATGGGATGGGTAGGTTTATGTGAAATTGTGAGAAGTAAATAAGTAGATGAAATGGGTAGGTTTGTGTGTACATGTGCGAAGTTAATACTCCTTTACATCACACAAGGAAAGTCAATCGAGTTTATCTCAAAGTAGCCTGACCCTATATTTGACAACACAAAAGTAGATTCAAACTAGGTTAGAAAGGGTGTGCGTTACTCTTGAAGTAAATTCTTCTACCAACTAGTATAGTGAAGCCAATACTCCTTCCAACTTATCTTCCATCATAGATATGGCACACCATTCAACTAAAAAATTAAAGAGAAACAATATGATTGGCAATGATACACACGTAGTGGTGTTGGATGACAACAACGAATCAACTAAAATGAGATGCACTGGCTGTTATATGGAAGTTAAAAATATGGCTAGTTTAACTTTTGAAGCAAAGCTACCTAGAGGAGAAAGTATGTGGTATTCCTGTTGGAGGCATGCTTACAAAGGCAGAGGTGTTGTTTCAGCTGGTGGGAACCATTAATTTGGGAATCTGGTATCCGAAGGATTCTGGTTTTGAAATAATAGCATTTTCAGACGCTGATCACGCAGGATGCTTAGATTCACGAAAAAGTACTTCAGGAGGTTTACAATTCCTTGGTGATAAATTGGTGTCATGGCAATCGAAGAAACAAGACTGTACATCGCTGTCCTCAACTGAAGCAGGATATGTAGCCATGTCTGCGTGTTGTGCTCAAGTCATTTGGATGAGAACACAACTCAAGGATTATGGTTATGTATTTGACAAAATCCCGGTGTACTGTGACAATCGAAGTGCTATTGCGATCTCGTGCAACACCGTTCAACACTCGAAGTCAAAGCACATCGATCTTCGATATCATTTCATCAAAGAGCATGTGGAAAAAGGTACCGTTGAATTATACTTTGTAGGTACAGAACACCAATTAGCGGATCTTCTCACTAAAGCCTTGGCTCCAGCAAGGTTTACTGATTTGATTCACCGGATTGGTATGAGGTGTTTGACTCCAGAAGAACTAGACGAACTTTTAATACATTCTTGAAAACATTCAAACACCAAAACCTCTTTTGTACATAAATTTTTCAAAATCAAAATATAAAAATATAAAATTCGATAAAATAAAAAAAAATATTCTTCTATCTTAATTTCTATCAAAAAAAAAAAAAAAAAAAAACCAAACATTGCAAGTACAAATCTTCCGCCAACACTTTGTTCCATCAAACCTTTCATCATTTTTCCTGAACAAGTGTTGAGGGGGAGAATGTAAATATTTTTCAGTTTTATAAAACCTTGTACTTGCATGTTACCAAAATTATGTTGTTTCTTCAGAAATGGTAGATACGTTTCTTGTTATATACTCTCCTCGGACTCAAATGTTTTAAAAATTTATCATTGAAAAAGTCGAGGGGGAGTATCGTCAAGTTTCTTTTCCAAAATATGTTTTGACTAACCAAAGTGGAAGTTATTGGGTCTTGGTTGAAAATGGTTGAGGTGAAGGGACTAATCTTTTCATTTTTGAAAATTCATTTTAACAAAACACCCCACCTAACTAAATTCAAATCATTTACTCCTAACATTAAATACTTCATCTACCAAGATCCACGACTAAGATTCAATCCATAAACCCGTGTTACAAATTCGAAATCTGTAAGTTGTAAAAGCTTTTAATCATGATTACAAATAATGGTTTTTAATTTCATTCAAATCCAACGGTTAAATCTTTACATATGGATGATTTTGAGTCTACACGTACGCATATGAACAAAGGATTTGTCTAAATATGTTTTTGATGAAATGGGTAGTGTCAAAACGTTCTAAAAACAATGTTATACCCATTTCATTCAACAAATTAAACCCGTAAACTCATTTTAATGATTTTTGAATTATTAGGGTTTATACTCGAATTGGGGGTTTACGCGTAAGAATGTCTTGCGTTGATTAGATGTTTAAGATAGGTTTAGAATAAGGTTATTTTCACTAAATCACCCTTGAATCCTACCTAGAAACAACAGAAATGAAGAATTGAAATTTTAGGGTTCTTGGTTTGAAGAACACGAATCTTTTGATTTGTTGGTCATTTTGTGTTAAAACCTGTTTAAACTTGTTCCTTTATCATCTAAGATAGTGCAGAAAAATCTTTGCTGATTTTCCAAGGTTAGAATTGTTATGCGTAATGTTAGGGTTTAGGGTTTTACTTATCTTACGCCTAAGCTTTTCTACGCGTAACTGCTATTATCATTGACATGTTTTGTGATCTTGCAAGTGTTAGGATTGTATTATAATCATGATTGTTATGTTTAAATTGTTACAGGTTTTCTACGCGTAAAGATCAAAATAAGGTGTTCATGGATTAAGCATATGGAACACCTTATGCGTAAAGGTTACGCATAAGAGCAATCTTACACGTAACACTTACGCATAAGGGTCTATAGTGGGACTACGCGTATCCTGGAAGGATATGCGTAAACTTGGATGTTTACGCCTAAGGGTTACTCTTACGAGTAAACCTTACGCGTAACTCCTTTGCCTAAGCTTACGCTTAAGCACATAAGCTACGGGTATGCTTTTACGCGTAAGAGACTCTTACACCTAAGGGTTACCCTTACGCTTAAGCTTACGCCTACGCATAAGGACCATTGTTTACGCATAAGCTAACAAGTTTACGCCTAAGCCAACTTGTCACTTTAATTTGCAATGTTACGCGTAATATACTTGTAACAAGTTACTCATAAGTCACAATAACCAAAATGTCACTCATAAGCTATAAAAGGATAAAATTTTGTGTGATTAAGTGGAATTTGGACATTAAAATTCATAATTAACATACTCACGTAACTTATCACTTCAACTTCGGACTATTGGACTAAATGTGACTTTGGACTCGTAACATTCATAAACATGACAACTTCAATAAAAAATTGGACAATAAAATCAATCTTAGATTAACATAATATCTTTCGATATGTTGGTTCTTTTGTCTCAATACCTTTCAGATCACGAAATGGACGTCAACATGGAAAGTCTCAATGCCTCCAATGAACTCACAATGGAAGATATCTTCCCAACGGATTATCACAAAACAATTGGAAAGAACAACCTCAGAGTTGACTTTGAAAACTTCATCTGCTCAGAATCATCCTACAGAGTAGCTGTGAACATTCTCAAGAATCATCCCTATCGTCTTATGCTGTCTAAATCGGCTACAGTACCAGAGATCTACATCTATCAGTTCTGGCACACTATGGAGAAAATCGATGGTCAAGATGCAGTCAAAGTGACCCTTGGCACCAAGGAAGTCACAATTACGGTAGCGGATCTCTGAACTATTCTTCTTCTTCCAGCCATTCAGTCTACCGATCACGTTCCAACTCCTACTGAAGAGGCAGTAATGCAATTTATGGTTGACATCGGTTACGACGAAGCTGCTGGCATCATCACTAAACACTCCAGTGTTGATCACAAGAACATCCCTCAGCCCTGGAGGACTCTCTACATCATGATCGCCAAGTCTGTATCTGGAAGAGATAGCGGTCATGAACACCCTAAGCTAATGCACCTTCAAACATTTTGGGGGATGGTCAACATGAAACACATTGACTATGCAAGCTTGATATGGGAAGACATGATGCAAAATCATAAGAAGCCTAGTTTCAAAATCTCTTTCATCAGATACACAAAGTTGCTCATCCACAATCAACTCGGGAAGCACTTGGACATCTCGATGAGAATCAATGACCCCAAGACTCACTCAATGCTATATGAGCCGACCTTGAATACTGTCAGATTTAAAGACTCCTCTACACGTAAACAAGGTGCGGAATTGCTTGACTGCTTGATTACTGATGCAATCAAGGCTCTTCCCTCATACCATCGATACAAAGAAGCAGTGAGTGCTCGGAAAGTCGGGTTTATGGATGAGAAAACTACTTCAGTGACTACTACTAGGGCTAGAAGATCTGGAAGCACTGGAAGTACTGTGAGCACTACCAAGTACAAGAAAAGGCATCCAACCTTTAAGAAAAGAGTCCCAGCTCAGATCGTTCATTCTCAAGTTAAACCAGAACCAACTCCACAAGACGACGACTTTGAAACTGAGTCAGATGAGGTGACTTACTACTCTGAATCGCAACAAGATGACTTATCTACTCAAAAGTCAGAGGACAAACCCACAAGTCCCCCATCCGACAAAGGAAAGAAGCCAGTGGCAGAAGAAGAGGAAGAAGAATCAGATGAAGAAAATGATCCGAAAGATGAAGACAGAGAATACCAGAAAACTCTGAAACGACTAAGGATAGAGCAAGCTGCCAAATATTTTGAAGCTCAACAGATGACATGCCTTGGAGGTTCCAGCGGTGGTGTTCCTATTACACCAGTTCTTGATGCGGTTATTCAACCCGATAAGAGAACTGGTGCTACCACCAAGGAATCTACAGAGCAAAAGCAGCAGGAGTATTAAGAGAAGTTTGACTTTGAAGAAGATGAGCAAGAAACTACTGAGATGATAACTGATAAAGATGTGTAAAAAGCGGAAAAAGAAAGGGCTGCTGAAGAAGCACGTGCTAAAGAGGAGATTGCTAAGAAGGAAGAAGAAGAAAGGATCAGAATTGAAATAGATAGCTACCTCTAAGAAAATCCTGAACACAATCCTGAGCAACCCTCAGAGCAACCCCATGATTCCTCCACAACTGAAACATCATCCCACTCATCACCACCACCATCAAAAGAAAAAACAACAAAATCATCATCCAAGTCAATCAAGAAAACTGCAGACACATAGGCGTCTCGTACCAAAGCTAAGATCCAAAAAGCCGTGCATCAAGCAAGAAAACGTAAACAAAGTCTTATAGACCAAAAATTGAACATGCTAGCTGACAGGGTCAATGAACTTGGTAAAGAGATGAACATGTTCATAGAGGAGAAAGATCAGATAAAGTTATTCCTCAACAAAGACGTTCAAGGAGAAATGGACGAGAAGATTAAGGACTACACTCATCAGTTTCTTCTCCAATATGTCCCTGGAATAACTAAAGACATGTTCTCAAAACAATTCTACCCAACATTGAGAACACTGATCAGACAAACAATTATGACAACACCGGTGACGATGCAAACTCGACCAGTCCCGCCTCCTCATGTCACTGAAACTGATCTTCTATCACAGTTGATAACTCAGATGTCTGATCGATCTTCCACACTCACATCTGATGAATTGAAGTTTCTTAAGGTACTCCTTGCTCATCAACTGAAGACAACATGCAAGGAAGCAGCTGGTCTAGAAAAGCGTCTAAGAGATGATGATGACACGGACAAAGACCCGAATGCCAAACGTTAAAAGAAAACTGGCGAGTCTTTATCATCCATACCACCACCACAGCCAAAGACCACCACCACATCAACTACTCAGGCTTTTCAGCAACCTCCTTCATCTGATAGACCTATAATGAGTCTCCATCACCACTGGAGAAAACTGGTGACTACTTTACCTATACCGGTGGTGAAGACAAAGAAAATCCTGAGCCCCAACAACAACCATCACCTCCACCATCAACTAAGCAACAACCGGAATCATCCTCCAAACCGAAGAAAAAGAAATCAAGCTCGGTCGTCTCCTGGTTAGACGAAGATGACACAGAAGAGTATGACTGGTTTAGTAATTTAGTTGATGCAACGCCTCGATTACTGGAAGGTCAAGAACTGGTAGATGGTCGTACTATGGAGTAAGTTAAGATTATCCAGGACCAGTTTAAAGTCAAGAAGATGACTAAAGGGGAATTACGCAGGATCAAGAATGACCCGTTCCAATTGTTGAAAGATAGATCCAGCAGTTCTATTGAAGTCGAATATCATCTCGACAACATTGCACGAGCCATGTCTAATAACATTGACTGGCTAAACCCCGAGTCGAACATCGACGTGTCAAGAAGGGATAACACTCCATACTACACCAATTGGACAAAACCACTACCAACCATTGGCCGACCTGAGCAACCTAAAATTCCTTACCACTTCTTCTTTAACAACGACCTCGAGTTTCTTCAGCATGGAAGTAGCATAAGCAATAAGTATGCTACATCACTAACCTTCAACATACCAGCTGCAATCTTCTCTACCAATGCTGCCATTGAGGAAGAGGCCACCAAAATGTTCGTTGACAAAGTGGTGGACTATGATCTTTGTTAATACAAATAAGCCGTAAAAACGTTTATTTATATTTTACGATCTTCTAATGTTTTGTCGATAACAAACGTAAAATCATTTTAACGAAACAAATAAAATACGCAAATGGTTTGAACTAATAGTTTCTAACATATTCACATTTTCAAATAAAACACTAAAACAAGTATAAGTGATTTTATGATTTAATATTACATATGTACAACAACTAGTGTTTACATATTTGGGTAAAATATACACATAACTAGTATGTAGTATATTGGGTAATATAAATGGGTAAAAACTTAAGTATCATAACCCATTGGGCAAATACATTGAATGTAGTTGGGTACAACCCAAAGCCCATGACCCATAACCCATTGCATGACATCATGCTTATATCATACATGGATAGTATCCATAACCCATGGATCAACCCATACCCAAGTGACTAAGTGCATTGCACTCAAGAGATACATTGTATCTAGCCAAAGATCCATGGATCAACCCATGACCCATGACCCATAACCAAAATACCCATAGGTAAAAGGGAGCGTCCCATGGATCCCTAGCTTTACGCTAGACGGATCCCTTGTGGAAGGGATCCGTGGGATCCGGGGAACAGTAGATTTTTTCCTCTATAAATAGTGAGCCATTTCTTCATTGTTTCTCACCCCTTTCTAACATAAACTCTCTAACCTCAGATCCAAGGGATCTATATTTGTAGTTTTGTTTTTGTGTGATCTTCTAGGTTCCTCTTAAAGGCGAGATCACCACCTTTGAAGTCAAGCAAGCTCAAGTCCATGAGTTGCCATGCTTCCTCATCATCAAGACTACTAGAGTCTTCTTGTCGATGATTGTTTATCTTTTCCTAAGAAGTGTTGAAGACATTTGTGAAAGGTGTCTCAAGTGTCAAGACGAAGATATTAGTGAAGGGTATCTATCGTCCACATCATTAGCACTTAGTGATAGGTGCTTAGAAGTCAAGACAAGAAGCATTAGTGAAAGGTGCTTAGAAGTCAAGACACAAGACATTAGTGAAGGGTGTCTTGAAGATCTAGTTAAAGGCATTAGTGAAAGGTGCCTTAGATGTACATTCGATATGGTGTGTTTCGAAGTATAAGATAGATTAGTACTAGATCCAAGGATATTGATATCCTTGATGATGTTGTAGAAAGGAGTTGATCTCCTTTGGGATTAGTTGTTGGTGTAGTGTTGGGTAGTAGTTCCTCCATTGCAATGGAGCTAGGTGCTTAGCCTAGTACCTAATAAAGGGTAGGCGACGTTGTGTAGGTGTGGTTCACCTTGGTGTGAAAGAACTAGGTACTTAGCCTAGTACCTTATAAAGGGTAGGCGACGTTGTGTAGGTGTGGTTCACCTTGGAGTGAAAGAACTCGGTGTGTTAGGAATTGGAAATTCCATGTTAAAGTGTCGGTCACCCCAATAATGGTCTAGCATATGTTAGCTCGTAGATTTGTCGTTGTTTACGTTATTTAATAGTTATTAGTTTAGTTTAGCGTAGTGTAACACCGTGGGGGAAGGACGGGTCTTTACCCACTGTATAACTGATCCACAGGCCGATAGGAGGTCGTTGTGTCTGTAAGTATAAATACCCCTTCCATCCATGGAAGGGGTGGAGCTTCTCAATCTAACATTCTACAATTTGTGAACCAAGTATCTAGCAAGAAACTCCCTCTCTTCTACTTTCTCTCTCTAATGGCAAACATGTATTTTGATCATCCAAGACCACCCGAATCATCAACACAATAAATATATCGATCCTTCAATTGGTACCAGAGCCATGGTTATTGTGTTGTGTTGATTTGTTGTGGTTTTTTGTACATGGGTAAATCTGTTTTGTATGCTTATTGGCAAGTAAATCACTTTGGTTTATTAGTTTGGTATAACTATTTAAATGTTTTGGTTCATACATGCTTGTCTTGTGTCTTGTTTGTCCAAACAGTATTAATACTACATGACTTTTGAAGGTATCTGTGTCATATTTTATGGTCAAACAGTATTCTAGAGTCATAGTTTGAAGATAAATATTATTGTCCAAACATTATTTTATAGTCATATGGTCAGATTTTAAAGTCCAAACAGTGGTCAAATGGGTCAAAGGATGCAATTTTATGAATGTTTTCTGGGTTTCTATTAGCTGGTCGGGAAAACTCATCGGAAAATATCATAATTCTTGCTAGCGACTTGTCACTAACCAGTCCAGATTCAATGTATTTTTCTTAGCGACTTGTCTTTACAAGTCGTAGCGAGTTGGGTTAGCGAGTTGGGTTAGCGAGTTGGGTCATGTCTAATAGATGTAGCGACTTGTCTGAACTTGATAGAAAAAGAATAGATGATGAATGAGAAAACTTTGACTCAAACCACATACCAAAGACCACAATAACATAAACCATAACATCAAGATTCACGACTCAAACACTATATTAAACCATTACAAGACTCATCACAGATCGTTCTTTTTGGAACTCAAAACTGTTGGTAACGCAAGATCTCATATCTCATCAAGGGTTTGTAAAATATTTCTCAAGACCTTTATTAGATCCAAACAACCCTTATAATGATTTCATCACTGATCTTGACTCACATATATTCGAAATTAGAAAAACATAAAGATCTCAGAATATTTCGTGTCCCAAACTAATACATCAAGACCATAATGGGTCGATAAACACGAGATACTTTCATCACAGATCCATAAAAAATTCATTTCAAGAAGTAGCAAAGATCTCAGTGTTGTTTAAACCCTCACATACATCTCTGTATCAAATCATTTAGGTGTGTAAACAAATCGTCATTGATCTTTTGTTCAAAGCATATACTTCGACGTAATATTAGACTCACAAAGAAAGATCAAAACTTTATCAGTTTAATATTTTCTTTTCGGTCTGATTTTTATTTGAAGCTTTAAAATCATGTGCTCTTTGAATTTACAAGAATAGAGAAATAACATGTACGTTATTCTCTTATTCTTTCAATCGGTCAAAAAAGGAGAAAACGTAATACACATTAAAAGTTAACCTACCTTTGATCCCGATTCGATGATCTCATGGCTGTCACAACTCATCTCACACCATCCCTGTGGCGAATCTTAGTCCTTCGAATCAAAGACCTTCATGCCATCCCTGTGGCGAGGTCAATTAATTGGGAATTGATCGATTGTGATATTGATGATAGAGGGGTTTTTATTTGTGACTGTGTTGTGATTCAGATGCAAGAAAGGAGAGAGGCGGTTTTTTTTAGAGTGGTTTTAGGGTTTGATAAGTGACCGAGTTTTGTGAGAGACGGAGGAAATAATATGTGTGAGATTAGGGTATGGATGTGTGAGTTATGCTGTTAAATACCCTAAATATTAGGGATTGTATTAAAGGGTTGGACCTGTTTGACCTTGGGCCGCAAATGGACCAGGTTGAATAAATGGATCGGGGCATTCATTTCTGAAATGGGCCTATGCGTTTTTTTTGATTTTGTGGTCTTAGTAGTTTTTACATATTGTACGCTTGGATAAAAATGTGTACACAATTTTTGGATAGTTTTGGGTTCTAACGATTTTAAATGGACGTGGACTCGTGACTTGTCTTGGGAATATAGATTAATGTGATAGATGGACCGAGTCGAGTTGTGCTTAATTGGATCGTGTCGTGTTGATACATGCTCGAGAATTTAAATTTATGGCAGATGATAATTTATGGGCTACGAGTTATTTAAGATGTGATGAAGAGATTTGATGTTGATGAGATCTGTTGATGAGCCTTGATTATTCAAAGCGACTTGAGACTTAATGCAAGTTGATGATGAGATTTCTTATGTTATGGGGTTTGATACTTTGGTGTATACTTTTTCACGGATAATAATTGAACAATGTTGACTATGGGGTTGCTTGGACGATATTTCTTATTTGAAATTGAAGTGAGGCTTACTGGGCGTGTTTACTTATTTCGTCTTCTTTCTTTCTACCCTTCCGCGAAGATGACTTGTTTGGGCGTTTACAGAAGGTGCTAAAGACTTGGTTATTTAATTACGGTTGTGATTCTTTCTCGTTTAACCCACAACGTAACTATCACTTCGGTGTCTCACTCAGTTGAGAATGTCAAGAGGTTTTGTACACTGGGTACACCGTTTCTTCTTCACAAGGATTAGTACAAGTTTAAGTAACAAATCTAGGGAATTTCACTTCATGATCAAGTTTGACATATCGGGTTTACTTCACCAAGTGGTCACAGCAACAGCCGACAGAATACGTAAATGATGTGTTTACCAATGTGTTTACTGGATGGTGGATGATATTGTTGATGTTGGATAATGAACCGTTGATGAACCGCTGCATGTTCCCCTAAAACAGATATTCACCGAAACCAAAGTTGTCATAACACATTCGAGCTGACATTGTTTACGGTTTTGTCTTGATCTTGTAAAATCCCGCGAAAGAATCTATTTCTCGGTTTAAATCATAGACTTGTAAAATCCCGTGACAATGGAAACATCCTGGTAATTGTAAAGTGCATTTCCGGATCTATCTTACGGTTTATTCTTGGTTTTGTAAAATCCCGCGAAAGAAACTATTTCTCGGTTTAAACCATAGAGTTGTAAAATCCTGTAATGATGGAACCATCTTGGAGAAAGGAAAGTGTATTTTGGGATCTTATCTGATGCTGGTGCTACGGTTTCTACTTCAAAGAAGGGATAAAAGGGTGTACTTCATTAATCGGGTGATTGCTTGGATATTCTTCATGGTAGTTTGGTTATTACATGGTTTTACAGGGTTATGTGTTTTTAACCATGGTGAAGATGAAAACCATTATCATAGTTCACTTAAAACGTCAAAGAAGGCTAGATTTGAGCTTTTAATCAGAAGATGTGACAACGAGGTTAATTCACTATTATTTATTTGAGGTTGAAGTGAAATATCACGAGCAAGTGTACTTAGTATCTGAAGGTATCGGGGATGGATGGATGAAGATTCTTCATGATCCTTGTTCGAGCTTATTATCAAATAACGAAGACTTGGAAATCTAGTTATTGTTGGGTGACTTTTACCTTTTCTTTTACCACTTGGGGGAATTGGGCTCTTATCACCGCAAAATAACTATCACTTTAAGGAGTTACGTTGTAGCGCTCAGTGTCACATTCAATTGTGGATTTTCATGAGGTGATGTACGTCTATTACTTGATGGTTGGTTGGATGAAGAGTATAGAGTACTTAGAGATTCAATGGAGGATGAAGTCTCGGCACCGCTCTTTGTTACATATGTGCAAGTTTAATTCACGAGTTCGGGTTAGTTTACTTCAGGGTCAAATTCATTATATTGGGTTTTCTCCATCAGCTGTCACGACAAAGTGCCTACTGAATGATAATGGAGTGATTACAAGTTTTGCCAAGAGAGTTGAAAAAAGAGAGATTTATGACGTATGAACACAACAGTTCATGCCTCGTTCTCCAAAGAAAAGAAAAGTGTACGTCTCAGTGCGCTTTATCTTCTGAAGAAGAGAAATCTTCTTATGACGTATGAACACAACAGTTCATGCCTCGTTCTCCAAAGAAAAGAAAAGTGTACGTCTCAGTGCGCTTTATCTTCTGAAGAAGAGAAATCTTCTTATGACGTATGAACACAACAGTTCATGCCTCGTTGTCTAAAGAAAAGAAATGTGTACGCTTCAGTGCGCATTATCTTTGCAAGAAGAGAAATCTTCTTATTTATGACCATTCTCATCAACATGCTTCATGCTTTTTCCATGCGCTTCAGTCATTAAGTGAACCGGGCTACTGTTGATTGTTTTCTTATTCCACTTGCTCAACTATAATGAAGATGGCGACATCATGTGCTAATTTTGCGGAGGAGAAGTGTGAATAGACTACATTTGGACGATTTTCACTTGTGTAATCAAGAATGGCATCTCCGTATGCAATTCTTGAGGGGGAGAAGAAGTGTGATAATTCTGCATGGTTGATTGACATATGAGAATATATGGTCATGCGGCTCCTAACTCATGTAAGAACCGAGCTTCTTCTTATCGGGTCACCTTTACATGGAGTTTCTTCTCAGAGCTGTTGGTTGACATCTTCTCACAGACTAATGAGTTTAACGACAAAGTGCTTCCAGTTAATGCTTCACGTATACTTCGACGTGATGATTCCGGGCAACCTTCTGTTCTTGTTTGATGTGATTGTTTGTTTGGTGTTACCATTTCGTGTGTTTGCTGCGGGCTGATTGCTGATTTCCTTGATGAACATCTTTCTGTTCTTGTTTGATTGGGAGAAATTTTAGTTAAGGGGATTTGCAAGATATAAGTTAATTAGGATGCTTTCTGGTGATGTTCTTGTTTTTCTTGTGAGATGAAGATGTTAACTATCTATTCCCCAACTGGACAATCTTGAAGAAGGTCGAGTCTACAGTCTGTTCTACATTTTCTGCTACATGTTAGAAGACTAAAAGACGAATTGCATTTAACGATCTAAAGACTTCTTCTTAATTCAAGCACTCATGATAAAGATTGTCGGTTTAAGGGAGAGCACTAATTGGGGGAGAGTGATATGTCGAATTTAATCCCCAATTAGACTTGCTCACATTCTTCAGCAAATTTATTCCCACAAGACTTCAAGCGATCTTCTCAATAGATTTCATGTATTGGGCTTATAATATGTTGCTGATTCTGAAGTGTCAAAACCAACAAGGGGGAAGGAGACTTACATCTAAACACAAAGCGATTAAACTTGATGAACTTAATACTTCTAAGTAACTGAAGATATCCCGGGAAGACAAATGTTATTACCGCAGTGAAACTCAAGGTTTGACCCATGGCGAGTAAACTTGATGAGCTTAATACTTCTAAGTGATTGAAGATATCTCGAGAAAACAAATGTCATGACCGCAGAGAAACTCAAGGTTTTACTCATCAAGGCTTTCTGTGTTATTATTCCAACGACGTGGGGTAAGTGATGTAAGAGAAAGTTTCTGAAGATAAAAAGAGGTACACAAGTGTGTGATGATTTCGATGTTATCGCAATCATCAGGGGAGAGAGGATTGTGTACATTGGGGACGCTCAACTATTTCACTTGAGTGCTTAATCAGTGATTCAAAGATATAATCACTTATTCCGGAGTTGACATCCGCAGAGATTGTCATCCGCATAGATAATCAGTGATTCGGCCTACTTCTTCAATGTTATCGGTTATTCTCTTTTTGGGCATTCAGGTACTTCGGGTTCTTGAGCTTCATACACTTTCTTTGGGGGAGAGAAAAGTATACATTGGGGTTATTCTTTGGCTATTGGACTTAATCTGGTACTTCGATGGTATAAGTTTCTTTGTCTTCGGGTATGTGTATTCGGGTTCGTGAGCTCTAGTCTAAGAGACTGACTGCATCAATTCATCTACTTGGGGGAAGTGGTCTCTTGACAACTCGTTGGGGATGCATTGCTTCAGACTTCAGTGGTTATGAAATATGAGAAGAAATTTAAAGAGTGGGATGATACGTTGCTGTTCTTGTTGATGATATAACCCCGAACGAAGAATCTCGATTTTCGTTCTTAAAAGGAGCAGCGGGATCTATGATAATGGTGTGCTTCTCTGTGCACATGGCTAAGGCAAGCTTGAAATAGAGCTTCGATTCTGCTCAGCTAAAGGATTCTAATTTTGGGGGGAAGCTACCAAAGTCTCACTTTCAAATGGTTCAATTTCTCTCTTCGATTCAAGAGCCTTGGAAGCTTTGGTGGTGGAAGTTTAAGAGATGACGAACTCTATCTTCTACGACGTGCTGTTCGATATCCTTATCTCGGTACTCGTATCATCATTCTCTCAAACTATATCATCTTCTCTATCTTTGTAAATACTTATTAAAAACAAAATACAAAAATAGAAAACCAACAAAAGAAAATAGAAAAATGTAAAACCTTCAAAAATGCATAAAAATCAGAAAATTTCAAAAATAAAATAAAATATATATATATATATATATATATACCAAAAAAAATATATATAAGACATGTCTTCTGGTATCGATAACATCTACGGTCTTAGAAATGTCATTCAATAATGGCACGGGACCATAGATGAAGTTCGACCAAGAGGTGTAAATATTGTTTTTCAAAACATGTCACAAACTATGGCTTGCAGTTACTTCAGACTGTGACCCATGCTTAAAACTATGGCTTGCTATTATTTCAGATAGCAACCCATTTTTCAAGAAAAGAAAGTGCTACGCTAAACAAATTTTGAAAATATTTCGTGCACTTATCCTAAACAAAATGAGGAAAGTATGTCGAAGGACTGCTGTTCCTACACAAATGTTTTTCCGTCTAAAATTCTTCAGAAAAATATTTGTTGTATTTCAAAATGGTGGTAAATGAGTTGCTTTAAAATCAATCAGTTTCAGAGTTTTTATTAAAATTGAAAACTCAATCAATGACTTCAGAGCTTTTAAAAAAAAATTTCAGAAAAATAAGTCATTGATTGAGGGGGAGAATGTTTTCAAATCTATATCATCTAACGAGATTATCTAATTATCCTGTACGCTTAATTGAAAATGAATTTAATCTACGTTGAAGGACTAGGTGCCTAGGATATGATTATTAGGATTAGATGATTAGAGTTTGATAAACACATTATTCCCATGTCATATATGATCTGATTGATTTGTTGAATTGACTTTTATTAGTCGATTGCTGTTTGGGTGATGTCGGCCACCATATATCTGTATGTGTGTTCACTAACGTATGCATGTATATTGGTATAAAAGAATGTTCCCGATCCGGATCCCACAATTGAAGATGATTGGATGCCGAAAGGAAAGGGTAACTATATCTTGGGTTGACAAATGAAGAAACGGAGCTTAATTGGACTTCTATGGAGAGTTGGCATAAATGCAACGTAAGAGGTCTCACTGCATCAGCAGATGGTTTTCTTCTAAGTGATTGAAGAAACGGAGCTTAATTTGACCTCAATTGGCATTCAAAATGCAACGTAAGAAGAAGTCTCACTGCATCAGCAGATGGTTTTTCTTCCAAACCCTACAGCAACAAAAACGGAAGCTTCTCATCCACCTAACGTATCTTTGTGCAGGGATAATAGTGATGATACCATTTTTCTAAAACTTTGAATAATATTGTTTTTGAAAATGGAAAAATATTGTTTTTGAAAATAAATTGGACTAAATTTTGAAAATCACCAGACTTCTTTTTATCAAAACCTATGTCACTCAATTATCGACTTCGGTCATCGATTGAGGGGGAGAGTGATTTAAAATATAATTTTTTCAAACAATATTTCTTCATAAAAGTTCCGGTTTGTACGTTAAAATGTGGTGATCTAAAGATTTAATGTTATGTCATGGTATGATTTTTATTTAGAATCAAGGTCTTTCAAAATGAAATTCTTTCTGTTCTTGTTTGATTGTGAAACTGTTTTATTTTACTTAAAGATCTCTTAAAACAATCATACCTGACACTAACAATCTTTAATGTCTCAAAATGGACCTTATCTGTCATTTTTCAAAATCAAATCTTGCCACTTCTTTCCCCAAAATTTTCTAAATTATTTAAATCTTTTGGGATCACAAATCTCAAAATGGTTTGAAATCTTTGATCGGGTGAGAGATCGTGATTTAAATCTTAAAACTATTCTAAATGGAATTGATTTTAGTCCTTCAAAGGCACTCCTGCCTCCATGTGCCAAACGATTGCAATATACATAATGCACATGTTGAGGGGGAGCATTTATCCAAAAAACAAGATGAGTTTTTAAATCAGGCACATTTTCTCCCATGTTTTCTAAACCTTATTAAATCACTTGGGATCCAAAATCTCAAAGGGTTTGATATTTTTGATCGGGGGAGAATTTGTGATTTAATAATGAAATTTGATAAAAGGTGATCATTTTGATTCAAATGTGCATGCTGCTCTCCCTTGTGTGCTAAACGCTTTCGAATTTCGAAGCACATATTGAGGGGGAGCATTTTAAAAGAAAATAAACTATCGATGTACAAAAGATTTTATGTTTTAACATAAAGTACCTTGATTGAGTTTTCAAATGGTTTTCTTAATGGATTTTGTGATCGTGGATGTACTTCAAAAGAACTCTTTCCTCTATGTGATAAAATGATTTCACTTATCCTATGCACATATTGAGGGGGAGAATTTTACCATGAAAATCGAATGACTTTTTCGTATGAAAATTGTGATCAAAGAAAATATTTCAAAGTCCTCTTGCCTCTATGTGCTAAACAATTTCTAAATCATATGCATATGTTGAGGGGGAGGTTTTCTAAATGATCAAAACTATTAAGGTACAAAATGCTTTGATCTCGTATCACAAGTACCTTGATTGTTTTTCCAAATGATTTTTCAATTGGTTTCAAGGAAGAATGAACAATACCAAAAGACCGACCAATTTACTTTATGCATGGAGTTATAAGGATGGTTAGGTTAGGTATTCGTTCCCACGATCCAGCCAGAACCAGAGGGATCTACCCAGGGACAATCCACTAGTTAGTGTAGAGTCCGTAGGTATGATGAAAAAAGGAGAAAAATGAGAATATGGGAAGAGTGCGGACTGAGACAGAGCTAGTACTGGAATAAACCCAACAAGGTTCTAGTTATGAAGTCTCGGTAAGCACTGAAGGGGTTGAAGAATGAAAAAGAAATGAAATGAGAAAAGGGTGAAAAGAAATAGCCCTCCAATAATTCAACCTTAGGGCAGTAACCGGGTTCAATACATATGCTACTGGTGGTTACTAAGGTAACACTGGTATTGAAGACAAGACGTTATGGACCCAGTGACGCACTGCACTAAACTTCCCAAGCTACTCAAGTTCCTCTTAAAAGGGCTTGTTTCATTCTCACAGGGAACCGACATTATCTATCGACTTTCTCTTAGAGATTGTTGATATTGAAGAAGGAGACCCTCTCCCTAGTCTCCGACATAGGAAATCAAATGTGCACTATTGAGTCTAGAGCCAAGAGATCATCCACAATATCTCATTAGGACACCAAATTAATGAAGACTCACTGTTTCACACAATGTGGAAAGTGAGAATATATTTAAGAGTCCTACGCATTATCCTTGTGGTATTGCCAGAACATCCGAGTGATATGTAAAGTATTCACGATGAAGAAGGAAATCCTTCTAGAGCCAACATCATACAAGCTCTTGGTGGGTGTCATGTGGGATCTTCTCGTAAGATCAAGCTTGTGACAACTGGATAGAAACGATGGGGAGATTCAATCTTGAATCAACCTTGGTCCAGGATTGGAATTGACGAATACTTTTGGAAAAACCGTTCGATGTGCAAACCTTCTTTTCACTAGCACGTCGAATGTGTATTCATGTTTTCAAACACAAAAAGTATCTCTGATTGAAAAAATACTTTTGGAAAAACCGTTCGATGTGCGAATCTCTTCTTTTATCTAGCACATCCAATGTGTACTCATTTCAAATACAAAAAGTATTTATGATTGAAAATTGATCTTTCTCATAAAACCTTCGTCGTATTGCAAAACTCTTTCTTCAAGCAATACGCGATTGTTTTTCAAATCAATTTTTCATCAATCAGTGAAACTCAATTCGCTGGTTCACTCACTTCGTGTTGTCTTCTTTGAGA
Organism: Chrysanthemum seticuspe; assembly: GCA_019973895.1. Lineage (NCBI taxonomy): Eukaryota > Viridiplantae > Streptophyta > Magnoliopsida > Asterales > Asteraceae > Chrysanthemum > Chrysanthemum seticuspe. Next base: position 39,996,526 of record BPTQ01000008.1, read on the forward strand.
CATTCCGGTTTGAGAACGGCTAGAGCAGCTGCGAAACCCTGTCAAGGAGATTCCTCAGAATTTTACCTGATCACAGGCAATACTTGTACTGATCAACGGGGAACCGTGGGCCGTGTACCTCAATTCGACGAAAGTGATCAAAGACACTTTCATGTGTTTTATTGCTAACTGTTGTTTGCAGGTACATTTGGACGGTTGCAGCTGATCAGAATTGAGTGGTCAATCCAAAGCCGCATGCTCACAGCATCCACACTTAATTTGAAGAAATCATGACTGGTGCATATCTACATAAACTGGCTCTGATATTTCATACTATGCTTCTGCTTCGCTGCTGCAAATATCATGAACCAGTAAGGCTTCCGCTACTCTGATGGAAAGATGTCATGATTCAAAAGTGTGAGCATGACGGTCCGAAAGTCACAACTTCACATGATGGCAACACAACTATGGATGATCCAGAGAGATTTACTATGGCTGATGATCTTAATGAAAGCTCGAAGATCATCAAAGATGTGGATCAGTTTTATGGCCTCCAGTTAAAGTACAAATCAACGCGGACTTTAAAGAATCGCTACTTAAGCACAAAGATAGAGGAAATGAAGAATTCAAGTCTACGAGCTCAAGAACGAAGTCAAAGATAGAATGCTAGGAAGCAAAATGTATTTCATGGGGTGACCTCCCTTAGGGGGAGATTGTTAGGAATTGGAAATTCCATGTTAAAGTGTCGGTCACCCCAATAATGGTCTAGCATATGTTAGCTCGTAGATTTGTCGTTGTTTACGTTATTTAATAGTTATTAGTTTAGTTTAGCGTAGTGTAACACCGTGGAGGAAGGACGGGTCTTTACCCACTATATACCTGATCCACAGGCCGATAGGAGGTCGTTGTGTCTGTAAGTATAAATACCCCTTCCATCCATGGAAGGGGTGGAGCTTCTCAATCTAACATTCTACAATTTGTGAACCAAGTCTTTAGCAAGAAACTCCCTCTCTTCTACTTTCTCTCTCTAATGGCAAACATGTATTTTAATCATCCAAGACCACCCGAATCATCAACACAATAAATATATCGATCCTTCACGGTGGTTAGCCTATCACCGAAAAAAGGGTAGGTGACGTTGTGAAGGCTTCTCCGCCATTAGGAGATTGGTGTAGTAATTACGAACTCTCGAGTATGTGACTCGGGGAGTGGAGTAGGGCAAGGAAGGTGTCCTTGTAGCCGAACAACTATAAATACTCGCGTTGTGGTTTTGTGCTTCTTACTCTTATCTTTTCATTACATACCTTTATATGCTTGTTTATCAACATCCAACACACACGTCCAAATAGATTGACATAAGTCGATCTAAATAGTCTAAAAGGAAGTTTTAATTGGCAAAACTATTCAACCCCCCCTTCTAGTTTTCCACAATTGGCATCAGAGCTTCGTTACCAAGTTTCCTAAAGTATATTGTACTTTAAAAACTTGATACGATCCATGGTTAATTGAAAACTACAAAGAAAGTTTTTCATAAAACAAACACCATTACTTTTAAAACTATTTGTTTGGATGTTGATTTGATAACAACATTTTTTATTCACTGTTTCATTTAATTGACTAATCCTCTTTGTCATGTTGATTAGTCAAAGCTCACATCTATCAAGCCATAGGATTTGCTTGATAATAAAGATTACCTTCCCTAAGAAGGTATCTTAAGCATAAAGGAGCTGGAATTGTCTTCTGACACTTGCTGTGTCATTTGTAAAGACATTCCAAAGTGCATTTGATGTATGACTTTCCACTTATCTCTAAATGATATTAGTTTAATAAAGAAGTGTGATTACTTAGGTATTTACTTGAGTAGATTTCGTGTATACACATGTTTTACATGTAGCTTCATTAGGAAGCTTTTTCTCACATACGTGTCACCCTTTCGTCTAAAAATCATGGTTTATAAAATTTGTGTTTTTGTCTCATTTAATCCAAAAATCATATCTTTCAATAATAAAACAAAACACAAATCTCAAAAATTTCTCCTTCCCCATAAATAAACCCACCGTCTTCCATTCAATCAAATCCTTACTTTTTCAAATCTTCCAATTTCAAAAATTTCCTCTCATTCAAAACTTCATCTTCCTCTCCATTTCATCCCAACCGAAACCAAGAAGGATCATCTTCAACATGGTTTACATCGCCCTCGTGCTCATCGTCTTAACACTCATCGCACTTGTGTTCCCTATGATGAAGTTCACATACGGAGACATTTACTTTGTGTTGTTAATCTACATTGGGGTTATATACCCAATCCTTTGTATCATTCTAAGTATTGAAATGAAATATTATTAATAGTCTAGTTTATCTAGGTTATTATTATCATAATGTGTTTGTCATTTGTTTTGTTTCATATGTTTCATACTCTTTCGTGATACATTAGAAGTCATGTATGCATGCTAAAAGAAAATGTAGGCTAAATCACATATCTTGGTACAAAAGTGTAAAACCTATGTTTTTATCAAATCTGTTTCTGTTACTACAGATCTACGGATCCCGGAAGATTTACTAGCCGGATCCCTTTTTTTAAGGAACCGTGGGATCCGTCCTACTGGAAAACAGTTTTCATGCAAAATAAAAACCACTTTCTCTCTAAAAGAAATATTCCACTAGAATGTCAAAACCATAAGTGAGTTAAGTGTCATTGTTGTTAAAAAAACATTGTTAATAAAAATCTAGTAAAAACATTAGATAATCATAGGTTGAACACAAACACCACTTTCTTTTAACTCTTCATTTCTATAGGTTCAACTATGACGCATGAATACGAGTTTGATTTTTCACTCACTAGCGTCTACTCTCCGAACATCTCCCTTGAACCCAACACACCTGGCATTCATGTCCGTGGGTTCAATAACCTCGAAAACCGTCACTTCCATGAAGGACATATTGTAGACACCTCTCTACAACTCAAAGAAGGTACCAATACCTCCTTCCGAGCCATAGGACTAGAATGTCTTCTTGAAATAAATGAGAAGATATGTCCAAGGTTCATAATGGAATTCTTCCGTCAAGTTGAACTCGTTCGTAACGAGGATCGCTCTCTATCTCTTTGGTTTTATATCAAAAACCAAAAGTTCACTTTAACCCTTGGGCATTTTGCTCACATCCTCCGAATTCCAAATCATGGACAATGTGCCTTCACGGAAGATTGGTCACTTGATTCTCTCTTCAACTTTCATGAAGAAAATAGTCCATATTGTTCTCACATACCCTTCCCGGAAGATTTACATCGCATAATATGCAAACCTCGACCATATTACTCCGATCCAAATATTATCTTCACACGGGACATCCGAGAAGAGTACAAGCCCCTTGCACTCATCCTACGTGAAAATGTTTGGAGTCTTAGGGGAAATCGAGAAATCCTTCCCGCTTGTTGTGCTCACATATTGTATTGTTTGCTAGCACAACAACCATACAATCTCGCCTATTTCTTCGCAAGGCGAATTGTAAATCTTCAAGGCTCCAAGAATAAACTCATCCCTTATGGAATGTTCTTGACACGCCTGTATCATAACGTTATGCACTTTCATCCTCAATTTCAAAGTCCGTTGTACGTACTTGTGAACAAGATGATGGAACCGCTAAACATATCTCTCATGAAGACTTTATTCATTCTTGATTCCACCAACACTCATCAACAACATGATGATCCTCCTAGCAAAAACACTCAAGGAACCTAATAGTATTTCAAATAGGATCAATCCTCTTGTACTCGTGCTTTATCAATGTAATCCTATTTCCTTCATGAAATAAAACATCTTACATTTGATATCTTAGTGTTAGAACCCCTTTAAACTAAACTTGGAATATAATGCATTGTCAAGATCATTGCATACCTTTAGTAAAGGTTCTGCTGAGCAGATGGACGGATCCCAAAGTTTGTGCTAGACTGATCCCTACACTTAGGGAACCGTGGGATCCGGCAAACAGAAAATGCAATTGCAAGCATTGTATTTCAAACATATCCTTAGAACACCTCTCACTAAGCCAAACATAGTGTCTTAAGGCAAATTAAGTCCTTATCAAGTTAAGTAGATTCTTCCTACTCAAACTCAACTCACCTATATCATACTCAAGACGCTTGTAGATCTATCATTTTCAATTAAACCCATTACTCTTCCGCTCTCTAGATCCCTCACATCTAGTCTTAGAAATATCTCGATTATGGCAAAATTGATCATAAATCATCCTTACCTCAAAATTGATCAAAGTTGATCAAATTCTAGTTTTCCCATCTCAAAGCCTTTAGGATATTTTCCAAAACACTATCCTAAGTCACAACCTGATTTCTAGGATCATTTAGCTTCAATTGACACTCTCATCTTTAGTGTCATCCTTGCTCATTCATTGGTACTCATGAAAGTTCCAAATCCTTCCATAAAAGGCAATCATTAGCTACATCACTCATTACCCTCATGTACTTAAGCACCCCTTCATTTAAGACACTTAGGAGGACTGAAACACTCAAGGTGATATAGATCTTAGATCTTAGAAACATCATTTCTACTCTTTCATAACTGCTGAGAGCCGAATCCCTAGGATTAGCCTAGACGGATCCCTATGAGGAGGGAACCGTGGGATCCGGATGACAGTCTATGTCAAATCTTGCTAAAACAATCATTTCAACTCATCTTTCTAACTCAAACACTCCATCTCATCTTAAATGAGTTCCTTGATCAGTACAAACTATGTAGTTGACTCTTGTGCATGTTAATCATCACATTCCAATGAATCTTAGTGGCTTAAGGCTTAAATGCACTTGCCAAATCTCTTGCATTAAAAACCACATTGTTAGGACTTCCATAGTTATCACCTTCATCCTATCTTTCAGCACTTTAGAAACCCTTACAAATCTCTTGAAATCATCTCATCATGAGGAAAACCCCAAGTAGTAACTTATCCACCAAAGAACCACCCAAGAAAAAGGCTCGTGTTATACACAAAATCTCTTCAACCGAATCATCTCCGGTCAAGACAACAAATGCTAGGATCTCTTCTTAATCAATCAAACCAATTCCTAAAAGGATAGTACCCACAAAACTACCTATGCCAAACACCACCATACCTCCTAGGCCAAACAATATTATCTCCACTAAACCATCATCATTGGTTCCTAGAGCTATCTCCTTTACATCTCCACTATCATCACCACACCTATACAATTTAGAGGACTTGCCTCCTAGGCCGTCTCATCCGCTTCCGCCGACAACATTTTCCTCATTAGGAGGAATAATGGTACAAAATCAAAGTGTTGAGTCAACACTAGCTCTGACTTCCTTTTCGCCGTTTCCATCATATAATCCCATTTGGATTATGAGAAATCATCAAAGTCAACCACCCGACCATATGAAAGTTGACACTTCTCTACCACCACCATCATTCTTGGTCGAGCCATTCTCAAATGCGCCTCCACCAATCCCTCCATCGTTTGAAGCTCCACAAGCCGCTTCACTTGATCCTTCGCATCAAGCCATTCCATTTCTTCCACCACCACTACCTAGCCATGACAAAGATTGCTATCATTGTCAACATGTTGAAAGTTTGATACATGAAGTACGAGAAGACCAACGTTTCATGTTCTATCATCTCCTCGAACGTTTCGACGAGATTAAACCTAAACAAAACTTGAGCTAGAAGATTTTAGTGGTGTCCTAGCATCAAGCGGTAGTTGGTCTAGAAATTCCTAGTCATGTATTTTTTATTTTTTTGTTTTTAGAGTCATATATATCATAACTCTAGTTTTATTAAATGAAATTACATGCTACTTGTTATATTTCTGAGTATATGATTACGTTGTATTCATATCTCATTTTTGTGATAACATTACTTGTTATATCAACATTGCTGAAATTGATCATCAGCTATACGGATCCCTCAGAATTGCCTAGACGGATCCCTACTAGGATGGAACCGTGGGATCCGTAAGACAGAAAACTATTTTCTACTAACTTGGACCACATTTGCAGGAAATTGTGAATTATACTAGTTTTCTAACCTTTGTTTTGTAGTTATTCAATTTACACATAAAGACTTTGACATCCTAAAGCTAGGGGAGCTTTATGTCAAAGCAATACATTGCAAATTACTTGCAATATTAGAATTATATTTCTTGACATCCCCTTGCTAAATTGCAATCATCAAGGGGGAGCACATTCATCACTTAGACGAAATCTTTTGCAAACTTACTTGCAAACAAACTAGATTAGTATTACTTTGTTGACGCCCTTACATAGGGATGGACTTGTCAAGGGGGAGTAAAGACGAGATTCTTTCCCGTTACTTGCTCTCTATTTATTTTTATTTCTTTCACATGTTTTTCCTAAAAACAATGTGTTAGTTTCCTTTCGAAGCTCTTTTTGTTTCGACAAAAAGGGGGAGAAGAAAGTAAAAACTACAAATTTAAACTTTTACGAATTTTAGCTTTTCCTTAAAATAGTTTTATGTTTTGTCATAAAAAAAAGGGGAGATTGTTAATACAAATAAGCCGTAAAAACGTTTATTTATATTTTACGATCTTCTAATGTTTTGTCGATAAGAAACGTAAAATCATTTTAATGAAACAAATAAAATACGTAAATGGTTTGAACTAATAGTTTCTAACATATTCACATTTTCACATAAAACACTAAAACAAGTATAAGTGATTTTATGATTAAATATTACATATGTACAACAGCTAGTGTTTACATATTTGGGTAAAATATACACATAACTAGTATGTAGTATATTGGGTAAAATAAATGGGTAGAAACTTAAGTATCATAACCCATTGGGAAAATACATTGAATGTAGTTGGGTACAACCCAAAGCCCATGACCCATGGAGCTTGACCCATAACCCATTGCATGACATCATGCTTATATCATACATGGATAATATCCATAACCCATGGATCAACCCATACCCAAGTGACTAAGTGCATTGCACTCAAGAGATACATTGTATCTAGCCAAAGATCCATGGATCAACCCATGACCCATGACCCATAACCAAAATACCCATGGGTAAAACGGAGCGTCCCACGGATCCCTAGCTTTACGCTAGACGGATCCCTTGTGGAAGGGATCCATGGGATCCGGGGAACAGTAGATTTTTTCCTCTATAAATAGTGAGCCATTTCTTCATTGTTTCTCACCCCTTTCTAACATACTTTCCCCTAGAGTTGAAAACTCTCTAACCTCAGATCCAAGAGATCTATGTTTGTAGTTTTGTTTTTGTGTGATCTTCTAGGTTCCTCTTAAAGGCGAGATCACCACCTTTGAAGTCAAGCAAGCTCGAGTCCATGAGTTGCCATGCTTCCTCATCATCAAGACTACTGAAGTCTTCTTGTTGATGATTGTTTATCTTTTCCTAAGAAGTGTTGAAGACATTTTTGAAAGGTGTCTCAAGTGTCAAGACAAAGATATTAGTGAAGGGTATCTATCGTCCACATCATTAGCACTTAGTGATAGGTGCTTAGAAGTCAAGACAAGAAGCATTAGTGAAAGGTGCTTAGAAGTCAAGACACAAGACATTAGTGAAGGGTGTCTTAAAGATCTAGTTAAAGGCATTAGTGAAAGGTGCCTTAGATGTACATTCGATATGGTGTGTTTCGATGTACAAGATAGATTAGTACTAGATCCAAGGATATTGATATCCTTGATGATGTTGTAGAAAGGAGTTGATCTCCTTTGGGATTAGTTGTTGGTGTAGTGTTGGGTAGTAGTTCCTCCATTGCAATGGAACTAGGTGCTTAGCCTAGTACCTAATAAAGGGTAGGCGACGTTGTGTAGGTGTGGTTCACCTTGGTGTGAAAGAACTAGGTACTTAGCCTAGTACCTTATAAAGGGTAGGCGACGTTGTGTAGGTGTGGTTCACCTTGTAGTGAAAGAACACGGTGGTTAGCCTATCACCGGAAAAAGGGTAGGCGATGTTGTGAAGGCTTCTCCGCCATAATGAGATTGGTGTAGTGATTACGAACTCTCGAGTAGGTGACTCGGGGAGTGGAGTAGGGCAAGGAATGTGTCCTTGTAGCCGAACCACTATAAATACTCGCGTTGCGGTTTAATGCTTCTTACTCTTATCTTTTCATCACATACCTTTATATGCTTGTTTATCAACATCCAACACACACGTCCAAATAGATTGACATAAGTCGATCTAAATAGTTTAAAAGGAAGTTTTAATTGGCAAAACTATTCAACCCCCCTTCTAGTTTTCCACAATCTTGACGCCAAGTATGGGATTCATCATTGGCCACCAAGGAGAAGATTGTATTACAGAAGCTGCCAAGTTCAAAGGTCGAACAAGGAGGTTTATAGTGATAAGAAGATCGTTGCTATCATGAACGTCACTTTGGCTACGAAATGGGATTATTCATTCTTGAAGGAAATCAAGGTCAAACGATAAGATGAACAAGAATATGATTTCACTGAGGCTGATTTTCTGAGATTGTCGCTCAACGACATCGAAGATATGTATCTTGCTAAGGTACAAGGACGTATGAGACAATTCTCCACAAATGTTCAGCTTCAGTACATCACAGCCCTATTGATCTTCATTCGAAGCAAATTGATCCAAGAACGTGTTGAAGATCTCCAGCTTGCGGTCGAATCATACCAGAAGCAGATCAACCTTACACAACCGCTGCTACACTTTCCCAACATCAACCAACTATCTCAGTACACCATAGTGAAGAAACCAAAGTTTGGGGTTGTTTATCGCAGTGAACTTCCCCATAATTGCTTCATGGCGTACGACGAGATTCATAAGTTCTGCGATCACACGTTGAAAATGGTTCGTGATGGGTTAGCGTACCGGTTAAAGGACATTCAGGAAGGTATTGGTTCACAGAAGAGGTGGAACTCAAAGGAATAGAAGGAAGCTAAAAGGATAATCAAGAGGCTGGATGAAAGGATGTTTCATCGGGATCAGATGAGGAGATTAGAGAGTTATGTGGGTGAAAGACCGAGTTTCTCAATTACAACGTTTCAACGAGAAGAGAAAACTCCGGGTCTAATTGTCTAATTGTTGGGTACTCCGTAAACTCTTTTGATTGATATTATTTTGATGATTGATTTATTTTATTTCATTATGGCTTGTGCACACATAACAATGTACAACCCGTTCTTCTAATGAAAGGACCCTGTGGTACACATTAGTGCCACAATCCTTATAAAAGGAGCGAAAGCTTCTTACTTTTGAGTAAAACTTATCAAAACTTTCATCATTTTCAAAGTTTTTCTCAAAAGAACAAGTACTTCCCCTTATGTTTTCAAAACCTCAAAAGTTAGTATTACTTGTTGAGGGGGAGTATTTGCAAAATATCTTTGTTCACAAAATGTTCTTCGTGGAAATCTTCCCACAAAACTCGAAATGGACATATTCGATAACAAATTTCATCAAAAATAACATTTATATGCCATTTTTGAGGGGGAGAAAAATTGTGTGATACAAACATGTTTGATTGTGATTGAATCTTCATGTGATTAGACTTAACCAATGAATTAACGAGATCTGAACTGTCATAAATCGAAAATATTTGTCTTCCAAGACTTATCCGAGTAGATCGTACCTATTCAAGAAACTCTTGATAGACATGAACTTTGACGGGTTTGACAACCTTTTCAAGGTTTGTCCACACCTTCAAGGTAGTTATTAGAGCTAGTTGTTACCTAAAAGCTGACAATGCATCTCTTTAACTATACAACATAACCGTGTCTCGCGGGGAATTGTCTATCTTGAGTTGCTCAATTCAAAAGTGTGCGCTCTACCCTCACTGTGCAGATTTCTGTCAAAACTCTTAAGCACATGTGGAGGGGGAGTATTTCTGAAAATACAAAACTCTCGAAGTGTTACAAACATGTTTTCATTCATAAACACTTTGAGAGATTTTCGAGAAAATGGTTTTATGGCAGCATAGGATAGTCATGGAGTTATAAGGTGACTAAGTTTAGGGATAAACGTCCTATGATCCACCAGAGCCGGAGGGATCTACCCAAGGACACCACCAATAGTTAGTATTTAGAAGTCCTTAGGTATGATTATAAAAAGGAGAAAATGAGAATCGAAGAAACAAGGAGTTGAAGAATTAAAAAGAAAAGTAAAGAAAAGGGTGAAAAGAAATAGCCCTCCAAATTATTCAACTTAGGGCAGACACCGGGTTCAATTCATATGCTACTGGCTGTCACTAGATGACACCGATATTAAAGATTAAAGTCGTCATGGACCCAGTGACACACTGCACTAAACCTTCTTAGCCACTCAAGTTTCTCTCAATAGAAGCTTGTTTCATTCTCACAAGGAACCCTACGTAAACTATCAACTTTCTCTTAGAGATTGTTGGTATTGAAGAAGGAGACCCTCTCCCTAGTCTCCGCTCAGGAAAACCAAAGCGCACTAATCGAGTCTAGAGCCACGAGATTCATCAAAAGATCTCTTAGGAACACTTGAACTTTCATCGCTTGTCGCTCAACATTAAGGACGCAAGTGATACATTCTAGAGTCCTTCGCAGATCTTAGCAATCTGCCGAGAACATTTATGAGGGGATTCATACTTGTGATCCTCAGTGATTGAATGGAAACTCCTGCCAGGGTCAACATCAAACAGTCCTGATAGCAGGTCACTTCGATAACTCATTGTGGGTTATGGTTAGTGTTGTCTCAAACGGTCTACAGTCATGAGGTGATGCTTCGGTGTACCTCAGCGACTCACTTGAACTGTAGATGTACTTTGGTACATCGTGTTATCCTACTTGAGGGACTCCAGTTCAGGAACAACCTTTGCTAGAATTAGAGATGTGTTTTCACACTATGCTGTTAACACCCTCGAAGTTTGAACTTGTAAGTGCTAGAAATCCTGCTAAGGAGATTCCTTTTAAGAATCGAGTCCTGAAGATGTGGGTCATTACTTGAACTTATTCAATGTAATGCCGACTGTCCCTCCATGGGATTCGGACGGCTGATTCGACCGACCAAGGTGAATGCGTAGTGGTCAATTCCTTAAGGAAAGACCACAGTGATCGATTGGTGTTTTTCACTAACCCATTCTTATGTTTTTTTATGGATGCTCCTAGGAGGAAAGATCATGCTGACTCTCCTCATGCTCATACCAACAACAACACAAATGAAGTTCTCTCGAAAGGCAACTCAAAAGTCAAATTGATTCTTCGTCAAAGCCAAAGAATCTACATAGTTTAAAGACTAGAGAACTACATCACATCTTAAATCCAAAGTCAAAGGGAATGTGAGCATGTTGGAGAAAGACGTGGAGACACCTGAGCAACGTAGCTGACCGGAGGCAGACAATCACATACTATCACCACATCCACACCATAACAAAGAACAAAGAACAAAGAATACTAAGACGTCAAAGTTGAAAACTTCAGAAGAAACAAGATCCTTACTTTGGGGAGATTGTTGAAATCAAAGCACTTCTTCTCACAAGAAAGAAGAATGATAGAAGACGTCAAAGCAACCACTATTACATCATTACCAACAACTTAATGAAGATTGCTGGAATTCATCACTAATACTTAGGGGGAGATTGTTAGAATCACTCCTAACTTGTATTTCAAGTGTTGGTCATTAATATGTAATAGGTTGCTTAATTAGGATTTTATGTTAGTAATTAAGGCTAGGCTCATGTAGAAAGCCCATGAGCCTATGCAAAAGCCCAATAAGGAAAAGAAGGGACTAGATGTGTTGCCCTAGCTCCCTTCCTCTATAAATACTATTGTAAACCCTCATTTGAGGGTTGTTTGTTCACTTAATACATTTTCCTACGCGTATCCTTTCTATATCCATACGTGTGTGTGTATTATGTGTTCATCCGATCACCTTCATCTATATTTCTTACATATTGATCCTTGTGTTTACTTATGGTGACCTAACATATAATTAATTAAAAACAACCTAATACAACCATAGCAAAAGTTAGGAAGAAAGGTTTCATTGTTTTTTGACTCGTTCCTTCATGAGCTCCACAAGATACTTGTGAATGCTTGTCCACATGAAGCGCGCCTCTTCCTTAAACACACGTATTTCCTCATGAACCTGACGTGTATTTTGGCGACACTGACAATGAGAGAAATGTGGTTCTGGCATTGCTGCAAGTGGTGGTTCAGGGAGACGGGTGTGATAATTAGGAGAAGAGCCCTGTACAGTTATTTTGATACCATAAGGGTGTATTTGTGATTTTCTGGATTGTGCATAGGGGTGTTGTTTTGAGTTTGAAGATTGTGCATCCATGGTGACTGAATTTGATGACCAATGTTTATGAGATAAGAGTTGTGGATGTAAGTGTGGTGTGGTGAATATAAAAGGAGAGACCTTTGACTAGTCAATGGGCTGGTTTGTGATTCGTGTGTGAGAAGTTAATGAAGTCAGTGACATTGCTAAGTGAATGGGTAGGTTTTGGTATTTGTTGACTTTTAAAAGTCAACATCGGTAAATCCAAACAACTCATATACTTGATATAGAAGCAAAACATGAGGATAAACTGGAGGTGTGTGTGTAGTGATAAACTTGAGGTGTGTTTCAGAAGTTAAGCCATTGAAGTAAATTCGTGCATTGGGAACGCAAATTAGATTGGTGTTTAAAACTATTTATTTTTATTAGAAAATTCAAGTTATTTATTTCTTTGACATTTACTGATGTTTAAAACTCAAAAAAGAGAGGTTATCTCATTTTTCCTGAAAAATGACACCACACGCGTACCGACACTACCTTAGTAACGGCATAAATCCAATAATTGCTATCTGGAGTCGATAAATGCGTTTTATATTACTTTTATAAAAATGATCTCAGAATTATATTTTTTTGCATTCACACCAAACCGAAGTACCATGTCTACACTTAAGCTCAACGGGACACGAGGTATACACAATACACTCTATAATAATAAAACATTACATGATTTATTTTTCTTAATATCACCACCCAAAATACTCACACACATATCAAGTTTTATTTTATTTCTTTCTTCTCTCTCTATTCTCGGTTTCTCCTCCCAAACTACAAAAGATGATACAGATCTATCACCTCCCACCTCCAAAGGGATAAATCCAAGATTATAGACCCATAGCCTTTATCTCTTTCCAATGAAGCCATCGCCTTCACTTGCGTCTCCTTAGGGTCAACGACGCATCGAGATTGAAGTAAGATAGGGAGTGAAGCTGTTTATGGGAGTTTCTCATTCTCCATGACCAAAAGGGGGTCGATGACTTTCCTTATCTTTTCTTTTTAGTACCAATCAATTTCCAGTAACACATTCACATCTCACTACAATAGTATTCACAAGAATCGGATTTGGATCTTGTTACCAATCGACTCACGTATTGTAAGGATCCTAAAACTTTTGTTTTGATGTTTCGAGATTTTGATTGTTAAAATCTTGTTTGGGATTAAAATAATTTGATCGATTTTATTTCTTAGCGTTTGATTCATTGTTGGTGTGGCAAAACTTAAAATGGTTAAACTAGGAAACTAAAACCGGATCTTAAGGCTTGGATTTGGAAGTGTCATTTTGTTGGCTTATTTTTGATTTTGCATATTTGAGTTAAAACCTTGTGTGGTGTTAAAGTTGATAAGATACTTGTGTGTTAAGAATCTTAGTTGCGATTGAGTTTTAGTTACCCCGTTTTCTCATTCCCAATGCTTACTAGCCCATTTTCTTGTGAATAGTTATATCAAATTTGATCCCGGATTAAAACCCACTGGGGCCGAACCACAGTGGTGAATTTTGTTCTTTTTTGGTTTTAGTTGTCGAAAAGACTTAGTCAAATTGTATATGCCTAGGTTCCTTTTTGTTAACAAGACTTGGCTAGTATTTTTGGGGTGTGTCGTCTGGCTGCAGTGTCAAACCCAACCATCAGCCATAAAGCGAGGCCAACAAGGCCACATCGGCTTGAGTTGTGTCGAGGTCGAGTATATTCGGGTTTCTCATGACTTGGTCACTCGAGCTCGACATAGGGCGTGTGATATACTCGTCTTGTGTCAAAACATTTTCAGCAGAATGATGCAAACACAAAGTTGTTAGCAAAAGCCTAAGATTTGGGCTCGTGTGTGTGTGCTGGGTCAAAGCCCAACAGGCCCAACTGGGTGTGTTGGTTATTGGTGTAACAGTCTGGACCACAACCCACATTGGTTTCATATTGGGTCATAGCCCACTCCCAAATAGTTTGTTTGGTTTGCATTGGGCCACAACCCAACAAGGGGTTAAAGTGTGTGTTTGTTCTTATCAGCCCAACAACCCAAAACTCATATCCGTTTCCATTGTTTTTCCGCTGGGCCAAATCCGGACAACATATCGAGTACCTTTGATACATTTATACAAGACTAAATTCCCAACTCGTCTCATTTCACTCGACCACGAGTTTGCGACATAAATTACAACAGGTTTATAAAACATACGTTATAACACGAGATGTTATATACTTAACAACCATAAACTCTTTTATACACTTACAACCTATGAAAACTATTCAAAACTAAACTTGTAAAATTTAAACAATCTTATTGACTTATATCGCCTATTTAACTTATATACGCTCGAGATGGTTATATAAAAACCTACTTAAGTTTTATAAAATTATAAAACGGCTATTACTTAAACATATATTTTTGTAACTCATAGTTACCACGAGAAACCAACATGTATACACGAGTCATGCCTGACTTTCATTAACTACATATAGACTATATATACATGTAAACATTTTTTTTTCACATTTTCCCGACAATACTCAATAATCATCCACGATTATTTTCTGTACTTGTCTTCGGATACTTGTCTAGCGAATACTATTTCATCATGTGTACTTTATATTATTATGCACTTCCAAGAGGCAATACTTACAAAAATTTAGAAAACTATTTAAACTTAAGTGTTGTCACACAAGCAACAACAACACAAACAGGTTTAATCTTATCCAAACTTTATCGTGTCTTAAAAACTGAAACTGAAACTAAACTTACCTTACTAATCTAAGTCGCGTGTCGGTGTCGCACACTTATACTATTTAATTTTACTCTATTCAGACTGTTTTACTGATGTGAGTTTATAGCCCCTACTTATACTTGTTTTGTAACTATTTTGGCGGGGGAGAATACATGCTCATTTTTACTTAAACTCAATGCTCATTTTACTTGGATATGTGAATTTTTTACTCAAATTTTGTTGTTTGGCTGAAATAATTGATTTGGATATTCGAATATATTATGTGTTTACCTGCTACATACTTGATTATTTCTAGTGGACACAAGTGTTTAAAGTTACATACGTGAAAATCACGCAAAAACATTTTTTGGACTACAAACAATATTTTATTTTTCCCAAACTATTATGTGGATTAGCCTAAGCCCTTGAATTCCACTATGCCCAAACTCATGAACCGTCAATTCCTGCTTGGAAGCGCGCATGTTATAAATAGATCTTTTGGGGTGACTCCCCCGTTCGGTTGGACATACATGGGTCAATGCGAAACGTATATCAGATCGGAACCGAGTGTAATGGGATAAGCACTCGCAATGGCCCCCCTTTTAGTATGACTACATTTTGCATACACCACTATCATAACTTCGGTTGCGTGAACTTAGTGCTAGCCTAATAGTCACTCTCTTTTATATGGCATTATATTTGTTGTAATGTGCATATACTATGCTTATGGTCCAACTTTATGCTTTATACTTATGGTTTACTTTACTGTTACTTTTCTTGACACTGTGAGTAAAGCAGTGGTCACTAATTCTAAGCTTTATTTGTATGTGAACAACTATTCACACTCGAAAACCTTGTGGTCCAAATTTCTAATTTACTTAAAGTTAAACTTTATTTTCATGACACTGTGAGTCACACAATGGTCACAAAACTTTCAAATGAACTCCATTACTTTTAATCTACATTACCATTTGTACAAACCGATGAACTTACCAACCTCGTGTTGACACTTTTAGCATGTATTTTCAGGTTCATAAGACGATAGCTTACTTTTGGAGGTGCTTGGCAATGGCACGGTCATATACTACAGTTTATATTTGGGACTACTTAAATAACTGGGCCTTGTAATTCTGTACTTGAATCATGTTTTGAACTCATTAAATCTTTTAATGTAAATTCTCTTTAAAACGGATAAGGTAAATCCATTTTCTATACTTTGTTTTGTGTACCAATTGAGTAGCACCCCAATGACATAACGTTCCACTGTAATAAATTTGGGGGGGTGTTACAAGTGTCTTCCAAATCAGTGTTGAAAGTACCAAAATCTAAAACTGCAAAGATTATACGACAAAGGAAAACTTTATACAAGCTGTAATATTCACTTCCAAGAACATTATTTAAATCAATAACATCTATAAGGTAGGAAGACATTCCAAACACCCCTTTAAGAGCTTGAATATATTTACCTTCTAGCGTTTCCTTCCTTCTATAATAAATAGCTCATCAAGAAGATCTGGAGTCACTTTTGTCTTTCCCTTCTAATCTATAAAGATAGCCAAAATAAAATAAATAAGACTTATTTGCCTTTCTGAACACCCTTTTAAGAGGTTGAATACTTTTACCTATCATTTCAATCATTGTCCTCATAAATAGCTCATCAATAAATTCATCTAGATTTTCCTCTGTGCTGGTTTTGTATGGCCCATATCTTGCTTTCATCTGATCCAATAATTCAGCATTAAAGTTATTGCCCATGTTACACCATAATTCTGCATCATCCTCCAAAACTTCAATCACTTTTTGCCCAACCTTTTATCTCATATCTGCAAACATTATTCAAGATAGCCAAACTATAATACAAACTCCAATAATAGTATTTACATTACATCATAAGAGGTTGAAAAAATGAACTTTTCAGGATTTTTGCCCTGTATAACACATCTTCAAGTTTTTCAATCATGTTCTCCAGATGATCACAAACGCTATTGATGCAGGTTTTACTTACCAGGTTTTAATATTTATAAAGTCTCGTTATACCTATGGTCTACCCTAATGCACAAACGGGCAGTGTACCCGGTCGTGTGTAGTGTAGTATTCGGTAAAACCGAGGTCGTCCCAAGAGCTATGTGTGGGGATTTTAACTAAGTCTAGGTGTCACAGATTTTAAGGTTGAAATGATTAATTAATAACTAAAGACAGGAAAATAGGAGAAAGTAAATAAAGGCGAGGGTTGTGATCAATAGAGGAGAAGTGTGCTAACCTAGTTACTCATCCTATCAAGTTAAGTTCACGTTTAATTAATTCCAATTGCTTCAAATGGGGGTAAAAGTTGCTAGGACAACATTTGGTCAGTTCGTCCTAACCTATCAGCAAAGGCTTCCACCGGAGAACAAGCTACTACCCATGTAAGTCCAGTTGTTTTTAGTCCCCTAAGCCAAGTCATTAAGTGCCGCTACATGCAAGATTCATAACAATGAGTGCCCGTGCGCTAGCATCTTAAACACTCATCCCTAACTTCTTAAGTTCATCCAAACGGTAGGTGATTAGTTGGTCAAATCGCACAAGCGAAGAAGGGTTGGTCAATTCTTACCCTTCCCACTTAGTCTAACTACTTAGGGTCAGTTGGTCATATCTCCTAAGCAACTAGCCACTACCGCCATTCAAAACTACCGAAACAAGGGTAGCTACCAACAAACTATGCATGTATACACTAGAAACAATTATACGGAAGCAATGTAAACATAAACAAAACCATCAAGGAATCATAACTAGACTAGCACCAGAGGTGCTTAGCCGCTCATATTAACTAAAACAATCGATTCAATGTTTAACATATCGAAATACATGAATTGAAAGTAAAGAAATGATAAATTGCTAATTCTTATCGTTAGGGAGTGATTTCTCCCTTGGAGATGGCTCCGTATGCTCCTCAAGATCTGCCTTCAACCTTCTACCCACGTTCTCTGATTTGGTGTGTGGAGTGAATGAATATAATGCATAATTTTGGACGGTATTTATAGGCCAGATCTTGTTACGGCGTAACTTAAGTTGAGAGTTACGTCGTAACATCCATTTCTTCGTATTTTACTCTGGAAAAGCTGGTTACGGCGTAACATCAGGAAGGAGTTACGCCGTATCTTCAATAAATCATGGTTACGCCGTATTTGTGGAATTAGTTACGGCGTAGCTTGCAGCGGCGCGGAACATCATTTGACCTAATTAGTTACGACGTAATTCTAGGAGGGAGCTACGCCGTAATCTTTAGTTTAGTTGGTTTTCTGAGCCACGCTTCGGTTACGGCGTAATGTGAGAGGAGAGTTATGCCGTAACTACTTCAAAACAAGCATACTATTATATATCTTCAATAAACTGTTCAAATCCGCGTCTCATTAGCTCCAATGCTCGTAATTTACCTGAAAGTGAAATATAGAGGAAAACAAGCGTAAATCCATATAAATGATATAAAATACGAGCATTATCGGGGGAAATTGACACTTAATATTCAGGACTATTTGATGTTATCAAATATCCCCCCACTTGAACTCTACTTGCCCTCAAGTAAACCTTATTAGATAGATTCCTAAAAAGATATCTCCCATTACCTGGAAAATATAAGTTTACAAATCCCTTATGCTAGAATAAAACAAAGCCTAACACCTCACGAAATGGGAACAAAACACTCAAATATCTCAACTATTCTAAGTGTCAATTTTGGGGTGATCACTCAACGCACAGTCATAGCATGTATTCTGTCATAAGCTTGGCGGTTACATAAATCTCCACCACTAGAGTTAAGGACTAAACACTTCTCGAAGGCAATATGGGTAGACACGACAAAGGTTAAGGGTGAGTTGTCATTACTAACATGTCACGGCGAAGTGGACAAAATCAATGATACATGACCAAATCCATGGCCAAGACACCAAAGATTACTTGCTGCATCACCTAGACACGCTTCATGATTAAAGGGTAGGATAAGACATGGGATAAAATTGGTGTAAAATAAAATCAAGCAAATAGTCTAAATCTATAACCAAGTCATCACCACTTACCGTTCATCCAAAGTTCAAGTTTCGAAGTCAAGAAACCGGATCATGATAATACCAGGTAGATGTGCTATTAGAGGACTTCATGATGGGCACATTACTAACTCCATTCTTCAAATGCGACCGAGGTGGCCTCCTCGATACTAAATCTATAATAAGCTCATAACATAGTGCTTATAACTTCGCACTTTACAATCAAATAAATAACAATAACTATTTTTTTTTCGAATCACTTCATCATTTTTTTTGTTTTTTTTCCCTTTTTTCACATAACAACTAAACATAACATCCCCACACTTAAGATGAAAAATATGAGAATTTGGGGGGTCTTCAATGATCTTTTAAGAATATGTCGTCGACGAAAGCGTGATTCCTGAACCTTTCCACTTGAACCTTGAACTTAGGCAAACAATGACTTCCCAATTACAAATAAAGACTACAGGGTAGGCTAAGGTGTATGGGTGTAACGAAACAATATGTTGGCTGAACAAAATGAAAGGAATGGCTCAGATGGGTGTATCTAGGGGTATCTTGCACTAAAGGTGAGTGCAACAAAGGGTTTAACATGGGGGTCGAGAAGTTGAGGTGACTAATCGATAGACACACAATGATAGGCTATTTGGGTGATAATCCTATAATATTGCCTTCTTAAACTGAAAAGTCCAAATACATCGAGCTAACTCAACATACCTCGTCTATAGTCTCAAAATGATGCAAAGGCCAAGTTCTAAAGTTTACAAGCTACCGGCACACTCATAATTTGGTGGATTTGGGGTAAATAATTGGAAACGGATAAGGCTAATCTCACCATATAATATCAAGGGTTATAATGTGCTCGGCTAAGGTCTAATCTAGTTAGGTTAAGAAAAAAATGTCAAAATTTTAAAAATGACATAAATTTTTCAAAATAAACTAAAAAAACGAGGGCAAAATAAAGTACAAGAGACAATTCTACTCCCGTCCCCCCACTTGAAATGTACAAAGTCCATTTTGTACTAAGCGTTAAATAAAGGTGAAGAGAAAAGTAGAATTAGAGCGAGAACTTCCCTGAAATTTGCTCCAAAAAGAAAGAAGGCCCACGAAAAGAATCGTGCCTTCGCATAAGCATCCACGAGCAAACTTCAATCCCTGAAATCACACTACCGGCAAGCATAATTCTAAAAAAGAAAAAGAAAAATGAAAAAGAAACCTAACTCACTTTCGTAGGAATCACGGTTGCATTTAGCGTATGCAACAAGCCTTTTAAACCACTTGGTGTCCCAAGTGGACGGGTGTAGTCTCGTGAGGGCTTACAGGGAACACACCCACAAAGTTCATTTAAAAACTAATACAAGGTTATTGTGTTTTAAAAAGAAAGAAGTGTTACAGAGGATAGTTACGGCGTAACTCCTATTAGGAGTTACGCCTTAATTAGTGCAAAACCTGGCAGACGCTACAGGAGTGTAGCTACGGCGTAACCATTGCATGGGATTACGCCGTAATTGGTAATGCTCTGAGAAACTACTGCAAAAAGTATGTTACGGCGTAACCATAAGAATGAGTTACGCCGTAACTGTGGACAGATCAGGTCCCCGTTTAGCATGCTGCAGCACCTTTCTCTGTTTTCCTGCAAAAATGGTTAAAAACACAAAACCCAACAGAAATGAAAATAAAACAAATGAAAGGGATAATTCGGGTTGTCTACCGAAAGAGCACTTTTCTTTATTTACGAGTCTTTAAGTTAGACTCAAGGCCATGGGGCTAGAAGTGCTTGTTTCTCATTTCGTGGATATGGCAATCTCCACGTTGAATCCAACTGATCAGATTCTCATCCCGCTTGTAGTCCGTGCCCAGTTCTAAACACCCAAATAAAAATTCTTGATCTTTTGGTAAGGGTGGTCAATACCTTTGACCTTATCTTCGTCACTAATGTCGAGCAGTGGCTGAGCATGGCTTAAATGCTTCTTAGTCCAATTTTTAAAATTCTTAACAGTCCTTGGCATTTCAAAAACTGTTTTATCTTCGCCAATCTTTAACCATACTAGCCCTTCCTTCTCATTTTTATCTAGCCTAGACAGTTCTTGAAAGGGTTTAATTACCCCGGTTAGCCTATCTTCCACGAACTCGCTAGCGTCATCCAAAACCACAAAATCGACCAAAAATGAGTGAGTCCCAACAAAGACATAAATGTTTGTCGCAATCCCTAGGAAATTGTTCCCTTTATATTCAAGTTCTTTTTCCATAACTTGGTTGTAGCATTCTCTCGACATGATGTTTACTGGGGAATTTGTGTCGATGAACGGATGGAAATCAATGAACCCAATCTTGCATGAAATTTTTAGATCATAGGGGTTCCTATAATGGATTCGAGTTCCCATCTCATAAAACTTAGGTTGGTCAGATTGTGAAAAAGTCTTTTCAGAATTGCTGTGCCAATTGACCATTTCGACGTCACTAGAGAAATCATCGGCACTGATTCCCAAGTCATCTTCTTCTTCAAAGTTGACAAACACATCAAAATCTTTCCCTGAAGCTATCTCGCCAAGATTTGAAGGAGTCTTCGGGGGATCACTGAGAAACTCTTCTAATGCATCACCAAAATCGCCTATAGGGTCAATCGCGCAAACCTTTTGAGGGGTGGACAAAAGTTCATAAGGTCTGAACGTAGCAACTTCCCATTAGCTTCGAGAGTTAATTTTCAAGCGAAGACATCTACTTTTGTATGGGCAGTAGCGAGCATTGGTTTCCCTAAAATAATAGGTATCCTGTTGTCTTCAGGAATATCTAGAATAACGAAATCCACTAGGAAGAGGAATTTTTTTATTTTTACCATTACATTTTCAACGATTCCCAAGGGTGACTGCATGGATCGATCGGCCATTTCAATTTTCATTTTGGCTGGTTTAAGATCTCCGATACCCATACGCAGGAAAATTGAACGAGGCATTATGCTTATGCTTGCTCCAAGATCAGCAAGGGCGTTACACATATTAAAACTCCCGATCAAGCAAGGGAGAGTGAAACAACCGAGATCTTTTTCCTTTTGCGGCAATTCATTTCTTAAAACTGCTGAACATCTCTCGTTAAGTTGAACTGTCTCACCGAGATCGTTATTTAATTCCTGCAAAACATTGTTAGGGCCAGTTCTAATGGAATTAACTAGAGGGATGTTTACCGGGAGAGCTCCAATGTCAAGGAGTAAGAGTTTCTCCTTGCTGATTCTTCGTTTAACCTTCTCCGAAAAGGTAGTTGGCTCTTCAAAGATTGTTTCAACCGTGTTGACAACTTCTTCTTCCCGTGCAACAAGGTAATCCGTGATGTCTATCGAGCATAAGCTCACATTCTTCTCCAAACCCTTTATACGGTCTTCATGAGTCTTAAGAGAAGAAACCGTGTTTTCTACGAATTTTCTCATCATTTTTTCAATCCGCTCGTCTCGTTCCCTTGATTCCTCAATATGGTCAAGAATCATCTTTTCTAAGTTGTTTCCCATCTTGGCCCCAAATACACTCTTCACTTTTTCTACCTTACAAGCATCACTTTCATTGGCCCTTTTCCAGTCTCCGGTTTTCAAAAATTGCACCGTAATCATATTCTTGCTTGGTTAATGTTTTCATCACCTTATGATCGAAATTATCCTTTGGTCCATACCCTGTCTCTATATGCCATTTATAGCAATGTTCAGAAATCCGTCGAATACACTCCAAAGCTTGGTCGGGTGTCATGCTCGGAATAGGTCCAGGAGAATCGAGTAATTCACGGGTTTCTGCGTTAATTCCCCTATAGAAGACATAGACAATTTGGTGCTTGTTCAGGTCATGAGTAGGGCATCGGTAAAGTAGCTCATTGAATCTTTCCCACGCTTGATACAATGTTTCTTCACTCTATTGAATGAACTGATGGATTTTACCGAGAAGTTTGGCCATCTTTGAAGGAGGGCAAAACTGTTGAACGAATTCTCTTCTTAATTGATCCCACGTTTCCTTGCATTCGGCAGGGAGTCTATTATACCATCTTTTTGTAGTTCCTGTAAGAGTCATAGGAATTTTTTTTCTGTAACCGAATAGCTAGGGATATTTCGAACGCTAAAAAGGGATGACAAGTAGAGCACTTCTTCCACATGATTTTGAACATCCTCATTCTCGTCTCCTGAAAACTGCAGCTCGTGTAATTCTTGGATAAATTGGTCCGGAATAGAGAATCTTTCCATACTAGAGTCTTGTGTGAAGGCTCGTTTACAGTTCACATTGGGTTGCTCCAAATACTGCTCCATGGTTATTCCCTCGATATTAATTTCATCAATGACTTCTGCTTCTGCATCAGATTTTTCTGATTCGTAAAATGAGAAAATATTATGAATAGGAATTGGTGAGTAAACTTTTTTCGTCCGAAATTGTTTTTCCGGATCATCGAACGGGGTAGCCAAAAATGGCTTGGAGTGATTTCAATGTTTAACATATTAACTAAAACAATCGATTCAATGTTTAACATATCGAAATACATGAATTGAAAGTAAATAAATGATAAATTGCTAATGCTTATCGTTAGGGAGTGATTTCTCCCTTGGAGATGGCTCCGTATGCTCCTCCAGATCTGCCTTCAACTTTCTACCCATATTCTCTGATTTGGTGTGTGACAACTCGTAATTTCAGGTCATTTCTCAAAACAATTCATGCTTCACAATTTCATCATTTATCGTAAACTAGGTTTACGTGTTCCAAATTCGCGTAACCTTTATGGTTTAGCGGCGAATTCATGATCATATCATCACGAACATTTCATATGGACTAAGTTTAGTCTACATTTCATTAACATCATTTGCATCATGTTAGTTCATTCATGACTTTGCATTTCACCTTAAACGCGTAAATTTTATATTAAATAAACGTTATCGCGTGAGTTATTATTTTGAATATTTAATCCGTTACTTCTAAAAATGATCCCGATATATTTTTATACTTACATTTAGTTTATAAAAACAATATTTTGAGTTTACCTAGTGTTTTAAATTTATTTTGTCTATAAATCGTTAAAGTTATATTATTACGACACTTTTCTTAAAAACTACACGATAATTATTATATCACTCAAATTTTACAAGAAATGTATTTTTACAATTTTTATGATCTCATTATACTTTACTTGAACCTATTAAAAATTTCTTTCACCTAAAACTACCTTAAACACATTAATGTATCTACAATTTTATAAAGTTACCTTTACTTGTACATTTTCTTACACTTATGACAAATTATACACATTATATAAAAGAAAAAAAAAATAATAATAATTTTGCAAATCCCTTCCCCCTTGGCCGACCAAGGGGGGGTTGGCATTTATGAGTTGGTAAGAAATTTTTACTTGTATAGATTTGGACTCAAGCTACTTCATTCATTTCTTTCACTTCAATAATTCACAAGTCAAGTAAATTGTTTTTCTCTCTTTGTTTTCCTCTCAAGAACCGGCCTTCATAGGTGTTTACAAGGGATACTCAAAATTTTTCCAAGCTCAAGTTTATTACAATCTAGATTACACTCTTATTAAGGTTTTGAAATAAAAAACCTAGGGTGTTTAAGTTAATCCTTGTTCTAATCACCTCATCATAGTTTACATGTAAGCATATCATTTACATTTTTCATCTTTCCTTATCATCTCCTATTTATTTCTTCATATTTTGTGCAAGCATGCAAGACTTATTGTTGTTTATACCATTTTTACATTGATTTTTAGAGTTTTATTACATATAAGTCATCCTATAATTATTCCCTTGTTATATATTGGTCTTGATGATGTCTAGGAACCCATGACACCCTAAGAAGGTGTATGGTAGGATTAGAATAGCTTTGGAGTTGATTTGAAGGGATTGGAATAGGTTTAGTACGAGAAAAACTATTTTCGACAAGTATATAAAGTGGTCTGATCGTATTTTGTTTTTCTGGAAAATCCGACTGTAGACATGAGTTTTTGGCCTAGATAATTAGAAAATATACTTTAAAACGAATCCGTGGCCGCTTGAACGGATTAAAACGGAGTTATAACGAAGAAGTTATGAATTTTTCAAGTTTGACGACGAAATATATATTTCTGAAAATTTCAGCAAGGTATTTTTATTTTGTACGAGTCAAAAACGAGTCCTAAGTTTTATAAATTATTTCGACTTATCAAAAATATATTAGTATACTTTGATACGAAGCTAAGGACATATAATACGTAGAAAACGGATTTGAAACGACCAAGATATACACGTTTTCATAAAATTGCCGTAACTATTATTTTTAGAAAAACTATATTATTTTTACGAGACAAGTGTTACGGTAACTAAAACGACCATATTGAAGGCTATTTTTAACTATGACGTGGAACTTTTTGTAACGAGATGTCTTCTAATAAAATCGAGATCACCAAGCATATTTTCCAAAACGACCAACCGTTTGTATAGCGGAGTTGTAATAAATTATTTACGGTTGCTTAAACTTTGCCGAAACTCACTTTTTAAACCACATTTGGACAAAATCACCATATTTAACCTCTATTATCTTTATGCTCGAGACCTCTATGACGAAAACTCATGTACTAAAACTTCTAGATTTTGATACAAGCTTTCCAAAACCGTCGAGTTCGTTTCCTAACGTTCGACGTACACCATTTTACGACTAGCTTTTCGAAGCCATTTTTGTCACTTTCATGAAATTTCCGACGACATTATTTTACGACGAAAAGTTAAAATTTCACGATAAATCATTACGAAACTATAGTAGGATGACATTTTGACGTAAATACTTGTAAAGTAATTTAAGAATGGTCAAGACGTCAAACGAGTATTTTTCGACGATAAGTATTATTTTCAAAACTCACAAATGGTATAAATAACATACGAAATGCATGCATAACATTACATCATAACTCATTACGTATCATATCATTCACAATAGGTCAAGATTAACGTATCACACTACATCTTGGTGTACTCACTTTTGTCTTCGCATCATTTCATCAAGTGAGTTTCTATAGCCCCATTTTCAATTGCTTTAATGCTTTTATTAAACTCGTTGGGGGAGATACATGCTCAACTATTTTTGTGACTATCATGATTATTTGAAACTACATGCTTAACTGAACTGAATGTTTAGTCATATCCTATATCATAAATCATGGAACTAAATGTCTTGGGAATATCATGGTACTGAATGTCTTGGGATTTTCATTGAACTAAATGTCTTGGTATAATTATGTCAAGTAATTATTGATACATTAAGTCATGCACTATAATGTGAATTCATTTGACATCATGCACTTGAACATAAACTATGCACCTTTTGGCAGTGGGTTGTGAACACACAGGTTGCAAGTTTTGTATGGGCGGAACTTGGAACTGAGTGGATTTACGATGCCTTTGCTGCATAAACGATTTTGATAGTCTTTACATTTCATCACAAACTCTATGAACTCACTCAACCTTTGTGTTGACACTTTTAGCATGTTTTATCTCAGGTAGCTAAGGCATATACTTCATGGCACGCATGTGGACACATCTTAGAGTCGCGGTGACGACGCGTCTCACTTGGGTTTTACTCACTTTAAAACATCATTTGAATTGTAACAAATTTATTTCCGCACAAGTTGATTTTCATTTGGGACCTAAATTTTATAAACTCTGATTGTTTTATTAAATCAAACGATGTGTTTTCCAAACAACACTTTAGGTCGTTCAATATATCTGTAACTGTGATGCTATGACAGTCAATCCCCAGGAATTCCATTCCGCTGCAAAACAGGTAATTTGGGGGTGTGACATGGTGTGTAGAGTGAATGAATAAAAATGCATAATTTTGGGCAGTATTTATAGGCCAGATCTTGTTACGGCGTAACTTAAGTTAATAGTTACGCCGTAACATCCATTTCTTCGTATTTTTCTCTGGAAAAGCTGGTTACGGCGTAGCATCATAATGAGTTACGCAGTATCTTCAATAAATCATGGTTACGCCGTATTTGTGGAATTAGTTACGGCGTAGCTTGCAGCGGCGCGGAACATCATTTGACCTAATTAGTTACGGCGTAATCCTAGGAGGGAGTTACGCCGTAATCTTAAGTTTAGTTGGGTTTTTGAGCCACACTTCGGTTACGGCGTAATGTGAGAGGAGAATTACGCCATAACTACTTCAAAACAAGCATACTATCATATATCTTCAATAAACTCTCCAAATCCGCGTCTCATTAGCTCCAATGCTCGTAATTTACCTGAAAGTGAAATATAGAGGAAAACAAGCGTAAATCCATATAAATGATATAAAATACAAGCATTATTGGGGGAAATTGATACTTAATATTCAGGACTATTTGATGTTATCAGCTATCCATAGTTTCTTTGTCATCTATAAAGATAGCCAACAATACTAGATGCGATCACTTATACAGAATGAAACATGAAACAAGACTATACTTGTTAACCATTCACCAAGACTAGATGTGATTACTTAACACAAGCAATTGCACACTACTGTTAACCATTCACTTAATGCTCAACAAGAATAGATATACTGATGGAAAAAGAATTTATTTGAAAGCATTACACTTAACAAATGATTACCAATGCACTACCAACAAAAAGTACTACGATACATAAGTTACAAACTCAGTCAATACTACTTTTTGGTATCACTCACAGTCAATACTAGCCTCACTCACAGTCAATACTACTTGAAGGCAACACCGAACAAGCATAACCAATGCATCACCAACAAACATTGAACACGCAAATACATACACCGAACACCCACTTTTTGGCAACACTCACAGTTAATACTAGCTCATGAATACTTCCAACCTATGCTACAATTACCAAAATTAAACTAAGCCAATTCTAAACACATAAAGGAACTAAAAAAAGATAAACTTACCAACATCCAATACTCGTTGCATACTTCCACTACCAACAGGGCTTCCCCTCTTTTGTTGTAGCGTGGGTGTAGTCAGGTTAGGGGATGCAACTGAAAGCGCAAGTAGCGGACCGTATTTTCTAGGCCTCCCTCTCATCCTGTTTTTATTTACCACAACCCCATTCCTGCTTCCAGTACGACCACCATCCATGTTAAAAAAAATTAGGGTTTGTGCCGGCTAAACAAGCAATTATGGTTTATGTTTGTATGTTTTAGATGAATAGACAATGTGTTTATGATTGTGTCAGCTATTAGGTGAGCAAACAACCCCAAATGATGCAGTTTGATATGAAAGTGTTATCGCGAATTTTGTCCCTCAAGGATTGGAGGGTGAATAAGTCATTTTGCATAGTTGCGGGAAAGAAGGCAAATGGGTGAAGTGATATTATTGAAGAAAAAGAGGGTAAAATAGCCATTTTACATGGCCACTAACGAAGAAAACTAACGAGCGTTAGCCAAAAACGTGAATTTGCAACTATAGTAATGGTTCAAGGGCAAAACTCGCAGAAAAATGAAACGTTAGGGACATTTCTCCTAATTTTTTGAAAATGAAGATATTTCTCGCAAAAATCAGAAAATTTAAGGACATTTTTTACGGTTTACTCTATAATATATATGGTTTATCTTTAGTCAACATGGTTACTTAAGTCGTTATGGATTTTAGCTTCTACATAACGTTATGTTCGAATAGAAAATATATGGTACCATTATGTTAGGGTGGTGTGTTTGTTTCATTAAAATGTTTTAGATCTGAATCTGACTCTCATATCTTAATGGTAAGAGGTGGCTAAAAAGTTTAAAGTTGAACGAAATAATGTTGTTTGTTTTATATAATTGTCTTAATGATTTTAAGTGCTTGATTTTTTAATTTATTTATTAAACCAACGCAATGTGATAATAAATAACTTATGTAAATATGAAACAAGACTTTTTATCATAAATATAACACAGTTAATAAACCATCAAATATATTATATTAGCACTAGTCTTCAATCTCTTATCGAGTAAGAGGCAATATGACAAACCCCCCACCTCTTATTGAGTAAGATGTCATATGTCTGACCCGGTCTGACTCAGAAAAAAAAACAAACAACACTAATATCTGCCGCCTCTAACTCGATTAGAGTAAGAGGCTAGTAAGACATTTTTTTCAAAAAACAAATACACCTTTATTCATTTGTGTAAATTTCTTACTCATATATGTTAAATTCATGTCTACACACGCCTATATTATCTTGAGATCTCAATTAGATGATTGATATTTCATACAATTATGGATAGACGTCATAATCATGTTTCATTATCATTTCTGATTAGTTTGTGACATAAAACTTTAAAACATATATGTAGCTATCGACTGTAGAGAGCTTTTAATTCTAATTGCTATCTTTAATACAACTACCTTTTAATACAAATAGCACATGTAGCTACCAGATATCGATTGCATATACATTTATGTAAAGTTGTATTAGTACAAATAAATGGATGACCCTTCAAATCGTACATCTTGATATATGTTTGTGACATTGAAGTTCACATGGGCATCTCTTATATGTTTTGGAAGATGCATTGCTTTCAACCAACAAGCTTCCATAAAAATGGTCCTACCTAGCTTATGGCAAAGCTTATAATCTAAATAGTGGAGTAAAGAAATTTATGTGGATGAAGTAGTATAACAAGAAAAGTTCAAAGGAGAGACACATTTGTATGTGGAAATCTGAGTACTTTCTGATAAGGACCACAATGATAATGCCAATACCAAAGATGATCATTATAAGAGCATGCACAATGGTTAACGCCCCCTTCGGTGTTATTTGGTATTATTCGGTGTTAAACATTGGGAGTTCGGTGTTATTCCGGTGTTAAAGTGCCGGTGTTAACACACCAACGCCCGTTATTTAGGGGTTTTTTTTTTTTTATTTTTTTTAATTTCTGGCTCTAAATGAGGGGTTGCTTTTGTAAATTGTTGGTGAGTTAAAGTTTAACTTGGGGATATTATTATTGTGGGTGTTTTTTTGGGATGTTAAAGTGAAATATTAAAGCTGATGTGGCGCTGACGTAACAAATGTTAAAGTTTAACATATGTTATTATTGGGAGTGCTCTAAAAAGAGGCCAAGAACAATGGTCCACAATACATGTGTTGTATCAACTCAAAACCTCAACCCCTCTCATGTCATAGTAGAATAGTCAATCGATGACAGCAACTTTAGCGACTTGTACATTGCTCTGTAAAAGATGTATAATCTTATCTTAAGTGCATTTACATAGTTATTTGTATGAATGATCATGTAACACAACCCTAAAACGTCCACAATATTGTCCGCTTTACCCACAAGTTATGACCATTGTTTTTGAAGGCCAGAGCAAGACTTCCAAGCATAGTTTGTATAAGATCCGCAAACATTTAGCTCGAATACTTATTGTGTCATTTTTACTTATGAACTTAACATCGCCTTGGTATTACACATATCAAATCCACAGCAACTAACAAGCTATATAACTTATACATTATGTAGTACTTGACTTAAGCGGTGAAGCTAGCTTATCAAGAACAAAGACTACCCTAAAACACATATGGTTAAATTTGATGGTACATAATTTGCTGAATTACGGTATAGTTTTACTATTCTATTATTGGAAACAGCCAAACCCTATGTGGGACAATATTCACAGGCAAGTACTAATGAATAACAACTAGAAAACATGTGGACTTGTCAAGTCACCTATCACTCATGTTACATTACCAATGGAAAAAGAAGAAACAAATGACAAGTGCTACTTAGGAAACTAAAGTAGACGTGAATAATAATTCCTCTATATTGATATATTTATGTATATCTTCTTAGATTCGCATGAAATATGGCATGTTCTTGTGCTCCTTTTTGTTGCTAGTTGAGTTTGTTAGATTCGCTTGAAAAATAATGCAAACTTTTTTTTCTTCTTTCTTATTCTTTTGAACGACGATTTATATAAAACTAGTACGACCTTAGAGATGCAAGTTACAAGGAGGAAGATAGAATGCTACAAGGGTTAGTAAACCATTCTACCCAACTAAACGAACATTTTCTATTCCTACTCGAAATCCAATTAAAAGACGATAGCTTAATATCGTTAAAATAAGGTCTTTCGGGGTTGCTTGATTGAGAACAACACATTGTTCTTGTAACTCCACAAAGACCATAAGGTTGCATTAACTGCCAAATCAAAGAATTTCTTCATAAAACTTATGAGATAATCTCATCACATATAACTAAGGGCATCCACAATGAAAGTTTTTTCTAAGAAAAGCTTCATCTTTTTATTTTAACCATAGTATTCTTGTAGTTTATTTCTATGTGGCATAAAGTGGTTAATTGTCTTAAACTTGTTCATAACTTGATGCATGTGTTTTGATAGAACATTTTATAAAATTATAAAAGGTTTATTTTTATGTAATAGTATACATATTAGATCATGTACTAGCTAAATAGGAAAAGGATGGTTAATTATCATGCATACCGACTATTTCATATATGTTTGTCAATTGCTTATGTCTTAAGCAGTTGGGTTTTCTTCTTTTCTCTTTTATTTAGCCTTCTTCTAGTCAATGTAGGATTAGGATTATTCCTCATTATTTATAAATAGAGATGAGTGGGTGAGGCAATGTACACTCATTCTTTTCAATACTACCATTTGGTCATTGTGCAAAGTACTTTTCTGTTGACAATACAATATGCTTGTGTGTTTTCGTCTTTGAGTTTTGTGTTATCCGCTTGTTGGTTGGTTGATATTCCAATAAGTGGTATCAAGAGCCTTGTTCGAGTTTGTTTGTGGTAACTAGGTTCTGTAGGATATTGGTGGTCACGTGCATGGCCTATAAAACATGCACAATGAAAAATAAACACATAAGGCCATGCGGACCAATCTGTCACAATTCTCAATTTCCGGTCATTTTTCAAATTTATATTTCATTAACGTTTATTTTCCTATTAAATAAACGCTATCGCGTAAGCATTTATTTTAAACATTTGAACCGACACTTCACAAAAACTTATTCCGATATATTTTCATACTTATATTAAGATTATAAAAATAATATTATGAGTTTACCCAGTGTTTTAAATTTATTTTGTATATAAATTGTTATATTTATATAATTACGACGGTTTTCTTAAATGCTACGATAGTTATTATTTCACTCAAATTTTGCAAGAAATGTATTTTTATAATTTTGACTATTCTATATGACCAAAAACTTTGCCTTTGTTGCATGAACGCTCTTTAAAAGCTTTACTTGTTAACCAAACTCTATGAACTCACTCAACCATTGTGTTGACACTTTTAGCATGTTTTATCTCAGGTATCTAAGGCATTCACTTTATGGCATGCATTTGGACATATCATAGAGTCGTGGTGACGACGCGTCACACATGGGATTTATGCATTTTAAAACATCGTTTGGCTTGTAACAAACTTATTTCCGCACAAATTGATTTTTTATTTGGGACCTATACTTTGTAAACTCTGATTGTTTTAATAAATCAAACGATGTGTTTTCCAAACGACACTTTAGGTCGTTCAATATAGCTATAACTTTGATGCTATGACAGTCATCCCCCAGGAATTCCATTCCGCTGCAAAACAAGTAATTTAGGGGTGTGACACAATCCCTCGATAGATAGATATCCTAATCAGTGATATAACCTATTCTAACATGTATAAAGGGTGTTTAGGGTTACTTACTTGATCCTGCAATAAAGTAAGCTCCTAGACCTTCTTTTCTTGCACGAAACCGCCTTCTTGATCTTCTTGATGCTTTATTCGACTAGTTAGGGTTTCTTGGGTAGAATCACCACTTGAGTAGCATTAGGTATCTACCAGTACTGTACAAGTAGAACTAGGGCTACGAACTGATGCAAGTTGGACAGTACAAAATTGGGTTAAGATCGATAAAGGGTTTAGTCGATCTTGGAATCGAATTAGGTTTGATTAGTCGACAAGGGATTTGTCCCTTTGGGTTGGTTGACCGATCGAACAAAGAGAAGAGGGGAGGGATATTTAGAGTTTTGAGGATTAAAGTCATTTCTAGTTTAGGTTGTCTTTGTATTTATAGTAAAACAAAGACATTCCTAATTGAATCAGAAGTCCTTCATTATCCATTAAGTAAACCAAAACCTTTAGGATTTGTGGTTTTGTCTTTTATACTCAAATATATTTTTATCCCAGATACGTATATACACCCTGGATAATTAGTGTTTTACCCCTCTATGAGAATATCGCCATATTCTCATTTACTTTTTATTTCCAGTTCATTACGTCACTCTTTTCTCATCACCAACTTATATATTCCATTTAGTGTGCACCGATGTGACTCATCGGCATTTCTATTGGTACCAGTTGTGAAAGATGTTATTTGCACACTAATGCTTTCAGACTCCCACTTGTGCAAAGCAACAACATATAATCACTTTCACAGTACCAAGAGGTTTCTAGAAAAACATTGAAGTACCCAGTTCACCAAAACTCATTCAATACCCATGTAGTGATTTACAAAAACTCTAGCAACACATGAGCAGTATTTAGGTATATGACTATATCCCTTTGCACTTTATGATATTTCAGAAAGTACCAAACATGGATATGCTAATGTAGCAATACTTTCGTTCTTTCTTGCTACCGCCATATCACGCCTCACGTTATTTATAACCTTGTGTAATAATATACATATTAGCTATAGATTAGGGGGCAAAGTGAAAGTTTAGATCATGTACTAGCTAAATAGGAATAAAATCCATATGTGTTTGTCAATTGCTTTTGTCAAAAGCAGTTTGTTTTCTTCTTTTCTTCTTTGTGTAGCCATCTTCTAGTCAATGTCGGATTAAGATTACGTCCTCGTCCTCTATAAATAGAGATGAGGGGTGAGGCAATGTACCCTCATATTTTTCAATACTAACGTTTGGTTAGGGATAATCTTGTGCAAAGTACTTTTCTGTTGACAATACAATCTGCTTGTGTGTTCATCTTCGAGTTTCGTGCTATCCGATTTAGTTCCAGGTTGTTGGTTGGTCGATATTCCAACATTTATACATAGTAAATATAGATTTATACTATTAAAAAGGTTTATAAATTAACGATTTACATGACATTTAAGGTTAATAAACCTGTAAAAGGCTTCATAATTATGGATGCTTTAAATGTTAACCCTCAGATTTACGTATCCAATTAAAAAAACCCTTTAGTTATGAATACTTAATTTTTTTTTATCTATTACCCCTTATACAATAGCGAAGAAAACGACCACGTTTTGGCATTGCAAAAACGAAGTAGTTTAAGCCTCGGGGTGGACCGCTTAAGTGTAAGTTTGGGCTAAAGTATTGGAATTTTACAACTATTAACACGTTAATATTAAAACATACAATCACAAGTATAACGTAATGTAATTAACATAGGATCAAGAAACATGTACCTTTTAGCAATTTAAAGCCAACAGACTAGTTTCTTGAATATGCACGTGTGTATAAAGCTAAACACGCAAAACCAATAAAGATCAACGTAGATCTACTCCACGTCAACACACACAATACGTTATTACATCCAAACCTTTGTTGTTTTGTTGTTCATTCGACCAAGAGACCAAAACAATAAATCCCTTCGTGAATTTAAGCACCGATCGTCCAAAACCAAAACCAAACGAAACCGTTTGAGGTTTACTTGAGCACCGATCGACCAAAAGACCAAGAACTGAAACCCTTAGAGTTGGGGTGTTCGGTCGAGGGTTATGAGAGAGAGGAGAGAAAGAACATTTAGGTTTAGGGTTAATAATAATTTGTAACTTGAATAATGAAACAAGCATTCATTATATAAGGGTTGGGATAACTTAGATTGCAAGCCATGTAATCTCAATCCCATCGAAAAACTCCAACCGATCGACCCTATGGAAACAAGGGGAAATCCAAAATCTTCTTGCTCTCGTTTTGCATTTAGGTCCTTTATCTTCTCGTCTAACGACCGTTAAGTATAAAATATAATATTAAGTAACTATTAATTAATATTAAACATAACTTTCCACTTTATAACCGTTTTCCGTATTAACACGTGTATCCTCATCTAGTTGATTGACAATGGACAGTTTAGAACAATATAAATCGTTCATGGATTTAAACGTGCAAATATATGACACAACTTATGACTGAATGAACTGAATGAAATCAAACATACCAAGTACTTTGATTCATTACATAAATAATAATTGTTTAACGTCCCTTATCAAAATACTAAAAAAAATCAATGCATGATAATCCTTGTTGATGAATTATACCTCAAGACATGACAATCATACTTGTTAACAAGGCATAAAATTCAACCAATTTTGATCTATCAGAATTTTGATAATACTTATTTCAAGAATTCAACTAGTGAAGTTCTTGTATGTGTGCATACAAATATCTCGATATTGACACACAATATTTCGTAAGCTGTGTGATAACATCAAACATCTATTTATGGCAATCATCTTCCAAATCTATAAAGTTTAAAGCATTCTTATTCTATAATGTATAATGCAACTATGCTCTTAGTTGAGCACAACTAGTTCACATGTTCATCATCAAAGATGAAATTCTACCATGACTAGTATTGAGTGTCATCTCAATTAAACTAGCATCATTGTATTCAAACAACAACATGCCCTTCTAAAACTCCGTAAACTATAAACATTCTTTTGGTAATGTTTGGTGCCTTCCTAAACTCCAAGTTTGTCGCTATGACAATCGCGCAACAATTGTCGCATTGTACATCTATAGAATCTTCATTACTAGGAATAGCTCTAGGCTTAGGAATGAATTTCTAAATCCAAACACATTTTATTAGAATATTTACTCCACTAGTTATCTAATAAATTTTGATTAGATACCAATATTGTCAAATCATCTTGCATTGATGCATGATACAACAATTCTTCTACACAACATGATGTACATGATGAATCCTTGAGTCAAACTTATGATCTCATTCATGTTCTATCTTATCAAAAGATATGTATCCATTGATACTTTCTAAATGATATGCCATCTTTTGTTAGACTTATTTACCGCATATGTTTATAACAATAAACATATATTCTAATGTAGTATGTTTTATTTCCTAAAATTTTCAAGTAGAGTTTCATTCCAAGCTAAGGGTGGTGGCAACGCCTTGTGGTATCACACGGTATGAAACCAAACCGCACGGCAACACCATTGCCTATGTTGCGGTATGGTTTGGTATGGATTGAATTCGGTATGCCATGTCGATTCGGTTTGTGGAGGGAGCGTGTGGTTTGTTTCAAAAATTTGACCGTTGGCCATCTTCTTCTTCTTCAAAATCACGAAACTCCTGACCATCTTCTTCTTCTAACACCTTCGGGCGTAGGTTATCTACAATGCTTTGAACGAACCCGGGCTTTTGGTGGTTTAATAACGTGACAGTGATACAAATTATTAGCAAAGATATAGTGAAGAATAATGGGAGATGAAGGATATGAGTTTGAACAAATATGGAGATAATATGAGTAATGAGCAGAAAATAGGGAGGTAATATGAGTTGTTTTTGTTATTGGAATTGCAAGTGGTAGATATAAACAGCTGGTCATTACTAGTCATGGTTTATGAATATATAAAAAAAAAATTTAAGTGAGGTATGTAATCATTGTTGCCACTAGAAAAGTATGGTGAGGTATGAGTGAGGTATGAGATTAGGTGGAATGATATTATTAGTGGGTGGTGAGGTATGGGTAAGGTATTAGATGGAATATTACTACTCATATGTTATACAACATATATTTAAGAAAATAAACATAATACTCCAACTAGCTTTTAGGAATACTCAAGAGTTATTTTAGTTTTAATTTAAAATAAAAACATAGATTTAATAATTTAAACTTAAGATTCATCTCCTAGATACATGCTTTGATCCATAGAGGAGAAGTGTGCTAACCTAGTTACTCATCCTATCAAGTTAAGTTAACGTTTAATTACTTCCAATTGCTTCAAGTGGGGTTTTAAGTCGCTAGGACAACATTTGGTCAGTTCGTCCAAACCTATCAGCAAAGGTTTCCACCGGAGATCAAGCTACTACCCTTGAAAGTCCAGTTGTTTTTAGTCCCCTAAGCCAAGTCATTAAGTTCCCCTACATGCAAGATTCATAACAATGAGTGCCCGGGCGCTAGCATCTTAAACACTCATCCCTAACTTCTTAAGTTCATCCAAACGATAGGTGATCAGTTGGTCAAATCGCACAAGCGAAGAAGGGTCGTCAGTTGGTCAATTCTTACCCTTCCCACTTAGTCTACCTACTTAGGGTCAGTTGGTCATATCTCCTAAGCAACTAGACACTACCGCCATTCAAAACTACCGAAACAAGGGGTAGCTACCAACAAACTATGCATGTATACACTAGAAACAATTATACGGAAGCAATGTAAACATAAACAAAACAATTAAGGAATCATAACTAGGCTAGCACCAGAGGTTCTTAGCCGCTCATATTAACTGAAACAATCGATTTAATGTTTAACATATTGAAATACATGAATTGAAAGTAAAAGAAATGATAAATTGCTAATGCTTATTGTTAGGGAGTGATTTCTCCCTTAGAGATGGCTCCGTATGCTCCTCGAGATCTGCCTTCAGCCTCCTGCCTACGTTCTCTGCTTTTGTGTGTGGAGTGAATGATGAGAAATGTAGAATTTTGGGCGGTATTTATAGGCCAGATATGGTTATGGCGTAACTTAAGTTGAGAGTTACGCCATAACACCCATTTCTTCGTATTTTGCTCTGGAAAAGCTGGTTACGACGTAACATCAGGAATGAGTTACGGCGTATCTTCAATAAATCATGGTTACGCCGTATTTGTGGAACGAGTTACGGCGTAGCTTGCAGCGGCGCAGAACATCATTTGACCTAATTAGTTACGGCGTAATCCTAGAAGGGAGTTACGCCGTAATCTTCAGTTTAGTTGGTTTTCTGAGCCACGCTTCTGTTACGGCGTAATGTGAGAGAAGAGTTACGCCGTAATTACTTCAAAATAAGCATACTATTATATATCTTCAATAAACTCTCCAAATCCGCGTCTCATTAGCTCCAATGCTCGTAATTTAGCTGAAAGTGAAATATATAGGAAAACAAGCGTAAATCCATATAAATGATATAAAATACGAGCATTATCGGGGGAAATTGATACTTAATATTCAGGACAATTTGATGTTATCAAATATCCCCCCACTTGAAATCTACTTGCCCTCAAGTAGACCTTATTAGATAGATTCCTAAAAAGATATCTCCCATTACCTGGAAAATATAAGTTTACAAATCCCTTATGCTAGAAAAAAAACAAAGCCGAACACCTCACGAAATGGGAACAAAACACTCAAATCTCTCAACTATTCTAAGTGTCAATTTCGAGGTGATCACTTAACGCACAGTCATAGCATGTATTCTATCATAAGCTTGGCGGTTACACAAATCTCCACCATTAGAGTTAAGGACTAAACAATTCTTGAAGGAAATATGGGTAGACACGACAAAGGTTAAGGGTGAGTCGTCATTACTAACATGTCACGACGAAGTGGACAAAATCAATGATACATGACCAAATCCATGGCCAAGACACCAAAGATTGCTCGTTGCATCACCTAGACATGCTTCATGACTAAAGGGTAGGATAAGACATGGGATAAAATTGGTGTAAAATAAAATCAAGCAAGTAGTCTAAATCTATAACCAAGTCATCACCACTTACCGTTCATCCAAAGTTCAAGTTTCGAAGTTAAGAAACCGGATCATGTAATACCAGGTAGATGTGCTATTAGAGGACGTCATGATGGGCACATTACTTTTTTCTTCAACTGTTGGCACAATTACCAACTTCGTTCTTCAAATGTGACCGAGGTGGCCTCCTCGATACTAAATCAATAATGAGCTCATAAACATAGTGCTTATAACATCGCACTTCACAATCAACAAATACTATAACTATATAACTATATATATATATATATATATATATATATATATATATATATATATATATATATATATATATATATATATATATATATATATCTATACATTATATATAAGAGGAGGCATGCCACATAAAATGCCACGTGTCATCCCATAATGCCACGTCATATTTCCATGTCATCACCTGAATGCCATGTCACTTGGCACACACAATTCAGGCATGAAATCGGAAATTTTAAAAAATTTATGAAATTCATGGGACTCGAACCCGAGACCTGTTGAACAAACAATAAAGACTCTACCACTAGAGCACATGGGTGTTTGTGTTTAATGTTTTGAAAACAAAATATTAATTCTTAAAATCGGAGCATTTAATTCATAAAAAAAAAACATACGTCTATCAAATTATGTAATTATCAAATTAAATTCAAATCCCTTAATTTCATCCATCCAAACCTAAATCAAAACACAATCTTAATCGCATCCTCATGTCAACACAAAACCCTAAATCTATGATCCAACCTAATCGATTTCACTAGCGGTCTGGTAAGATTTCATTTGTCAATTCAACGTATAATATTTAATTGAATTCATGGGTAATTCCATTTTCTGCAGCTGTTTCGATTTTTTTTATTCGTGGGTGTTTCGATCATTAGGTTTTCTTTTAATTTAATGGCCGCCTTGATCTAAATCACTGCTACAACTGAATCAAGCATAATATTTTTTTTTCTATTTTGTCCGTTATTTTGTGTTAATTAAATTTTGAATTTAATATCTATGTTAGTTTATGTATTTTTTTTACGAAGTATGAGGTTAATGACTTCGAAGAACAGTAAGAAAGAGGGCAGGTATGCTGGTAAAATTTTTAACTGAATTTTTCTTAAGTTGACCCAAACAAAGCCAAAAGAAAGAAATTGCTCTTTTAAGGCATTTTACTATTTAATTAATTGGAGGTATTTCTTGCGGAAATTGTATGTGTGTATGATAAGTAAGTTAAAGATATTAGGTATGTCCTTTATCATGTTACAAGCTTTTTGTTCAATGCTATATATCATTTTATCTGTTAATGAATGGATAATTTAATCGAGCGTGCCTCACTTAACATCAGTGTTGGACAATGTGTTTTAGTTTTGAATGTGCGTCAAGTGTTTGTGAAAATGTCTCATTGGATATACCATTTTCTTACAAGAGTCCCTATTGCCAATGGTTGTTTCAATCAAAATGACGCGTATGTGTGTTATTTTGGCATTGAATCTATCCATGTTCCAACTGTGTTATGTAGGTCGTTATATCGTGCTAAAACTACTGCCAAGTCATCTAATGGGCGATGAGGTGATCTTTTTTTTCACAATCAATATATTAAACAGGCAATGTATTCTGGTCTTCAACAGTTAAATGTCTGTTAGGAATGGAAAGTGTCGATCATTCCGTTTCTTGGATAATTTTTTTCCTCCTAATGTTCTGCTAATGTTGTAGTAGTCATCCAATGTGCGAGGTGCTTTTTTTTTCACATTATATAGATGTGGATCTAATTTAGTTGTTTTTATGAGTACTACCTTATTAAATTATCATATAGCTTCCAAGGATTAAGATTGACATTGTGTTGTAGGTGATGGTTGTAACCACTCACGAAGGGGGTGCCTGAAGAATTTCATGGCGCAAAATTGGTTGGTTCCCAAAGGTTGGTTTCTTGATTAAAAAAACTATTTGTCAAACGTTAAATATAATGTTATGAAGTATGATACCAACGGTTTGTTTTTTTATATATGTTTTCAGATAACCATTTCACTTACGGTAAACTACACAATATAGCGTTTCAAGTTTACTATTGAAGCAAGGATACGAAAAAATCAACACGAAAGATGACGGAGAATTTGATTTTGGTGCAGAAGAAATAAAGTTTGTTAATGATTGTGCGCTAGACAAGGTTCAACTGTATATTTTTTGCTTGCACATTTTCTTTATCACTTTAACTTGACAAGTAATCTTGGTTCTCTACTCAATACTTTTCAGGATTCTGCAATTATTGCTATAAATAAACCTCCTGGAAGGCCTATTCAGGTAACGTTTATATATCTTCATAATGTTTCTATGCACATAATGTAATATCCGAAAGTTGATTAATGTGTTTTATATTTTAAGGTGGTATGGAAATAAAAAGAAGCTTAGATGAATTAGTTGGAATTATATGAGACGTGACTTCTCTGAACCACACAGGATGGTGAATTCTGTTCTCACTTATCTACATGACTGATTCACAATTTCTATTTTTGTAGCATGATTACAAGAAACAAAATATAAAAGTAGGCACTTTGGGAAAAGAA
Organism: Chrysanthemum seticuspe; assembly: GCA_019973895.1. NCBI lineage: Eukaryota > Viridiplantae > Streptophyta > Magnoliopsida > Asterales > Asteraceae > Chrysanthemum > Chrysanthemum seticuspe. The sequence continues at coordinate 40,037,744 of BPTQ01000008.1, forward strand.
ATCCTTCAATGTCGAAACAAGAACGTTTAATATGCAACATAACTTATACGATGCAGGTGACTACAAATTATGGCAAGAACAGGTTGGAACTTGCTTTTGGAAAGAACATATTCACATCATTGTGCAAGAACATGTAAATTGATTCATATGTAAAGTAGTTTTCTATATTACATATGTTAGATGAATGATATTAGTTACAAAGAACAAGGTCATTTGACAAATTAGTTTCAAATAGTTATGGGTTAAATAAGATTATGGAATAAACGTCCTGTTAATGAAATTTGTTATTTAAAAATTTGTTATATGACAAATTGTCGCTACAAATAGATGAGACCGAGAGCTTAACTTTATGTTATTTGGAAATCGGTGATAATTATGTCTTATTACATGTTCACAGTAATGTTTATAGTAAATATGTTATAATAGTAGGTGATGTGTTATATGGCATATTGATTATATTGTATTTTCATACTTCAGGATAACGGTTAGGCATTGGCAGAAAATATACCACTACCTGCTATGCAAAGCAGTGCGGATGTTCGTCCTCTGCATTTGGATGATTTTAATATGCATATGATCAGGTATATAATGATTTACTCCAGTGGAATGAATTATTTGGTGAAGGAGGATCCAGAAAGAAAAATATGAACCGAGTCCATATCCTTATGCTATTGTGGATGTGGCATACTTAATTTTATTGGTTATAACCTTGACTTTGTTGCACTATTTTAGGGAACTTTGGTTTTCAGCTGTGTTATCATGATCACTCTCTTGCCTCTACTCTTGGAACCGGGATTATGAGAGATAAAGTTGGGGTTATTCTTTTGCAGGTAAAATGAATGGGGTGTTTGAAGAAGCTTATTTAGACAGCTTACTTGGTTATTGTAGTTTCTCAACACAATAAAGATCAAAGCTTATTGGTGTGGTAATGAGTGTTGCAAAGGAACATGGTGCACCTACTTTTTTTCATTTTTTGTTATACACATATACTGCTTTTTTCATGTGCTTTTTAAATCATTTTTTTCACCTAAGTTTGGGCCATTCAATTTTGTGCAGGTGCATCATTGTATCAAAAATTCTGGAAAAAGTAAAAGACGACCTGAAACAAACGTGACAAATGATCGACATTGTATCATAGAATGAAGTGTTCATAGTAGTCCTACATCAGTTCCCTCACGCGTCGCACCTAAGACAGAAATTGCAAGTGCTTATTCTGAACGGCACCATTTTAATGATGCCTTAGTCACGTGCAGTTTTGACAATGAGCGCGCCAACGGCGGTGACATCACAGGTGAACATCTATGACTGAATAATGCGATAGTCAAGTGTGAAACACATTATGGTTCTTTTTCCCGTATACCTATTAAAGCTTTATTTTTAACTAATTTTTGGCGACACAATCTTATGTAGTTGTATGTTCATGTCCGGACTTGGAAGAAATAAATCGTGGTCTGAAAATAAGCAAATAGACGATCGACGATGTGTCATAGAACAAGGTCTCCGCAGTTATGCCACATCATGCGGGCCCACAACCACACCTAAGACAACAAATGTAATCGTTCACCGTCAACAACAACGCCTTTATGGTGTCTCAGTTGACTGTATTTCTCAGAATGACCATGCTGACCCAAATAACATTGAATTCAACACCTCAGGTTAAATAGTATTGCATACATATTTTATGTGCATGATCTACTTCGCTTTTTTTATGTGAATAGGTTGTTTTTCCATGTGCTTTTTAAATCTTCTTTTGTGTGTGACTTTGGGCAACACAATCTTATGCAGGCACATCTTTATGCGGGAATCTAGGATGACATAAAAGAAGGCCTGAAAATAAGGTAGCACATGAACGAAACAGTGTCATAAAACGAGCTGCCCATAACACATGCATGCCTAAATTTCCTACTTCCTCAAAGCTTTTCTGTTCTTGGTGGATTTTTTATTTTTTATTTTTATTTTTTTTAAACATGATCAGGTTTGCCTATGATTTATATTAAGTATCGATATAAAAGCATAACATGGGAAGCTAAAAGCATGAAGGGGAATAAATTGATACGCCGACACACGGTAACCAGCTATTTACTGTCTGGTTTTTGGGGTTTTCAACTTCATAGCTTTAAACATGTATATAAATTGTTCTACCAATATGTAAGAGCTATGCGGCTTGCGTCCTATGTTTTTGTATTAATATATAAAGATGTGATGTCATGGTTCCTGATCACATGTTTTGGGGTTACAAAGATTCAACATATACTAGATCAACATTTGGTATTGGAATATATGTAAATGTAATTATCTATGATGATACAGATTGTCTAACTAACGTGTCAGAACCAGTTTTATATGCTATGTATAAAACCTAAACCGACATCAATATTAATGGTGCATTTGCAATAATACAGTAAAAAGATGTCAGATTTGTTAACAGCCCCTTGAATATGATATGCGGCTGGCTTGGTGGTGTTCGGTCTAGATGTATTGTTAGGCTTCGTGATTGTTGCTGGTAGTGTACGCACGTTGGAAGTAGCATTAAAACCTGCAATTCCACGCATTACAACCCAAAGTGTTTCAATACCTATGATCACAGCCGCACCTTTTTTTTTTCCAGCATAATGAATTGATGTTATAGCCATAAGGCAAACTTTTGATCCATTTTCGTATAGCCAACAGGTCGGATCAGGCTCAATAAGGTTAACAATGTTGCTGTCCCGAGGTATGCTATTATAAATGGTAGATCAAAGTCGTTGAATTTTAGCATAGTCAACTAAATTGCACTTGGCAATGCACAAGAACAACCAACATTTGAAGAAAATAATGAGAGAAGCAGTTAATTATTTGACTTCTGTCGAGTAGCATTCGCTACATCCTGTTTCAAAGAGGTGGGATTCTTTTATATAAGTAATAAGTTAAGCCTAAGAAAATTATAATTTCTTTTATATGACTCTTTTATATGAGAGTGAAATAGGTGCAGGATTCTCACGATTAGCATAACACATAGATATAACTTATTTGGCATTTTAGTAGTTTAATATATCTAAAATGATCAACGATCGAAAAAGATACAACAGAAGTTAATTATTTCATAATCAGTTGTCTTTAACGATGGGTGTTCTTTTTACTAATAGTCTTTTCACACATGTTATTTTATTTCTTATTAGTACGTATTAGTTATTAGGATGACTGGAATAGCCACTAAGTATAGCTCTTCTTTTAGTTTGTCTCTATATATATAACTGATAACGTCTAAATGTGTAAACAAAGTTAGTAAACACGCATAAATTATTGTGTTTATCTTTGAGCTAGCACCTTATGACCCTGACTGGTACTACGTCAGGGCTGGTAAGCCTTGTGTTTATCTTTGAGTACTGTCACTTTTCCTTTTTGGAAGCTATTTTCAATGTTGATCTGTAGCTTAGACCATTTGATTGTGTGGGCCATGATTTTTTTTGATTTTAGCTTGTATGTGGTGCAACTACGGTACAAATTATTTTTCAAGATGAAAGGTATGTATATTTTCTTCAAGCTGTTTTTTGATTTTTAGCATTGTTGTTATTTGAAGTACATGTATGATGTGAAGTTGTTGTTGGGTGAGTTTAATGTGGGCACCGTTTATGCCGTTGACAACAAGGAGAATGACACCTTTTTATGTTTAAAATAAGCACTTACAAGATGTTTGTAGTGGTCAATTAGTTCATTGCGAAAGTTTCTTTTTGTTCCTAATTTGTATGGTCCAGTCATGTACCTATGTTGCTAATTTGAGGTAATCTCGGTTTTCAGGTTACCCAAATGAATATGATGTGAAGTATCACACCTTCAAGTGAATTGATAACAATGAGGAGGTGAGTATTTGAAATATTTGGTAATATTTAAAAATTTGATAATTCGTAAGGATTTGCGATATCCTGATACTTGACAATTTTTTGATTTCTTAGGATGATGCCAACACTTAACATGATGAAGCTTGGAGCTGTAATGACAATTGGGAATCTGAATTAGAGGACCTTTTATACAAGGATGTGATTAGTAGACAGAACATGGGTGACCGAAACAGGTATTCAAAATGCTAAATATTGTGGCTTTGGATTTTTGATGAGTTTAGAAAAGGATGTTAATAGTAGTCGGAAAGGAGTAGTGATTAAATAAGGGAATGTTATATGAAGTGAACTAAAGCAATAGCATACTGACCCGTATCCTGTACCACCCATTGCTGTTTAGCATCCTAAAATGCTTAATGGTATTTTGTTTATGATAATACTTGAGAACTGTAGAATAAGAAAAAATAGTTTACACATTTAGACGTTATCAGTTAAATATTTGCCGTTTATGATAATTCTTTGCATAGCATGTGACAACATCTTTCGTATACTCAAGGCAAGAAAACTCAATAATTTATGCATGTCTGGGGTACTGCATACTGAGTGTACATGTTGATTTCGATTATGTTTACTATTACTGGGATGCTGTTGTTATAGGTGTTGACGAAGTGCTAGAAAATGGGGGAAAAATCGTTCTGCAAAAGTCAACATCAGATCAGATGCACGAACATTCTGCTGCTGATATATACATGTAAGTAGTGGCTAACCAATTATTAATCCAAAATGTTTAATCACTTTAGTTATGAATATGTTTTTTTAGTTCAAATGCTTTTTTTAATGCAGAAAATATGTAATATTTTGGATAGTGTTAGATATTTTTTTTGAATAGTATTCATTATAGGAATTAAATTATTATGAAACGGATGGTAACAAGTATGAATATATTTAATCACATTACCAGCCTAGAACAAGTATGTATAGTAGTTTTCTTCTAGACGTAACAAGTATGTACTGCTATTTTAAGTGCCATGTTTATGTAGAATGGAACAAGTACGTAGAATGTTTTATTTGTAGTTTTATGTGTAATCAACAACCGATAACTTTCATAAAAACATCAAAACCCAAATACACCGACTCAAAAAACCACCCCATTGGTGTGTTTTCTTGGCTTATAGGTTGAGTTGGAAGATCCAGTTGAGAACATTGTTGCCAAGCTACTCAGACAAGTTGCTGATGAAACAAATGATTTGGCTGGTGATGAAACAACATCAGTAGTTTTTTCCTAAATACTCATGACAGAAGGTGTCAAGGTCTGTTTGAGAATTCTTATAAGTTTACATGTTACTTATCTTTTTCTTTTTTTTAATTTTCCTTCACGCCATATCTTTCAACACGTTTATGCTAATTATTGTTAATACGTTGCAATGCAAAATCATCGTACTTTCCAGAGCTCTAGCAACAGCTTAGACATTCGTACATGTTCCCCTCATCCTATTGCAAGGAATTTACAGTCTTGACAGAAGAAACAACAGCAGTACTGACCCTGAATGATAGTTGTACCTGACTTGATGTTAAAAGTATTGTCTTACTTTCATTTTCATGGTTTAAAATAGCGTATTATACAAATACCAGCTTATGTGTTACTTAAAAAAAATTACCATGAAGAGCAAACATAATTTTTTCTTTCACACGACATATGAGAACTTATACTAATACACTGATGACTGTTGTTCTTATAGGTATAAATGAAAATGATGCCCGCGTCATTCAACAGCACAAGGTAATTCAACTAGGTATTTGTTACCCAATCTAGGACCTGTGTCGCAATTCACCGGATCATAAAATCTTGATTTGTTGTTTAGAAATTAATATATATATACATTCAGTATGGCTTTAGTGTATAATAATATATTCGATATCGGCTTATTTGAGGGGTTAAGGCGTCTTTGCTACTTGCATTAGTAAATGATACATTATCATGTATTCTGTTTGCAGCTATAAGCTTTGTCAATCCATAATCGTTCTCTATGAATTTGCACATATTTAATCCAGATATATAATAAAAGGGTTAGTGTTTCAACCCAATCGACCCGTTTTGACTCTTGCTTTAAAATTACTCATTTTTGACCTATTCACCAAATTTCCAGATATCCTATTAGTCATGGTATGCAAATCAATATTAAGAATAGTCCCGCACATCTTCCAGACTGTTCATCAATACCATGTTAGGTTTGACTTTTTCCCTCAATTATTCAAAATTTAACACTTCATAAAATGAAGTGCGACAATAGCAAAGGTTGCACAATCAGGCAAGACTTTTGATGTATGGACTATGGCTTTACCTATTGCCGAGTGTGATTAGGTTCGAGACTTGAGGTAGATATAAGTTACGTGACCAGGTCATGTTAGATTAGTAAGTCATTATGATAAAGTTACAAGTCCAGACATCCCTTAACTGCAGCAATAGACCAATCCAAACACCTTTTAAATTAGTAGCACAGATGAACCCAAACACTCCTTAATATAGTAGCATGAAGTAACTGATGTATAATTATTTTGGAAAAGGACCGCGTCAGGTATTGATTGTGTACCCAAGTGTGTTGAGATTTAGCATTTAAAATCTTCAAAACCAAAATCAAACTTCAGAAAAGTCATTGTTAATTAGCTTTTAGGCTTTTGTAGATCAAGAAACTGATATTTGAGTCACTCTTAGTTATAACCAAAACGCTATAAGTTGGTTTTGTTTTTGTTAATAAACGTTTTTGGTCTTAGAGACCATCTAAACTTAATAGTTGTACTAGATTATATGAAAACATGTAATACTGTAGTAGCGCATTTCATTATTATATTTTGAGTTCATACTTATATTTGTTTACAGACATTCTGGCGCGCTTACCTCAATACAGAAACTTGACTTACTGTTTTCTTTTTTTACGGTCTACCAGATGAACTCCCTTACTTCACTCCTTAAACTCCGCTTCCACGGTATGAACCAGGACGATTTAGTTTGCATACACCAAAAACGAATTCAATCGTCAACCAGTCTTTTACAGTGATAATTATTTTAAACAACGATCATTATCGCTATAAAGCAACATGAGGACATAAAAAAAAAACAACGGCAAAAAAACCGAAGTTTTAAGAAAGTAGATAAATTTCATAAGTGAACTTCATTAGTTTGGTATACGAAAAAGTGAAAATCATAATCAAGCTTCACTTCAAATTTGATGACGTTTTGGCTACTGAATATTTGCATTGGGTCTGTCTTTTGGTCTAATTTTAACTTTTTAAAAGCCGTAAAGCAAGGTGTTATGTTACAATTAGTTTTGACATCTGTTGAGTATATCTCATTTTTAATCTTTTTGTTACTACAAACTTTATTGACTTTGGTTTTTATTTCAAGGGCAATTGCATATATATCTCTGCTAAACTCAACAATTACAAATATATCCAGCTTTAATTCATAATTACTTATACATCCTTCTTAAACATTATAAATATCATATATATCCAAATAATTGATTTAAACATAATTTAAACTCTAAAATACTTAAAAATGATTATAAAAAACCAAACTGTCTACTATACCCTAAATGAAATGACAATCTCTTCTCATAGAGCTAGCCCGCCCATCAATTATAGTTGTAAATTGTTTAAGTTAACTTTTAATTACTTTTTAGTATATATTTTTTCTACTAAAACCTAAATATAAAAACCACAAGTCATACCCGTCCATCGGACGGGTTTTGACACTAGTATATATATATATATATATATATATATATATATATTTCACATAACAATTAAACATAACATCCCCCACTTGAGGTGAACAATATGAGAATTTGGGGGGTCTTCAATGATCTTTAAGAGTATGTCGTCGACGAAAGCGTGATTCCCGAACCTTTCCACTTGAACCTTGAACTTAGGCAAACAATGAATTCCCAATTACAAATAAATACTACAGGGTAGGATAAGGTGTATGGGTGTAACGAAATAATATGTTGGGTGAACAAAATGAAAGGAATGACTAAGATGGGTGTATCTAGGGGTATCTTGCACTAAAGGTGAGTGCAACAAAGGGTTTAACATGAGGGTCGAGAAGTCGAGGTGACTAATCGATAGACACACAATGATAGGCTATTTGAGTGATAATCCTATAATATCGCCTTTTTAAACTGAAAAGTCCAAATACATTTAGCTAACTCAACATACCTCGTCTATGGTCTCGAAATGATGTAAAGGCCAAGTTCTAAATTTTACAAGCTACCGGCACACTCATAATTTGGTGGATTTGGGGTAAAAATTTGGAAACGGATAAGGCTAATCACACCATATAATATCAAGGGTTATAATGTGCTCGGCTAAGGTCTAATCTAGTTAGGTTAACAAAAACATGTCAAAATTTAAAAAATGGCATAATTTTTCAAAATAAACTAGAAAAACGAGGGCAAAATAAAGTTCAAGAGATAATTCTACTCCCGTCCCCCCACTTGAAATGTACAAAGTCCCTTTTGTACTAAACGTTAAATAAAGGTGAAGAAAAAGTAGAATTAGAGCGAGAACTTCCCTGTAATTTGCTCCAAAAAGAAAGAAGGCTCATGAAAAGTATCGTGCCTTCGCATAAGCTTCCACGAGCAAACTTCAATCCCTGAAATCACACTACCAAAAAGCATAATTCTAAAAAAGAAAAAAGAAAAATGAAAAGAAACCTAACTCACTTTCGTAGGAATCACGGTTGCATTTAGCAAATGCAACAAGCCTTTTAAACCACTTGGTGTCCCAAGTGGATGGGTGTAGTCTCGTGAGGGCTTACAGGGAACACACCGACAAAGTTCATTTAAAAACTAATACAAGGTTATTGTGTTTAAAAAGAAAAAATTATTACAGAGGATAGTTACGTCGTAACTCCTATAAGGAGTTACGCCGTAATTAATGCAAAACCTGGTAGACGCTATAGGAGTGTAGCTACGGCGTAACCATTGCATAGGTTTACGCCGTAATTGGTAATGCTCTGTGAAGAACTAATGCAAAAAGTATGTTACGGCGTAACCATAAGAATGAGTTACGCCGTAACTGTGGACAGATCAGGTCCCCATTCAGCATGCTACAACAACTTTCTCCGATTTCCTGCAAAAATGGTTAAAAACACAAACCTAACAGAAATAAAAATAAAACAAATGAAAGGAATAATTCGGGTTGTCTCCCGAAAGAGCACTTTTCTTTATTTACGAGTCTTTAAGTTAGACTTAAAGCCATGGGGCTTTATGGTGGCCTTTGGATTTGGCCAACTTCCCCCTTAGCTTCTTTTTTGGTTAGAGGATGGCTGGTCCCAAACACATGGAGGAATAATCGGAGTCAAGGAGTATCGATTTTCTTGTAAAAAATTAGCTTTCGCCCATTCGTAGCAAAATTTTGACTCGACTTCCCATTTTAGTTTGACAACCCCAAACTTTACTTTAACCCAATTTTCTAACGATATTCCCTTGTATCCGACCTTCATTCTATTTTCTTCATCAAAACACGCCCATTCCTTGTGTTTGAGCCAGTTAGGATCAGGAAATTCTCCTCCATTGCAAATCTTCCGGTTTGGATCGCACGTAGGCCATGCTTTAGTGATTTCATCAGACATTATAGCTGGTTCATAAAAATGAAGAGTCCAATCAACTTCAATGAACCAATCGGTCATAATATCGTGTCCTCAAAACCAATGCTCCTTGATCAGTTTTTCATCTTCCCAACACCACCAAACTTTTGCTTCCTCTTTTATCCTTCTAATGAAAAAATGTCCTCCTTTATTGCATCGTTTGAGAAAAGGAGAACATGTTGGCAATGCTAATTTAGAACCCTTAATCAAAGTAATTTCAGGAGCACAACAATAAAGTTTTCCCGTAGCAACAATATCAGGCACGGAAGGTCGGACTTCATCATCTTCTTTATCACTGTTGTCTTCATCACTAGACTCAGTTCCCTTCAAATGGCCAAAATAAGAGAAAGGAAAATTATCAGAACAATTAACTTGTACCTCCTTGGAAACTTCATTTGTTACAACTTCATCTTTTTCGCGAGACAAAGTATCGTCCATTCTAAATACTACTCTTTCGTCATAATATCCCAACGAGAGCTCCTTTTCCAAAACCTTGATCTGGGCTTGTGATGAGGCAAGGAAATGTCTACCAAGAATTAAGTGTTCCCTCGGGGTTTTCTCCATGATGATAACCACAAACCCAGACAATAATACGAACCTATCGACCTTGACAAAAACACCACCAGTGATCCCAAGAGGGGTTGCTTTGGTCATGTTAGCCATCTCAATAACCATGTTCGTTTCCAAAGATGGATTAATCTAACTTTCAAAAATATTGAGAGTGGCATGATGTTTATGCTAGACCCAAGATCTGCTAATCCCAAGAGATCATGATCCCCCACTGAACATGGACTGACGAACCCATTTGTGCAAACATCTTTAATTGAAAGTAACTCAGTTTCTGACATGTTCTTGTCTTCTGGTCCCTGGTTACGCCGTAACTCATTAGGATAGTTAAGGCGTAACTGCAAACTGTTGTCGACAGTCGCAATATTTGAATTAGGAGAATGGAAATCTTCACTCACAATCTTTGAATCATCATCAGCAAAAATGGCCTTACACACACCATAGGTTTAACTCCCTCAGATTCATTGTCATTCTTCTCTATCTCTGCACTAAGTTTCTCCACCATAGCTTCTAGGTTTTTTAGGGTTGTGTTGTGATTGGAGAGGCTTCTATTTGTGTTTTCCTGGAAATATTTGAGCCATTTATCTTGTTCTTTTTGCTTTTTGGCAGAGGTTTCCAGGAATTGGTTAATGCTCTCATCAAGGCTGGGCCTTCTTTTTCCATAGGGCTCACGGTTGTAATTTCCAGAAGGTCCTCCACGATAGCCGTTACTATTCCGATTATCCCCATAAAATGGTCGATTTTCTTCATATTTAGCTTCTTCAATTGTGCTATCTTTGTCAATGTGAGGACAATTTTTGGTGAGATGTCCTCCTCCACAGCTTTCGCAACCTACCTGGATGGCATGAACACTTTCTCTAAGCTTGAGCATATCCGACCAAGATTTTCAATTTTGCTAGTGATGGCGGCAATTCCATCAAGATTTTCGTTGAGGTTTCTCTTGCTTCCTCCATCGTGCTACTTTTGGGAATGATCAACCATTTTTTGGAAGGCTTCAATGGCAAGAGTAGGGGTAATGCTCGAAATTGGTCCTTGGTAGTCCATCATCTGTCTTGTAGTTACGTTGATACCTTTGTAAAAGATGTTGACCTTTTGCTGGCTGTTCAGGTAATGAGTCGGACACTTGTACAGGAGATCGTTGTATCTATCCCAGACTTGATACAACGTTTCATCGTCATCTTGTTTGAAATTATGGATCTCCATGAGTTGATTAGATATCTTTGATGGAGGAAAATATATTTGGATAAAATGCCTTTTTAGTAGAGCCCATGTATCAACTGCCCCGACGGGCAATCTTTCGATCCATCGTCTTGCTCCCCCAGTGAGAGTCATGGGGAACACTCGTAGCGTAACAGCGTCATGAGACACACCAGGAATGTTGAAAAGGCTTGCGATGTATAAGACATTATCAATGTGTTCATACGCATCATCGTCCCTGTTTCCGGAAAAAAGGTTAGCACGAAGCTCCCTCATAAACTGATCTTTAATCTCGAAAAGGACATTAGCTCCAATCACCGGTCTTACGAGACCCGGCCCTTGTTCTTCTCTTGTCAACGCCAAATATTCCTCAAGAGTGAGGTCATCAATGTTAACAACTTCCATGGTACCTGAAACTTCAAAAAGATCGTGAGAAATTGAGAAAATTTAAAACAAAACAAAAATGAAAGACTTAACGAAAATCCTAATATAACTCCTCGGCAGCGGCACCAAAAACTTGATGTAGGTTTTACTGACCAGGTTTTATTATTTTTAATGTCTCGTTATACCTATGGTCTACCCTAATGCACTAACGGGGAGTGTACCCGATCGTGTGTAATGTAGTATTCGGTAAAACCAAGGTCGTCCCAAGAGCTATATGAGCATTTTATAATTATGTCTAGGTGTCACAGATTTTAATAGGTTTTAAGGTTGAAACGATTAATTAACTACTAAAACAAGAAATGCTAGAAAGCGAATAAAGGCGAGGGTTGTGATCAATAGAGGAGAAGTATGCTAACCTAGTTACTCATCCTATCAAGTTAAGTTCACGTTTAATTACTTCCAATTGCTTCAAGTGGGGTTTTAAGTCGCCAGGACATCATTTGGTCAGTTCGTCCTAACCTATCAGCAAAGGTTTCCACCGGAGATCAAGCTACTACCCTTGAAAGTCCAGTTATTTTTAGTCCCCTAAGACAGGTCATTAAGTTCCGCTACATGCAAGATTCATAACAATGAGTGCCCGGGTGCTAGCATCTTAAACACCCATCCCTAACTTCTTAAGTTCATCCAAACGGTAGGTGATCAGTTGGTCAAATCGGACAAGCGAAGAAGGGTCGTCAGTTGGTCAATTCTTACTCTTCCCACTCAGTCTACCTACTTAGGGTCAGTTGGTCATATCTCCTAAGCAACTAGACACTACCGCCATTTAAAACTACCGAAACAAGGGTAGCTACCAACAAACTATGCATGTATACACTAGAAACAATTATACGGAAGCAATGAAAACATAAACAAAAACAATTAAGGAATCATAACTAGGCTAGCACCAGGGGTGCTTAGCCGCTCATATTAACTGAAACAATCTATTCAATGTTTAACATATTGAAATACATGAATTGAAAGTAAAAAAAATAATAAATTGCTAATGCTTATCATTAGGGAGTGATTTCTCCCTTGGAGATGGCTCCGTATGCTCCTCGAGATCTTCTTTCAGCCTCCTACCCACGTTCTCTGCTTTTGTGTGTGGAGTGAATGATGAGAAATGTAGAATTTTGGGCGGTATTTATAGGCCAGATCTGAAGTTACGCCGTAACACCCATTTCTTTGTATTTTGCTCTGGAAAAGCTGGTTACGATGTAACATCAGGAATGAGCTACGCCGTATCTTCATAAAATCATGGTTACGCCGTATTTGTGGAACGAGTTACAGCGTAGCTTGCAACGGCGCGGAACATCATTTGACCTAATTAGTTACGGCGTAATCCTAGGAGGGAGTTACGCCGTAATCTTCAGTTTAGTTGGTTTTCTGAGCCACGCTTCTGTTACGGCGTAATGTGAGAGAAGAGTTACGCCGTAATTACTTCAAAATAAGCATACTATTATATATCTTCAATAAACTCTCCAAATCCGCGTCTCATTAGCTCCAATGCTCGTAATTTAGCTGAAAGTGAAATATAGAGGAAAACAAGCGTAAATCCATATAAATCATATAAAATACGAGCATTATCGGGGGAAATTGACACTTAATATTCAGGACTATTTGATGTTATCACATTGTCATATTTCATAATAATGAAAACAAGTATGACAATTAATCATCTTTATATATTTAATATGCGTAGAAAAGAATATTCAACCACAATCAATTGCTTTTGTAAGATTAATAATCTTGTCATAAGACGTGCATTAAATCAAGTTTTTATTCTTATGAGCTCGTCATAAGAATCAAACCACTTGAGGTTTTATTCTTATTGAAGAAACTGACATTTATTATACAGTCTAACTGTTTAGTTTATGATAAATTAATTTTCCAAAAATTGATTATCTTTATGGACAACATTTTAACATTCTTAGTATGAGTAATTTACCGAATTTAAAATTCAACAATACATTTTTATAATTAACAGGTTCACCATGATCCTGTGACTCATATTCCTCAGCATTGATATATGATATACCAGTCAATTGTCTGAGGTATCCTTGCGGATCTATGAATGAGAATTCCATTATCCTAAGGTTTAACATTTACATGTTTAGCCTCATCATGACATTCATTAGTGTGTTTTAAAAGGTTATGTATTTTGTAATTTTTATCTCTTCAAGATCTAAAACAAAAAACTCCCATTTTATTTTAGTAAGTATAGACTATCTATAAATACTTAGCACATAGAGTAACAATAGATTGTTGTCTTTTGGGACATTACAAAACACATTGATAGTTCCTGACTCTAGTTTGTTAATAACCTGCTTCATAAGAAGTTTAACAAATTCAGAACTTCAATAAGACTTAAATGTGATTCATCATAATTCATAGCATGATGATGTCTTATTAACCTTCTAGGTTGGAGTCTTATTGAGTATATACAAGCCATACTCAATTTTCTAGCCTTGATAACTTTTGGAAGAAAAGAAGTTATAGTTATCTTGAATCAAACGATACTAATAGAGTTTGATTCTCCTAATTAAACATACCATAAAATTTTGATATTCCATAAGGATTGATATTGTTAGACAATCTAATAATATGTAAGATGAACTTATACTCTTCGACTTACCTATTTACCAACTAGGTCAAACTGAATGATATAATAGTATTTTCAAGCCAATTACATGCTTTATAACACAAGTCTTTGACCAAGTCAATAACTTTATGTTCATGTCTTAATAAGAAGACATAACAAGTTAACGTCTTACTTTATATTATAAGTCTTGGAACTATTAAAAGACTCCATGTTTGTAGCCTTACAAAAGACATAAACATATTTAACTAAAGTAATCATCAATGTCAACTCTTGCTTTCAATAGTAATTTCAAGTTAATCGATTACTCCATTTATTTATGACATTCCAAAAACACATAAACATTTAGGTTGAAGTAGTCTTTATTATTATCATGAAACATGTTCTATATAGGGCAATCTTACATTTTATGTGATTAAGTCATATGAGAACATTAGTCTCTTACCTTGTAGTTGAAGAGAATCCTTTAATCATATTGCTATGTATTATACCTTGCACATAACAAAGATTTCTCTCACTTGTGCATGGAATAACATCATGTAGTAGATAAACAACAGGGCATGTGTTTGTTTATGTAAACAATATGATAGTGTCATAGATATTAGCATTACAAGTAGATGTAGAACTACATTGTTTAGAAAGAAATCGTGAACAACTATCCTTGAAAACATGAGTGTCTATAGTTGGAAAGTAATGTATTATTTTGAGACAATCTAGACAAAATCTGGGTTACTAACAAGAAAATAAAGCTTGTAGCTCCCACTAAATTTGATAACGTTACAATAATGCCTCTTTTAGTAATAAAACACAGTGCTCCAACTGGATTTGACAACATTTATAGTGTTACATAACTAGTGAAAACAAATAGCGATCTATTTACTCTCCTACTCACTTTGAATGCCTACCAGTAACAATTACTTAGGTATTAAAAGAGTGTACGGATTTATACCATATAGATGAAGGACTATCAATCAATGCTATTTATTAACTTGAAAATTAGGCATGCAATTTCCTTCTTTAAAGGCCTACTACTCCACAAGGATATGTAACACCTTTATCAGGTTAAAGCAAAATAACTAGATAAATTATGCTAGTTTGCCTTTACCATTTATGCGGTAGTTAGTCCAGTTTCTAATTTAATAACTCATAAAATGTCATACATTAAGATGTGGTTATTTGTTAACTATAGGAACATATTCTCCACTAACAAACAGTCTTAAATATTTCATAAGAATTCAACACCGAATAAGAGTCATGAAATCTCTATGGAAATTAAGATGAGCAATCCACTTAACTATTTAAGTTTTTTATGATTTATATTAGAGTTAGGACAATTCTAATATTCCTATTATAGCTTTCTCGAATACGAAAAAAAGGATTGAGTCTCACTCTTTCTAACATGGAAAGGAGGCTCGGTTTGTCTTTTTAGTAAAAGCGATTCTAGCAAAAATCCTTATGGGTGTGGATCGATTTACCAATAAAGAACAAAACCACATTTACGGTTTTAATATTACATTAATACTATCAAAAAATTTACAAAATTCAACTTTTAGGATTTTGATAATAAATTCTTTAAAGAAAATTAAATACCCATGTTTAAACAAACAATTGATTTCTCTAAGGCTTGGAACCTAATTAACATACCACCATCACATCAATTAATCTGCTAACAATTGTGTATTCAAGAAGGTAAGTGTCGAACAATAATTGAAAATCGTGTGCAATTCATAGATCATTATGAGACTTACTAATGGCACTAGTGACAATCATATAGTGTCATGTAAGCATGTTTTATCCCATCTTATGCTTCGGATTAAGGGTCTTACAAATTAACTCGATTAAGTCATCCAATAAAAAACTGCAAATAGTCCACCAACGTCTCACAAAGAGTGGTAATTTACCTACGTCTCACGCAGAGTAAAAGGCAATTGCAAGTGTTTTCACAGTTGGACAACATAGACTTAAACTTTCAAAGGGTATAATTTTATTTGACCAATAACATTTATATCAAATATGTATGAAAAAACATGCATACATATTCGTATCATAGGTTTTAATAAAAAAACCTTTACTTAATTAAGTTACTTTATTACGATATATGTCACTTAAATTTATATACAAATCTTGTGAATATAAAAATAATGACACAATACCTTAAAAATTGACGATTCAACTTGATTTTTAAAAGATAAAAGAACTTTAATTTTATCACGGGAAAACATTAAGGAATTACTAAACCCTATATTACACTCTTCATGAGTCAAAAGACCCAAGTTGTTTTAATAATTCCCTCATATGCCGAAACATGTACTTGGGCAAAAAAAAGATAACAATTCATTTAAATCATAGACCATGTTTTGATTATAACCAAATAACTTATGTGTTTATCGCGGGAATTATAGAGTATGGTTTCAGAATAGGGTAGGGCAAGACCTTAAGCCCTATCACGAGATACCTCGAACCCATTGTGTTATAAACACACAAGATATTGATAATAGATCAAATATTGGTCATTAATAAAAGAATATATCTTTAGTTTTAAAATCCAAATTATAAACTAGATTCTTGTAAGCCTCATCACGGCGAATTACCGTGCGATGCGAACCACATAGCGACATATAAGACTTTGCAAGAAAATTTTATAATAAATCTTTGTTTCATAGTTTTTAGTCATGTTTATTTTTATATTTTGAAAAACCCTTTGCTTTTAACTTGAGTCATCACTTATACAAAAAACAAATAATAAACCATCAACTAAATAACTAAAATAAACATAATAACCATTAATAAATATGCAAAACATGAATAATTAACAACTAATATATACTTAAACAAGTCTCCTATTTGTTTTTGAGCTAGGTATTATTGGATCACATACATCGATAAATCAATTGTGAAAGCCTTATAAAAATATAGATTAACATAAGAAATTGATTACAATAATTAAAGGTAGGAGTCATCCCCAACCTAATAACTAATTTATATTTAAAGAGACAAACACTAACTAATTTAGTTACGCATGATAGATAAGCAAGAACACAAACAAACAATCAAACATAGATGAAACATAGTGATAGATTGGATAAACAAACTCATCTTGAAGTGTAAAAGAGAGTTTGGAACCCTAAAATACTGTCTAATTCGGACCTAAAACGAACTAGGATTTTCTATCCAAAATAATGCACACTTAATGCAGAAAATTCGAAGTCTATATATAGAATTAACAACTGCGACGTCTTTGCCTTTTGATGGTGATGTCGTCTGATCGCCGTCATTAGGGTTTCGTCTTTGCCAAGTCATCAATGGGACGTCGTCGGGAAGAAAGTAGTGACGCAGTATGGGTTTCTCTGGACGTTGTCTTGGGAAAACCTTGGTCGTCTCGTATAGAATGAAAGAGTGACGGCCTGCTGAAATAAGGCGTGAAGCCGTCACTTGTTAAGAACAAAATAAGTTCTGAGCCGTCGCTTGAGAGTATTTGGAACACCATGTAAGCGACGGCGTCGCCTTTGATGTTGGGACCCCGTCAGGCTTCTGAATTTGCCTTATTTTCTTGACTTTGGGTTTTCTTCATGTTTTCGCTCATTTTCATCCAAATATGCTTCATTCCAGTGCTTCTAAAAGACCTAAAATGTGAAAATAAATGATTTTAAGCAGTAACAGATATAGAATTTAATGATTTAGGGCTTAAATGACCCCCTAAAAATATATGTATTAAATCCTTATCAAGTGTCATGAGACTTAGGGCAATATACTGAACTGCAATATTATTGTTTTCTACTATAAATGTATTTCTATACAATTATCCAAATTTAGACTTGTGTTCAACTGATTATTATATATAAACTCTATGGATTCACTCAATAATTTTGTTTACTTTTTAGCATGTTTATCTCAGGTAATTAAAGAAGCATTTGAGGCACGGAGTGGGTAATAAACTGTTGGTTTTGGTGTTAAATAAACTCTATTATTCATTTTAAACTCTTTCATCTTTTGTGATATGCTAAACTGTGGAATCCCTTTTGCACTCAAATTATTAAATGAAGTAACTTATAAAACGTCTCTTTTGAGTCGTTTTCTATGATTATGATTGTGATCCTTTACGTAATACCCTTATTAGTCTTCCGTTATTAAAAGAAAATTCAGGGGGTGTTACATTTTATAACTTGGAACCACCGTTAGCAAACTTGGAACCATCGTTACCCAGTTAATGTAGCATTGGCATTTTTTTTCTTTTTCATTATGATACATTCTTATAGACCCGATTCTACATTTATTTTAGGGCTTTAAAGCTGTGGTCATAAGCTGTGTATATGCCGTGGTAACAAGTGTTGTTAGTTTAAGCACTATAAGCTTTGCGATACACAATCAATGCAAATGTGTCTTAAAACAGTTTCCATATGCCATTTTTTCTATAAAAGTTTGATTTAAGAGGTTGCGATAATAGACTTTTAATGTTTTTGGCAATTATTGTCAAACAATTCCGCTTCATTTATTCCTTATCTTGTTTTCTTACAACTTTCGTAGGGTTGATAGCACTCAGTTGGCTATGATGATTTGAACAGAAATTCAACCATACTTTTGGCGTGGCAAAGACTAGATGGAATGAAATTCTACAGTTTTTTGCAACCGGTGCTATATATTGAGCCAATGCACAAAAATTACGAGTATGATGAATTTGGTAGGAAGAATGGTAGGAAGAATGGATTGGCTTGGTATAATTTTGACCATTAATGCGTAATATGTTACCATTGTATGAATCAACCTTAACGCTTTTTAAGTGTTTCACATTCAGCCACCCTCAATGCACCGAAATCTTGAATTGTTTCTATAGGCTGTCAATGTGGTATGTCTAATTTGTAATGATAAATATAAGTGTTGTTTGATGTGGTTATAATTGTTGATTTCTTTCATAAGTGCTAAACTATAGTTTTGTTTGGTTTTCGTGATAATGTGACGTTTAGTGCTCAACTTAAAAAAGTACATTTAAAATTAATGCTAAGGAGGAAAACCTGTTTGTTGGTATATTAGTTGCTCACATAGTCATTGGTCACACATGTTTGATATTATCATGTGGCACCATATGATCGTGTATTTCTTTTTGGGCTGAAAACTGAACGTCACAAATGACAGTGTCATTCCTCTATTTTACTGTGCGTTCCTCAGATTTTACATCATTTTTGTATGTGCTTTGTTAAATGCTTAAGCATGTATTAACCATTGCTGCGTACTCTGTTAAGATTATATCATGCGACCTCAATGCTTATTGAGTGTTTGGCAATCAATTAGAATTAAAAATAACAAAAATTAAAAGAAACACGCCTATCTTGGATTCAACATTAAAGACCGTCATTTAGAACTGTAAATGTATAAACCATTTGATGCTCTTTAGATGCTTTTTTGTATGACTCTTTTATTCCTGGTAATGATTCCGGCCATACGAAAGGTGTTTAAAGAATTATTTTAGATAATACCTGGCTATCTATTATCATCGGCCACCTGGTAAGTTGTGAATATGGCATGGCAAAAACTGGATGGAATATAATGCAACCATGTTTTGCAGTGGACACAATATCTAAACCGAGGTGCAAATATTATTAGTCCAAATGAATTGAAGATGCTATTTTCGTTCTGAATTATTTTCTTATATATATTGTTCATATGTTGTGTATAATACGCGGTCGTAAATATAACTAATAATTGCTGGTTATTTCTTAAGCGCTATTCGGTATGCTTATCATGTGTCTCTTTTTATGCTTAAAATTGAAATTCATGTATTTAATTATGCATTACTTAGAACACATGTGGTTTCTATATATGTCTAGGTAAAAATGGTTATGCAGATGTTCTTTAATGTAAATTTATTTCTTCCTGCGACAGTCGTTCGTGTTGGTGGAATTCTTGCCTGTTGGGGGTTCCATTTATATATAGATCTTCATAAAACGTGCTTACCTAAATAAAGGTGAGAAATATAAGAGGATGTGCCGATGGTGAGAAGACTTTTTGTTTTATAGCATTTCATATACGTATGATGAAAGAACCAAAATCATTGATAAAATGCACTTATCTAAATAAAGATGGGGACAAAAGACGACGTGGCGGAAGACCATTGGTGTAAATTCTATCACCAAATTCTCTTCTATTTCCCACTTTTCTTTAGCTAAGTCCATATTATCACTGATCTTGGCTTTTTGATCATCTGAATATGAACTGCTTTTAAAAATTAGATTTAGTCCATTATCTTTTAAAAACGGAGATTGATTTACCATTATGATAATATCGTTTTGTTGCACATATACTTTACTGGTAAAGGTATAACGATTTTCGTTCCATGAAGCCATGAGATGAATTATCTGGCATTAGGCTGTCGGAACATTTAGCAACAAAATGTAAAGTTGTGAATGGAAAGCCACATTCCTATAGTGACGTGCTTATCCCAATACGTGACGTAGATAAGGGAATATGCCACAAACGTCCTGAAAATCTTTTGGATATGTGGGTACCCATTGAATTACACTCAGCTAGAAGCTGAGAGTTATGCAAGTTTGGACTTCTCAATGCTTTACGAATCTGTCTGTATTTGTTTAAACTGTCTTTCAAACAATTTGTATAATATGTAATTATAAACTTTTTCATGATCTATAATGTTGCACAATGTATGATAGATGTACCGTATGAAGGCGATTTGAACAAATAGTGGAAGAAGTGTTAATGTATGACTCAAAGAGCATTTAGTTGTACACGCCACTTGCACAACCGAAACAAAGAAGATGCTTTTCTTCTTTAAGTGTCTCCAACTTTTTAGATCAAGTACTGTGACAACTGGCAAATTAGGGAGAACTTTTATGTAATCGCATTACGCTAGCTAGACCGAGTAGATTGCCTATAAGAGTGATAAGGATTTAAAACGTACACTTTTAAGGGGTCATTTAAGCCCTAAATCGACCAATTTTATATCCGTTACTGCTTAATTTCGTTCCTTTTCACTTTTTAGGTCTTTTGGAAGCAAAATGATGGAATGAAGCACATTTGGACGGAAAGGAGCAAATACATGAAGAAAATGGCAAAGTCAAGATCGAAGCCACTCAAAGCTGATTAACAGTACCTGACGGCGTCCCAATTAAAGGGCGACGCCGTTCCTCTATGATGACTTGATCAAAACATGCACGCGACAACTCATTGGAAATTCTGGTCACATAACCTGATGGCGTCACGCCTTAATATTGGAGGGCGTCACTCACAGTTTTCAACTCAGATGGCCCAGATCTAGAATCAAGACGACGTCCCAACCAAAGACCGACGGCGTCACAACTCTAAGCTGACGCCGTCCCATCGATGACTTGGTCCAGACGAAACCCTAATGACGGCGAGCTGACGGCGTCCCATGCAAAAGGTGACGTCGTCGCAGTTGTAAATCTATATATAGAATTCGATTTTTTTTGTATTTTGGGACATAGACTATTGGAGAAAAAACCTTAAATCGTTTGTAGTCCGAATTAGGCAGTATCTTAGGGTCCCATACCCTATTTTACACATCGAGATAAATATCTCAATCTATAGTAACATTATGTCTATATCGTATTCGATTGATTGTGTGTATACTTGCTTGTTTACCATGTCTAGCTAAATTTCTTGTGTGTTTGCCTAGATCTATGAAACCTTGTTATTGATTATTGTTAGGTTGTTTCTTATCTTAATTGTAAATTGGCTTAGGAGTGCAACTAGGCATCATTCGTTGTATTTAATGCTTGAGTATGCTTTATAATGATGTGGTCTATGGATGAAATAGCTTAGGCTTGCCAACTTCATAGGTCACATACGAGAGATAACCTCAAAGAACTAGGGGGCACGCATACCCTACGACCTTAGGAATACAACGCGTTAAGATAAGGTGTGACAATTCAACCGATCAATAAAAGATAACTAGGGAGTAATAGTATCTAGGTAAACACATTTTTAATCATCATACGAGCACACTTCAATTAGACATAAGCTACCCGTAATAATTAGATAATTAGATAAGTAGAGTAATCGGTAGAAGTACCACCCCCAAACCAATTGCCCCGAGATTTTACCTTAGCTTTCTAAAAAACCATAAAAAAGATTAAAAAAAATAATCATCCTAAACCCCCACCTTCTCGTCATATATTTCTTACTAGCATTCCTATTCCCCTAGAGAACGATATCAATCCCTGAGGCTTACCCAATACTACACTACAACGTTCAGGTTTACTGCCTAGGAGGTTGAAAAACTTGCTCGACGAAAAGGAAGTTTCCTTCACCCCGAACGCGCCTTCCGCGCGCATCAAGTTTTTGGCGCCGCTGCCGGGGAATAGAATAGCTATTTAGATGTCTATCTCTTTTAGGTTCCCTTGCTTGATTCCTATCAAGTAATATTTGTTTATCATTTTCATTAGTTTCCTTGTAGTCTATCCCCTACTTCGTGTTTTTGTTCGTAACCTCATCACTTTTCATCATGGAAGGTGATAACCCACCAAACCAACCACTTCCCATCAACCCACCAAGAGGCCGTACTCTTGGTGAATAATCTTGACCGAGCCATCAAGGCTATGGGAACAACATTGAGCTCCCCGATCAAGCTCATACTACGGCCCTGTGATCCGACACCATCCGGTTGGTGCAAAATGGATGTGCATTCCATGGACTTCGTTCCGAAGATCCTAATCAGCATCTCAAGGACTTCCTTAAAATTGTTGAATCCATCGACCTTGATGCTACCACTCGGGAGACCACGCACTTGGGTCTCTTCCAATTCTCTCTACGGGACCAAGCTAGTAATTGGCTTGAGCAACTTCCCGCCGGATCCATCTCAAGTTGGGATGATCTCACCACCCGTTTCCTCGCTAAGTTTTGCCTATCCACTTCGAGCCAACCAATTGACCAACATACCTCCAACCCTCATTGCAACCGAATTGTTAGTAAAATTAATGAACTTCCAGATTTACGTGAGGTATTTGAGAGTATAATTAGGGACGCTGTGAAAAAGCGGTTAGCGCTTCAATTATTTGCTCCATGATTAGCAATAGTTCAAGTGGTGACTTAGTAAATGAAAGTGAGAATGAGGAGACTAGTGCTTATTTTAATTGCTATCCCACTAAGGAAGAAGTTGCATACCACCAATACATAATCGACAATCCTCTATCACCCATCATTAGAATATGCCTAAAGATTAGGAGAGGAAATCCCTGGAACATCAAGATCTCTTGTATGATTGGATATAGGAATGTCGAGCATGCTTACATAGATACGGACTCTCCCATTAATGTGATGTCATCAGCTGTTTACAATGACATAATGAATGCGCGACTTAAGATTAGGAGGGACCCTAAGTATCCCGGTGGGGTTTGCAATTTTGTGGGAAGGGTCAAGTATATACATGTTTTTTGTAGGAAAATTCACTTACCTAGTTGATTTTATGGTCCTAGAAGATATAGGATGTGTCATCGACTATAGCTTGTCCCAAGTTGTGTTAGGAAAATCGTTTGTTGAAAAATCTAAGGTAAGCTATAACAAGTCTGAGGGAACGATTAGATTTGCGGATGGGGACGATGAAATTACATACAGGATGCCTTGGAAGATGAACGGTTATGGCCCTCTATCCCTCTATGAACGAGATAACATTAGAGCTTTTAAGGAAAAGAGTAAAGAAGATGTTGAAAAAGGCTTGAACTCTATGTGGGAGAAAAGGAGGCTTTACTATAGGGATTGTTTGACCCTAGGACCTAGGTATAGAGTAGATGAGAATTTTTTCAATATGACAGAGTTTTCATTGAGGATGAAAAACGAGAAAACTTAGGAGCACGACTTCGAGTCTAGCTACAAGACTCATAAATAAAGAAAAGCGCTTCGTGGGAGGCAACCCATGCTTAATTGTTTGCTTATTTTGTGTCTTATATCTTTTTCATTGATTTTTTATTCTCATGTTTGATTTTGTAAAAATGCTTTATTTTGTCTTTAACCTCATCTTAATTACATATAAAGGTATTTTACAAAAAAGATAAGTGTAGGGAAGATCACATACGTTTTTGAAGAACATGAACATGAGAAATACAATTAGTGAAATTGATATATATGTGTGTTTGTTAGAGTCAAATGCTTGTATCGAGTCATAATGGATGTTTTGCAGGAATTTTTCCAGGTTAAAGATGTAATTTTTCCATAATTTTTCCAAAAAAATGCAGCAGACCAGTTTCTGTCAGGACAACCTGACGGCGTCAGGATTAAAGCCTGATGACGTCAGGCTATGCAGAAACAATTTATCATTTTTTCGTTTTCTGTGCTACTTATAAATTTTTGAAAATTCCCAGGTCTTAATTTTCCAGAAAAACTGCAAACATCCATTCTACAAGCATTATATCTTACTTGCTTTCTAGTGTAGTTGTGTCATATATAGTTTTACACCAATTTTACGCGAAGGTTTCGTTTGTTTCTTATAAGTATGCAGGTTATATTTGGCAAGAAGAGGAAACACAAAATTGGATGAAGCTTATCTAAAGAATTTAACCGCAACTTCACACGGATCCTACCGAGCTAATCAGGGGAGTACTAGTTTCTTTCTTTTCTAATTATCTTCCTTTATCATAACTTTGATACTTTCGGGGAACATTGGGGACAATGTTTAGTTTAAGTGTAGGGAGGGAGAATAAAACGAGAACTTAGAAACTATTCACTCACTTGATTATTTGTCTTGTCTTTGGTAATTTGTGTAATAAACTATGAGAAATATTTGTTAGGGCAATTTTAGCACCAAATTTAAATTTTTTTATGACATTTACGAGCTAAACTTTAGTCTTAATAAAGCGTCTCATGGATAGGAATTATATGACTAGCACAAAAACCGTTTACCACTCAAATTCCACCCCAAATATGTGAGGTTCGCCCCTAGATCTTTAGGAATAAAAGCATTCATCTTTAATGCTTAGAGAGTGTACCTGTAGTATAATAGATTCTAGAACTTGTTTTGTGATGCATACCGAGATCGCTAGTGAGACTACACTTGTGTAGTTATGAATAACTAAATGAAAAGAGGCCTTAGGATAACCCTTGTTTGAAACCTGTATTATAATTACTTCTTCCACATCGGTTGAGTAATTACCCCGCACCCTTGTGATGTACTCATCTTTAGTACACGATACCCCTAGTTAACCCCTCAGAGCCTATCCTTTTCGTGGTTCTCGTGATGTTTCGGTTTTCTAGAATATCAATGAAGAGCATTGTTTACAATCCACCCCCAAATGTACACCCAAATTGCCTTAGCCTACCTTGTATGCACTCATCTTTAGTGCATTATTGTTATCATTACTAAACCCTTAGTTCAAATATTTAGTTTCTTGCATGGTTGCTAAGTCGAGTCATATATTTTGTACACAGTTTTGGGACGATTGAGACTCATGGGTAAAAGTAATATTTTATGGAGTAACGAGAAAGAACGATACATTCAAATTCCTTTTGTCTACGTAATTAAATACTCCAAGTGTTTTGATCTTTTCAAATTGGGTCAATTAGTATTAGAGAAATAAAAACTCAAGTGTAGGGATGCTCCTATAAATCCCTTATATTTTGATGCTATCGTAGAGGATGGTAGAGTAAAAATGTATGAAAAAAAAATGAAGAAAAACATATGGGCTACCATCCTACATCTATCTTTATGTTTATATATTTAAATTTATGTTTGTTTTGTTTAAAGTTATCTAGAGTTTAGTGAGTCGAGTCTTGGCTTAGCAACGCCACACTTTTCATGCTTGTAACATAAGATTTTTGACTTGCCACCACTAAATATCCCCTATCCAACAAAACCCTTTGTTTCCCTACCATAAGCCTAACGTTACAACCCTTGTAAAGACCTCTTAGATGGTTGTTCCTTGGTGCTTACGCCAAAGCGGTGGAGGTTTGATCCAGTCTCAAGCTTATGGTAATCTATGTACTATGCCAGGTAATGAGTGTTTATCTTCCATTTCCATTTATTATATTTCATATAAACCCAAGAGATGAGAGAATCCAAACACAACTTGTGAGGTGCTAGTGTATAATTTTCGTGCTTGTTATGACTATTGCGGTGCTTTTACTTGTTATGGATTATTTTAAACCAATGCTTCATGCCCCTTAACTTATAAATTGATTGGGCAAAAGCACATTTGCTTGAGGACAAGAAAATATAAAGTGTAGGGATATTTGATAAGGATTTAAAACGTACACTTTTAGGGGGTCATTTAAGCCCTAAATTGACCAATTTTATATCCGTTACTGCTTAATTTCGTTCCTTTTCACTTTTTAAGTCTTTTGGAAGCAAAATGATGGAATGAAGCACATTTGGATGAAAAGGAGCAAATATATGAAGAAAATAGCAAAGTCAAGATCGAAGCCACTCAAAGCTGATCAACAGTACCTGACGGCGTCCCAATTAAAGGGCGACGCCGTTCCTCTATGATGACTTGATCAAAACATGCACGCGACGACTCAGTAGAAATTCTGGTCACATAACCTGACGGCGTCACGCCTTAATATTGGAGGGCGTCACTCACAGTTTTCAACTCAAACGGCCCAGATCTAGAATCAAGACGACGTCCCAACCGAATACCGACGACGTCACAACTCTAAGGTGACATCGTCCCATCGATGACTTGGCCCAAACGAAACCCTAATGACGGCGAGCTAACGGCGTCCCATGCAAAAGGTGACGTCGTCGCAGTTGTAAATCTATATATAGAATTCGATTTTTCTGTATTTTGGGAGGTAGACTTTTGGAGAAAAAACCCTAAATCATTTGTAGTCTGAATTGGACAGTATCTTAGGGTCCCATACCCTATTTTATACATTGAATAAGTATTTTAATCTAAAGTAACATTATGTGTATCCCGTATTCAATTGATTGTGTGTATGCTTACTTGTTTACCATGTCTAGCTAAATTTCTTGTGTGTTTGCTTAGATCTATGAAACCTAGTTATTGATTATTGTTAGGTTGATTCTTATCTTAATTGTAAATTGGCTTAGGAGTGCAACTAGGCATCATTCGTTGTATTTAATGCTTGAGTATGCTTTATGATGATGTGGTCTATGGATGAAATAGCTTAGGCTTGCCGACTTCGTTGGTCACATACGAGAGATAACCTCAAAGAACTAGGGGGCACACATACCCTACGACCTTAGGAATACAACGCGTTAAGATAAGGTGTGACAATTCAACCGATCAATAAAAGATAACTAGGGAGTAATAGTATCTAGGTAAACACATTTTTAATCATCATACGAGCACACTTCAATTAGACATAAGCTACCCGTAGTAATTAGATAATTAGATAAATAGATAAGTAGAGTAATCGGTAGAAGTACCCCCCAAACCAATTTGTTAGGAATTAGAAAATTCTAGTATTGAAGAGTCGGTCACCCCAACTATTATCTAGCATAAGTTAGCTCGTAGACTTATCGTTAGTTACATATTTATGTAGTTATTTAGTTAGTCAGTAGCGTAAAATAGTTTAGTGCAACACCGTGGAGGAAGGACGGGTCTTTACCCACTGTATCCCTGATCCACAGGCCGTCAGGAGGTCGTTTAGTTTGTAACCTATAAATACCCTCTACCTTGCAAGGTAGAGGGTTGGATGTTCTTTGGTAATCTAATATTCTACAAGTTTCTCTTACTAGAATATCCCACTCTTTCTCTCTCTAAAACCATCTATGTGCTCATTGTGTTAATGTTATGATGTGTATGTGAAAAACTAATATCCTACCATTGGTATCAAGAGCCATGGTTAGATCATATCTTGCACATCTTTGGATTTCTAGTGGTTTTTAGGTGGTTTTTTGAGTGTGAAAAAGTTTAGTGGTTTTTGCATCATTTGGTTGATTTCTTGTGTTAAAGTTTGGTTTTTGTTAGTACTTTTATGTTTAGAATCATCACAAGTGTGTAGGTTTTCATTTGGTAAGCTTGAATCATCTTGGTTGGGTTGTTTTTGGATTGAAAAGTGAGGAATATGTGGTTTTTTCTTGCTAGCGACTTAACACACGGAATACTTACTTCGTAGCGACTTGCTTTACAAATTTGTAGCGAGTTACAGTTTTAGACCTAGCGACTTGATCTAGCGATTTACAGTACAAGTAGTGGACTCTCCACTACGGGTAGCGACTTGGTGGTAGCGACTTGGTGTGTAGCGAGTTGCTCTTTAGCGACTTGTATCTTTAGCGACTTGAGTAGCGAATTGCTGCCAAAATTTTGCTAGCGACTTGAAGCTTAGCGAGTTACTACTTAGCGACTTGCATTTGTATAGCGACTTGGGACTCTAGCGACTTAGTGGTGTAGCGAATTAAGAGTTAGCGACTTGGTGCATTATCTTCTAGCGACTTGGGATTATTGCTATTTAGTTGGTAGCGAGTTGGTTCTAAATCTCTAGAGACTTGGGGAGTAATTCATAATAACACAATGTCAGTCATCACGGATCCTTTAATCACCAAAGTACTTGCTCTCTATGACACAACACAGAATAGTGAAACAGAATGCTTATCTGAATGCCATACACTTAATGATTCAGTATCGATTAATCAGAACAACTCAGATAAGTCACTCTTAATGTCTGCAAATGATGCTAAGAATATGGAATGCACTAGTGAGCCGTTTCAACATCTCAGTCAGCTTCTCAAATTACTCTTATCTACAACCATGGATCGAACAAGTTGTGCCATCCTTCGTCAGGATTTTCCCACTTTGACAAGAACTGTTTTACTTAACTTAGAACGACTGAGGTTTCAAATTACCAAAGAAAAGTTTTCAACTGATGATTCTCATGCTGCTCTCCAAACCATCATCAATCAATTTCAGCCACTTATCCGGGAAGAATACTCCTCAGATTTTGATGATATCATGACTGGAATATCGTTCAAGAAACACACGGGAATGGAAATTCATGAGTTCAGAAACTCATTTATTCAACTTATGAATAATATGGAAACATACATCAAGGAAGCTGCTAATGAGAATAACAAGCTGAATGAATTGAATGAGTGCCAAGAGTTTCCATGGAGCAATGATGAAGTGTCATGCTTCATTCCAGTTGAACCAGCAGAAGACACTGATTGCAGAATCTCAGTTGTGATGGAAAAGGATGAAGAGAACAACACTGATATCAAAGTCTTAGAGTCAGAAAAGGTATCAATCAATAAGGTACACTTATCTGATCACACAAGTTCTCATAAAAAGGTACATGACTCTTACTCTGAACATAACAATGTGGAATCAGTCTTTGTTTTGCCTGAATCTAATGCAAGTAACATGATTGAAAAAAGGGTATATGATGAGCTTTCAAACAAATTTTCAATTCTTGAAAAACACTGTATCTCATTGCAAATTGAAATACAACAAAAGGATGAAATGTTTTATGTGAAAAAACCGTGTACTAATCAGGAACTTCCAGAATTTAGAGAATTTTTTGAAATTAATCAGTTAAAATCCCAGATTCAGGACAAAGATTCGACCATTGGCAATCTGAAACTACTTCTTTCAGAAGCCCAGAAATATGACTGTCATGAGATGAGTGATGCACTTGAATCTAGAAATTCTGAACTAGCTCTATGTGTGTCCAACCTTCTAAGAGAAAATGAGCATTTAAGAATTAACCTTGAGGAAACAAACTCTAAGTTAGTCAATCAATCTAACCTCCTGAGGAAAGAAATTGATGACCTCAAAGCACAAATTCAGGATAAGAGCTTCAATATTGTTGCCCTAAAAAATGAGCTCAGGAAGTCTGTTGGAAATAGGATGAACACTAAGTTTGCAAAACCTTCAACTTTGGGAAAATCAAATGTTCAGAATCACTTGAAACGAACAGTTATTAAACAACCTAATGCCTTTAGGTCTGAAAGAGCTAAACCATTGAAATCTAAGCTTACATCCCAAGTTGATAATATGTCTGTTTTGTCAAAACCAGTCACTTCATTGCCTAGTTCAGATATGATGAATCTCAAACCTCGGACTTATAGTCAATTCTCACAGATCAGTAAGGCAACAAGTATTACTAGATCTCATGCAAAACATCATTTGACTGATCAATCCCCTAAGAAATACTCGGATCACATAAGGACAATTAGTCAAAACAAGGGTGTGCACTCAATTAGGTCAACTAACTGTGGTTTCAAATGGATTCCCACTGGCAGAATTTTTAAGTTTACAAGACTTAAACGAACTTACATTCCTAGATCATGTCTCAAGTGGATTCCCACAGGTAAACTCTTCAAGAATGTAGAACCCAATAGGATCCCCATTAATGATACGTCTGTGTTACACTGTGATGCATCCAAATGTGAGATTAAACATGTCACTAACCCTTCTATGTACAAGTCTACATGTGCTTCAAGTACAATGTGCTCTCAGTCTTTTTCAGGTACAATGCTCAACTCAATCAGGAACTTCATGACTTGGTTCCCCTTAGAAATGAACATAGCTCATTCAGGAGCTATAGCTTGCCAGAGTTGATGTACTTCTTACTTTGACTCCTATTCATCTTGAATCAGGACTCGCTCTTTTATCTATCTGTGTATTTAAAAAAAAAAAAAAAAAAAATCTTCTTTAAGATCACACCATTTTTAAATTCTTTTCACATTTTTTATGTCATTTCTTTATATTCAAAATTTTATCATTTTCCTCAATCTAATAAAGAATACATTCCTTGTTATCGATAACATCTACGGTCCTAGAAATGTCATTCAATAATGGCACGGGATCATAGATGAAGTTCGAACAAATGATATATTCTTGGTTTTATAATGGGATTGGTTAATATCAATCAATGATCTTTGATGACATTGATTGAGGGGGAGATTTTGCAGCAGTTTTATGTTTTATATGCCATTAGCCTCTGTGCTGGTTATGATGTTTGCTTATTTGTAAGTTGTGGTTGTTTCCTGCTTGTGTGACTATCTGGTTATGGTGTTTCTCTCAGTTATAGGTTGTGGTCGTATCTTGCTCATGTGATTATCCTTGTGTGCCCATGTATTGAGTGCCTTGCATTAAATGCTTTTATCTGATTAAATGTTTAGATGATTCATGGTTATCACTGTCATCATCTATGATAGAGTCTTAGTCTATAAGTCTCGTGTTGCAATTTACCACTCTTGCCTCTAAACCACAGGGATCGAATGTGTCAAATAGCCAAAATAGTTTTTACACTAGCGACTTACTTACCACACTTTCATTTTTAAAACCACAAGGACTGAATGTGTCAAATTGCCAAAGATTTATTCTCTATACCCCTAGCGACTTACCTCATTTTCTCTAATAAGGTTTCTTTCTCTCTCGTTTTTTTTTCTCGTCAAATTATTCCGTCTAGCGATTTAAAGTGGTACGTTTTGAATCACACCTCATTTGTTCTCTCCTATGCGTGTGGGTCTAGCTTCTAACGTGTTCTTTTTTCAGATCCCGTCGAGCTCGTGACTTGTGTCGGTTTGATTCCCACCTAGGTTCGATTTGGAATGATATCATGTTCTTGTTGTTGTTGTTATAATAATGATTGAATGTGTTCAAATTGTTTGGAATATATTACTTTGATTGCTTGATAATTTGTCTCCGTGATCTGATGTTGAATGGTTAGCGGATTGAGCTGTTGGGTTCTTGTTATGAGTGTTCTTGGTAGCGACTTAGCTTGAGTGTTCTTCATGGCGAGTTAGCGCTCATATTAGCGACTATGTTTCTGTAGCGAATTTGTTTATTTTATTCTAGCGACTTGGTTAGCGAGTTAGTAGTCAGCGACTTGTCTTTACAAGTTAGCGAATAGGTACATTAGCGACTTAGTTAACAAATTTGTAGCGACTTGGTTGTGTTACTGTTCATGGCGACTTGTCTTCACAAGTTAGCGAATTAGTAACCTTAGCGACTTAGTTAACAGATTTGTAGCGACTTGGTTTTGTTACTGTTCATGGCGACTTGTCTTTACAAGTTAGCGAATTAGCATAGCGACTTAGTGAGCTAAACTATTAGCGACTTGTCTGTGGTACTAGTGATGGCGACTTGTCTTTACAAGTTAGCAACATTGATCACTTTCATGTTGCAAATTAGTCTTAGGGTCGAGGGTTATTAAAATGATCAAAGGTTTATTGCTAAAGTTGATCTCTGTCTCACAATACTTAGGATCTCCTAACTCGACTTGTTGAGTCAACATACTCTATGTAATATGTTATGACATCTCTGTTTAGGCAAAAGGTACTTGGGTTCTCTCACGACAGCCAAAGGTTACTTTTTGCCTCATGCATATTTGTTATATCACTTCTACATGTGTATCTTGGCTCATGTCATGATCCCTTTGCAATGCACTCTTTTGCCTATTTATCCCCTATCAGCTCGTCATGTGATTATTTATCTGTAAGATTATACTTCATTGAAATTTCTCACTTATGAAAGTTGTCATATATTCGAAACCTATGCCACTCTATCTTTCTCTGTATGTGTTTTGGGGACTCCTTCTGAGTTACTGTAAGATATAACTTTTCACATACACATCAAACCATAACACAAAGTAGCATATAGATGGAATTCTAGAGAGAGAAAGTTAGAGGTTTAGGGAACTTAGTGAGAGAAAGTGAAAGATATTATTATGAGCTCCAACTCTCTACCTTGGGAGGTAGAGAGTATTTATAGTCTTACATAAATCGCCACACATCGGGCTGTGGATCAGGCATACAGTGGGTAAAGACCCGTCCGTCCTCCACGGTGTTACTTAACTAAATACTACTTAACTTAAAAGAACTACGACTACGAGCTTTCTAACGATTACATATACTTGAGGTGACCTACTCTTTAATACCTGGAATTTCTAATTCCTAACAATCTCCCCCTAAGGGAGGTCACCTCAATCATGTACCAAAATTACATTGAATACAACTGGATAATACATTAACACTAGATCTTGCATTCTTGATGTAGCCCTTTGCTCCTAAGCTCGTAGTCATTGATTCTTCACATTGCATGTTTGGTTACTCCAAGTGGAGGTCTTTTACTGATCCACGTGATAATAAATTTGAGCCAGCATTTGAGATTATCAGCTATCAAAAATCTCTGAGACATCCATTGTGGCGTTGTGACATTGGGACCGACATGCTCACATTCTGGATCATGATATCTTCTCGTCAGAGTTGCGGAAGCTTTTGTTGAATCATGATATTGGCAGCAGCGTAGCAGAAGCATGGAGTGAAAATATCAGAGTCATTGATGCACTAGTCATGATTTCTTTTGAGATGAATGTGATAAGTGAGCATGCGGCTATGGATTGACCGCTTCATTCTGATCAGCTGCAAACGTCGGGCGTACCTGCATACAACAGTTAGCAATAAATCGCACGAAAGTGTCTTTGATCACTTTCGTTGAATTGAGGTACACGGCCCACGGTTCCCCGTTGAT
Organism: Chrysanthemum seticuspe; assembly: GCA_019973895.1. NCBI lineage: Eukaryota > Viridiplantae > Streptophyta > Magnoliopsida > Asterales > Asteraceae > Chrysanthemum > Chrysanthemum seticuspe. The sequence continues at coordinate 40,071,386 of BPTQ01000008.1, forward strand.
CAGTACATGTACTGCCTGTGATCAGGTATAATTCCGAAGAATTTCCTTGACAGGGTTTCGCAGCTGCTCTAGCTGTTCTCAAACCGGAACATCTCAAAGAAGACAACACGGAGTGAGTGAACCTGCGAATTTTAGGTCCACTGATTGATGAAAAAAGATTTGAAAAATAATCGAGTATTGCTCAATAGAAATTGTTTTTGCAATATAACGAAGGTTTTATTGAAAATCAATTATCAATCATAAAAACACCTTTTGGATTGAAAAATGAGTACACGGTTGATGTGCTAAGGAAAAGAGTTTTTATGCACAAAGACCAGTTTTTCAAAGGTATCCGTCAATCCATAACCTGAACCAGGATTGATTCAAGAGATTGAATCGCCCCATTGTTTCTGTTCAGTTGTCACATGGTTGATCTATATAATAGATCTCACATGCCACCTACCAGGAGCTTATTTGATGATGACTCCAGAAGGCTTTCCATCTTCATTGTGAATGTGTAAACACATCACTCAGATGTTCTGGCAATACCACAAGGATAATGCGAAGGACTCAAGATATAATCTCTCTTTCCACATTGTGTGAAACAGAGAGTCTTCATTGAAAGTGTCCTAATGAGATTTATTGATGATCTCGTGGCTCTAGACTCAATTTGTGCATTTTTGGATCCTGTGCCGGAGACTAGGGAGAGGGTCTCCTTCTTCAATATCAACCATCTCTAAGAGAAAGTCGATAGATAATGTCGGTTCCCCGTGAGAATGAAACAAGTCCTTTTAAGAGGAACTTGAGTGGTTTGGAAATTTGAAGTGCAGTGCGTCACTGGGTCCATGACGTCTTGTCTTCAATACCGATGTTACCATCAGTAGCATATGAATTGAACCCGGTTTCTGCCCTAAGGTTGAATAAATGGGGGGCTATTTCTTTTCACCCTTTCCTCATTCAATTCTTTTTAATTCTTCAACTCCTTCAGTGCTTACCGAGACTTCATAGCTAGAACCTTGTTGGGTTTATTCCAGTACTAGCTCAGTCTTAGTCTGCACTCTTCCCATATCTCATTTTTCTCCTTTTATCATCATACCTAAGGACTTCTACACTAACTAGTGGATTGTCCCTGGGTAGATCCCTCCGGTTTTGGCGGATCATGGGAACACATACCTAACCTTATCATCCTTATATCACCGTTCATAAAGTAAAGTTGGTCGGTCTATTTGGTATTGTTCATCTGCCATTGGAACCAATTGAAACCCATTTGAAAATCAATTCAAATACTTGTGATATATTATCAAAGCATTTTGTACCTGAATTGTTTTTGATATTTTTAGAACGAGAACTCCCCCTCAACATGTGCATCAAGTATTTGAAAATGTTTTGCACACGGAGGCAAGAGAAAGAATTAACTTCTTTGATTACCATTTTCTAAAAGATATCAACATCACTTCCCATATCAAGTTAAGTGGATATCGCATTTCCGGGAAGAATGAGGTTTCCATAAATATGCTCCCCCTCAATATGTGCCTCGAGGTTTGAAAAGAGTTTTGCACATACTGGAAAGACCCTGCACATTGGGATGAATGATCACGTTACAAATCAAAGGTTTAAGATAGATGCCCCCCCTCAACATGTGCATTGAAAATTTGAAATCGTTTGTCACATGTGGGCAGGATAGCATGTACATCCTTATAAAACCATTTACCGAATTATCAGTTTAAATCCAATTTAAATCACACATTCTCCCCCGATCACAATTATCAAATCATTTGAGATTTGTGATCTATTATTGATTTAAATTGATTTTGAAAGCTTTTAGGGGAATTGTGACTTGATTATGAAAGCGTTTTAACTGATAAGGATCGGATTTTAAGACTTTAAACTCCACTGATAAAACATGCATGTATATCTTTTGAAAACAATTTAATGCCCAACAACTATTTAATTTAATTGAAATCATTCTCCCCCTCAATCAATGACATAGGTTGTTGATTGAGAGATAGAGATTTTGACATATAAGTCCTGATGATTATCAAAAATAGAAACCGAGTTATTTTTCAAAGCATTTGGTTTTCAGCAGATAAATGTTTATAGAATCAGAGCATGGAATTTGAAAACATGGTGAAACATGGCTCTATTCTTTCTTTTAAAAACCGGGTTATTGCCTGAAAATGACAATAAACCATTGTTTCTCTTTCTCCCAAATATATATATATATATATATATATATATATATATATATTTGTTTTTTTTATATATAAAAAATTCGAACAACATCTAAAGTCCCGTGTCATTCTTTGAATGACAACATTAAGACCGTAGATATTATCGAATCGAGAGAAACATGACAAAAATGACAATATTTTTTGAAGATTTTTCGAATTTTTCAAATTTTTATGGATTTTGAAAGTTTTATATTTTTCTATTTGATTTTTGAAGGTTTTATAATTTTGTATTTTGTTTTTCGAATAGATATATACAAGAGATAGATGAAGGAAACCTTTTACTCCTCGTCTTCCTCCTGAAGACGTTTGAGAGTTTCTGGTTGAAGGCTTTTCAAACCAAGTCGTGGAAGAATAAACTCAAAACGTTCTCTTGGAAGAGCTTTGGTGAAGATGTCTGCTAACTGATATTCAGACCTCACAAAATATAGTTCCACCACACCTTTTTCCACTTGTTCTCTGATGAAATGATGTCGAATGTCGATATGCTTTGCTCTTGAGTGTTGAACGTTGTTGCATGAGAGAGCAATAGCACTTTTATTATCACAGTACAGAGGGATTTTGTTGAATTCAAAGCCATAGTCAGATAATTGAGATCTCATCCATAAGATTTGAGCACAACAAGATGACATGGCTATGTATTCAGCCTCTGTAGAGGAAATAGAAGTACTCATTTGCTTCTTTGAAGACCAGCTCACAAGCTTATCACCCAAAAACTGAGCACCTCCTGACGTACTTCGACGAGTATCTTGACACCCTGCATGATCTGCATCTGCATATGCTGTTAGTGACATACCGGTGTCTTTTGGGTACCAAAGTCCCATATTGATGGTTCCTTGGAGATACCGAAAGACCCGTTTAACCGCTTCAAGGTGCTTTTTAGTAGGCTTAGCCTGGTATCTAGCACACATGCAAACAGCGAACAAGATGTCTGGTCTACTAGCTGTGAGGTACATCAGGGATCCAATCATACTACGATATTTTGTTTGGTCAATCATGATCCCTGAGTGGTCCTCATCTAGTTTGGTTCGGTCAATCATGGGGGTGTCAACAGGGTCACTTGAATCAAATCCAAATTTCTTTAAAATCTCTGTTGCATATTTAGATTGATTTATGAAAATGCCTCCGGGACTTTGTGAAATTTGTAATCCCAAGAAAAATGACATTTGTCCCATTATTGACATTTGAAACTTTGAACTCATTTCATTTGAAAAACGATCACATTCCATTGGGTCTGTCGAGGCAAAAATAATATCATCAACATAAATTTGAACATGAATTAAATGTTTGCCTGACTTCCTGGTGAACAATGTAGGATCAACTGCTCCTTTGATGAATCCGGTTGATAGAAGAAACTTTGACAGTGTATCATACCATGCCCTTGGAGCTTGCTTTAAACCGTAAAGAGCCTTCTTCAAACGATAAACGTGAGTAGGATGCTCTTGATTCACAAATCCTTCAGGTTGGCTGACGTAGACGACTTCTTTAAGATCTCCGTTCAGAAATGCCGTCTTTACATCCATCTGATATACTACCATGTTCTTACTAGCCGCATTAGCCAGAAAGATTCTGATTGCCTCGATTCGAGCAACTGGAGCAAAAGATTATTCAAAGTCTATACCCTCCTCTTGACGATATCCTTTAGCAACTAATCGAGCCTTGTTCTTCAACACATCACCATGCTCATCAAGTTTTACTTTGAAGATCCATTTGAGAGCTATAATCATAGCATAGTCTGGAGCAGGTACTAACTCCCATACATCAAGATGATCAAACTCATGAATTTCATCTTGCATGGCATTGAACCAACTATCTTCATTCATGGCAGTTTTAACATCTTTTGGTTCGATCTTAGATAGTACGGAGTTGAAGAAGCACCATAAGGCATCGGTTGCGAGTTGTTTCCGGGTTGATACAGGACGAGAGGGATTTCTAATGATGTTGTCTAAGGGGTGATCGTGAGTCCATTTTCTGAGGTGTTCATGTGGCAGTTGTTGAGGAACTGAGTTAGCTGAGTCGATGTCTCCTGAAGAAGATGGTTCTGATGATGATTCAGGAGTAGCAAATATGTTTTCAAATGGAGCATCTTCAGGAGTCGCAAAGGGATTAACTTCATCATTGATGCCAGAAACATTTCCATGATGTACATTTGAAGAATGATGATTTGTTGATGAGACTGAAGGATCAGCAGCAGGTGCTTCTTGACTTAAAGATATTGAGACTGAGGGATTGACTTCATTCACTGGAATATGAGCATCCTATGTTGTAGGAATCAGCACCTCATTAGTAATTGAATCATATAGTTCATCAAACATAGGATCAAACAATTTCTTTACATCATCTTCAGATGGAGGTACATATGGAGTTTCTTGAGAGGAGTTTGGAACAAGGGATGAACCAATGGGACTATTTTGAAGTGCGGGTCCTGAGCTGGAGTGTCCAGGAGCCATTTGACCGGTCAGCTCATCAAACGTAACGTGAATTGTTTCCATGATATTTTGGGTTCTTTTGTTGTAGATTCGGTATCCCTTTTTGTTTGGTGCATATCCTACAAATACTCCAATGTCAGCTTTAGCCCTAAGTTTGCCCAAGTCTTGACCCTCATTAGTTGGATAGCACAATGCACCAAACACACGAAGGAAAGATAGATTAGGTTTTCTGTTGTGGACAAGTTCATATGGAGTTTTTCCATGAATAGTGTGAATCAGGGAACGATTTTGTATGTAGCATGCAGTGGCAATTGCTTCAGCCCAGAGAAACATTGGAACCTTTGAGTAGATCAGCATTGTTCTAGCGGCTTCAACAAGAGTACGATTTCGTCTTTCAACTACACCGTTCTGTTGAGGGGTTCGTGGAACACTTCTTTGATGGCTGATTCCAACGCTTTCATAGAATTCACTAAGTTGTTTGTTGACAAACTCAGTTCCATTGTCTGTTCTGATAATTCTGACAGTTTTGTTTAGTCGAACCTGCAACTGTTTGATGAGTTTGATGATGATATCAGGTGTTTCATCCTTTTTCCTTAAGAACTTGACCCAGGTGAATCTAGAGTAATCATCAACTACAACTAACACATAAGTCCACATAAGTCCATATGAATCATATGAAGAACTTCAGTGACAGAGTTAGTAGGTTTGGGTTTATGGGCATACTTCTTGCTTTTTCCCAATTGACATGCTGAACAAAGATGATCCTTTTCATACTTTAGTCTAGGTAAACCTACAACTAAGTCCTTTCTGGAAAGATCGTTGATGGTGCCGAAGTTCAAGTGATTGAGACGACGATGCCATAACCATGACTTTGTTTTTGAAGCCTTTGATAGCAAGCAGATTGGAGAAGCCCTCATCATGTCATCGATTGAGATGGTGTAAAGATTTGACCCACGAGTTCCTTTTAACAGTTCCTTACCATTAAGATCTCTAACAAAGCAGGTATGTTTTCTGAAGGCAACTTCTATATCAGAATCACAGAATTGACCAACAGAGAACAAATTATGACCCAAACCTTCTACATAGTAAACTCTAGAGATGACACTATCACCAACAACATAATCTCCATAACCCATAATAGCACCGAAATGATCATTACCAGATCTAACAGTCCCGATGAATTTGCTCACGAAGTTCATGAGCCGCGACCGGTCTCCAGTCATATGCTTGGAACAGCCTGAGTCCAGGTACCACAGAACGATTTGAACGATCTGCAGTTGAACACAGACAAGAATGGATAACTGGATAATTGGGATCCCCATGCAAGAATGGGTTCCATTTGGTTAGTAACAATGTTTGGAACACCCACATCAGAAATAGAAGCATTCATATCACAAAGTGAGGCAATGGAATCGTTGTGAATAGATGCATTACTAGTGTCAGTATTAGCCCTGTTCACAGTGTGATCACTTCTTAAGGGAATAGTTCTACCAGTAGGCATCCATTTTCTAGTGGGCATTATCTGATTAGTCTTAAGACCAACAGGTGTCCAATAAAAGCCTATTTTACTGAATGTTCTTCCTGTGGGTTTCCATTGTTTTCTAACTTTCTTTCGTTTTTGCCTTTTAGCCTTCTTAGCATGAATTTTAGCATTAACAATATTAACTGGACAATTAACATCATTAGGCAGAACAGTAACACCACATTCATGATTAGAAACAGAATTCAAGCATACATCAGTACAAGGTTTGCAAATAGTATCAGAATTCGAATTAATTACAGTACGCCTATGGCTAATACTAGAATCAACACGATTCGTTTTATTCGATTCAAGCTTAAAGTTCCTAGATTGTTCTTCTACTCTTTTCCAGTGCACATTCTTAGCTTGCGAGGTCCTATCATTCCTTGTATTGTCTTGAGACTTTGACCTGCTCCCTTTAATGTCACTGATTACTCCTGTAGAGGGAATGGGAACATTAGTTGGTTTAACTACTCTTTGCATCACCTGTTTAGATGTGCTGGGATCTGAACTACATGCAGGTGCACTACGGTTCACATTCTTAAAACTAGAGGTACTGAGATTTGTACTCCTAGAAGGCACACTTGAGTTCTATTTCTTAGCATTGACAGATCTAGAATCTGAACCCCTTAAAGGCACATTCAAAACATTGGGAATCGAGTGCATATCATACTTGGCATTAGGCATCAAGCATGGAATCAAAGGGTTAACTCTCTCACCTAATGTCTTTGGGCATATTGTGATCAAGCATTCTAAGATTTCTTGAGATCGTTTGGCATATAAGCATGCATGTCCAATTGCATTATCATGAGGTTTCTCTAGCTTATCCTCTTCAACAATCTCACGCAGGCATTCTAAGCAATCCTTAAGAGATGAAAAGTATGTTTGAATATCTAGTTTGTTGTTTCTTAGATGAGGAGGGACATATTTCACAGACAAAGCATATTTATTACAAGAGTGAACCTTTGATACACCATTCTCCCTATTGGTCATTGGCATTTTCCCTTTTACCTGACTCTTCAGATTCTCAATTTCCTTTTGCAATGACGCTATTTGTTCATTGTTTTTGTTATGAGTGACTTTAATTGATTCAAATAACTCATTGAAATGACGTTTAACCTTTTCATTTTCTTCTAGAAAACTTTCGTTTTCCTTTTGTAAAGCATTTACTAGGTTTTGAAGATGAAACGTTTGAGAATTCTGAGAATCTAAAGGAGGAGGCATTTGGGAGCCTGTCATATTGTTTGTTTGACCCTTTAATTGAGAGATTTGGGCTTTCAACTTTCTGATTGTGTTGCACTGAGCTTGAATCTGTTCATCTCGTTTGTTAATTTGAAAAACTGCATCAAACTCTGGAGCATCTGAAGATGTCTTGATATTTGAAGTTTTGACATTTTCTTTGAGATGTTGATATTTTAGTTATAAATTAAAATACTCAACTTCTAGTTTAGAAAAATGTTTAACCAAATTGTCGTGATCATCCAGTTCAATTTTCTCATTTAGTTTAGAATTAGTTTTTTCAAGCTCAATGACACGATCATGGGAGACTTTCAGGGCAACAGATAGTTCATGAAATTTGGAAGCATTAATAGAGCAATTTGAAGCAGTGAAAAAAATATCTTGAGCAACACATTCAGTAATAAGAGTCTCATTTAAGGTATGCAAGTTCTTCCTCTCAATCTCATTATATTTTAGTGCACGCTCATAATCACTAACTTCAGCTACCATTGCATCAAATTCCTTTTCCATTCCCTTGATATCAGTTTCTATCCCCTTTTTAAGACTCTCAAAGTGATCTTTCAGAAGTTTAAAGAAAGGCATGACCTCAGTTAAATAACATTCTTTCATTTGCTCAAAACCCCTTTCTCCTTCCGTTATACCAGTGGGTGTGATCCTTTTCTTGCAAGTTTTCTCAAAATCAACAAATAGTTGAAATATAACATATTGACTAATTAAGGTCTTGCTTTTAGTGGCAATTTTTCTAGGAACAAGATGCATTGGTGTATTAGGAGGATACACAGTCGCTCTAGGCATTTTCCATAAAGGGGGGTTTGTTTCAACAATATTTTCAGCTTTCTGCTTATCTAAATCCTTTTTCCAGAAAACTTGTTCGGGAGTCAACAATGTCTGGGGCTTAAACATGTTCAAGGAAATCCAGTTTTCCTTCTTGTAGTCATGGGGAGTGATATTTATTTTTTTCTCTTTGCATTTAGGGTCATCTAATTTTTTGTTCATCCTTTCCCTAGTAACTTCATCTGATTTCTTATCTTACTCAGTGCACTCAACACAACTAGGTTTCTGCCTAGGCTTAAGGATTTCATTACCATCATAAAGCACCTTATGAGCATTTCTAGCCTTTTTAATTACCTCTGGATTTGGTTCCTCAACAAGGGGAATGCTATGCTTATCGCTTAAGACTCGATGTTTAGTGACCATGTGAGCAGTCTGAATGGTGTTTCCTTGTATGTACAACTTGTTTTCAAGTTTGTTTTTCAAAGTTTTCAGATTGGAAAAATCTCTCAAGAGTTTTGATTCCTTTGCATTAAATTCTTGCTTAAGCATTTTCACATTTTCTTGAAGTTCTTGTTTTTGTTTAGCTGTTTTAGAAAGTTTTTCTTGCAAGGAATTTAATTCTTGTTTCAATACTTCTTCTCTAAACTTACTTTTTCTAATTACTGTACTCACTTGGTCATTCATTTTCTTGCTCACGAGTGGTCAACTCAAACTTAGCACGTTGTTCATAAATAGCAACACGTTCTTTATAGGCATTTAGTTTAGAAATTATGGAATCATCAGGGGCACATGCAGTGTATTCATCAAAAACATAGTCATTGTTGACTGCAGAAGATGCATCACTTGGTACAACTTCACTTTCACTTTGTTTCACATATTGATCATATGGGACAATATCGATATTACCCATATTTTCAATATTTGATTCAATAGTTTCAGTTGATTGTACTTTGTCATGCATCTGTTGCACATCAGCATCATCGTATAGTTTTAATACCTCTGAGATGAGCTTGTCATGGGATGGCCCAGCTAGTGGTGAAGAAGAGACCTTGGGAGAAACCATTGGAGAAATGCTAGCTATAAAAATTGTGTGTGCCGTAGGTCCATCATCCACATCAGAGTCGTATGCATCACAGTCAGCGACTTGAAAGGCATTCTGATGATTGTGACCTATCTCCTGAATAGGCTGCTCATCCACATCTGCATCATAGGTCTTGGCATTGCCCTCAGCAAGAAACAACAATTCCTCTTCATCCAAAGCAGCACCATTGTCCTGAGCTTGTGCCAGCAGCATCTTATCTCTGAAGTAATCAGCATTCTGTGGACGCTTTGGAGATGTGCAGTTCCTTGCAATGTGTCCCTCACCACCACAGTTATAACATTTGATGGGATTAGCTTGACCTTGGTTACCATTCCTTCCTCGATTCTGGTTGCCAACATAACCTCTCCCAGCTCCACCTCGTCCTTGATCATACTGTCTTTCCTGAACTGGTTGCACCACGATCCTTCCATCTTTAATAGTGGCTTGATTGTGTGGGTTAGATGCTGTTCTGAGGTTGTTATTGGTTTGTGGGAGAGTATTCATGTTTTGACTAATGAGAAGAGCTAGTTGATTAATGAAGTTACCCACGTGAGCATCAGCATCAGCTTGTTTGTACATAGGATCAGGAATGAGTTTGTGATTACCATTACCCAAGGGTATGACTTGTGATGCTTTGGTTGTGATTCCGATGTTTGAGTAGAAAGCTGTAGAGTCATTAGACGAGCTTGTCTCTCCCTGGTTGGTTTTGAACTGATTGAGAATCAATTTTTCAAACATAGCATGTCTCTCATTCTGAAGGAGGAAGGCATAGAACTGTTCATAGTTTGTATTCTTCAATCCTTTAGTGAGCTTCACAGCGGTAACAAACTTGTGCCATTCGGGATTCATGTTGTTCACAAATTTTGAGTTCAACTGAATGTTAGGCATAGTCATTCTGATGTTCCTCATGTCATTAACTAACTTATGAAATCTCACATAGTACTCATAGACATTCTCATCTGGTTTCATCTTGAAGTGCTCAAATTCGTCATAGAGTTGGGATTCTCTGTCTTCCATAGTTAATTCTGAACCTGAGAGAAGCATCTTAACATTATCCCAAACTGCCTTAGCATCAGTGTTATGATTGATCAGCTTGTAGATGTCTTTAGGAAGACCTTGAAGAACAATGTTTGAAGCCCTGATATCTGCATCAATTCTCTTTTTATCCTTATCATCAAGCTCATCATACATCTTAGGTCTGTCCATTCCGTAAACAGGAGTACCATCTTCATTAGTATCAAGTATGTCTCTAGTCGTCTCAACTCGATATGGTCCTTCATCAATGGATTTGAGAATGTTGACACCATTTTCCTTTCCAAGGCAATACAATCTGATTCGTTGAGCCCAAGAATCGTAGTCAGTTCTGTCAAGCATGGGTGGACGAGTATCTGAGCCAGCTGCTTGAACATCCTCGGCAACAGTGGAGATGACAGTAGGAACGTTGGTAGACATGTTAACAGATTATACGGGATTTTATAACTCTATGATTAAACCGGGAAATAGATTCTTTCACGGGATTTTACTAAATCAAGAGAAATCCGTAAACAATCACTCAAGTCGCTAGAAGATAATGCACTAAGTCGCTAGAAGATAATGCACTAAGTCGCTAACACTTAATTCGCTACACCACTAAGTCGCTAGAGTCCCAAGTCGCTGGACAAATGCAAGTCGCTAAGTAGTAACTCGCTAAGACTCAAGTCGCTAGCAAAATTTTGGCAGCAATTCGCTACTCAAGTCGCTAAGGATACAAGTCGCTAAAGAGCAACTCGCTACAGACCAAGTCGCTACCACCAAGTCGCTACTCGTAGTGGAGAGTCCACTACTTGTACTTTAACTCACTAGATCTAACTCGCTAGGTCTAAAACTGTAACTCGCTACAAATTTGTAAAGCAAGTCGCTATGAAGAAAATAATCCGTGAGCTAAGTCGCTAGCAAGAAAAACCATATAAACATCACTTTTCAATCCAAAAACAACCCAACCAAGATGATTCAAGCTTACCAAATGAAAACCTAAACACTTGTGATGATTCTAAACATAAAAGTACTAACAAAATTCAAACTTGAAATCAACCAAATGATGCAAAAACCACTAAACTTTTTCAAACTCAAAAACCACCTAAAAACCACTAGAAATCCAAAGATGTGCAAGATATGATCTAACCATGGCTCTTGATACCAATTGTAAGATATAACTTTTCACATACACATCAAACCATAACACAAAGTAGCATATAGATGGAATTCTAGAGAGAGAAAGTTAGAGGTTTAGGGAACTTAGTGAGAGAAAGTGAAAGATATTATTATGAGCTCCAACTCTCTACCTTGGGAGGTAGAGAGTATTTATAGTCTTACATAAATCGCCACACATCGGGCTGTGGATCAGGCATACAGTGGGTAAAGACCCGTCCGTCCTCCACGGTGTTACTTAACTAAATACTACTTAACTTAAAAGAACTACGACTACGAGCTTTCTAACGATTAAATATACTTGAGGTGACCGACTCTTTAATACCTGGAATTTCTAATTCCTAACAGTTACCACTTCTATGTGTCTATGTCATAAGGGTGATCTCAATGTTGGCTCACTTATCATTTATCATCTAACCTGTTCCCATTCATTACTGTTGATTGTATGATTACTCAGAACATCAATGGCAAGTTCAATCCCAGAAAAGAGCGTTACCCCTTCGGCATCATCCAAAGTTCTCTCAGACGAAGAAATCCTTCCCAGAAGTCAATGGGCTGTTATTGGAAAAATCAACTGTTATGTGGACCTACAAAGGCTTCAACAAAATCCGATACTCAAAGTTTCTATTGACATCCTCAAAAACACAAACTTCTTCGGAGCAATTACCAAGCAATGCTCAATTCCTACCATTTACATTCAACAATTCTGGAACACCGTTCAATGGGACAAAATCACAGCACAATACTCTTGCAAACTAGATGATAGGGAGTTTACAATTGATTCTGATATTTTGAGCAAGGCTCTTGGAATAACCCCATGTAACCCTGACTTTCATTCTGAATCTCCACCTGGTGCTGACGATCTGATTGCCTTTCTAATTGGGTTGGGTTATCAGAACAGTATTTCAAGAGCATCCGACATCATCACCGGACACATGTATCAACCCTGGAGAGCTATTACAACTATTCTTAACTTGTGCTTATCTGGCAAAACATCAGGGTTCGATAAAGTGAGAATCCCTATCTTGCAAATCTTATGGGGAATCGTTAATAGGGTTGATGTGAATGTCTCAGATCGTATTTGGGAAGAATTTTCGTTATCAATGAACACATTCATATCTGACAGAATCAATTTCCAGAACAAAGCTCAAGGCCGAAAGAAACAGAACAAGCTTGTAATTCCCAGCATCAGATTCTCTAAGCTGGTTATCCAGTACTTACAACAAACTCACAAATTCAATCCTAGGAGTGAATCAACTCTACATAATGCAGAAGATGAATATGTCTTAGGAAACCTGAAATATGTTCCTAGAGGTATGGATAATGAACTATTTGGATTGCCAATTCCTGATTGTCTTCTCACAGAAGATATCAAGAAGAAGGACTACTTCAAGCAATACAAGAAAAGAGCAACCAAATCCTCTGCTGATGTCACACCCTCTCCTCTACAACCAAATGCTCCCATGACCAAGTCAGCCTCACAAGCATCCTATGCTTCTCTTCCTAAAATGAGACTTGAAAGGTCACAACATTCAGACACCACAACCAAGAAGCAGAATGTAAAAAGGAAGAAAGTGGAAAAGGAAATTGGTGAGAACACTGAGACACCAAGGAATGTTACCAGGTTAACTGATGAAGATGATGCTGATCTGCAACTTGGAATTCAGCGAAGCCTAGAAAGTCAGAATGTGAAAGCTCCAGTAGGTGGAATTGTGTTAAGAGAACCCGTTCAACTACCTCGACAAACAACCCCAATTACACATGACAAGGGTAAAGGGGTTGCAAGTGTTGAAACTGAACAAGCTGCTCACATGCTTTTAACTATCTCATCATCTCCATCAAGCACCACAAATCAATATGAGCTGAAGAGAAGAACAGAATCATCTCATGCAAAAGAACAATCTGGAGTGGACAAAGTGCCTGAAACGTTTAAGGAAACTCCTACACTTAGTGAGACTCAATCTGGCTTGAATGTTGACGCTCTGTTGCAAAAAGGCTCGCAGGAGAACCTTGAGACAAGATCTGATGAGACCTTGAAGATGGATGAACCAAATCTGTCTACTAACTCTCTATCCTCACTTAAGAATCTTGATGCAGATTTCTCTTTTGGTGATCAATTCATTAATGACAAATCCTTAGATACTGCATAATCCATGTATACTGTCAGCATTCAGCAAGATACGTCAACTATTCCTCCAATGTCAGCATCCTCACTATTAACTGCACTTCCACCTCCCTTACCTACTCAATCAACTGTACAAACACCACCAACATCGTCACCAACCCCTGAACCTGTCATTACAATTGCAGATGAGGTGGCTCTACCAGCTTCCCCTCCACAGATTCTCACCTCTGATCAACTACTGGATAAAGCCATAAAAAGGATAGAAGCTCTGGAAAGGCAACTTCCTAAATCTGTTGATTCTTTGGTGGACCGTGTCTATAGATTGGAGCACCTCAACTTCAATGAAGGGGTTACTGCCGCTATTGAAGGAGAAGTCAAGGATGCTGTGGAATGGGCTATGGAGGCTCCACTTCTTAGACGATTCAAGGACCTCCCTATCACCGATATGAGAGCAGCTCTGTTTGAAAGGATGTATGAGGCTGAAGAGGACAAGCATGAGGTTCACAAGAAACTCTATGAGTCACTTGAAGAATCCAGTAAGTTCGACAATTATGAGCAGTTTAAGATTAACGTCGGGGAAAAAGAAGCTAGAAAGAAAAGGAGAAAAATTGTGATGGAAGCATTGATGAAGGATCGCAAAGATCCTCCTCCACCCCCACCACCAACGGGGGGCGCTGGAACTTCTGGAGCTGGTAATCCTTCTACAACAACCAACACACCTCCATCACAACCACCATCATCACCACCAAAACCTTCCAATCAATCAGATCCTACAAAAGAACATAGTACTCAGAAGAAATCTGCTGCCTGGACGACGGTTGATTCAAGATTCACATCCACATCCACCTCTATTCCTGATGATCAAATGGTTAACGAAGAGTCGCATGTCATGGAGGACTCAGAACCAGATGAAGATGATGCATCTACAAAGCATATTCCTAAGCCCTCAGAAGACTGGTTTGATACTTACATGGCTGGGAATCGCACTAGTACATCCAGAGTTGCACCTTCAAGAGACACAATTCAAAGCTGCATTGTGGAAGATAGACCTCCTTCTCCAGAACCCACATGGACCATCCCAGAGTCTGACTCTATGATTCCTGACAACAATTGGGCATCAGTTATCACCAATAATTACGAAGTTCCAGCTGAAGACTCTCTTCTACACTATACTGGTGATATGGGAAGTTTCATTAGATGGTTTTGTGAACGGAAGAGTATCTCATCCATAACACCAAGAGATCTTGAAGGACAAGCTTACGAAATTGTCAAAGTCTTCCACTCAGATGCAAATCATCTTCAATATCAGATGGAAGAATGCCATAAGATGCTGAATGACCAAGTCAGTGATCAAATCAGTCGCTTCAATGTCAACAAATCTCTTCCTCTTGGTGGTGAACCTGGTCAGATGACCATTCAGGCAGAATTCTTCTTCAATCACGACTTGGACTATCTGTGTGCTCGCTCTGCTGAAAGAAGACCTGCTCTCTCAATATCAAAGATGAAAGCTGCATCCTACTCTGATCAGGGGCTTGAACAGATGGTTCCTGATCAATTCTGGGCTGCTGAAGAACAAAAATATGATATTGCCGCTTCTTATGGTATTTCTCACTGGTGGTTCAAAAAGAAGAAGTTCTACATCGAAAGACATGGTGCTGATAAAAGACGCAATGATGTCAGATCAAAGCTGCAAATCTTAAGTGTTGTTAGTGTAGAGATCTTCCCTATCTATGGATATGAATACTTGAAGAAGATTGTCCTTAAAAGAGCAGACTTCAAAGTGTATACTATTGAAGAGAACGACTTCAAACATCTTCTGCCAAATGATTTCGAAGATCTCTATCTCTTAAATCTTCAAGGACACCTTGAGCATTTACCTGTCCGTGAGAAAAAGGCCCTCTCTGCAGCTGTCACTCTTTGGATCAGGGGCTTAGTCATTCGAAAACGAGTTGAGGACTTTCAGCTTGGCATTGAAAGCTACCAAACCAGGATCAACCTTACAAGTCCTCTATGGAATGCAACTGGGCATGAATTTCATCGAGAATACAAAATCCTTGACACCCCTAGAGCCGTCATCTTCACCGACAGATATGGATCTCGTATGCTTATGCGTCTCTGTGAACTCTATAAGTTTAGTGATGGTACGCTCAAATTGGTCGAAGAAGAACTTGACACCAGAGTGAAAGAGGCCAAAATTGATATGAAATCTTTGGTTAAAACTACCTTTTGGACTGATGATGACGTGAAGAGATGTGAACACTTCATTGTTGCAATCAGACGAAGACTCAAGACACGAAGGATCTTCCGCAGCCTTGAAAGCTTTGTTGGTGGAAGGCTTCGTGATGGTCACTACAAACTTCTTCAGAGGACTGAATGAAGACATCTTCAGGAAGCAGTTTATGTTGTGTTTTTTATATGTGTATTTTGTGGTGTACTAAATGTGAACAACTGTAAAACATGTAATAGTGCAAGGATTTGTACTGTGGTTTCCCCTTGTTAAAAAGGGAATCATCTGGGTTGTCCATTTTTTATCATATAAAATCGGACACATTTTTCTCCTACAAATATTTTACCTCATACATATTTAAATCACTTGAGATCCAAAATCTCAAAGGATTTAAGATTTTTGATCGGGGGAGAAAATGTGATATAAATATGAAAGATGTTAAAAGATAAGATGACCAATTTTTGTGCAAACCTCTCTCTTATATGTGCTAAACAATTTTCGAATCTCGAAGCATATATTAAGGGGGAGAACTCTCTTTGCAAATTCAAGTCATCAGGGTACACAACACTTAAATCTTTGCAAATTCAACTTTAAATTTTTCTAAGGTACCTTGATCATATGGCTTCTAATCCTTTGATGATAAAGGGTTTCCTCCAATATGTGCAAAACACTCTTTTTCAAATATCGAGGCACATATTGAGGGGGAGCAAATTTACGAAAACCTCATCCTTCCCGAAAATGCTATATCTACTTGATTTGATCAAGGAAGTGATGGTGATATCTTTTAGAAAAATGGTAATCAAAGAAGTAATTTCTTCCTCTTGCCTCCGTGTGCAAAACGATTTCAAACAATTGATGCACATGTTGAGGGGGAGTTCTCGTTCTAAAAATATCAAAAACAATTCAGGTACAAAATGCTTTGATAATATATCACAAGTATTTGAATTGATTTTCAAATGGTTTTCAATTGGATCCAATGGCAGATGAACAATACCAAAAAGACTGACCAACTTTACTTTATGTATGGTGATATAAGGATGATAAGGTTAGGTTTTTGTTCCCATGATCCGCCAGAACCGGAGGGATCTACCCAGGGACTATCCACTAGTTAGTGTAGAAGTCCTTAGGTTTGATGATAAAAAGGAGAAAAATGAGATATGGGAAGAGTGCGGACTAAGACTGAGCTAGTACTGGAACAAACCCAACAAGGTTCTAGCTATGAAGTCTCGGTAAGCACTGAAGGGGTTGAAGAATTAAAAAGAATTGAATGAGAAAAGGGTGAAAACAAATAGCCCTCCATTTATTCAACCTTAGGGCAAAAACCGGGTTCAATTCATATGCTACTGATGGTAACATCGGTATTGAAGACAAGACGTCATGGACCCAGTGACACACTGCACTTCATCTTTCCAAACCACTCAAGTTCTTCTTAAAAGGACTTGTTTCATTTTCACGGGGAACCGACATTATCTATCGACTTTCTCTTAGAGATTGTTGATATAGAAGAAGGAGACCCTCTCCCTAGTCTCCGGAACAGGATCCAAATATGCACAAATTGAGTCTAGAGCCACGAGATCATCAATAAATCTCATTAGGACACTTTCCATGAAGACTCTCTGTTTCACACAATGTGGAAAGAGAGATTATATCTCGAGTCCTACGCATTATCCTTGTGGTATTGCCAGAACATCTGAGTGATGTGTTTACACATTCACAATGAAGATAGAAAGCCTTCTGGAGCCAACATCAAACAAGCTCCTGGTAGGTGGCATGTGAGATCTATTATATGGATCAACCATGTGACAACTGAACAGAAACAATGGGGCGATTCAATCTCTTGAATCAATCCTGGTTCAGGTTATGGATTGACGGATACCTTTGAAAAACCGGTCTTTGTGCATAAAAACTCTTTTCTTTAGCACATCGACCGTGTACTCATTTTTCAAACCAAAAGGTGTTTTTATGATTGATAATTGATTTTCAACAAAACCTTCGTTGTATTGCAAAAACAATTTCTATTGAGCAATACACGATTGTTTTTCAAATCTCTTTTCATCAATCAGTGGACTTAAAATTCGCTGGTTCACTCACTCCGTGTTGTCTTCTTTGAGATGCTCCGGTTTGAGAACAGCTAGAACAGCTGCGAAACCCTGTCAAGGAAATTCTTCGGAATTATACCTGATCACAGGCAGTACATGTACTGATCAACGGGGAACCGTGGGCCGTGTACCTCAATTCAATGAAAGTGATCAAAGACACTTTCGTGCGATTTATTGCTAACTGTTGTATGCAGGTACACCCGACGTTTGCAGCTGATCAGAATGAAGCGGTCAATCCATAGCCGCATGTTCACTTAACACATTCATCTAAAAAGAAATCATGATTAGTGCATCAATGACTCTGATATTTTCATTCCATGCTTCTGCTACGCTGCTGCCAATATCATGATTCAACAAATGCTTCCGCTACTCTGATGAGAAGATATCATGATCCAAAATGTGAGCATGTCGGTCCTAAAGTCACAACATCACATAATACCAACACCACAAAGGATGTCTCAGAGATTGATGATAGCTGATGATCTCAAAAGATGGCTCCTAATTATTATCTCATGGATCATTAATGACCTCCACTTAAAGTACAAATCTGTGCAGACTTTGAAGTTGCACTACTTATGCACAAAGATTGCGATGTTGAAGTTGTTTTGTCTACGAGCTCAAGAACAAAGTCAAGAATAGAATGCTAGGATTTGAAATGTAAAACATGGGGTGACCTCCCTTAGGGGGAGATTGTTAGGAATTAGAAAATTCCAGTATTGAAGAGTCGGTCACCCCAACTATTATCTAGCATAAGTTAGCTCGTAGACTTATCGTTAGTTACATATTTATGTAGTTATTTAGTTAGTCAGTAGCGTAAAATAGTTTAGTGCAACACCGTGGAGGAAGGACGGGTCTTTACCCACTGTATCCCTGATCCATAGGCCGTCAGGAGGTCGTTTAGTTTGTAACCTATAAATACCCTCTACCTTGCAAGGTAGAGGGTTGGATGTTCTTTGGTAATCTAATATTCTACAAGTTTCTCTTACTAGAATATCCCACTCTTTCTCTCTCTAAAACCATCTATGTGCTCATTGTGTTAATGTTATGATGTGTATGCGAAAAACTAATATCCTACACAATTGCCTCGAGATTTTACCTTAGCTTTCTAAAAAACCATAAAAAATATAAAATAAAAAGAATCATCCTCAACCCCCACCTTCTCGTAATATATTTATTACTAGCATTCCTATTCCCCTAGAGAACGACATCAATCCCCGAGGCTTACCCAATACTACACTACAACGATTAGGTTTACTGCCTAGGAGGTTGAAAAACTTGCTCGATGAAAAAGAAGTTTCCTTCACCCCGAACGCGCCTTCCGCGCGCATCAGGGAACTATTTTGGATAATCGTGACTTGACTTGGTATCGTTTATTTGCTTTTGCGATTTATTTTGGTATCGAATGAGTTATGGTATAAGTTATGGCCTGTAAAGTTAGGCACTACTAGAGTCGGCACAATAAAATCCTAAAATAAGAGAAAAAGTAACTTTTAACTCGTTATGTGAGAATAAGGCGTGTTAATAATCAAAATTCATGGAAAAGGGTAATGAAAAATAATAATGTTATTAATAAAAGTAACCGGGTGTTAATTATATAATATACGAGCTCGTGAGAGGTGTTTCGGGAAAGTTTAAAAAAAACGCGACGTTGGTCCCTCTTGGTTTAATGTGGCCGGCGCCCCCCTTGTGTCCCAAAATAATTATTAATTAGTCCCCAATCATAAATATATAAACCACACTCACACACCCACACACACACACACACATTTCTTCCACCTAAACCTTAGTTTTACTTTCTCTCTCTACCAAACCCTAGCAACCCATCTTTATCTCTCTATCAACCCTCCACCGCCGCACCTTTCTTCGGCCACCACCGCCACACCGCCGATCGTGGTGCTACACCTCCACCACCACTAGCTTCGTCTCCTTTACCTCTTTCTTTTGACATAGCTCACACGCCCTTACACCACCTTTTTGCCACCCAAAATGCGTATAAACATCTCCTTGGTTCATGTTTTCTTGTTACAAATATAGATCGGGAAAGATAAGGTAAATGGAACGAGATATGAACTTGTTTGAGGTTTTGTGGCCATGTACGAGACTTATAAGTCTTGATTCATGCATATTTTGGTTGGGAATAGAAGAACACAAACATAAAACTAGCTTTAAAACTAATAAAAACATAATAATGTGTGTTGGTATCAAGTGTGTCGTGTCGGGTTCGTGTTTGTGCATTTTTATTGTTGTTTTGATGTTTTGTTTATGGGTTTGTTGATAAAATGGAGATTGGAGAATGTCGGTGCTGAGTTGGGAAGCGAACGAGAACCACAAGGACCAAATGGTCCGTGTGGTGTTGCGTTGGGAAAGCGACCACGAGCCACCAAGGACCAAATGGTCCATTTGGTTTGCGTTGGGAGATGACCGAGACCCACAAGGACCCTATGGTCCGGGTCGGGTTGTCGTGGTACTAGTTGGATGTTGTTGTTGTTGGCGTTAGTAGTGATCGGGACCAAGAAAGTCCGGTCGGGTTGAGTTTGGACGAGACACGAGGGAGCCAAACACCTCTAGGGTCCATTTGGTTTACCTAGTCTTAACCGTGGCCAAGTCGAGACCATTAGGGTCTCGACAATGTTTTCGGGTGCGGGTTGATACTTGAATGAATGTCGGGATTGATATGAGTTGATTGGAGATTGTTGATATGTTATCGAGTGAAAGCACCAGTAAACTTTACCTTGTATTAAAATTAATAAAATATGCTAATGAAAGAATGCTATTCCATTTTCTACGTCTACATTTTTTTCAGATTAAAGGTTACCAGTTTACCTAATCACAACAATTAACTAATGTGACGTAACTCATGTTGCCAATAAACGTGCTCACCGACACCAACATGCCTTATGCCTATTTCAAACAAACATTCTTATATGTCAAATATAAAAGTTTCTAACTTTTAATTACCACATTATGTTATTTTGTTAACATACAATTAATAAACATTTAAACTAAATGTTAACCATTTATTTGAATTTTCACCAAAAACTTTTCATGTTATATAAATTAACTATTAACTTCTATTTATTAACACTATTAATTTTCCTTAGTTTAAACAATGTTTAAACACTCCGATAACCCACGATTCAGTTTTTATAATTGAGTACACTAATAATCCTAAACATTTTTACCTTACCCGATATCAAGTTTCGCAACTTAAAAACTTAACGTATGTAATTATCGGGATCAAACTATATCCGCTATATCTCAAAACTTCATTGTTAAGACAAACATTTGTCTCCTTTTCTTATACACAAACCGCCTCTTTTATACCTTTTTATCAAACCTACTATAACCTCATGTATATTATCCACTCCCTCCTCTTTTTCCCTGGAGAACGACAACAACAGCAGCATCACCACCATAGCAGCCATCATCATCCTCACCGCCAAGATCAAGGAGGACCAAGGGTTGCGTTAGGGTTTGTTATGGTTCGAGATAACTACCTTAGCCACTATTCCATCACCACTGCCCTTCTCTTCTTAATTGGTATATTATCACGCCTAATCTACCTTTGTTATCCCTCTTTTGTTCCAACCAATTATAAATGAATTTATGTAGTTTTCGTGGAATCAAAATAACAATAAAAGAATGTTTTTGGGTATGATTCGTGTGGTAAAGATTCACAAAATACGTTTGTTTGATTGACTTGGGTCTCGGGTCAAGAACCCGTTTGGGATTCAGTCGACCCACCTGGGTCACGGGTTTAGGAAATGGAATTGCTCATCTCTTGAGTTATATGACTTATTTTGTGGTGTGTTTGTTTCGCGTTTATTCTTGATTCAGAAAAGCTACCACGAGGATGTTTGTTTGTTACTGTTGTCTAGTTTAAAAGCCACCACAAGAGTGGTCTTGTTTTCGGTAACCACATAAACACAAGGGCGTGTTTATTTGCTCTGGTTCTCGGTCCAAAAGACAGCCCATTGGGGTGTTTGGTTTGCCATGAAGCCACCCAAAGAGGGCGTTTGTTTTGCGTGTCACAACCCCAACGAGGGGTATGTCTGGTTGTTTGCTGTCGTAGCCACACCCAACTGGGTGTTTGGCTTGCGTACGTTGACACACCACAACAACCCAAGAGGGTGTGCCTGGTTTGGCTTCGGCTCACAACAATGACACCACCAGGGGTGGTTGTTGCTCTCGGCTCAATATCAACCCAAGAGGGTATAGGTTTGGTTTTGGTTTTGTTTATTTCGGCCATCACGACAGCCCCAAAAAGGGTGTTTGTTTTCGTGTAATAGCAGCCCCTCAGGGGTGCGTCTGGTTTGTGTCTCGGCTCGGTATAGCCACCAACCCGACAAGGGTACATTTGGTTTTGTTTGTCTGGGTCTTGGATTTTCATGTAAACCTGCTAGGGTGCGCTTGAGTTTGCTTATTACCTGCTGTTGCAGCCACACCCAAGGGGTGTTTGTTTTAAATTTATATATTTTTGGCTTATCTACGATTTAGCTTATTTACTCATTTTGATATTCGACTTATTTACTATACGGATTATTGACTTATTATTGTTCCGGCTTATTTAATTTGGACACATTAGACTTGTATTAGATTTAAAATTGGACATTTAACGGTTTTAATTTGTGTTTGAAAGTGTTGGATCAATTATAGTTATTTTGGGATGACGGTGTTCATTAACTTAATGGACTTAAGTTAGATCTTCAATGGACATAATTAGTTATAAACCTTATTAGATTAAAACTAGTTATTAAACTAAGTACATAATACTTATTGGACCGAACTTAAATTATTAATAGACTACCCTTTTATGGACTAAATACATATATATTGAACACTGGATGAAGACCGTTGATACTAGACGTTTGGACAACATATGACTATCGGACTATCCTAATACTTAACGGATTTGGACGATATGGATTGTGAATTTGACACATTTGGACATTGGACATTGGTCTTATAGCGGATCATATTACTTAGACATAATGGACATAACGAATATATAATAGACTTATTATATTAGACTACTCTTCGACGGACTATTATTTGACTATAAAGCTTGAAATTTTTTAATATACGTTTAATCCTTTATATTATTTAAACTTATCTAAACGGATTACTTATCATCAGACCGTGTTTTGAATAATGGATCATATTAAACTTTTATTTATATATTTATTCTAATCAAAGATCGATGATAAAACCAGAAGTAGAGTTTAGTGAATATAAAACACTTTCTTTATATTAAAACTTATGTTTTAATATATAAAACATTCATTATTTGGGAATACTGGGTAAATGCCCTAAACTTAACTATTTATTTAATTTTTACTTAATTGCTATTTGACCTTTACATGTTTATTTCCTATTGTACTTGTGTTACATGTTTTATACTTTGGCGTGCATTGTCTTGAGTCTATGACCTCATATCACTACATGAATAATGAAACTCAACATTTTATAAACGTTGATACAAATCTTCCACGAAAACTAAAACGTTCAATCTTTTGAAAACTCATACGCATCAATTACTATTCACGTGTCATATTTTGAGATAAACCATATGTTATCAGGTTGTGCCAATGACGTACCATTGTGTCGGTACTTTTGTATCGTGGTGCATTGCTACCTTGTTATACTATTGTGTTACATTTCTCGATGCCAGTCGTGTTAGTTGTGATTCCTGTATTTCTTCAGACTAAGGTGAGTTTCACAGCCCCATTTTACTGTTTTACTCTTTTGGGGTGAAAAGCATGCTATGATTACTTAAAACTAAATTGGTTGTGCATTCATGAAATTATGGATTTACTGAACTGATTCAATTTACTGAGCTATGCTCTGCTGTACTGTGCAAACTGGTATGTATGCTTATGTTTGGCGCCTATATATATATGTACGACTGTAAAAGTCCCCTGGTACTACACTACTTATTAACTCCTTCCCACTGTACGGGACGAGCCGTTGATGTCTATGGATAGCGCTATTTAGGGGTAGAGCCATCCCCTCACTCCACTAACCGGAGTGCATAGAATCAGTTCTCATGCTAGGTTAGAGCATGTTGCACGTAGGGGCAATGTTCGGCTGAATCGGCTTAAGTAGTGGAACCTTTATGCCATGAACGCGCTGCATACATAATGGACCCGTTCGAAACTTTGACAACCAATTGATCTTACTGTTTTGGAAACTACTTGTGTACTAAAAACCTTTGAACTCACCAACCTTTGTGTTGACACTTTAGCATGCATTTTCAGGATTGCAGGCGGTAGCTAAATTTTGGAGGCGCTTGGGCATTGGCATGGCATGATCATAGAAGACTCTGATGTAAATTTGGGGACCACTTTAAATTCTTTTATGGGCCTACATTCTATAATATATATTTTGAAAGATGTATACATAAATCTTTACGAAATACGATTTCTCAAGTTAAACTGTTGTTCTATACATTGTGTTGTGGTACCAATCGAGTAATACCCCGGTAATACTTACTTCCGCTGCAAACCATTGATTTTTGGGGTGTTACATCGAGCCATAGGTTTAGGGCCGATAACGAGTGGGATTGTTTATTTGGACTTGATATTATATATGTGAACTTTGCGCAACGTCGATGTTACCATGACTTTCTAGTCTCGGTTGACCCCGACAACGCCATAACATGAGCTTTTATTATTTATTGGATAATATGACATATAAAAACCGAGTCATGACCCGGACTTGTGAACTCGAGACGGATAATAACTCGAAACGTATATAGAAACTTGTCGTAATATATATATATATATATATATATATATATATATATATATATATATATATATATATATATATATATATAAACATGTAAATAAACTATAAAAATAGATAATAGTAAGTTCTTATATTAAATATTTAATAACAAGACTCACCTTGATATTAGATATTTAAAAGGGAACTAATAACTTAAAAATGGAAAGTTTTATAATAAACAAGTTATTAAATGTTTCGAGGGCATGTTTACCAAAATGTGTCATTTATGAGTATTTAATAACCATTGTGGGTTATGCATGGGTTGCGGATGACTTGCCATTAATAGGTTTAACCCACGTAGATAGCGGACTTATTGGGTTGACGAATACAATAAGAGCCCGTTATGTGCGTAGGATAAAGATATTAATGAACAAATTATCCTTATAACTCGTTAGGATTTGACTAGTTTTTGGGAATAATAAGTGAAATAAATAAATGGTTGAGTTTATCGAGTTGACAAATTCGATAAGATCTAACGATTTATTTCGAGACTTATTAAACTACAAAGGTTTTCGCTTAGAAGTCGCATTGGGTCGTTGTGAGTTGCGTTGCTAGAGATATAGTGCATTCATGGAGTCTTGTCGAGTCGATACCTCACACGATGATACCAAACGCTTGTAACTAAATAGAGAAACGAGATGTTTTCGGAAATAAGAATTGGAATACATTCGGGATAGAGAATATTGGAATTGGAAAATGTATTAAGAATGGGTTTATGTTAATAGGTTGTGCCGAGTCAGTAGTTGCCGAGCCGTGTTAGCTGTTTATCTGCTTTTCTAGTGATTATTTGTGCTTTGCTTGATCGAGGTGA
Source organism: Chrysanthemum seticuspe (assembly GCA_019973895.1). Taxonomy (NCBI): domain Eukaryota; kingdom Viridiplantae; phylum Streptophyta; class Magnoliopsida; order Asterales; family Asteraceae; genus Chrysanthemum; species Chrysanthemum seticuspe. Next base: position 40,096,873 of record BPTQ01000008.1, read on the forward strand.
GTTTCATAGCCCCATTTTTATCTATGTTTTAACTAAATTGGGGTGAGAAAGCATGCTATTATTTTCTTGGACCTGCTTTAACTCTTTTTGATTTGCTTATGTGGTGACTAGTAAGGATAAATATGTGGTAGATATTGACTTAGTCTAGGGTAGCAATCCCTTGCTATAACTATGTGAACTAGCTAAGAATAGATGTCCACTCCGACCTAGTCCATGGTTGGAGGATCACTTTAAACTATGATAATAATTTGTGGACCTATTTTATGATCTCTTTTGGGCCTTGCTTTTGAATATTTTGGAATAAATGTAACCATATAATTAACTATGGGATTGGTTGTGAAATATTTATGATTATTTTATTTTCCTATACTTGTGTTGTGTACCAATCCAGTAACGCCCCGAAAGCTTGTTTAAGTCTTCCGTTGTACTGAGATTTGCGGGTGTTACAGATTGGTATCAGAGCTAAGGTTATAGAGAACTAGGTACTTATTAAAAACCTAAACTATAACCACTTTTTAGAAAACTTGATCCTCGACCGACGCATGCCAGCCTGCCAAGCCGAAGCCTCTTGAATTGAGTATGGAATGAACTGCAACTTGATTATTGAAATGCTATGATTTGCGATATGTTTAATGATCTTGGAATATTATGAGATTGCTTTATGATTGGTATGTCTTAGAATTATATGAAGTATGGATGATATGATAGAATATAACTTATTCAATTTTGTTTAATGTATGTTTTGAGTAATGCGGTAACTTCTAGTTTAAAAGATTGCCACTATGTGATATATTGTGTGATGATGCGCTATTAGAATTAGTCGTTTTCATACACTTATACCTACCCTACGCCATTGTCACAGACAATGCCTTCACTAGCTTATGATGTGTCATAGGAGATCCTTGATGCTGCTTCTTCCCCGGCATGGACTCTTATGACTCCTTCGCAGGGTGATCCTTATGTGATTGTCCGATATCCTACTCTTGCTTCATCATCATCAGCCATTCCAGAGCCACATACTTAACTCACTTCTCAGTTACCATCATCATCTGACCACCCTAGTTCTTTGCGCCAACTTACATTACATCAGGCTTTAGCACGAGACCAGGTTCCCAGACTTACTCATCGTACTACTACTCGTATGTCAGTACGACCTCCATCATCACCTGTGCACCGATCAGCTAACTCTCTCCTGTCATCACCACTTTCATCGCCATCCCACCGACAACCTAGATCTCCTACTTTACCACCACATGATTCAACTTTACAAAGACGTCGACTCATGGAATCCCACTTAGTTGATGAGGATGAGGAGGAGTATGAGGATGAGGAGGAGTATGAGGATGAGGAGGAGTATGTGGATGAGGATGTGGACCTTCCAGAGGAGGAGGAGGACATCCCAGATGAGGGTACTTCGCTGATTCAGAATCCCGTGCATTCAGCGCATTCTCCAGGACCAGGCTTTTGTTTACCCTTGCCTGAGCTTGATTCACCAGAGCAGCCATTTGACTTTGTCTCGCCTCCTCACTCACCCGAGCTAGGCAGCCCACTAGGTTCAGATCTCCCATCAGAGATAGATTCAGAGCCCGCAGAGTATGGAGAGACAGTTCTAATTTAGGAGCGGATTATTTCCCAGGGAGTTATGCTTAGTCAGTTAGCGGATCGACTAGTTGGATTATCGATGGCTAGTCTAGATGAGTTGAGGGGAGATATGGGGGCAATTGTTAGAAGGACTATGGCCTTGAGAGAGGGTATGTTAGAGCTCTATGAGTAAGTAGGAGACCTGCAGAGAGGGTTCATGACAGCCTGAGATGCAGACCGAGCGCTCTGGTGCAAGGTCGGCGAGCTGGAGAGAGAGGTTGTGGATCTGAGGAGAGACCGCGAAACATATTATCTTAAGATTTCATCAATATAGAGAGTTATTGAGGATGTTCTAAGGACAGCGAGAGTTTCCCGTGATCATGGCTAGATTGCCTTAGATTTATAGTGTTGTACCATCTTGAAACTGAGTCCCCAGTTCCAGATGTAGACTTATCTTAGTTATCCTGTTAGTTTCTTTAGTAGGATCGTCTATGACTACTCTCTATCTTTTCATGTTATTGTACTTCAAAAACTAATAGAAGTGCATCATTTGATTTCTCGTTTCCAGCCTTTGTTTTTTCCATATGACGTGGCATTATCCTTGTTATCTTGATTCTATATTCGTGCGGTACCCGATGTCTTTGGAACCAAACCCCGTCTAATGAAACGTGATATGTGAAACTTATGGAACTCTTTTGTTATCCTTCAAATCAATGGAACCAAGACGAAACCCGCCCAGGACCACCCGAGCAGCACCTGCTGCTGTGGTCACTCCCGTTAGTCGAGGTCAGCGCCCGACCCCGACTCCGCCTGTTGAGAACCAGAATACCGACAACCCCGCCGTTGAGAATCAGAACGTCAATGACCAAGGTGAATATGGTCATGTCCCATCGATCCCTCCGCCTATGAATCAAGCCCACATCGACCAGCTCATGATGCAACGTGTCAAGCTGCTAGCTGAGTCAAATCACTCAAACACCTCTGCTAGAACCCCACCGCTTAATCAAACTCGAGGTTGTACCTATAAGGAGTTCCGATTCCGTAGTCCCATCGTGTTCAGAGGAACCGAGGGAGTGGTTTACCTAATGAGGTGAATGGAGAAAACTAAATCAGTGTTCACTGTCAGTAATTGTGATGAGGACGCCAAGGTCAAGTACGCGACGTTCACCCTGAAGGACGAAGCGTTGACTTGGTGGAACAACTATCAAAAATTGGTAGGAAGTGAGGTAGCGTATGCGATGACTTGGAACATGTTTCGTTTAATGGAAACTACTTCTTTTGGGAAAGTCATCTGCTTCTGGAGTTCTTGGTGAATTGCTCTAAGTGTTAACTACTGCTGGCGTTAGTGGAACTACTGCTAGTGTATTCTATGTACTGCTGGGTGGTGCTATATAGAATCGTGAGAATACACCAAGTGGTATCTGCTGCTGGGCTTGTAGAAACTACTGCTAGTGCTGTAAATCTACTGCTAGAGTATTAGTCTGTTTTGTATTTATAGAATGTCGAGTTTCCTATTATTTAGTATTCGATAAGTATTGAAAAGATACAATTGTTTAGGAAATTATTGTAACCTAGTAGGACTCCTTATCATATAAAAGGAGGCATTAGGTCATTAGTTTTTAATAAGTTTTTAAGGAGGATTCAAGGTAATAAACCTTAGTGATAGTAAGATCACTCATATTATTAATCTAATAATATTGAAGCTTTTGGTTGTGAATTCATTGTGTTCTTCTTATTCTACAAGTGTTATATTCCGCGTATTACTTTTAGATTCAAATAGTTTCTTATACAAAGCTATTCAAGATCTAAATTCATAAGGTGAACTGGGATCAACAAGTGGTATCAGAGCTTGCGTGATCAAGAAGCTGTTACAACAAGAAGAAAATTTTCTACAACTGTGAAAGATGGACTCAAACTCAATAACTATATCTCACAACAGGATTCCCAATGCTCAAACTAGATGAGTATGAGATGTGGAAAATGAGAATAGAGCAGCATATCCAAATGATTGATATTGGATTATGGGAGGTGATTGAAACTAGCAATACTGTCCAGTTTAAAACTGGAGATGCTTGAAAAACTGTTCCTCTCACTACTGCAAATGATATTGCAAAAAGAAGACTGGAAATAAAGGCCAAAACAATTCTCATCATGGCCATTCCAGATGAGTATCAATTGTCCTTCAATTCAATCAAGGATTCTAAGCTTCTGATGGAAGCTTTAGAAAAGAAGTTTGGAGGAAATGATGCTATAAAGAAGAGCAAGAAGAATCTTCTGAAGCAACAATATGCAAACTTTTCTACATAAAGCACTGAATCCCTTGATGAGATCTGCAACAGGTTGCAAAAGCTGGTAAGCCAACTCGAGCTTGTGTGGGTGGTCACTGAACATGAAGACTTGAATCAAAAATTGCTAGCTAGTCTTCCATCTGAATTGGACACTCATGCCATTGTATGGAGGAACAAGCCAGAATTGGAGAAGTCAAGCCTGAATGATCTGCGCAACAACCTGAAGGTGTATGAAGCCGAAATGAAGCAAAAGTCAAGTTCAAGCACGAGTTCAAATAAGTTGGCTTTTATCTCATCAAATAGCATTAGGAGCACATTGGGTGATGTCCCTGCTGCTAAGGATGGAGGTGCTGCTGGTGTAATGGGAAGTGCTGCTGGAGGAGAAAATATAAATGATGCTGTAGTGTGCTCATTCTTTGCTAGTCAGAGTTCTATTACTCAAATAGCAAATGAGGACATTCAACAGATCCATCCTGATGATGCTGAAGAGATGGATCTTAGGTGGCAGATGGCAATGCTTACTATGAGGGCAAAGAGGTTTATTCAGAGGACTGAGAGAAGTCTACAGATGACTGGTACTGACAAGGTGGGCTTTGACAAGTCCAATGTAGAGTGCTTTAATTGCAAAAAAAAGGTCATTTTGCAAGGGAGTGTAGGTTTCCCAGGTCTCAGGAAAACAGGACTAGGGAAGTAGATAGGAGGAACATCCTAATACATGAGACTTCAACCACTGCTTTGGTGTCCTGTGATGGGCTTGGTGGCTATGATTGGAGTGATCAAGCTGCAGAAGGCCCTACTGACATTGCTTTCATGGCTCACTCCACAACCTCAAGCTCTTCTGATTATGAGGTATCCTTTGAATCATGTACAGATTCATGTTTTTATAAAGATGATTATAATAGAGTAATAAAAGAACTTGAAGATGCAAAATTGTTACTTTTAGGTTATAAAGAAGGTATAAAATCTGTAGAAGCAAGATTAGAAATTTTCAAATCTAATGAAATTGTCTTAAGTGAAAAGATTAGGACATTAGAGGTTGAAGTAGACTTAAGAAATCAGACCATAAATGACCTTAAAGTTAATTAGATCAAGTTCAAATTGAAAAAGAGAAGATTGAGATAGAAAAATACAACATTGAGTTACATGTTGAAAGACATGAATATCAGTCTAAGAAAGTTAATAATATGATAGACACTCAGATCTTTGACAGGTACAACAAAATAGGATATAGAAAGGGAATTGGATGTTATAGTGAGGCTGCTCCTCATCCTTCTGGAAACTTTTGTCCCCCTATGCCTAACTTGTCTTTTACAGGAGAGGAAAAGAATTGTGATACCAATAAGGAAAAGGTATCATCTGAGACCAATAGAGATAATGACAATCATGAAGGAGGAGCTGAACAAGCTAGATGAGTGTCTCAGGCACCAATGATTGAGGATTGGGTGTCTGATGATGAAGAAGAAGAGAGTGCTAGGTCTAGAGTCCCAAATAAAACTGTCTCTACCACAATTGTTAGAGAAAATGTAGAGGCAGTAGTGTCATGTAATTAAAGTAATCTTAGAGGAAATTAGAGGAACTGGAACAATTTGATGTCTGATAAGCTAGGAAGTGATTTTATTATATAATAAACCTTATTTTTCTTGTGGAAGTTTTGATCACTTACATTATACTTTTCCTAATAAATTAAAAGAAAAAGTGACAAAACCAGTGTAGAACTATGCTAATAGGGTAAATCATTGTAATTCTATTAATAAGCTTAACCATCATGCTAAATCATTTGTTCCAAAAGCAGTTTTAATGAGATCTGGATTGAAAAATGTAAATACTGTGAGATCTAACTCTACTGCTACCACAAGACTTATAGTGAATGCTGCCAATACAAAGACATGTTTTTCTAAAAAGGAGCATTCAACTATATCTAGACCCAGTCATAGAAGAACAACATTTCTAAATAACAGGGATAATGAAAAAGTAAATACTTCCTTAAGAAAACCTGTAAGTACTGCTGCTAAGCAAAATTTGAATAAAAATGATGTTATGGGTACAAAGGGATATGCTGTAAAGGCCTCAGCATGTTGGACTTGGAGACCAAAGACCTCTACTTTAGATAATGTCTCCAAAGACAACAGTGCATCATATTTACTTCAAAGATTTAATTACATAGATGCACAAGGCAGATCCAAGTCTATAATGGCTTAGGTCCCTAAGAGAAACTAATTCTCTTATTTTACATGTAGGGTAATCCACAAGTGGACTTATTGGACAAAGGTGTGATTGACAGTGGATGCTCTAGGCACATGACATGCAACATGTCCTAGCTCTCAGATTTTATGCCTATTGATGGGGGATATGTGGCCTTTGTGTTGGATCATACATATTATGTTGTTTGATGATTCGGGTGGTCTAAGATGGTGATGATACAAGTAATTCATGTGAGAGAGATGAAGAGAGTAGAGAGGGAGTTCTAGAGAGAGAGTTTAAAACAAAAAAAATGCAAGGTTAGATTAGAAGCTCTACCCCTTTCAAGGATGGAAGGAGTATTTATAGTTACAACCTAAACGTCCTCCTGTCGGACTGTGGATCAGGTATACAGTGGGTAAAGACCCGTCCTTCCTCCATGGTGTTACTCTAAACTAAACTAAGCTAATAACTAAGCTAATAAACACGTAAATAATGATGTATCTATAAGCTAACTTATGCTAGATTATATTTGGGGTGACCGACTCTTCACTATGGAATCTCTAATTCCTAACAATCTCCCCCTAAGGGAGGTCACCCCATGTTTTACATTTCGAATCCTAGCATTCTATTTTATCTTCAGTCTTGAGCTCGTAGACTTTAATTCTTCACTTCCGCAATCTTTGTGCTTAAGCAGTGACTCTTCATAGTCTGATTATTTTGTACTTTCAGTGGAGGTCTTTGAACTGATCCACGTCTTGATGATATTTGAGCTTTCTTTGAGATCATCAGCCATGGTTAATCTCTGGATAACCCTTTGTTGTGTTGCCTTCATGTGATGTTGTGACTTATGGACCGACATGCTCACACTTTCTGGATCATGACATCTTTTCATCAGAGTAGCGGAAGCATCTTTGTTGTATGTCTTTGATGTTCATGATTTTCTTCAATTAAGTGTGAATGCTGTGAGCATGCGGTTGTGAATTGACTTCTCAATATTGATCAGCTGCAACCGTCTAAATGTTCCTGCAAACAATAGTTAGCAATAAAACACACGAAAGTATCTTTGTTCACTTTCGTTGAATAGAGTTGCATGAACCACGGTTCCCCGTTGATCAGTATAAATACTGCCTGTGATCAGGTAGAATTCCGAAGAATCTCCTTGACAGGGTTTCACAGCTTGATCTAGCCGTTCTCAAACCGGAGCGTCCCAAAGTAGACAACACGGAGTGAGTGAACCAGCGAATTAAGATTCACTGATTGATGAAAAATTGATTTAAAAACAATTGCGTATTGCTTGAAGAAAGAGTTTTGCAATACGACGAAGGTTTTATGAGAAAGATCAATTTTCAATTAGAAATACTTTTTGTATTTGAAAAAGAATACACATTTGATGTGCTAGAGAAAAGAAGAGATTTGCACATCGAACGGTTTTTACAAAAGTATTTTTTCAATCAGAGATACTTTTTGTGTTTGTAAACATGAATACACATTCGATGTGCTAGAGAAAAGAAGATTTGCACATCGAACGGTTTTTCCAAAAGTATTCGTCAATTTATTTCCTGGACCAAGGTTGATTCAAGAGTGAATCGCCCCATTGTTTCTCTCCAGTTGTCACAAGCTTGATCTTTATGAAAAGATCTCACATGTCACCCACCAAGAGCTTGTTTGATGTTGGCTCTAGAAAGATTTCCATCTTCATTGTGAATACTTTACATATCACTCGGATGTTCTGGAAAATATCACAAGGATAATGCGTAGGACTCTCAGTATATATACTCACTTTCCACATTGTGTGAAATAGTAAGTCTTCATTATTTTTGTGTCCTAATGAGATATTGTGGATGATCTCTTGGCTCTAGACTCAATTGTGCACATTTGGTTTCCTATGCCGGAGACTAGGGAGAGGGTCTCCTTCTTCAATATCAACTATCTCTAAGAGAAAGTCGATAGATAATATAGGTTCCCCGTGAGAATGAAACAAGTCCTTTTAAGAGGAACTTGAGTAGCTTGGGAAGTTAGGTGCAGTGTGTCACTGGGTCCATGAAGTCTTGTCTTCAATACTAGTGTTACCTTAGTAAACACCAGTAGCATATGTATTGAACCCGGTTTCTGCCCTAAGTTTGAATTATTGGAGGGCTATTTATTTCCACCCTTTTCACATTCATTTCTTTTTTATTCTTCAACCCCTTCAGTGCTTACTGAGACTTCATTACTAGAACCTTGTTGGGTTTGTTCCAGTACTAGCCATGTCTCAGTCGGCACTCTTCCTATATTCTCATTTTTCTCCTTATTTCACCATACCTAAGGACTCTACACTATCTAGTGGATTGTCCCTGGGTAGATCCCTCCAGCTCTGGCGGGATCGTGGGAACGAATACCTAACCTAACCATCCTTATAACACCATGCATAAAGTAACTTGGTCGGGCTTTTGGTATTGTTCTTTCCTTCTTGAAACCAATTGAAAAATCATTTGGAAAATCAATCAAGGTACTTGTGATATAATATCAAAGCATTTTGTACCTTAATTGTTTTGATCATTTAGAAATGCTCCCCCTCAACATGTGCATATGATTTTGAAATTGTTTAGCACATGGAGGCAATAGTTCTTTGAAATAATTTCTTGACCACAATTTCCGTGGAAAAAGCCATTCGATTTTCTTGGTAAATTCTCCCCCTCAAAATGTACGTTGGTTATTTGAAATCATTTAACACATAGAGGAAATAAGTTTTTGAAGTACTTACACGATTGCCAATAGAAACCATTCGCTCCCCCTCAATATGTGCATCGATATACGATAGAGTTTACCACATATTAGAGAGAACTTGCACTTTGAATCAAAACGATCATCTTTTATCAGATTTCATATTTAAATCACATTTTCTCCCCCGATCAAAAATATCAATACCTTTGAGATTTTGGATCCCAAGTGATTTAAATAGTTTTAGAAAACTTGGGAGAAAATATGCCTGGTTTAACTCTTCTTGTTTTTGGATAAATGCTCCTCCTCAATCATGTGCATCATATATTGAAATCGTTTGGCACATAGAGGCAGGAGTGCCTTTAAAGGACTAAAACCAATTCCATTTAAACAAATAAGAGATTTAAATCACGATCACTCCCCCGATCAAAAATATCCAACCATTTGAGATTTGTGATCCCAATTGATTTAAATCATTTAGAAAATTTTGAGGAAAGACGTGGCAAGATTTAATTTTGAAATAACTGGTAAGGATTAATTTTAGACAATAAAGATTGTTAGTGTCAGGTATGATAATTTTAAGAGATCTTTAGGTAAAAGAAAAAGTTTCACAATCAAACAAGAACATAAAAATTTTCATTTTGAAAGATCTTTGAGTTTTAAAGGAAATCATACCATGACATAACATTAAATCTTTAGATCACCACTTATTTTGTACAAACCGGACTTTTATAAAGAAATATTGTTTGAAATTATTCAATTTGAAATCACTCTCCCCCTCAATCAATGACCGTAGTCATTGATTGAGTGACTTAAGTTTTGATAAAATGAAGTCCGGTTGATTTCCAAAATTTAGTCCAATTTATTTTCAAAACAATAATTTTTCATTTTCAAAACAATATTTATAAAATTGTTGAAAAATGGCATTATTCACTACTTGTCCTGCACAAAGATACGTTAGATGGTTAAGCTGCTTCCATTGTTGCTGTAAGGTTGAAAGAAAACCATCTGCTGATGCAGTGAGACCTCTGAAGTTGCATCTATCGTGCCAACTATCCATAGAGAGATCCAATTAAGGTCCGTTTCTTCTTTTGTCGACCCAAGATATAGTTACCCTTTCCTTTCGGCATCCAATCATCTTCATTTGTGGGATCCGGATCGGGAACAATCTTATGAACCATATATGGTGGTCAACAACACCCAAACAACAATCGACTAATAAAAGTCAATCCAACATATCAATCAGATCATGTAAAGCATGGGAATAACATGTTTATCAAACTATAGCCATCTAATTCTAACAATCATATCCTAAATTCCTAGTCCTTCGACATAGGCAAATATCGTTTTCAGTTAAGCACGTAGGATAATTAGATAAGCTCGATTGATGATATAAATTTGAAAACATTCTCCCCCTCAATCAATGACTCATTTTCTGAAAATATTTTAACCATGTTGAAGTCATTGATTGGGTTTTGCAAATTTATGGAAACTTCAAGTCTGATTGATTTTCATGCAACTCATTATCCACCATTTTTAAAACACAACAAATATTTTTTTGAAGAATTTTTAGAAGGAAAAACATTTGTGTAGGAACATCAGTCTTTTTGTCGACATGCTTTCCTCATATTAATTTTAGGATAAGTACACGATATTTATGAAAATTGATTTAGCGCATCACTTTCCTTTCATTGAAAAACGGGTTGCAATATGAAATAATAGCAAACCATGGTTAAGCACGGGTTACAGTCTGAAATAACTGCAAGCCATAGTTTTAGACATGTTTTGAAAAAGAATATTTACACCTCCTGCTCGAAATTCATCTATGATCCTGTGCCATTGTTGAATGACATTTCTAAGACCGTAGATGTTATCGATACCAGAAGACATGTCTTGATAAAAACAATATTTTTGGTATTTTTAAATTTTTTGATTTTTGTGGGTTTTTGTTGGTTTTATATTTTTATATTTTCTTTTTGTTGGTTTACAAAGATAGAGTAGATGATATAGTTTAAGAAGGATGATGATACGAGTACTGAGATAAGGATATCGAGCAGCCCCGTTGTAGAAGATAGAACTCATCATCTCTTAAACTTTCACCACCAAAGCTTTCGAGGCTCATGAATAGAAGTCAGAACTTGAACCATCTGAAAGTGAGACTTTGGTAGCTTCCCCCCAAACCGAAAATCCTTTTGTTGAGCAGATTCAAAGCTTTCTTTCAAGATTTCCTTAGCCAGGTGCACAAGGAAGCACACCATTATCATCGATATTGCTGCTCTTTTTTAAGAATAATCTTTGTGATTCTTCGTTCGGGGTTATATCATCAAGTAGAACAGCAACGTATCATCCCACACATAAAACAATCTTCTCATATTTCTTTTCTACTGACGTCTGAAGCGATCCATACCAAAAAGTTATCAAGAGACCACTTCCCCCAAACAGATGAATTGATGCAGTCAGTCTCTTAGAATAGAACTCACGAACCCGAATACACATATACCCAAAGACAGAGAGACTTATAACATCAAAGTAGCAGATTAGTCCGATAGCCAAAGAATAACCCCGATGTATACTTTTCTCTCCCCTGATGATAGTGTATGAAGCTCAAGAACCCGAAGTCCCCAAATGCCCAAAGAAAGAATAACCGATAACACTGAAGTAGCATGCTGAATCACTGATTATCTCTGCGGATGTCATCTCTGGAATAAGTGATTATCACTGAATCACCGATTACGCTTTCAAGTGAAACAGTTGAGCATCCCCAATGTACACAATCTCTCTCCCCTGATGATTGCGATAACATCAAAATCATCATACACTTGTGTACCTCTTTTATCTTCAGAAACTAACTCTTCCATTTCTTCCCCCACATGGTTTGAATAAGGACACCAAACGCCATGAGTCAAACCTTGAGTTTCTCTGCGGTAATGACATTTGTCTTCCCGGGATATCTTCAATCACTTAGAAGTATTAAGTTCATCAAGTTTACTCGCGTTTAGATGTGTGTCTCCTTCCCCCTTGTTGGTTTTGATATTTCACAATCAGCAACACAATATAAGCCCATATACTGGAAATCTTTTGAGAAGAACACTTGAAGTCTTTGTGAGAATCAACTTGCTGAAGGATATAGTATGAGCAAGACTAATTAGGGATTAAATTTTGCTTTTCACTCTCCCCCAATTAGTACTCTCCCCTAAACTGACAATCTGTTTGATAAATGCCCGGATTAAGAAGAAGTATTTTGATAGTTAAATGCAATTCGTCTTTAGTCTTCTAACATGCAGCAGAAGATGTAGAACAGACTGTAGACTCGACCTTCTTCAAGATTGTCCGTTTGAGGAATAGAATGTTAACATCTTCTTCTCACCAAATGCATTCCCGTTAACTTATATATAGCAAATACCCTTAACTCAAATCCCTCCCAATCAAACAAGAACATAAAGATGTTCATCAAGGAAATCCGCCTCGCAACTGGAAGCACTTTGTCATTAAACTCATTAGTCTGTGAGAAGATGTCAACCAACGGCTCTTAGAAGAAACTTCATGTAAAGATGACCCGATAAGAAGAAGATCGGTTCTTTCATTAGTTAGGAGCCGTATGACCATATATTCTCAGATATAACTCAACATGCAGAATTATCACACTTCGTCTCCCCCTCAAGAATTGTATACGGAGTTGCCATTCTTGATTAAACAAGTGAATATCTTTAAAATGTAGTCTCTTCACACCTCTCCCCCTCAAAGGTTGCAAATGATGTCGCCATCGCCATTTTAATTGAGCAAGTGGAATAAGCGAACTAGCAACGATAGTTCAGTTCACTTCATGATAGAGCGCATGGAAAAAGTATGAAGCATGTTGATGAGAATGGTCATCAGTGAGAAGATTTCTCTTCTTCAGAAGATAAAGCGCACTGAAACGTACACTTTTCTTTACTTTAGAGAACGAGGCTTGAACTGTTGTGTTCAAACGTCATAAGAAGATTTCTCTTCTTTCGAAGATAATGCGCACTGAAACGTACACATTTCTTTTCTTTAGAGTACGAGGCTTGAACTGTTGTGTTCAAACGTCATAATCTCTCTCTTTTCAGCATCTCTTGGCAAAACTTGTAATCACCCCATTATCATTCAGTAGGCTCTTTGTCGTGACAGCTGATGGAGAAAAACCCAATATGATGAATTTGACCCTGAAGTAAATTTACCCGAACTCGTGACTTAAACTTGCACACATGTAACAAAGAACGGTGCCGAGAGTTCATCCCCCTTTGAATCCCTAAGTACTCTATACTCTTCATCCAACCAACCATCAAGTATAAGACGTACATCACCTCTTGAAAATCCACAATTTAATGTGACACTGAGCACTACAACGTAACTCCTTAAAGTGATAGTTATTTTGTAGTGGTAAGAGACCAATTCCCCCAATTGGTAAAAAGAAAAGGAAAAATCACCAAAAAATAACTAGATTTCCAAGTCTTCATTTTTGAAAATATTAAAAGCTCGAACAAGGATCTCGAAGAATCTTCATTCAACCATCCCCGATACCTTCAGATACTAAGTACACTTGCATGTGACATTTCACTTCAACCTCAAATAGATAATACTGAATTAACGCCGTTGTCACATTTTGTGGTTTAAAACTCAAATCTAGCCTCCTTTGACGTTTTAAGTGAACTATGATAATGGTTTCATCTCGACAATGGTTAACAGCACATTACCCCGTAAAACCTTGTAATAACCAAACTGCCATGAAGAATATCCAAACAATCACCCAATTCATGAATTACACCCTTTATACCTTCTTCGAAGTAGAAACCATAACACCAGCATCAGATAAGATCCCGAAGTACCCTTTCCTTTCTCTAGGATGATTCCATCATTACGGGATTTTACAATTTTATGGTTTAAACCGAGAAATAGTTTCTTTCGCGACATTTTACAAAACCAAGAATAAACCGCAAGATAGATCCGGAAATGAAGTTTACTATTACCAGGATGTTTCCATTGTTACGGGATTTTATAAATCTATGATTTAAACCGAGAAATAGATTCTTTCGCGAGATTTTACAAAATCAAGACAAAACCGTAAACAATGTCAGCTTGAATGTGTTATGACAACTTTGGTTAAGGTATATATCTGTTTTATGGGAACATGCAGCGGTTCATCAACGATTCATTCTCCATGATCAACAATTCTTTACCCATATGAAGACAACTTCACAAACCGTACTAAGTCAGGTAGTATAAACTACTTCCCCCTGGAGGTTATCCGTAGACCAAAGTACACGTTTCTCCCCCATGATGGTTTCGAACTTTTGGAAGCATCGTAACGTGTACGACCATCTGCATGAAAAGTTCTTGTCATAAGCAAACATCTTGAAAAATCATGAGTGACACTGAATATTCTGGAAAGATTTTGCTCAGACTGTGAAGTATCATTGACATTTTGTAGCGAATAATAATTCATCAGAATTGCCGATCACATCTCATCCAATAAACACTATGGTAAACACATCATTCACGCATTCTGTCGGCTATTGTAGTGACTACATGGTGAAGTAAACCCGATATGCCAAACTTGAACATGAAGAAGAATTCCTCAGATTTGCTAGTTAAGCTTGTACTATTCCTCGTGAAAAAGAAATGGTGTACCCAATGTATAAAACCTCTTGACATATCCTCAACTGCGTGAGACACTGAAGTGATAGTTACGTTGTGGGTTAAGCAAGAAAGAATCACAATCGTAACTAAATAGCCAAGTCTTTATCACACTAAATAAACGCCCAAACAAGTCATCTTCGCGGAAGGGTAGAAAGAAAGAAGACGAAATAAGTAAATGCGCCCGGAAAACCTCACTTCGACTTCAAATAAGAAATACCGAACAAACAACCCCGTAGTCAACTTTGTTCAATAAACAATTCACGTCGTGAAATAGTATCTTCTTTGAAAGTGTATAAACCAACGTATCAAACCATATAGCAACAAGTCTCATTATTCAATCAACTCTCATCAAATATCATCGTCAAATCTCATATTCAGATCTCATCGTTAAGTCTCATTGTCAAATCTCATCAAGTTCAAATCTCATGAAAACACGTATCATCAAATCTCATCAGCCCAGTCAAATCATCTGATCCATTCCATCTTATTCAAATGATAATATTCATCTAATTAAGTTATCTCATAAAGAGTATCACTAAATCAATCCAACATCCACCATACTGAATTCTGATCATGATCAAATATCCAAGTCCATTCAAGCATGCTAATGGAATAAACCCGGACAGTACCAGCAAAAGTTATCAACTCAGTTAACCACATTATGGTCAATGATATCAATGAGTTTGGCTCAGATTGAGATTAACGCAAACTCGGATATTAATCATTTAAGTCATTATAGCGTTTTTCTTAATAATTCATGGATTCATATCACAAGTCACGTTAACAGAACCTGCTTATACTAAATGTATAGTTATTAAAGCCCATCGCGTTTAATTCCAAGTCCAATCTAATTGAAAGAGTGATAAAGCCCATGTGTATAAGAAAAACCGGTTGGCCCTCGTGCTACATATATTTTCCGGGCCCAAATTAATCCAAATTCATAGAGCCCATAGAAAATTGCTCGGCCCATTTCACATGATAGAGATAACACCTAAAACTTTCGAGGTATAAAAAACCACTTAATCACACTCGCCCTAAAAGCACTCACACATGACAGAGATAACACCTAAAACTTTCGAGGTATAAAAAACCACTTAATCACACTTGCCCTAAAAACACTCACACTAACCCTAACCCTGACCTAATATCAGTCCGCCCCCATAAAAAAAGACTCTCCCTAAAGCCAGTAGTCTTAATATTTCTCAAGAGACAATACGCCTCCTTTCTAATCTCTCTCACAGAACATGAACTCGCCACATGGATGGCATGAGTTCTTTTTGAAGGCAACGAAATCAGACTCAAGTTTTATGGTAGGAATTATTTTGATAGTTGTATATATTTTGCACTTTGATCTTAGAACGAATTTCAAGAGAGAAAATAACTTTATAGTTATATTTCTTTTCTTTTTGATTTAGAAAAGTACTTGAAGAATTAACTTCAAATATGAATCGATGAAGATAGGTATTCGTGTGTAAGTGATGCAGGTTTTATTGACCATGTCTTAATATTTATAGTGTCTCGCTATACCTATGGTCTACCCTAATGCACTAACGGGCAGTGTACCCGGTCGTGTGTAGTGTAGTAAATGGTAAAGCCGAGGTCGTCCCAAGAGCTATGTGTGTCGGATAATAACTAAGTCTAATTGTCATAGAATATTAATGGTTTAAAAGGGTTTTAATTAATTAAACTACTAATGCAGAATATAAAAGCAAATAAAAAGTAGAAGGGAAATCAATAGAGGAATAGTGGTGCTAACCTAGTTAATCCTCCTAACTAGTTATATCTACGTCAACCTACTTCCAATTACTTCAGGTGGGGTCAAATTCGAGAGGACAACATTTGGTCAATTCACCCTAACCTATCAGCAAAGATGCCACCACAGGAGAAATCAGGCGCACCTTCATAAGTCCTGTTGTTCCTGGTCCCCTAAGCCGAGTCATTAAGTACCGCTACATGCTAGATTCTAAATAGTGAGTGCCTGACCGTTAGGAACTTAGACACTACACCCCCCAATTCTTAAGTTCATCCAAACAATAGGTGATCAGTTGGTCAAATCGCACAAGTAGAAAGGGTCGTTAGTTGGTCATATCTTACCCTTCCCGTCTCAGTACGCTCACTTAGGGTCAGTTGGTCATATCTCCTAGGCAATTGGCCTCTATCGCCATTCAAAACTACCGAACCAGGGGTGACTACCAAAGAACTATGCATGCATACACTTAGAAATAATTATACGGAAGTAAAGGTAAACGCAAACAAAACATTTAAGGAATCATAACTAGGCTAGCACCAAAGGGTGCTTAGCCGATCATATTAATCATGCACATCAATTCAATATTCAAAGGTACGAAATACATGAATTGAAAGTAAAAGAAATAATAAACGCTAAAGCTTATCGTAATGGTGTGACTTCTCCCTTGGAAACAGCTCCGTATGCTTCCCTAGACCTCCCTTAAGCTTTTTCCCACGTTCTCAGAGTGTTGTGTGTGGAATGGGATGCTTTGAAATGCTGGAATCCGTGGGGTATTTATAGGCCAGGTCTGGGTTACGGCGTAACCAATAAATGAGTTACGCCATAACCTTATATTTCTTCGTAAATGCACTAGATCTGCTAGTTATGGCGTAACCTTATAAGTGGTTACGCCGTAGTCTTCAATAAACTGGGTTACGTCGTAAGTGATGCAGTAGTTACGGTGTAAGTATCAGCGGCGTGGAACCTCAATTGACCTAATGGAGTTACGTCGTAACCTTTGGGAGGAGTTACGCCGTAACCTCTTGATAAGTTGGACTTTTGGGTCACGCAATAGTTACGGCGTAATGTGAGAGATGAGTTACGCCGTAACTTTTTCAAAATAAGCATACTGTGATAAATATTTGGTAACGTTTCCATTTCCGCGTCTCTTTAGCTCAAATGCTCATAATTTACCTGAAAGTGTAAAACAATGGAAAACAAGCGTAAATCCATATAAATGATATAAATAACGAGCATTAACGGGGGGGGGGGGGGGGGGGGAAATTGACACTTAATAATCAGGACTATTTGATGTTATCAAATATCCCCCAACTTGAACTCTACTTGCCCTCAAGTAGACCTTATTAGATATATTCCTAAAAAGATATCTCCCAAAACCTGGAAAATATGAGTTTACAAATCCCTTATGCTAGAATAAAACAAAGCCGAACACCTTACGAAAGGGGAACAAACACTCAAATCTCTCAACTATTCTAAGTGTCAATTTCGGGGTGATCACTCAATCGCACAGTCATAGCATGTATTCTATCATAAGCTTGGCGGTTACACAAATCTCCACCACTAGAGTTAAGGGCTAAACAATTCTCGAAGGCAATATGAGTAGACACGACAAAGGTTAAGGGGTGACTCGTCATTACTAACATGTTACGGCGAAGTGGACAAAATCAATGATACATGACCAATCCATGGCCAAAAAACCAAAGATTGCTCGCTGCATCACCTAGACACGCTTCATGACTAAAAGGGTAGGATAAGACATGGGATATATAATTGGTGTAAAATGAAAAACAAGCAGGTAGTCTATATCTACAACTAAGTCATCACCACTTACCGTCCGACCAAAGTTCAAGCTTAGAAGTCTAGAGACCGGATCATGAAATGCAAGGTAGATGTGTCATTAGAAGACGTCGTGATGGGCACACTACCTTTTCTTCTTCAGTTGGTATAACTCCAACTCCAATCTTCCAATGTGACCGAGGTGGCCTCCTCGATACTTAAACAATGAAGCTCATACTACAGTGCTTATAACATTGCACTTTACAAAATCATAACTCAATCAACTATATATATATATATATATATATATATATATATATATATATAAAATCTATATATATATATAGTTCTAAAAAGAAAAAATAAAATGAAAAACAAACCTAACTCACTTTCGTAGGAATCACGGTTGCATTTAGCGAATGCAACAAGCCTTTTTAACCACATGGTGTCCCAAGTAGACGAGTGAAGTCTCGTGAGGGTTTACAGGGAACACACCCACAAAGTTCATTTAAAAACTAATACAAGGTTACTGTGTTTTAAAATAAAGAATTAGAGCAGGGGAGAGTTACGTCGTAACTCCTATGAGAGAGTTACGCCGTAACTGGCGAAACCTGGTATGAGCTGTGAAGCGAATAGTTACGGCGTAACCACTGAGATGGTATTACGCCGTAATTGGTAATGCGACAAGAATTCTGCTGCTAAAATGTTGGTTACAGCGTAATCACCAAGATGAGTTACGCCGTAACTCTGTTCAGGTAAGCAACTGCAGCAGTAATTACTTCATTGTTTCTTGCAAAAATGGTTAGAAACACAAAACCCAACAGAAAGGAACTAAAAACAAAAGAAAGGGATAATTCGGTTGTCTCCTGAAAGAGCACTTTTCTTTATTAATGAGTCTTTAAGTTAGACTCAGAGCCGTGGGCTACCAGTGTTTGTCCGTCATCTCGTGGACTGGGCAATCTCCATGTTGAAGCCAGCTGATCAAATTCTCATCCCGTTTGTATCCTTCTCCAAGTTCTAAACACCCGAAGTAAAATTTTTTGATCTTTTGGTAGGGGTGATCAAAACCTTTAGCCTTATCTTCTTCACTAATACCAAGCAGCGGTCTAGCATAACTCAACTGTCTTTTAATCCAATTTTTAAAGTTTTTGACAGTCCTTGGCATTTTGAAAATAGTTTTATCATCGCCAATCTTTAGCCAAACCAGTCCTTCCTTCTCGTTTTTATCAAGCCCAGATATTTCTGTAAAGGGTTTTCCAAAAATCACCCCAGTCAGACCATCTGCCACGAATTCGCTAACATCATCCAAAACCACAAAGTCGACTAGAAACGAGTGTGTTCCAACAAAAAACTTGTATATTTGTTGCTATCCCAAGGAAGTTGTTTCCTTTGTAATCAAGCTCCTTTTCCATAACCTGGTTGTAGCATTCCTTAGAGATAATGTTGACTGGGGAATCTGTGTCAATAAATGGGTGAAAATCAATGAACACAATTTTGCATGAGATCTTCAGATAGTGGGGATTCCTATGATGGATACGTGCCCCTATCTCATAAAACTGCGGTTGGTCCGATTGCAAGAAAGTTTTTTCAGAGTTGTCTTGCCAATGGGTCATCTCGACATCACTAGAGAGGTCTTCAGCACTTAATCCTAAGTTATCTTCTTCCTCAAAATTCACGAAAACATCAAAATCCTTCCCCGAGTCAACCTCTCCAGGATCCGGGGGTCGCTAAGAAATTTTTCTAAAGCTTCACCAGAATTCCCTACTGGGTCAATTGCACACACCTTCTCCGGGGTGGAAAAATGTTCATTAGGTCTGAATGTGGTGATCTCTCCATTAGCTTCCAGAGTTAATTTTCCGGCAAAGACATCCACTTTAGTGTGAGCAGTAGCAAGCATGGGTCTTCCTAAAATGACAGGTATCCTGTTGTCTTCTGGGATATCAAGAATCACAAAATCAACTGGGAAAATGAATCTCTTTATCTTCACTAATACATTTTCAACAATTCCTAATGGTGATTGCATGGATCGATCGGCCATTTCAATCTTCATCTTGGCCGGTTTTAAGTTGCCAATTCCCATTCGCAGAAACATCGAACGAGGCATTATACTAATACTAGCTCCAAGATCTGCCAGGGCGTTACACATGTTTAGGCTCCCGATATAGCAAGGGAGAGTAAAGCATCCTGGATCTTTTTCCTTTTATGGTAGCTCGTTCCTCAAAACAGCTGAGCATCTTTCGTTGAGGTGAATAGTCTCATCATAACTTAATTCCCGTGTAGTATCATGACGATTACTATCATTAGGAGGGTTTACCAGCAAAGTTTGGTCCAAAAGTGATTGTTTCTCCATGTTGATCCGTCGCTTAACCTTTTCTGAAAAGGTCAAAGGTTCTTCGAGGATAGTCTCTACCGTGTGGACAACTTCATCCTCCCAAGCTGCTAGGTAATCAGAGATGGCTTCTGAACATGAACTAACACTTTTCTCTAATCTTTTTATCCTATCATCATGAGTTTTAATAGAAGAGACTGTATTATCCACGAATGCTTTCATCATCTTTTATATCCTATCGTCACGCTCTCTTGATTCTTTGATGTGGTTGAGAATCTTTTTCTCAATATTGTTCCCGGTATTGGTTTCAAATACACTTTTAACTTTCTCAACCCTACATGCTTCAGCTTCTCTTTCCAATCTCCGTTTTTCAAAAATTTCCCCGTAATTGTATTCTTGCTTCGTTATTGTCTTCATTACCTTATGATCGAAGTTATCTCTCGGTCCGTATCCAGTATCCATGTGCCATTTGTAGCAATGTTCAGAAATCCGCTGAATACATTCCAAGACCTGATCAGGAGTCATGCTAGGAATAGGTCTAGGTGAATCAAGGAGTTCTCGTATTTGCGCATTAATCCCCTGATAGAAAACGTATACGATCTGATGTTTGTTTAAATCATGAGTCGGGAATCGGTAGAGAAGTTCATTAAATCTTTCCCACGCTTGGTACAGCGTTTCTTCTCCAATCTGCACGAATTGATAGATTCTCCCAAGAAGCCTAGCCATTTTTGAAGGAGGGAAATATTGCTGGACGAACTCCTTTCTTAGTTTTCCCCATACTTCTTTACTTTCGCTAGGAAGTTTGTTATACCATCTTTTTGCTGTTCCAGTGAGAGTCATAGGAAAAATCCTTGTAGTGACTGAATAACTTGGAGTACCCCTGATGTTGAAAAGAGAGGATAAGTGGAGAACTTCATCTACGTGATCCTGAACTTCCTCATCTTCGTCTCCAGAAAACTTAACCTCATGTAACTCTCGAATAATATGATCTGGGATGGAGTATTTTTTGATAGGAGAATCCTTAGTGAAGCTTCGTTGGCAGTTATCGTTTGGCCGATCCAAATACTGCTCCATAGTAAGGTCATTGATATTATTGATGACCTCTGGTTCTGTGTTTGACTGGTGTGATTCGTAAAATGAGAAGATGTTGTGAATAGGAGCCGGAGAATAGATCCTCTTTTTCCGAAATTGCTTCTCTGGGTCAACAAATGGGGTAGCCAGAAAGGGCCTATAGCTGCGAGTCTTGTATCCTGACATTTATCAGAAAGAAAATTAAAAACAGACTTAATATAAAATCCTAAAATAGCTCCCCGGCAGCGGCGCAAAAAACTTGATGCAGGTTTTACTGACCAGGTCTTAATATTTATAGTGTCTCGCTATACCTATGGTCTACCCTAATGCACTAACGGGCAGTGTACCCGGTCGTGTGTAGTGTAGTAAATGGTAAAGCCGAGGTCGTCCCAAGAGCTATGTGTGTCGGATAATTACTAAGTCTAATTGTCACAGAATATTAACGGTTTAAAAGGGTTTTAATTAATTAAACTACTAATGCAGAATTTAAAAGCAAATAAATGGTAGAAGGGAAATCAATAGAGGAATAGTGGTGCTAACCTAGTTAATCCTCCTAACTAGTTATGTCTACGTCTACCTACTTCCAATTACTTCAGGTGGGGTCAAATTCGAGAGGACAGCATTTGGTCAATTCACCCTAACCTATCAGCAAAGATGCCACCACAGGAGAAATCAGGCGCACCGTCATAAGTCCTGTTGTTCCTGGTCCCCTAAGCCGAGTCATTAAGTACCGTTACATGCTAGATTCTAAATAGTGAGTGCCCGACCGTTAGGAACTTAGACACTACACCCCCCAATTCTTAAGTTCATCCAAACGATAGGTGACCAGTTGGTCCAATCGCACAAGTAGAAAGGGTCGTTAGTTGGTCATATCTTACCCTTCCCATCTCAGTCCGCTCACCTAGGGTCAGTTGGTCATATCTCCTAGGCAATTGGTCTCTATCGCCATTCAAAACTACCAAACCAGGGGTGACTACCAAAGAACTATGCATGCATACACTTAGAAATAGTTGTACGGAAGTAAAGGTAAAAGCAAACAAAACATTTAAGGAATCATAACTAGGCTAGCACCAAAGGGTGCTTAGCCGCTCATATTAGTCATGCAAATCAATTCAATATTCAAAGGTACGAAATACATGAATTGAAAGTAAAAGAAATAATAAACGCTAAAGCTTAGCATAATGGTGTGACTTCTCCCTTGGAAACAACTCCGTATGCTTCCCTAGACCTCCCTTGAGCTTTTTCCCACGTTCTCAGAGTGTTGTGTGCAGAATGGGATGCTTTAAAATGCTGGAATCCATGGGGTATTTATAGGCCAGGTCTGGGTTACGGCGTAACCAATAAATGAGTTACGCCGTAACCTTCTATTTCTCCGTAAATTCACTGGATCTGCTAGTTATGGCGTAACCTTATAAGTGGTTACGCCGTAGTCTTCAATAAACTCGGTTACGTCGTAAGTGATGTAGTAGTTACGGCGTAAGTATCAGTGGCGTGGAACCTCAATTGACCTAATGGAGTTATGTCGTAACCTTTGGGAGGAGTTACGCCGTAACCTCTTGATAAGTTGGACTTCTGGGTCACGCAATAGTTACGGCGTAATGTGAGAGATGAGTTACGCCGTAACTTCTTCAAAATAAGCATACTGTGATAAATCTTTAGTAACGTTTCCATTTCCGCGTCTCTTTAGCTCCAATGCTCGGAATTTACCTGAAAGTGTAAAATAATGGAAAACAAGCGTAAATCCATATAAATGATATAAATAACGAGCATTAACGGGGGAAATTGACACTTAATAATCAGGACTATTTGATGTTATCAGTAAGACTCTTGGCAGTCATGATGTTTCATTAAAAAAAACGAAGCAATCTGAGATTCAATCAATTAATCTTATATCATTTTGATTCGTTTGAGTTTGATTCAAGGAAAGATTGTAACAAATTATTTGTTATCTATCCGACTTGTCTACTCATATATTCGAGAAGAGATGTATTTTTCGTCTTTCGATATCATCGAACCAGAGGCATGGTATCAAAGTGGATCGTTGATGAGTTTCTTAGGGCTTGTATGGAACTGAAAGTATCTTTTTGAAATCTCTAAGCCACGAATAAGATTTTCTGAGATCTAGCACTCAATTTTTAATTTAGATTAGGACCTAATATTGTCTATGAATGATGATTGATAGACTTGAATCATGATAGATGTTTGTTGATGTATGTGGTTGTTGAGAAGGTAAAGTATCGTGTATAAGGACACAAGATGGTCTTGATGTAGTTTTGATTTGTCATGTGATCAGTCTTGAATCATTGTACACTTGTGATAATTTTGTTCTTGTTAGATATTTGTGGTGGATTAGTGATGTAATCTGTGGTTGTATGATGTTGAAATTGACTCAGCTTATCTGTCTTGAATTTTATTTTCTTGATGTATTAGCAACATGGTTAGATAACGGTAGATAAATCATGAGGTCAATTGAGTTTGTTGACATAGGTATAGAGGTTAACAAACCGCAACTTTCTTTTGTGTTCTTCAAACCGCACACGAACC
The DNA here is from genome assembly GCA_019973895.1 of Chrysanthemum seticuspe. Lineage (NCBI taxonomy): Eukaryota > Viridiplantae > Streptophyta > Magnoliopsida > Asterales > Asteraceae > Chrysanthemum > Chrysanthemum seticuspe. Next base: position 40,120,751 of record BPTQ01000008.1, read on the forward strand.
AAACCTCATCCTTCAAAACGCATTAAAGCAAAAATCGCATCCTTTAATAGTCAAACCGCTTTAGACCCAAAACCTTCAAACCACAGTTGACTTTGACCATTTATCGACAAACCGCAGTTGACTCAAAAGTCAAACCACATAAATAAAATTACGACAAACCGCATATAAGTACATTGAATCTGGACACATTTTATCAAACCGCACATGCGTCAAAACGCAGTGGTGTGTTTAACAAACCGCAACCAGTAACAAACCGCATCCAGATCAGTGAATCTGGACAGAATAATGACAAACCACATTGACCAATTTCGTCAAACCGCATCGAATAAAAACGACCACAAACAACTTTCAAGAACAACGTTATGCACCAGTAGATTCAAGATAAAAACAGCATCAAACGTCCATATAAATACCAACAACATAAGCATCAACTAAAACCAGATGATAACGACAACAACACATCAAACCTCTCTAAAACCGCAACCAAACAACAAAACAAACCGCATACAAGAACCGAACAAACCGCATATAAAACCATGAATCGAACCACGAGAATCACCACAAACAACAAAAACTGAGCTCTGATGCCAATTGTTGGATCATACATGTTATGTTGTTTGATGATTCGGGTGGTCTAGGATGGTGATGATACAAGTAATCCATGTTAGAGAGATGAAGAGAGTAGAGAGGGAGTTCTAGAGAGAGAGAGTTTAAAAAAAAATGCAAGGTTAGATTATAAGCACCACCCTTTCCAAGGATGGAAGGGGTATTTATAGTTACAACCTAAACGTCCTCCTGTCGGACTGTGGATCAGGTATACAGTGGGTAAAGACCCGTCCTTCCTCCACGGTGTTACTCTAAACTAAACTAAGTTAATAAATAAGCTAATAAACACGTAAATAACGATATGTCTACAAGCTAACTTATGCTAGATTATATTTGGGGTAACCGACTTTCACTATGGAATTTCTAATTCCTAACACTTTGGTAGTAACCCAAGGGGTGGAAAGATTACTGGAAAGGGAAAGATCAAAACAGGCTCTCTGGACTTTGAAGATGTATACTTTGTCAAAGAATTGAAGTTCAATATCTTTAGTGTATCACAGATGTGTGATAAAAAGAACAGTGTCCTCTTTACTGACACTGAATGCATTGTTCTGTCCGCAAACTTCAAGTTGGTAGATACAAGCCAAATCCTACTTAGAGTTCCAAGGACAAAGAATATATACAATGTTGATTTGAAGCACATGGTTCCAAGAGGAGGATTGACTTGTCTATTTGCTAAAGCTACAGTAGATGAGTCTAAATTATGGCATAGAAGACTTGGGCATTTGAACTTTAAGACTATGAACAAGCTGGTGAAAGGAAATCTTGTCAGGGGATTGCCTTCTAAGCTTTTTGAAGTCACTGAAAACTGTGTTGCTTGTCAGAAGGGAAAGCAGCATAGAGCTTCTTGTAAGTCCAAAACTGTGAGCTCCATCATCAAACCATTGCAGATTCTTCATATGGACCTCTTTGGCCCTACCTTTGTTAAGAGTTTGATGAAGAAAATGTATTTTCTAGTTGTCACAGATGACTATAGTAGATTTTCATGGGGTTTCTTTTTGGCAAAGAAGGATGAGACTAGTGGAATCCTTAAGGCTTTTATAACTAAAGTAGAAAACCTATTTGATCTAAAAGTTAAAGTAATAAGGTGTGATAGTGGGACTTAGTTTAAGAATTAGGAAATGAACCAGTTCTATGAAATAAAGGGTATTCAAAGACAGTTTAGTGTAGCTAGAACCCCTCAGCAAAATGTTGTTGCAGAGAGGAGGAATAGGACACTTATAGAGGCTGCTAGGACTATGCTTGCAGATTTTAAATTACCAACAACCTTTTGGGCTGAAGCAGTAAATACTGCTTGTTATGTGCAGAATAGAGTTTTGGTAGTAAAGCCTCACAACAAGACCCCCTATCAGTTGTTTCATGGTAGATCCCCTACCCTAGACTTTTTGAAACTATTTGGGTGTCCTGTAACTATCCTGAATACCATAGATCACCTGGGCAAATTTGATGGAAAACCTAATGAGGGATTCTTTGTTGGGTACTATTTAAATAGCAAGGCTTTTAGAGTATTTAACAGTAGAACCAGGAATGTTGAGGAGAACCTACACATCAACTTTGATGAGCTTAAGCCTAATGTTGCAGGAAAAGGTCCTGATTGGCTGTTTAATATTGATGTGCTAACCAAATCAATGAATTATGAGCCAGTTATTCTAGGGAACCAGTCTAACAAATATGCAGGTACTAAAGAAAATGCAGCTGCAGGAGTGGAGAAAGAATCTATTGCAGACTACATTCTCATGCCAATTCTGACTGGTGATACCCCCCTCTCCTCAATAAAGAAGAGCTCACAGGGTGACAAAGAGCCGCCTTCCAGTGAAGAAGTGCTTTCTGAAGAACCAGGGAACACAGGTGCTGCAAATGAAAGGATCCCTGGTGGTGATATTGGAGGTGATAAACCTCACTTGGATGATTCTATGTCCAAAAATAACTCTGGAAAACCTAGCAGCAGTTCCCCTGAATCTCTTGCTATGCCTAGTGTTCCTACTTCTGAGGTTAATGATGATGACTTTAACACTATCAGTAGTTTCCCCAAATCTACTGCTATGCCAAATGTTGACACAAGAGCAGAATGGATGGGTGCAGATAACACTAGCAGTAGTTACCCTGTACCTACTGCTAGGCCATATGTTTATGTTTCTGAGGACATGTCCATTGTTTACCATGATGATCACAACATCCCTGCTTTGGAGGAAATGTATGCTGACATAGATGATGATGTGTTGGATGGTAAGGAGGCTGGTATATCAAATCTTGAAGAAGTCATTCCAGTCAGCCCTATTGTAACTACCAGAATTTACAGAGATCATCCAAAGGAGAATATAATTGGAGAATTACAATCTGCTGTTCAAACAAGAACAAATTCAAAGGGTTTGAAAGACTTAACTGATCAAGGTTTCTTTGCCAGATCTCTTCCTAAACGAAACAGCCATAAAAGATCTCCAAAATTGTTTGTTTGCCTGTTTCCTATCCTAAATTGAGCCCAAGAAGGTACATCAAGCTTTGACTAAAGAGAGTTGGGTTGAAGCTATGCAAAAGGAATTGCTGCAGTTCAAGTTGCAAGAGGTGTTGACCTTGGTTGACCTGCCCAATGAAAAATATGCTATTGGTACTAAGTGGGTGTTTAGAAACAAGAAAGATGAAAGGGGGATAGTAGTGAGAAACAAGGCAATATTAGTGGTACAAGGATACACATAAGCAGAAGGTCTTTACTATGATGAAGTGTTTGCTCCAGTTGCAAGGATTGAAGCCATCAGACTATTCTTTGCTAATGCTTCATACAAGGATTTCCTAGTGTATCAGATGGATGTTAAAAGTACCTTCCTGTATGGGAAAATAGAAGAGGAGGTATAGGTGTGTCAGCCTCCTGGGTTTGAAGATCCTGATTTCCCAGACAAAGTGTATAAAGTTGAGAAGGCTATGTATGGATTACACCAAGCTCCAAGGGGATGGTATGCAACTCTGTCCACATACTTAATGGAATTTGGGTTTCACAGGGATACCATTGACAAAACTTTGTTCATACTAAGATCAAAAGGTGACATTCTGTTGGTGAAAATATATGTTGATGACATCATATTTGGATCTACAAACAAGGAGCTATGTGTATAGTTTGAGAAGCTTATGCATGATAAGTTTCAGATGAGCTCTATAGGGGAACTTACCTTCTTTTTGGGGCTGCAAGTGAAGCAGAAGAAGGAGGGTATTTTTATCAGCCAAGAGAAGTATGTGGCTGAGATTCTGAATAAGTTTGGGTTTAAGGATGTTAAGACAACTAGCACACCTATGGAAACTATGAAGCCATTGCTCCTTAATGATGGAAGTGAAGTTGTGGATGCTCATCTCTACAGATCCATGCTTGGTTCTCTCATGTACCTCACTTCATCAAGGCCAGATATCATGTTTGATGTCTATGTGTGTGCAGGATTTTAAGTCACACCTAGAGCTTCACATCTCTATGTTGTGAAGAGGATCTTCAGATACTTGAAGGGGCAACCTAAACTAGGCCTTTGGTATCTTAAAGATTCACCTTTTGACTTGATAGCATACACAAATAGATTATGCAGGAGCTAGATTGGATAGAAAGTCTACTATAGGAGGATGTCAATTTTTGGGTTGTAGACTTATTTCATGGCAGTGCAAGAAGTAGACTGTGGTTGCCAATTCCACAACTGAAGCAGAATATGTAGCTGCTGCTAGTTGTTGTGGTCAAGTTCTTTGGATGCAAAACCAACTGCTTGACTATGGGTACAACTTCTTGCATACAAAAATATCCATTGACAATAAAAGTACAATATGCATCATTAAAAATCATGTTTTCCATTCTAAAACTAAGCATATTGAGATTAGACATCACTTTATTAGAGATTGTAATGTAAAGAAATTAATTCAAATGGTTAAAAAGAATGTTGCAGATCTGCTCACAAAAGCTTTTGATGTGGGGAGGTTTCAATTTTTAACTGCTAGTATTGGAATGCTCAATCTCTAAATGTCTGATCTTAACTTGTTTTTGTAAAGTTATGTATGGATTTGTACTATTATTTAAATAAGAAGTGCTGCCAAGTGTTTCAAAAAGTGTTGCTGGTTATCTTAAAGTACTTCTAGAATCTACTGTTTGTAGTATTTCCAGTGGTTCAATATACATCATATTGTGATTCTTGCAAATTGGTTTTGCTTGTGTTTTTGTAGTCTTGGATTAACCTTTTGCAGGATTCAAAAAGGAGGGTGATAGATTGGATGCAAATTTAGAGTGTATACTGCTACTCACAAACAAAGTACTGCTAGGCAAAAAGAAAGTGCTGCTGAGCCGATGAATCTACTGCTGGGCAAATGCTGTTTTGTTTGAAAGTACAAGGACGAAATTGTATTATTAGGCGTATAAATACCTAATTGGCTCATTCAATCTGATTTGTGTGCCCAAAACGATCTCAATTGATAACCCTAACACTCTAATTAACATCTCGCTTCCAAATCCCTAATTTTCGAAACCTTAATTCACGATGTTGAACAAAGAATTTGCTTATAATCACAACTTGGTTGCCTTACTGGAAAAACCCATTCCATAATCAGAAGGGTTTCCTGAAATCATTGATTTTCTTAATGCTTGCCCTATAAGGTATGCATTAATAGTAGCCCCTACTATATATCTTTCCATCATTAATCAGCTCTGGACTACTACTAAGTCAAGAATAATTAATGGGGAAACACAGATTCGAGCTTTTGTGGACAAACAGGAGATAATCATAACTGAATCTTCTGTTAGAAATTCTTTGGAATTAGCAGATGGTGAAGGGATTGATTCTCTCCCTACTCCTCAAATCTTTGAAGGTTTAAAAAAGATGGGGTATGAAAAGCAATCAAATGAATTAAAGTTTTACCAAAGGCTTTTCTCCCCTCAGTGGAAATTTTTGATTCATACCATCCTCCATTGCATAAGTCCAAAAACTATAGGCTGGAATGAGTTTAACACTAATATAGCTTCTGTTATTGTGTGCTTAACTCATAATCAGTCCTTCAACTTTTCTAAAATAATTTTGGATGGTATGATAAAGAATTTTGGAGATTCAAGTAAATATTTTTTATATCCCAGGTTTGTGCAACTTTTTATTGATGAACAATTACAAAGAAAAATAACTTATAAAGGCACATGGGATATACCTAAGATTAAAAAGAAAGTTTTTACCTTTATAAAAAAGGATGGACTTGGATTTTTAGGTAAGGTTACACTACTCTTTGAAAACATGGTGAACCTTAATCAAACTCAGGATGAAGGTGCAATAATCCCAGTTGTAATCCAACCCACATCCACCATTTTGCCTTCCTCAACTGATACAAGAAAAACCTATAACCGTAGGAAAACACAAAAGGGTGCCAAGCTACCTCAGGCTGGCACTAGTATGGTTGCAGATGAGGCTGTCACAAGTAATGAAGGTGACATGTTGGCAAAAGCTGCCACTGCTGCTTCTAGCTTAGCAGCAGAGCAGGACAGTGGTACCATTGATAAGACCCAAGCCAAAGTAACTTCTACAACAACAGATTCTCAGGAACCTGCTGCTAGTGAAGGAAACCCCAGCCAAATGGAAAATTTTAGGGGCTCAGATACTCAAACCAGGTTTGAGACTGAGTTTACATCCCATGATTCACCTCTCGGGGAAGGTTACACATCCCAAAGTGACGAGGATAGAACTGTGAATGAGGAATTGGTGGATGATTATGTACACCATGACAAATCCTGTGATCCACCTCTCGGGCTAGGTAACACAAGCCGAAGTGGTAAGGGTAGTGATGGACTACTTAAAGAATTGATGGATCTTTGTACAAAATTGTCACAGGATGTTCTTGGCCTCCAAACACTTACAGCTTCTCAGGGTGAAGAAATCAAGAAGTTGAAAGCAAGAGTCAGATATTTGGAGGGAATTCAAAGGTCAAGAACAAGAAAATATAGGAGGTTGGTTCAGGCTGGCACTGCATTTAGGGTAAGCTCCTCTGGGCAAACTGGTTTGGGTGAGGATGCTCCCAAATAGGGGAGGAATGAGAATGATGTGTGGAAAACTAGAAGGGGGGTTGAATAGTTTTACCAATTAAAACTTCCTTTTAAACTATTTAGATCGACTTATGTCAATCTATTTGGTTGTGAGTGTTGGATGTTGATAAACAAGCATATAAAGATATGTAATGAAAAGATAAGAGTAAGAAGCACAAAACCACAACGCGAGTATTTATAGTGGTTCGGCTACAAAGAAACCTTCCTTGCCCTACTCCACTCCCCGAGTCACCTACTCGGAGTTTGTAAACACTACACCAATCTCCTTATAGCGAATAAGCCTTCACAACATCGCTTAACCTTTTTCCGGTACAAAGCTAAATACCTAGTTCTTTCACACCAAGGCGAACCACACCTAACACAACGTCGCCTACCCTTTATACGATGCTAGGCTAACCACCGAGTTCTTTCACACCTTAGGTGAACTACACCTTCATAACGTCGCCTACCCTTTATTAGGTACTAGGCTAAGTACCTAGTTCCATTGCAATGGAGGAACTACTACCACACTACACCAACGACTAATCCCAAAGGAGATCTACTCCTTTACAACATCATCAAGGACATCAATATCCTTGGATCTAATGCTAGTCTATCTAGTACATTGAAACACACCATATCGAATGTACATCTAAGGCACCTTTCACTAATGCCTTTAACTAGATCTACAAGACATCTTTCACTAATGTCTTGTGTCTTCACTTCTAAGAACCTTTCACTAATACTTCTTGTCTTGACTTCTAAGCGCCTACCACAAGTGCTTATCCTATAGACGATAGATACCCTTCACTAATATCTTCGTCTTGACGCTTGAGACATCTTTCACTAATGTCTTCAACACTACACTTCTTTGAAGAAAGAAAGAGATCATCAACAAGAGGACTTCAATAGCCTTGATGATGAGGAAGCATGGCAACTCATGGACTTGAGTTTGCTCGACTTCAAAGGTGGTGATCTTGCCTTTAAGAGAAACCTAAAAGATCACACAAAGACAAAAACTACAAACATAGATCTCTTGGATCTAAGGTTAGTGAGATTTAACTCAGGGGAGAAGTATGTTAGAGAAGGGTAAGGTATAATAAAGAAATGGCTCACTATTTATAGAGGAAAAATCCTACTGTTTCCCCGGATCCCACGGATCCCTACCACAAGGGATCCGGCTAGCACAAAGCTAGGGATCCGTGGTCCGCTCCTCTTTGCCCATGGGTATTTTTGGTTATGGGTCATGGGTTATGGGTTGATCCATGGTTTTCTTTCTAGATACAATGTATCTTAAGGATACAATGAACTTGGTTAAGTGGTATATATAAAACCATGGGTCAAAAACCATTTGCTAGTATTTACCCATTTAGTATATACTTGTATTTACCCAATTTAGCATACACTTAGTTTTTACCCATTTTAGTATACTTAGTTTAAGTATATGTTTAACCCAATATGTAAACACTAGTTATTTGTACATATGTATCTAAATCATAAAATCACTTATACTTGTTTTAGTGTTTTATGTGAAAGCGTAAGTGTGTTAGAAAACTATTAGTTCAAACCATTTACATATTTTATTTGTTTCCTTAAAATGATCTTACTTTTGTTATCGACAAAACATTAGAAGATCGTAAAATATAAATAAACGTTTTTACGGCTTATTTGTATTAACAATCTCCCCCTTTTTGTTGATGACAAAACATAAGATTATTTTATGGAAAAGCTAAAATTCGTAAAAGTTTGAATTTATAGTTTTTACTTTCTTCTCCCCCTTTTTGTCGAAACAAAAAGTGTTTGAAAGAAAGCAACACATCGTTTTTAAGAAAAAAACATGTGAAAGGAAAGAAAAAAAATAGAGAACAAGTAACGGGAAAGGGTCTCGTCGTTACTCCCCCTTGACGAGTCCATCCCTAAGTAAGGGCGTCAAGAAACTAATTCTATTCTAGTTCATTTGCAACTAACTTATGCAAAAGATTATGTCAATGTGACGGGTGTGCTCCCCCTAGATTATTGCAATATTTGCAACGGGAAGTTATGAAATTTAAATCAAAGGTTGCAAGTAATTTTTCAACGTATCGTTTTGACACCAAGCTCCCCCTAGCTTTAGGATGTTAAATTCTTTATGTGTTAATTCACAATTTCCTGCAAATGTGATTTAAGAGAGAAAAGAAAAAAAAAAAACTTTCTGACTTCACGGATCCCACGGTTCCCTCCTAGTAGGGATCCGTCAAGGAAATACTGAGGGATCCGTCTGGCTGATGACTAAAATCAGCAAAGGTGATATAACAAGTAATGTAATCACATAAATGAGATATGAATACATATTCTCAGAAAAATAACAAGTAGCATGTAATTCCTATTTAATAAAACAAGAGTTATGATATACATGACTCTAAAAATAAGAAGATAGACAATACATGACCAGGAATTTCTAGACTATCTAACGGTTGATGCTAGGACACCACTAAAATCTTCTAGCTTAAGTTTTGTTTAGGTTTGATCTCGTCGAAACGTTCGAGGAGATGATAGAACATGAAACGTTGGTCTTCTCGTACTTCATGTATCAAACTTTCAACATGTTGACAATGATAGCAATCTTTGTCATGGCTAGGTAGTGGTGGTGGAGGAAATAAAATGGCTTGATGCGAAGGATCAAGTGAAGCGGCTTGCGGGGCTTCAAACGATGGAGGGATTGGTGGTGGTGCATTTGAGAATGCCTCGACCAAGAATGATGGTGGTGGTAAGGAAGTGTCAACTTCCATATGGTCGGGTGGTTGACTTTGATGATTTCTCATAATCCAGATAGGATTATATGATGGAGACGGCGAAAAGGAAGCCGGAGCAAGTGTTGACTCAACACCTTGATTTTGAACCATTATTCCTCCTAATGAGGAGAATGTTGTCGGTGGAAGCGGATGAGACGGCCTAGGAGGAAAGTCCTCTAAATTGTAGAGGTGTGGTGATGATAGTGGTGAAGTAAATGAAATATTTCTAGGAACCAATGGTGATGGTTTAGTGGAGATGATATTGTTTGGCCTAGAAGGTATGGTGGTGTTAGGCATAGGTAGTTTTGTGGGTACTATCCTTTTAGGAATTGGTTTGATTGGATGATGAAGGATTCTCTCATTTGTTGGTTTGACGGGAGATGATTCGGTTGAGGAAATTTCGTGTATAACACGAGCCTTTTTCATGGGTGATTCTTTGTTGGATAAGTTACTACTTGGGGTTTTTCTCATGATGAAATGATTTCAAGGGCTAAAAGTTAGAATGAGAGTGATGACTATGGAGGTCCTAACAAGGTGGTTTATAAACTAAGAGATTTGGCAAGTGCATTTAAGCTTTAAGCCATTAGGATTCATTGGAGTGTGATGATTGACATGCACAAGAGTCAACTTCAGAGGTTGGACTGATCTAGGAACTCATTTAAGATGAGATGGAGTGTTTGAGTTAGGAAAATAAGTTGAAATGATTGTTTTAGCAATATTTGACCTATACTGTCATCCGGATCCCACGGTTCCTTTCTCAGAGGGATCCGTCTAGGCTAATCCTAGGGATCCGGCTATCAGTAGCTATGAAGGAGTGGAAAAGATGTTTCTAAAATCTAAAACCTATAACATCTTGAGTGTTTCAGTCTTCCTAAGTGTCTTAAATGAAGGGGTGCTTAAGTACTTGAAGGTGGTGAGTGATGTAGCTAATGATTGTATTTTGTGGAAGGATTTGGAACTTTCATGAGTACCAATGAATAAGCAAGGATGACACTAAATAGGAGAGTATCAATTGAAGCTAAATGATCCTAGAGATGAGGTTGTGACTTAGGATTGTGTTTTGGAAAATATCCTAATGGTTTTGAGATGGGAAAACTAGGATTTGATCAACTTTGATCAATTTTAAGGTGAGATTGATTTATGATCAATTTTGTTATAAAAGATTTTTAACCTAGATGTGAAGGGTAAAAATATGAAGTGTGAGTTTTAAGAGCGGAAGAGTGATGGATTAAAACAAAGTGATAGATCTATGAATATCTTAGAGTGTGTTCTATGTGAGTTGGAATGAGTAGGAAAGATCAACCTATCTTGATAAAGTCTTAATCTACCTTAAGACACTATGTTTAGCTTAGTGTGAGGTGTTCTAAGGATGTGTTTGACATACAATGCTTGCAATTGCATTTTCTGTTTTGCCGGATCCCATGGTTCCCTAGATGTAGGGATCCATTTAGTACAACATTTGGGATCCGTCTATCTGCTAGATAGAACCTTTACTAAAGGTATGCAATGATCTTGACAATGCATTATATTCTAAGTTTTGTTTAAAGGAGTTCTAAAACAAGGATATCAAATGTAAGATGTTTTATTTCATGAAAGAAATAGGATTACATTGATAAATAATGAGTAGAGTAGAATTGATCCTATTTGACTATTCTAGGTTCCTTGAGTGTCTTCGCTAGGAGGATCATTATGTGATTGATGGGTATTGGTGGAATCAAGAATGAAGAAAGTCTTCATGAGAGATATGTTTAGCGGTTCCATCATCTTGTTCACAAGTACGTACAACGGACTTTGAAATTGAGGATGGAAGTGCATAACATTGTGATAAAGGCATGTCAAGAACATTCCATAAGGGATGAGTTTATTCTTGGAGCCTTGAAGATTTGCAATTCGCCTTGCGAAGAAGTAGGCGAGATTGTATGGTTGTTGTGTTAGCAAACAGTACAACATGTGAGCACAACAAGCGGGAAGAATATCTCGATTTCCCCTAAGACTCCAAACATTTTAACGTAGAATGAGAGCAAGAGGCTTGTACTCTTCTCGGATTTCCTATGTATGGATAATGTTTGGATTGGAGTAATATGGTCGAGGTTTGCATATTATGCGATTTAAATCTTCCGGAGAGGGTATGTGTGAACAATATGGACTATTTTCTTCACGAAAGTTGAAGAGAGAATCAAGAGACCAATCTTCGGTGAAGGCACTTTGTCCATGATTTGGAATCCGGAGAATGTGAGCAAAATGCCCAAGGGTTAGGGTGAACTTTTGGTTTTTGATGTAAAACCAAAGAGATAGAGAGCGATCCTCGTTACGAATGAGTTTGACTTGACGGAAGAATTCCATTATGAACCTTGGACATATCTTCTCATTGATTTCAAGAATACATTCTAGTCCTATGGCTCGGAAGGAGGTATTGATACCTTCTTCGAATTGTAGAGAGGTGTCTACAATACGTCCTTCACGGAAGTGACGGTTTTCGAGATTATTGAACCCACGGACATGATTTCCAGGTGTGTTGGGCTCAAGGGAGATGTTCGGGGTGTAGACGCTAGTGAGTGAATAATCAAACTCGTATTCATGCGTCATAGTTGAACCTATAGAAGTGATGGGTTAATAGGAGGTGATGTTTATGGTAAACCTATAATAATCTAACGTTTTTACTAGATTTTATTAACAATGGTATTTAACACTTAACTAACTCATGGTTTTGAAATTCTAGTGGATTATTACTTTTAGAAAGATAGTGGTTTTTAATCTTGCATGAAAACTGTTTTCCAGTAGGACGGATCCCACGGTTCCTTTACAAAAGGGATCCGGCTAGTATATCTTCCGGGATCCGTGGATCTGTAGTAATAGACACAGATTCGATAAAAGGTTTTACAGTTTTTATACCATGAGATATGTTTTATCCTACATTTTCTTTTAGCATGCATACATGACCTCTAATGTATCACAAAAATATAAAACATATAAATCAAAAGGAATGATAAACACATAATAGTAACCTAGATAAACTAGATTAGTAATATTGCATTTCAATACTAAGGATGATACAAAGGATCGGGTATATGACCCCAATATAGATTAACAACACAAAGTAAATGTCTTCGTATGAGAACTTCATCATAGGGAACACAAGTGCGATGAGTGTTAGGGCGATGAGCACGAGTGCGATGTAAACCATGTTTATGACGGATCTTCTTGATTTCGATTGAGATGAAATGAGGAGGAAGATGAAGTTTTTGAATGAGAGGAAATTTTTGAAATTGAAAGATTTGAAAATGAGGTTTTGATAAAGTGGTCGACGGTGGGAGTTTTTATGCGGAAGGAGGAATTTTTTTTTTGAAATTCGTGTTTTGTTTTATTGGATTAAAAGAAACAAAACATAAGTTTTATATACCATGAATTTATACGAGAAATAAAACACGTATGTGAGAAAAAGGCTTCCTAATGAAGCTTCAAGTAAAACATGTAATTTGCACAAAAGATAATCATATAAATACCTAACTAGGTATACTTAATTATCAAGCAAAGTAAAAAGAAAATCATACCTTTAGCGCACTTAGGAATGTCTTTACAAATGATACAGCAAATGTCACTTAGACTATTCCCGCTCCTTTGCGTTTAAGATACCTTCTTAAGGAAGGTATTCTTGTTACCAAGCAACTCCTAAAGCTTGGTGGGTATGAGCTTTGACTAATCAACATGACAAGGAAGATTAGTGCAATAAATAAAAAAAATTAAATAAGAAAAATGTTGTTATCAAATCAACATCCAAACATATAATTTTAAAAGACATGGTGTTTGTTTTTATGAAAAAGCCTTCTTTGTAGTTTTGAATTAACCATGGATCGTATCAAGTTTTTAAAGTACAATATACTTAAAGAAACTTGGTAACGAAGCTCTGATGCCAATTGTGGAAAACTAGAAGGGGGGGTTGAATAGTTTTACCAATTAAAACTTCCTTTTAAACTATTTAGATCGACTTATGTCAATCTATTTGGTTGTGAGTGTTGGATGTTGATAAACAAGCATATAAAGATATGTAATGAAAAGATAAGAGTAAGAAGCACAAAACCACAACGCGAGTATTTATAGTGGTTCGGCTACAAGGACACCTTCCTTGCCCTACTCCACTCCCCGAGTCACCTACTCGAGAGTTTGTAAACACTACACCAATCTCCTTATGGCGGAGAATCCTTCACAACGTCGCTTAACCTTTTTCCGGTACAAAGCTAAATACCGAGTTCTTTCACACCAAGGCGAACCACACCTAACACAACGTCGCCTACCCTTTATACGGTGCTAGGCTAACCATCGAGTTCTTTCACACCTTAGGTGAACTACACCTTCACAACGTCGCCTACCCTTTATTAGGTACTAGGCTAAGTACCTAGTTCCATTGCAATGGAGGAACTACTACCACACTACACCAACGACTAATCCCAAAGGAGATCTACTCCTTTACAACATCATCAAGGACATCAATATCCTTGGATCTAATGCTAGTCTATCTATTACATTGAAACACACCATATCGAATGTACATCTAAGGCACCTTTCACTAATGCCTTTGACTAGATCTACAAGACATCTTTCACTAATGTCTTGTGTCTTCACTTCTAAGCACCTTTCACTAATACTTCTTGTCTTGACTTCTAAGCACCTACCACAAGTGCTTATCCTATAGACGATAGATACCCTTCACTAATATCTTCGTCTTGACGCTTGAGACATCTTTCACTAATGTCTTCAACACTACACTTCTTTGAAGAAAGAAAGAGATCATCAACAAGAGGACTTCAATAGCCTTGATGATGAGGAAGCATGGCAACTTATGGACTTGAGTTTGCTCGAATTCAAAGGTGGTGATCTTGCCTTTAAGAGAAACCTAAAAGATCACACAAAGACAAAAACTACAAACATAGATCTCTTGGATCTAAGGTTAGTGAGATTTAACTCAGGGGAGAAGTATGTTAGAGAGGGGTAAGGTATAATGAAGAAATGGCTCACTATTTATAGAGAAAAAATCCTACTGTTTCCCCGGATCCCACGGATCCCTACCACAAGGGATCCGGCTAGCACAAAGCTAGGGATCCGTGGTCCGCTCCTCTTTGCCCATGGGTATTTTTGGTTATGGGTCATGGGTTATGGGTTGATCCATGGTTTTCTTTCTAGATACAATGTATCTTAAGGATACAATGAACTTGGTTAAGTGGTATATATAAAACCATGGGTCAAAAACCATTTGCTAGTATTTACCCATTTAGTATATACTTGTATTTACCCAATTTAGCATACACTTAGTTTTTACCCATTTTAGTATACTTAGTTTAAGTATATGTTTAACCCAATATGTAAACACTAGTTGTTTGTACATATGTATCTAAATCATAAAATCACTTATACTTGTTTTAGTGTTTTATGTGAAAGCGTAAGTGTGTTAGAAAACTATTAGTTCAAACCATTTACGTATTTTATTTGTTTCTTTAAAATGATCTTACTTTTGTTATCGACAAAACATTAGAAGATCGTAAAATATAAATAAACGTTTTTACGGCTTATTTGTATTAACATGATGTACATAATTCAGAGGAGGCTCAGAATAATGAGGATGCAGGGGTTGATAATGATATGGATAGAGGTTTTAGTGGTGAGGACACTGGGGTGAATGATATGCATAAAGATGAAAGTGTAGAAAAGATGCAGGACCAAGTAGTGGAAACTGGGAAGGAAACAGAGAAAAGTGTTGCTGCAGGGGAGGAATCTACTTCTGGGGTTCAGGAACCTGCTGCTAGTGTAATTAAATTTGCTGCTGGATCTGCTGCTGGTATTAAGGAGTTTGCTGCTGTATCTACTTCTGAAACTACTGCTAAGGTAATTGAAGATACTGCAACTCCAACTGATGTCACAGATGATGATACTACATTGGCAAAGGCTATGATGGAGTTGAAGAAATCAAAGTCTGTGCTTACAGAATTTGCTGCTACACCAGTTACACTAACATCTACTGTTACACCAGTTGTGCCTGCACCAATTCCTACTCAACCTATCCCACAAGCACCTAAGCCACCAACCAAGGGTATAGTCTTCGAAGAACCTATCTTATATTCAAAGTCAACTGCTTCTCAACACAAATATGAAGGAAAATGCAAAGGAGTATATGAAGAGCCTGATCCTTATGCTGATATTCCAATGAAGTTCTGGCCAAAAGAGAAGTTAGTTGAACATGATAGAATGATAGCTGATAGACTTCAAGAAGAATATGCTTCAGTGAATGAAGAAGTTCTAAAGAGACAAAAGATAGCAGCTGAAAATGAGAAAAAAACTTTGGAGCTACTAGCACAATGGGATGAGGAAAGAGTTAGGGGAGATGTAGATTGTGAGTTCAACATAATCCTCAAGGAAGAAATTAAGGACAACTATACAATAGATGAAAGGACTCAGTGGTTAAGGAACTTCATGGAAAAGAGAAGAAAACAATATGCTGATGAAAGAAAGAAGAATAAGTTACTAAAACCACCAACTGTAAAACAAAGAAGATCCTTTCAATGCCAATACTTAAGAAACATGAAGGGGTGGAAGTTAGTAAAGTTGAAGCCTTTTTCAGATGCTAAAATTGAAAAGAAGTATGAGGCTGCAAGAAGAGAGCTATATATGGCTAACTTCATTCCCCTGGATTCTGAAGAAAATGTGAAAGATAAATTGGTAGAGGAAGTGCAAACTCAGGTAGTAAAGAAGCTAGAGGAATAAAAGGTGAAGGAAGAAGTCCAAAAAAATACTTCTACTATTGGTGTTAAGAGGTCTATAAATAGGAGGAAATCAATAGGGAGAAAGAAGAGGAAAGCAGACAGGTCTAAAGCTTATGAGCATTCTGACACTGAGCAAGAAGGGCCAAGTGTTAGTGAAAAGGCTGATGAGCAGGAAGAGGAGCAGATTGACCCACAGGACAAGGAAAGAGTGGAAGATCTATATTTAAAATGTGCTTTGATTAGTTACTCTGAAGCTAAAGCTGCCAATGAAAATCCTTTAGGGATTAAACATCCTGTGGTAGATGTTGTTTCTGGAATCCAATTGGGGAGTGAGACATTCTATGATATTAAAAGATCAAATGGGCAGGTTCAGAAATTCATTAGATTTAGTCAATTTCTTGGGCATTTAGATAGTCAGGATTTGATAGACATCTGGAGGATATTCAAGGAGAAGCATAGTCCTTATCCTAAGATGGACTATGATGCAGTCATTTGGAACTATCTGAAAGTCATGTTTGAACCAACTCATGAAGATCAAGAATGGCAAAGGTTGAGAAACAACACAGTTCAAAGATGGGATGTATATCAGAATTGTGGGGTGCATGTTGTATATGCTCATGAAGTGGTGGTATATATGCTGATGGAGAAGGATTATCCTCAACTCATAGCCAATAGAGATGTTATTAGACATATGCTGACACCAACATGATCAGAACTCAAAGGCATTTCCTATCTGATGATCAAGCTTACAAGTTGATCAGAAAGTATGAAAAGATTATGATCAAGCTTACAAGTTGATCAGAAAGTATGGAAGCATCCTCATGGTGGTTATTCATACTTAAAGGAAACTTGATTATTTGAGGAGCAAATATCAAGTTTAGGGGAGGATTGTTGGATTTTACGGAAACTACTGCTTTTGGGAAAGTCATCTGCTTCTGGAGTTCCTGGTGAATTGCTCTAAGTGTTAACTATTGCTGGTGTTAGTGAAACTGCTGCTAGTGTATTCTATCTACTGGTGGGTGGTGCTATACAGAATTGTGAGAATACACCAAGTGGTATATGCTGTTGGGCATGTAGAAACTACTGCTAGTGTTGTGAATCTACTGCTAGAGTATTAGTCTGTTTTGTATTTATAGAATGTCGCATTTCCTATTATTTAGTATTAGATAAGTATTGAAAAGATACGATTGTTTAGGAAATGATTGTAACCTAGTAGGACTCCTTATCATATAAAAGGAGGCATTAGGTCATTAGTTTTTAATAAGTTTTTAAGGCGGCTTCAAGGTTGTAAACCCTAGTGATATTAAGATCACTCGTATTATTAATCTAATAATATTGAAGCTTTTGGTTGTTAATTCATTGTGTTCTTCTTATTCTACAAGTGTTATATTCCGCGTAATACTTATAGATTCAAACAGTTTCTTATACAAAGCTATTCAAGATCTAAATTCATAAGGTGAACTGAGATCAACCAAACCAATTTAAGACCTTGCTGATCAAGACTTACTGCCCTAGGAATGAAGTTAAGAAGTTAGAAATTGAGTTTTGGAACCATAAGGTGAAGGGAAACGACATGACGTTTTACAACCGTTTCTTCCAAGAATCATCATTGCTTTTCCCATAGATGGTTCGTACCGAGGCTCTCAAGATTGAGCGGTACACTGATGGATTGCCTTTAGCTACTAGGAATGATGTAATTGTTTCGAAGTTGGCTAACCTGCATGACGAAGTTACCATAGCCCAACGTCTGATGGATCCCCTTGTGCTGGAGGGAACAGACAAGGGAATGAGTGATAAGAGGAAAAGGAATGAGGGTGTTAAGGGTGATAGCAACAAACGGCGAGAGACTGCCAGGATATATGCTATCGGTAATGGAGAGAAGAAGGGTTACAAAGGAAGTAAGCCCTTGTGTGGTCGGTGCAATCGATACCACCATGGGCAATGCGCCGTGGTGTGTAGAAATTGCTCTAAGGTAGGAAATATGGCCAAAGACTGTAGGTCCCGACCCCTTGCCATGGCGTAAAATGCACAGAGAACAGTCTGAAAGGCCACTGTCACCTGTTTTGGATGTAGGAAGAAAGGGCATTTCAAGACTGAGAGCCGAGAGCCCTGGGTCAGAGGAAACCACAGGAATGGAGGGAATCAAGTGAACCGAGGTGCGAGAAGTAATGGGTATAACCTTGGAAATCGAGGGACTGAAGGGAACCAAGGAAACCAGGGTGTTGGAAATCAACAGAGAGACATGGGAGCAGCGCACATGTACGTCATTGGGAAGGAGATCAAAGAGGACCCGAACGTAGCTACGGGTACGTTCATTCTCAATAACCGCTATGCTTCCATACTGTTTGATACCAGTGCCGATATGAGTTTCGTATCCACTGCCTTTATGTCATTACTAGGAATTTCCCCGACACCTTTAGGATTAAGTTATGATGTGGAGTTAGCTAATGGAAATAGGGAAAGGATAGACACTATAGTCCGAAGTTGCACGTTAAGTTTCCAAAACCACCCGTTCATCATAGACCTCTTGCCCGTCACCTTAGGAAGTTTCGACGTCATCATCGATATGGATTGGTTGTCGAAGAATGGTGCACACATCATATGCGATGTGAAGATCGTGCGTGTGTCGTATGGTGGAAAATTCCTGAGTATAAAGGGAGATGGAGCGACTGTGGAGGTCCCTCCAGGTTGAGCATCATCTCTTGTATAAAGGCACATAAGTACATCGACTGAGGAGGTTGTCTTTTCTTGGCTCAAATTTCTGAAAAGAAAAGCGAGAAGAAGAGTGAAAGACGCCTTGAGGATGTACCCATCCTTCGAGATTTTCCAGACGTGTTTCCCGATGACTTGCCAGGGATTCCACCTGTCCGACAAGTGGAATTCCAAATCGAGTTGATATCTGGTGCTGCACCTGTAGCCCGGGTACCCTATCGACTTACTCCAAGAGAGTTGGAGGAACTATCAAGACAGTTGGCAGAGTTGTCAGAGAAGGGATTCATTTGACCAAGTTCATCTCCGTGGGGAGCACCTGTACTGTTCGTAAAAAAGAAGGATGGATCGTTTCATATGTGCATCGACTATCGAGAGTTGACTAAGTTGACGGTGAAGAATTGATACCCATTGCCTAGGATAGACGACCTATTCGACCAACTCCAAGGATCTAGTGTCTATTCTAAGATCGACTTACGATCTGGTTATCACCAGCTCAGAGTTCGAAAGGAAGATGTCCCGAAAACAGCGTTCAGAACTCGTTATGGGCACTATGAATTTCAAGTGATGTCGTTTGGTTTAACCAACGCGCCCGCGGTATTCATGTACCTCATGAATCGAGTGTGCAAGCCCTATCTGGATAAGTTTGTGATAGTATTCATAGACGACATCCTGATATAATCCAAGAGTAGAGAGGAGCACAAAGAGCATTTGAGGCTCATCTTGGAGTTATTGAGGCAAGAACAGCTGTACGCCAAATTCTCTAAGTGCGAATTTTGGATTCCGACCGTACAATTCTTGGGCCACGTGATAGATAGTCGAGGAGTTCACGTGGATCCCGCCAAGATTGAGGCCATCAAAGAATGGGCTGCTCCTAAAACCCCCTCGAAAGTTCATCAGTTTCTAGGTCTAGGAGGCTATTACCGGAGGTTCAATGAGGGATTCTCTAAAATAGCTAAGTCGCTGACCAAACTGACACAGAAGAAAGTTAAGTACGAATGGGGAGAGAGGAAGAAGAGGCGTTCCAACTACTAAAGGAGAAGTTGTGTAGTGCGCCCATCTGCCTGAAGGAAACGAAGATTTTGTCGTGTACTGCGACGCTTCGCATAAAGGCTTGGGAGCCGTTCTGATGCAACAGGAGAAGGTGATAGCGTATGCCTCCCGACAGCTTAAGAAGCATGAGAAAAACTACACCACCCATTACTTGGAGTTGGGTGCTGTGGTGTTTGCTTTTTGGATTTGGAGACATTACCTGTACGATACTAAGTGTATAGTGTATACCGACCACAAGAGTCTGCAACACATCTTAGCCCAGAAGAAGCTAGACATGAGACAGCGACGCTGGTTGGAATCACTCAGTAATACGATTGTGAGATTCCTTATCATCCGGGTAAGGCCGATGTTGTTGCAGATGCCCTTAGCCAAAAGGAGAGCATTCCGCCGTTGCTCGTCCGATCCTTAGGAATGATGATTAGATCGCCGCTACCATCTTAGATATTAGCCACTCAAGCCGAGGCATTGAATAAAGAGAACCGTCCGACTGAGAACCTCTATGGAATGGTGGAGAGTGAAAACGGTTTCTCGAAGCGTTCAGACGGAACCTTATGCTTTGGAGATGGAAGCTGGATAGCATTTTATGGAGGAATCCGCGAGTTGATTATGCATGAGTAACATAAATCAAAATACTATATTCATCCCGGAGCCGATAAGATGTATCACGACTTGAAGAAACTCTACTGGTGGCCGAACATGAAAGCAAACATAGCTCTGTATGTCAGTAAATGCTTGACATGTTCCAAGGTAAAGGCCGAACACCATAAACCATCAGGATTGCTAGTGCAACCCGAACTCCCTGTTTGGAAATGGGAGCGAATCACTATGGACTTCATCACCAAATTACCAAGAACAGTTAGTGGCTGTAACGCTATCTGGGTAATTATGGATCGACTGACTAAGTCCGCTCACTTCTAGGCCATCACCGAAGTCGATAGTATCGACAAGCTTGCTCGGCTGTACGTCAAAGAGATATTATCTCGTCATGGCGTGCCCATATATATCATTTTCGACCGAGATAGTCATTTCACACCAAACTTTTGGCGGTCACTACAGACGGCTTTAGGAACGAAAATCGATATGAGCACTGCTTATCATCCTCAAACCGACGGTCAGAGTGAAAGGATCATCCAGACGCTAGAAGATATGCTTCGTGCCTGTGTTATCGATTTCGGCAAAGGATGGGAGAAGTACATACCTTTTTCCAAATTCTCATACAACAGTAGCTATCATACCAGCATTAAGGCCGCACCATTTGAGGCGTTGTATGGCCAAAAATGCCGTTCTCTGATCTGTTGGGCGGAAGTTGGTGACAACCAGCTAACCAGTCCAGAACTCGTGCTGGAATCTACTGAGAAAGTAGTCCAAATTCGTAATCGTTTGCAAGCCGCACGTGATAGAAAAAAGAGCTACACCGATAGGAGACGTAAGCACCTGGAGTTTCAAGTGGGAGACCGAGTCATGTTGAAGGTTTCCCCTTGGAAAAGGGTGATACGCTTTGGGAAACATGGAAAACTCAACCCCCGATAGATTGGTCCCTTTCCAATCCTGGAAAGAAATGGACCAGTAGCTTACAGACTTGAGCAACCTCAGGAGTTGAGCATTGTAAACGATGTCTTTCACGTGAGTAATCTAAAGAAATGTCTTTCTGAAGAAACCCTAGTCATGCCTATGAAAGATATCCGAATCTACGAGCGTCTGAACTTCATTGAGGGGCCAGTTGAGATCATGGATCGTGAAGTGAAAGGACTGAAGCATATCCGAATCGACGAGCGTCTGAAATTCATTGAGGAGCCAGTTGAGATCATGGATCGTGAAGTGAAACGACTGAAGCATAGCCGTATTCCGATCATCAAAGTTCGGTGGAATTCCCGTCATGGACCAGAGTTCACATGGGAATGTGAGGATGAGTTTCGAAAGAAGTATCATCAACTCTTTACGTCATCGGGCAACTCGGAGTGAAACCCGGGACTGGTTTCTTCTGAGTTTGAGAGGCTGTAACAACTGGCAAATTATGGAGCCCTTTTAGGTAACCGAATTACGCTAGCTAGACCGAGTAGATTGTTAGGAATTGGAATCTCCAGAGTGAACCATCGGTCACCCCAAATATAATCTAGCTTAAGTTAGCTCGTAGACATATCGTTTATTACATTATTTATTAGTTAGTTATTAGCGTAGTTTAGTCTAGTGCAACACCTTGGAGGAAGGACGGGTCTTTACCCATTGTATGCCTGATCCACAGCCTGAAGGAGGGCGTAATACTATGTATAAATAGCCCTCTCCTCTCAAGGGAGAGGGTTGGATGTTCATTTGCAATCTAACCTTCTATGTGTTTCTCTCACTAGAACATCTCATTCTCTCTCTCTAAACATTCCATATGCCTCTATGATCTAAGTATTGTTGCGTGTATGAAATCTAATAACTTACAATTGGTATCAGAGCCATGGTTTGATCACTCATCTTTCATGCTCTTTGTTTTAGTGGATTTCATAAGGTTTTTGGGGTTAAAAGTGTTTAGAAGAGTTTGAATCATTTGGATCAATTCGCCCTAACCTATCAGCACATGTGCTTAGGTTTTGAATTAGAAGGCTTGAATCATCGTGGTTGGGTTGCTTTTGGCTTGTAAAGTGGTTGTTTTTGAAAGTTGTCCTAAGCGAGTTGAGTCTCGTATAAAGTTTCTTCGAAGCGAGTTGAGGTGTTGCAAGAAGCGAGTTGTCACTTCTGCGAGTTGATACTTATACGAGTTGTCGCCTAAGATAGTGATGCAGGTTTTACTGACCAGGTCTTAAATTTATAGTGTCTCGTTATACCTATGGTCTACCCTTGTGCACTAACGGGCAATGTTCCCGGTTGTGTGTAGTGTAGCAATCAGTAAAGCCGAGGTCGTCCCAAGAGCGATGTGTGTTGGATTATTACTAAGTCTAGTGTCACAGATTAATAAAGGTTTCGATAGGGATTTAATTAATTAAACTACTAAAGCAAATAAAAGCAGATAAAAGCAAATAAATGAATAAAGGGAAATCAATAGAGGAAAGTGGTGCTAACCTAGTTAATCCTCCTAGCTAGTTATATCTACGTCTACTTACTTCCAATTACTTCAGGTGGGGTCAAATTCGAGAGGACATCATTTGGTCAATTCGCCCTAACCTATCAGCAAAGATGCCACCACAGGAGAAGTCAGGCGCACCGTCATAAGTCCTGTTGTTCCTGGTCCCCTAAGCTAAGTCATTAAGTACCGCTACATGCTAGATTTATAATAGTGAATGCCCGGCCGTTAGGAACTTAGACACGCACCCCCTAATTCTTAAGTTTATCCAAACGATAGGTGATCAGTTGGTCAAATCGCACAAGTAGAAAGGGTCATCAGCTGGTCATATCTTACCCTTCCCGTCTCTGTCCGCTCACCTAGGTCAGTTGGTCATATCTCCTAGGCAATTGGCCGCTATCGCCATTCAAAACTACCGAACCATTGGTGTCTACCAATAAACTATGCATGCATACACTTAGAAATAATTATACGAATGATAAGGTTTTAAAATGTACCATTTTGAGGGGTCGTTTAAGCCCTTATTTGATCACTTTTGTATCCGTTATTGCTTAATATCGTTCATTTTCACTTTTTAGGTCTCTTGAAGGCAAACTGCTGTAATGGCACTTATTTGGACTAAAAGGCGCGAATATATGAAGAAAATGGCCAAAGTCAAGAATCGAGACACTCAAGCTGCTAAATTACAAGGGGACGGCGTCACTGCTTAATCTGCGACGCCGTTGGAGGAATTTGTGACGGCTCAGAAGAGAAATTGCTAGTTTTTGAAGGACGGCGTCGGGCTTTAAAAGAGTAGGCCGTCGCAAATCAGACGGCCTAGATTCAATCCAGACGGCGTCAGAAACTAAAGAGGACGGCGTCACGAGCATAAGGTGACGCCGTCGCAAGATTAACTTGACCAAGACGAAACCCTAATGACGGCGACACGACGGCGTCACAAATTATAAGGTGACGCCGTCGTACATGTAATCTTATATATAGAATCCGAATTTTTCAGTATTTGAGAGTAGTCTTTTGGGTAAACTTTTGGAATAAAACCTAAACTGAACCAAGGTCGTATTTTAGGGTTCTAAACCCTATCTTACACCAAGATAAGTTTTTTACTTCATTAATTTAATTATGTCTTCAATTATTTGTGTGTATGCTTGCATGTTCTCCATGTCCGGCTAATTTACTTGTGTGTTTGCTTAGGGAATATGAAACTTAATTATTGAATATTGATTGGTTGTTTCTTATCTTAGTTGATTAATGATCTAGTAATGCGATAGGTCATTCGTTGTGTACTTAATGCTTGATTAATCTTTGTGAACCTTAGGTTATAGCACTTTGAGTTGTTGTAAGTTAAACCATCCAAAGAGGCCTTAGAGTTAGAGTTTATCATCCCTTGTGGGTTTTGTAGACGAGACCCTTTGGTAACTTCAAAGAGTAGGGAGAAACGCATACCCTACAACTTTAGACACACAACGCAATTAGGAATAAGGACGTGACAATTCAACCACCAATAGGAGATAATTAAGGAGTAGTAAAACCTACGTAAACACATCTTTAAACTATCATACGAGCACACAATAATTAGACATAGACTACCACCACCTTAGTTTAGATAATTCGATAATAGTAGAGTAATCGGTAGAAATACCAACCCCCCAAATCCAAACCTCGAGATTCGTACTTTTCCTTTTCTAAAAAAACATAAAAAGATAAAAAATAATCTTCCTCAACCCCAACCTTAGCGTAGTAACTTCTCACTAGCATTCCTATTCCCCTAGAGAACGATATCAATTCCCGTGGCTTACCCTAATACTACACTACAACGATTAGGTTCACTGCCTAGGGTGTTGAAAAACTTGCTCGACGAAAAGGAAGTTCCTTTGACCCCGAACGCGCTGTGTAAGCGTATCAACGGAAGTAAAGTAAACGCAAACGCAAACAAAACAATTAAGGAATCATAACTAGGCTAGCACCAAAAGGTGCTAAGCCGCTCATATTAATCATGCAAACCAATTCAATATTCAAGGGTACGAAATACATGAATTGAAAGTATAAGAAATATAAAACGCTAATGCTTATCGTAGTGGAGTGATTTCTCCCTTGAAGACAGCTCCGTATGCTCCTCTAGACCTGCCTTGAGCTTTTTCCCACGTTCTCAGAGTGTTGTGTGTGGAATGGAATGAATAGAAATGCTGGAATTCGTGGGGTATTTATAGGCCAGATCTGGGTTACGGCGTCACCAATATAGGAGTTACACCGTAACCTTATATATCTTCGAATAATGTACTAGATCTGCTGGTTACGGCGTAACCCAATGAGTGGTTACGGCATAGTCTTCAATAAGCTCGGTTACGTCGTAGTTGATGCAGTAGTTACGGCGTAAGTATCAGTGGTGTGGAACCTCTTTTGACCTAATGTAGTTACGTCGTAACCTTTGGGAAGAGTTACACCGTAACCTTCTGATAAGTTGGCTTTCTGAGTCACGCAATAGTTACGGCGTAATGTAAGAGATGAGTTACGCCGTAACTTCTTCAAAATAGCATACTGTGATAAATCTTTAGATATTTCTCCATTTCCGCGTCTCTTTAGCTCCAATGCTCGTAATTTACCTGAAAGTGGAAAACAATGGAAAACAAGCCTAAATCTATATAAGTGATATAAATTACAAGCATTATCGGGGGAAATTGACACTTAATATTCAGGAGTATTTGATGTTATCAAATGTCCCCCCACTTGAACTCTACTTGCCCTCAAGTAGACCTTATTAGAAAGATTCCTAAAAAGGTATCTCCCATAACCTAGAAAATATGAGTTTACAAATCCCTTATGCTAGAATCAAAAAAAGCCGAACACCTCACGAAAGGGGAACAAAACACTCAAATCTCTCAACTATTCTAAGTGTCAATTTCGGGGTGATCACTCAATTGCACAGTCATAGCATTTATTCCATCATAAGCTTGGCGGTTACACAAATCTCCACAACTAGAGTTAAGGGCCAAACAATTCTCGAAGGCAATATGGGTAGACACGACAAAGGTTAAGGGGTGACTCGTCATTACTAACATGTCACGGAGAAGTGAACAAAATCAATGATACATGACCAAATCCATGGCCAAGACATCAAAGATTGCTCACTGCATTACCTAGATACGCTTCATGACTAAAGGGTAGGATAAGACATGGGATATATAAATGGTGTAAAATAAATAACAAGCAGGTAGTCTAAATCTATAACCAAGTCATCACCACTTACCGTCCGCCCAAAGTTCAAGTTTTGAAGTCAAGAAACCGGATCATGAAATGCAAGGTAGATTTGACATTAGAGGATGTCGTTATGGGCACACTACCTTTTCTCCAACTGTTGGCATAACTACCAACTCCAATCTCCAAATGTGACCGAGGTGGCCTCCTCGATACTTAATCAATAAAGCGCATACTACAGTGCTTATAACATCGCACTTTACAATAACATAACAACTATTTTTTTTGAATCAACATAATAATAACATAACATAATATCCCCCCACTTGAGATGAACAATGGGAATTCGGGGGGGCTTCAATGATCTTCAGAAATGTTGTTGATGAAAGCGTGATTTCTGAAATTTTCCACTCGAACCTTGAACTTAGGCAAATGATGACTTCCCAATCACAAATAAAGACTACAGGGTAGGCTAAGGTGTATAGGTGTATCGAACCAATATATTGGGTAAACAAAATGAAAGGAATGGCTCAGAAGGGTGTATCTAGGGGTATCTTGAACTAAAGATGAGTGCAACAAAAGGGTTTCACATGGGGGTCAAAAAGTCGAGGTGACTAATCGATAGACACACAATGGTAGGCTGTTTGGGTGATAATCCTATAATATTGCTTTCTAAAACTGAAAAGTCCAAATACATCGAGCTAACTCAACATACCTCGTCTATGGTCTCGAAATGATGCAAAGGCCAAGTTCTAAAGTTTACAAGCTACTGGCACACTCATAATTTGGTGGATTTGGGGTAAAATATTAGAAACGGATAAGGCTAATCTCACCATATAATATCAAGGGTTGTATGTGCTCGGCTAAGGTCTAATCTAGTTAGGTTAAGAAAAACATGTCAAAACTTTAAAAATGGCATAATTTTTTTCAAAATAAACTAGAAAAATGAGGGCGAAATAAAGTTCAAGAGATAATTCTACTCCCGTCCCCCCACTTGAATTGTACAAAGTCCCTTTTGTACTAGGCATTAAATAAAGGTGAAGAGAAAGGTAGAATTAGAGCGAGAACTTCCCTAAAATTTGCTCCATAAAGAAGTAAGGCCCACGAAAAAGAGAAGTGCCTTTGTATAAGCATCATGAACAAACTTCAATCCCTGAAATCACATTACCGACAAGCATAATTCTAAAAATAAAAAATGAAAAATGAAAAAAAAACCTAACTCACTTTCGTAGGAATCACGGTTGCATTTAGCGAATGCAACAAGCCTTTTAAACCACTTGGTGTCCCAAGTGGACGAGTGAAGTCTCGTGAGGGTTTAAAGAGAACACATCCACAAAGTTTATTTAAAATACTAATACAAGGTTATTGTGTTTTAAAATGAAAGAACTAAAGCAGAGGAAAGTTATGTCGTAACTCTTTTGAGGGAGTTACGTCGTAACTAGCAAAACCTGACATAATCTGCAAAGTGAGTGGTTACGGCGTAACCACTGAGATGGTATTACACCGTAATTGGTAATGCGTCAAGAATTCTGCTGCTAAAAGGTTGGTTACGGTGTAATCACCAAGATGAGTTACGCCATAACTTTGTTCAGATCAGCAACTGCAGCAGTAATTAGTTCATCGTTTCCTGCAAAAATAGTTAGAAAACACAAAACCCAACAGAAATGGAAACACAACAAAAGAAAGGGATAATTCGGGTTGTCTCCCGAAAGAGCATTTTTCTTTATATACGAGTCTTTAAGTTAGACTCAGGGTCGCGAGGCTACCAGTGCTTGTTGGTCATTTCGTGGATATGGCAATCTCCACGTTGGATCCAACTTACCAAATTCTCATCCCATTTGTAGTCATTTCCCAATTCTAAACAGCCC
Organism: Chrysanthemum seticuspe; assembly: GCA_019973895.1. Lineage (NCBI taxonomy): Eukaryota > Viridiplantae > Streptophyta > Magnoliopsida > Asterales > Asteraceae > Chrysanthemum > Chrysanthemum seticuspe. The sequence goes on from BPTQ01000008.1 coordinate 40,148,767, forward strand.
GAGTAGAAACTCTTGATTTTCTGATAAGGGTGCTCAATGCCTTTTTCTTTGTCCTCCTCACTGATATCGAGCAGTGGTTGAGCTTGGCTCAACTGCCTCTTGGTCTAATTTTTAAAGTTCTTTATCGTTCTCGGCATTTTGAAAATAGTCTTATCATTGTTAATCTTCAACCAAACTAACCCTTCTTTTTCATTTTTATCTATACCCGACATTTCCTAAAAAGGTCTCCCTAAAATTACTCCCGTAAGTCCATCCTCCACAAATTCACTTACATCATCTAGAACCATAAAGTCCACCAAAAATGAATGAGTTCCAACGAAGACATGTATGTTAGTTGCAAACCCAAGAAAGTTATTCCCCTTATATTCCAACTCTTTCTTCATCACTTGGTTGTAGCATTCTTTTGACATGATGTTGACTGGGGAAGTAGTGTCAATAAACGGGTGGAAGTCGATGAACCCGATTTTGCACTAGATCTTGAGATAATAGGGTTTTCTATGATGTATGTGGGTTCCTACCTCAATGAAATCTAGGTTGATTGGGTTGTGAGAAAGTCTTAACAGAGTTATCTTGCCAATGGGTCATCTCGACATCACTTGAGAGGTCTTCAGCACTTAATCCTAAGTAATCCTCTTCCTCAAAATTGACGAAAACATCAAAATCTCTCCCCGAGTCAACCTCTCCAGGATCAGGGGGGTCACTAAGAAATTTTTCTAAAGCTTCACCAAAACCGCCTACAGGGTCATTTGTACATACCTTTTCCGGGGTAGACAAATGTTCATTAGGTCTGAAAGTGGCAATTTCTCCATTAGCTTCAAGAGTCAACTTTCTAGCAAAGACATCCACCTTAGTATGGGCAGTGGCAAGCATAGGCCTACCTAATATGACTGGTATCCTGTTGTCTTCCGGAATGTCAAGAATTACAAAATCCACTGGGAAAAGGAATTTTTTAATCTTTACTAACACATTTTCAACGATGCCTAATGGTGATTGCATAGATCGATCAACCATTTCAATTTTCATCCTGGCCGGCTTTAAGTTACCAATCCCCATACGCAAAAACATCGAACGAGACATTATGCTAATACTGGCTCCAAGATCTTCAAGGGCATTACACATGTTTAGACTCCCAATCAAGCAAGGGAGAGTGAAACATCATGGATCTTTTTCCTTTTGTGGTAGCTCGTTCCTCAAAACCGCTGAACATCTTTCGTTGAGGTGAATTGTCTCATCAATGCTTAATTCCTGCGTAATATCATCATGATTAGTTTTAATAGAATTATTGAAAGGTAAGTTTACTGGCAAAGTTTGGTCCAGAAGTGACTGTCTTTCCATGCTGATTCGTCGCTTAACTTTTTCTGAAAAAGGTCAAAGGTTCCTGGAGGATAGTTTCTACAGTGTGGACAACTTCCTCCTCCCGTGCTGCTAGATAATCAGAGATGGCTTCTAAACATGAACTAACACTCTTATCCAATCTCTTAATCCTATCATCGTGAAGTTTGAGAGAAGAGACTGTATTATCCACGAATGTCCTCATTAATTTTTCAATCCTATCATCTCGTTCTCTTGATTCCCTGATGTGGTCAAGAATTTTTCTCTCAAGATCGCTCCCAGTTTTGGTCCCAAACACGCTCTTAACTTTCTCGACCTTGCATGCTTCAGTTTCTCTTTCCAACCTTCGTCTTTCGAAAATTTCCCCATAATTGTATTTTTGCTTTGTTATTGTCTTCATTGCCTTATGATTGAAATTGTCTCTCGGTCTATATCCTGTGTCCATGTGCCACTTGTAGCACTATTCAGAAACCCGTTGAATACATTCTAAGGCTTGGTCAGGAGTCATGCTAGGAATAGATCTCGGGGAATCAAGAAGTTCCCGTGTAAGCGCATTAATCCCACGATAGAAAACATAGATGATCTGATGTTTGTTTAAATCATGGGTAGGGCATCGATAGAGTAGCTCATTAAATCTTTCCCATGCTTGGTACAACGTTTCTTCTCCAACCTGAACGAATTGATAGATTTTCCCAAGAAACTTAGCCATTTTTGAAGGAGGGCAAAATTGTTGGACGAACTCCTTTCTTAGTTTTCCCCATGCTTCTTTACTTTCACTAAGGATGTTGTTATACCACCTTTTTGCTGTTCCAGTGAGAGTCATAGGAAAAATCCTTGCAGTGACCGAATAGCTAGGAGTACCTCTAACGTTGAAGAGATAGGATAAGTGGAGAACTTCTTCTACGTGATCCTGAACATCCTCATCTTCATCTCCAGAAAACTTAAGTTTGTGTAATTCTCGAATAATATGATCAGGAATAGAGTATTTTTCAGTGTTAGAATCCTGTGTGAAGCTTCGTTGGCATTTTTCATTAGGTCGCTCCAAATACTGTTCCATAGTTAAGTCATCAATATCATTTTCATTGATGACCTCTGGTTCCGTGTCAGACTGGTCTGATTCGTAAAATGAGAAGATGTTGTGAATCGAAACCGGAGAGTAAACTTTCCTAGTCCGAAATTGCTTCTCCGGATCGTCGAAAGCGACGACCAGAAAAGGCCTTGAGCTGCGAGTCGTGTAACCTGACATTTAAGAAAGAAAATTTAAAACATATTTAATTTGAAATCCTAAAATAGCTCCCCGACAACGGCGCCAAAAACTTGATGCAGGTTTTACTGACCAGGTCTTAAATTTATAGTGTCTCATTATACCTATTGTGTACCCTAGTGCACTAACGTGCAGTGTACCTGGTCGCATGTAGTTTAGTAATCGCTAAAGCCGAGGTCGTCCCAAGAGCTATGTGTGTTGGATTATTACTAAGTCTAGTGTCACAGATTAATAAAGGTTTCGATAGGGATTTAATTAATTAAACTACTAAAGCAAATAAAAGCAGATAAAAGCAAATAAATGAATAAAGGGAAATCAATAGAGGAAGTGGTGCTAACCTAGTTAATCCTCCTAGCTAGTTATATCTACGTCTACTTACTTCCAATTACTTCAGGTGGGGTCAAATTCGAGAGGACAGCATTTGGTCAATTCGCCCTAACCTATCAGCAAAGATGCCACCACAGGAGAAGTCAGGCGCACCGTCATAAGTCCTGTTGTTCCTGGTCCCCTAAGCCAAGTCATTAAGTACCGCTACATACTAGATTTATAATAGTGAATGCCCGACCGTTAGGAACTTAGACACGCACCCCCTAATTCTTAAGTTTATCCAAACGATAGGTGATCAGTTGGTCAAATCGCACAAGTAGAAAGGGTCGTCAGTTGGTCATATCTTACCCTTCCCGTCTCAGTCCACTCACCTAAGGTCAGTTGGTCATATCTCCTAGGCAATTGGCCTCTATCGCCATTCAAAACTACCGAACCAAGGGTGGCTACCAATAAACTATGCATGCACACACTTAGAAATAATTGTACAGAAGTAAATTAAACGCAAACAAAACAATTAAGGATTCATGATGAGTGTGTAAATACTCATCATTTTTGTACAAATTAGACTGCAAAAACATCTGAAAACACTCAGAAATGCATCAAAATGATAAAAATATCACAAATAAGTGTTTTATGTGTTTTAAATGCAAAAATATCAAAATCTGGTGAAAAACGTATCAAGTTTGCATAAATGGTAGTTTTAGTCCCCCAAGTTTCAAAAGTTGTCAAAAACAGTCCCTGGTTAATCTAAATAAAGAAAAATATCATTTTGAGTCCCTAGGGATTCCTAAGTTGTCAAAATTAGTCCTTGAAACTTAAAATTACAAATTTACAACTTAGGTCCCTGAACTTTGAAATTTGGCAAGTTTAGTCCTTGGAAAATCAAAAATGTCAAATTTAGTCCTTGTACTATTGAGGGTTGTCAGTTTTGGTCCCTTGTAACAAGTTTGGAAAATTGCAGGATTGGTCCTTTAAGAATTCAGAAAGTACATAACAAGTCCTTGTCATATTCCTAACCATAGCCTTGTCAAAATGAGTTTTGGCCCCCTGCCATTATTCCCTTTTGAGCCCCTGTCAAAAACCTCTTGACCTCCCCATTTTGACCCCTTGGTCAACAAAAGTCAAAAGCAGAGAAAAGGGCGCCCACACTGTTTATCCCTTCCACCTCCCCTCTGCACCACTTGCCTGCAAGCCCCAGCCACCATCACCTCACCTTTTCCCCTTTCCTCCACCCCTCATCATCACTAGCCCCCCACAATTAATGCCACCACCCCTAGTTGATAAAACAGAGCCCTACAAGTCAAAATCCCATTTCCTGCCAAAATGAGCATACACTCAAAACTCAACCATTGGTCATGATAAGAGGTGGGATCTGCTCAGAAGGCCACATGGATGATATTTGAAGCATAAAAGAGGAGGAAGAGTCAACAGAGAAGCCAGTAGTTAATTTCTAGTTTTCATATATTTCGTTTTTAATACCAATGTCTTAATTTAGCTTCAAAGTTGTAATTTTCAGTTTAACTACATCAATATTAAGTTAAGAAATCATTTTATCAAGTTTTTAAGTGTTAATGCAAGCTTATGTTGAGAATTCTAATTTCAAGCTTACTGTTTCAAATTGCAATGTTCAACTGCTAAATCCAAGCTTCAACAAGCTTAATTTCAAATTCAAATAAGCTCATTAAAGCTTATTATAGCTTTTAGTGAGTTTATCAAGCAGGTTCAATCAATATTTGGGTTTGGTCAACAGAAGTCAACTATAAGCTCAAGCAGGTTGGAAATGGTTTATGGGTGTTGCAGAGAGTTGATTTGGGTTGGAAATGGATTAAAATGGTGATGTATGGTTTGGTTTAAGCTACAAAACCAGCTGGACCTTTGTGAGCCTTTACTCTCATTTTCATTTTTTGTTGCAGTTTGTACTTGTACTTGTATCTGTGATCATAAATGGTTTAAACATGTTTAAATAGTAGTAATTAGTTTAACTTAAGTTATATTAATCAGTGGTCTGTGCTAGTTAAGTAGTTTGGTCATTTAAAAATTCCATAACAGTTTTCAAAATGGGTGTTTGGAATTGCTGATTAAGAGATCCTCAAGAGTATAATTGCTGTTGTTCTTGGTTGTTCTGTGTTACATGAGTACTTAACATCTTAGATAAGTCATAATAATAGGTCTCAGTAGTTAAAAAGTCAAAATAAGCTTTTGATCATAGCTTATCCTTTATCTGTTGATTTATAGACTGCATGATCATACAAGCTTGTTTGAAAGTTGTTTATTTAGCTTAATCTCACCTCATTGTAGCTTATTTCAACATATTCAGTCTATAAAATCAATCCTAAGTTCATATTAGTCAAATCTTTAGTGTAATTTAAAAAGTCAACTTTTCAATATAGTCGTTTTTGAATAAAATGAATAATTTTGTGTAGGACTTATTACTAAGTTTAAGCTTATGCCCTTTTGGGACTTCAATGTTTAACTGCTCAACAAAAATATAAAAATAATAGTTTACCATTTCTCAGCTTATTAATAGCTTATTTCCTAGCTTTGTTTAGACCCTTGACTGAGAAAGTGCCCTGTGCACAGGATCCACAAGGTTTTTCACAAGCTTGTTATAAGTTCTCTATTACTCCTAAGCCTTTGTAATTTAGCTTTTTAAGTAGCTTACCTAGCTGTCTTTCTAATCCAAAGCTTATTTTTCCATTTTGAGCTTATTAGATAAGCCTGCTTGTGCTTTCTAGTTTTGTCCATTTTGATCAAGTATACCAGTTAGTCAAAGTTTTCCAGTTTTTCAAAAGCTTCTCACAAGCTTATTTGTGAAAGCCAATCTTTGCAAAATAGCTTTTTAGAGAGATCACTTGGTCAACTAGTTAACTGCAGTGTTTGTTTTCATTTTTTAGCTTATTACATAGCTTAAAAGTAGCTTATAAGTACCTAGCAAACCAACAGTACCCTGTGTAACAGTGTGAGTTTTTGCTTATTTGTGCTTATTAAGTGCTTATTTCTAGTTACTGAGCTTATTCAGTGTTCACATTAGTTTATATTCATTAGTATTAGCTCATTTCAATCTATCTTTGCTCATTAATTAGCTTATTAATCAATTTAGCTTAAAAGACTTGTGCTTATTTTCTATAAGAGCCAACTGTGACAAAATCATAAGCTGTTTCAGTGCTTATCAGTAGTTTTTGTAAAAAGTCACAGTTGTGAAAAGTGCTTATTTCATTGGTCTTAATAAGTTTGCAAAAAGAAAATTCGAAAAAAAAAATGTTTTCCAAAAAGGTGGGGAGGCAGGCTCGAACCTGAGACCTCCCACCTTGTGAGAGTGATAGGAAGTGTGCCTGGAACCATTGCGCCCTTGGGACTTTTTCTGTTATTTCCTTACACAACTAATCTCTTATATACGTTTTTCCATTTAAGCTTATACGTTTAGTTTAGCTTATTTCGAGCTTATTCAATTGAGCTTTTTCCATTTTTCTAATTTTCATAAATCGGTATTCTTATAAAGTATTTTTACAAAAAGTTTCAGATTTTTCTCATTTGTTTTAGTATTTTTAAACATTTAATTAGTGTTTTTTAGTAATTAATTCATAATAAAAAATATAAAAGTCAAAAAAATATAGTACGTAATATAGTACGTAATAAAATTAGTTTTACATTCGTAGGCCTTTTATTTCATAAATTTTACGTTTTTGCTTGCGCTCCAGCGTAATTTTTAAACGTAACGCTCGTTTTCATTTTAAACCACGTTTCTAGATAATTTAGGATTACGTTTTAGTTAATATAGTTTATTTAAGTCATTTTATTTTATAAAATCACAAAAACATCAGTTTAAAAATAGTGATAGCGTTTATTTAATAGATTTTAACTTTTTAATTCCTTTTAATTTGCATTTAAGTCGCTGTAATTTGTAAATCTTTTCTTTAGGTAATTTTCCATCAAAAACCTTACTGATCACTATCCTTAGTGGTTATTCGTCATCTGATTGTGTTAAACACCAGTCATCCTCCGTGGGACTTAACGACCCGGGAATCCACTGTATTCTCCTGATCTTAATTGCAATTGGTGTGTGAGCTGTTTTAAGTTCCTTACGGCTGGTCATTCACAAGTGATCAGCTCGCGTGAGAAAACTTGACGGTTTTGTACCGATCAATTCATAACTAGGCTAGCACCAAAAGGTGCTTAGCCGCTCATATTAATCATGCAAACCAATTCAATATTCAAGGGTACGAAATACATGAATTGAAAGTAAAAGAAATATAAAACGCTAATGCTTATCGTAGTGGAGTGATTTCTCCCTTGGAGACAGCTCCGTATGCTCCTCTAGACCTGTCTTGAGCTTTTTCCCACGTTCTCAGAGTGTTGTGTGTGGAATGGAATGAATAGAAATGCTGGAATTCGTGAGGTATTTATATGCCAGATCTGGGTTACGGCGTAACCAATATAGGAGTTACGCCGTAACCTTCTATATCTTCAAATAATGCACTAGATCTGCTGGTTACGGCGTAACCCAATGAGTGGTTATGCCGTAGTCTTCAATAAGCTCGGTTACGTCGTAGTTGATGCAGTAGTTACGCCGTAAGTATCAACGGCGTGGAACCTCTTTTGACCTAATGTAGTTACGTCGTAACCTTTTGGAAGAGTTACACCGTAACCTTCTGATAAGTTGGCTTTCTAAGTCATGCAATAGTTACGGCGTAATGTGAGAGATGAGTTACGCCGTAACTTCTTCAAAATATTATACTGTGATAAATCTTTAGATATTTCTCCAGTTTCGCGTCTCTTTAGCTCCAATGCTCGTAATTTACCTGAAAGTGAAAACAATGGAAAACAAGCATAAATCCATATAAACGATATAAATTACAAGCATTATTGGGGGAAATTGACACTTAATATTCAGGACTATTTTATGTTATCAGCTAGCTTCTTTGAAAGCGAGTTGTCTATTTCAGCGAGTTGTCTCTTAAGCGACTTGTGTTCTTGTGTTCTATGCGAGTTGTGCTCAAAGCGAGTTGGTTTATGCGACTTGGCTATTAAGCGAGTTGTCTCTTTATGCGACTTGTCTTTTAAGCGAGTTGACCTCAAAGCGAGTTAGTTTGGGTGTGACTTGTCAAGTTCACTACTTGTCTATTGAGACTTGTCTTTTCTTCGTGCTACATTTTACGGTTGTTCTTTTGATTTTGTAAAATCCCGTGAAAGAATCAATTTCTCGGTTTAATCAAAGAATAGTAAAATTCAGTAGAATCTGATATTTATGTTATGGCATACACCACTGATACATTAATTTCCAATGTGCTCAAACTATATGACTCGGTGGACAGCAGAAAAAGTACGTACTACTCAGAGAGCTTAATCATGACTGACTCAACGAATGATGATCAAAACACTTCGTACTTTGAGTCAAATCCTAAGGAATTACACCAGCTTATGCTGAAAAATGCCTTGCTAATGGAATGAAGCCTTGAGCCCTACCAACTACTTCACTCTCATCTCTTACAGTTCTTATCCACAACTGTGGATCGAACATGTAGTGCTCTTTTCCGTCAGGACCTACCTACATTGACAAGAACCTTGCTGACGAACTTAGAACTATTGAAGCTTCATCTTACCAAAAGTAAGGTACTAAAAGATGATTCCAATGCTGCACTTCAGGTAATCCACAACGAATTCCAGCCATTCATCAATAGGGAATATTCCGCAGACTTCGATCAACACTTGACTGGAATTTCTTTCAAGAAACATACTGGAATGGAAATTTAGGAGTTCATCGATACATTTATCCAACTAATGGATAATGTGGAAAAGTACATTGAGGAAGCTGCTCAAAAGGATGATTACGTGAATGAGTGTCAGGAACAATTAAGAGATAATTGTGAAATGTCGGGTAATGTTTCAGCTAAGAGGACGGATGTTGCTGAATGCAGGATATCAGAGACAACAAACAATGGTGTAATGAACTGCCCAGTAACTCATGTTACACATGATGTGGATGCAAATATCAGACCAAAAAATGAACAGGTTTCATATAATGAGGTACCCTTAATTGATCAACATAGTGCATCTATTGTTCCTAAACAAACCAATCTTAATGTTGAACCTGATTCTGATAAATGTTCTCTGGTTGAGACTGAGTCTATAAGTTTTAAAACAAATGATATGGTTTATAAAAGGGCATTTGATGAACTTTCTAACAAATATTCGATTCTTTAAAAACATTGCATTTCCTTAGAAATTGCAATACAACAAAAGGAAGAAAGATTTCTTGCTACAAAAGCGTGCACAAATCCGGAATTCCCAGAATTTCGCGAATTTTTTGAAGTTAACCAATTAAAAACTCAGCTTCAAGACAAAGACTCAACCATTTGTAACCTGAAAAAACAAATATCAGACCTTCATGTGAATATGAATATGGGCCTGAACAACATTTCCTATGAATTTAGTGATGCGATTAAATCTAGGATTGAGGAACTGCCCTTATGTGTAGCTAAATTGTTAAGGGAAAATGAATCCTTGAGGAAGAGTTCAATAGAAAGTAGGACCAAACAGAAAGATCAAAACAACTCCATGTTGGCTGACATTGATGCCCTCAAAGCCCAAATTCAGGATAAGAGCTTCACTATCGTTGCTCTAAAAAATGAGCTTAGGAAAAATATGGGAAATAGAGTGAACACTAAGTTTGCAAAACCATCAACCTTGCAGAAACCAACCTTACGTAATGTCACAAAATGACATGTAACTAGGCAGCCCAATGCATTTATAACAGAAAGGTCTAGAACCTCAAAATCTAGGCTTGCCTCTCAAGTTGATGAGAATCCTGTTTTGTCAAAACCAGTCACTTCACTAATTCATTCCGATATGATGAATAACAATCCCCAGCTTAATGATCGAAGCACTAAGATCAGGAATATAAGAAGATCATCTAGACCACATAAGAAGCATCAAATGGCTGACCACTCCCCTAAGATACAAACTAATTGCAAAAGGACCAATGTTCAGAACAGGGAATTGGTTACATCTTCTTATGTAAATAAAGGATCTAACTCTGTTAGCTGTTGTTTTAAGTGGATTCCTACTGGTAGATTATTTAAGTTCACATGAACCAAACAGACTTATTCACCTAGATCTTGTCTTAAGTGGATGCCCACAGGGAAAATCTTCAAGAATGTTGGACTCAAAGGGATTCCCATTAATGATACTCCTAGGCCTAAATGTAATATATCCAATGATGAGGACATAACTGTCACTATCCCCTCAAAATGTCATTCCACATATGCTATTAGTGCAGATACTCCTCAAACTTTTTCAGGTACAATGCTCAATTCAATCATGAACATCATGACCTTGTTCCCAACAGAACTAAAGACTGCTCACTCAGGAATCGTAGCTTGTCATAATTTGTTGGATCGATGTACTCTAACTAAACTAACTTAAATTGCTTGTTAAGGTTTAATAACCTCAGATAAATCCTAAGTTATTACCCATGAAACACTGAGTAATCTTTATTAAGTACGCGGAATTTACTTAACAAATCTAAGAAGAATATAACTTTAACTTTTATTAATAACTCTAAATCTGCTTGTTATGCAGACTCTTTAACAACTCTAAAACTCTAATAATAATCGTACTTTAGGATTCTAAAACTTATATCTAATACTCGTACTTCTAATGCCAATCTAGGGGTCCTTTTATAGGCTTAAGGATAACCCTAATCGGTTTACAGTTTGTATCCTTGTACGACAAGTAATCTAAAGAATATTCTAGAATAAACAAAGCTTTCCATAAACGAATATAGCAGTTCTTTAGCATTGCAGTACTTTGACTTTGACAACAGTACTTTGACTTCTTCTTTAGCAGTACTTTGACTTTTTCCAGTACTTTGTCATTCTTCAGCACTTTAACATTCTTCAGCACTTTCATATCCCAACAATCCTCCCCTAACTTGAATTCTACTTGCTTGACTTCAAGTTCCTTTGTGTATTCAACTTTAACTTCTTTGTCTTCAAAGAGGGATTGTGGCTTTATCTTCAAATTTTAGCTTTGTAGATTTTCTGCTTATATCAAAGTATTCTTTAGACATTATTCTTTATAGCATCCTTGATTAATAATCTCTTTTTAGCAATCATTCAGCAAGCTCCATCTTTTCAGCAACATAAGACAGTTTATACATTAATTCAGTCTAAGTTTCAGTCTATTCTCATCACATCCAGGTGTATAAACTCCTATGAGAGGTGAATCATTGAAAATTTAATGGATTTGATGTCTCTTTACCAAATCCATTAACTCTGGAGTAGCCAAATGTTTTGATGTGTAAGACCATGGTACATTGATAACCATATGATTTTTAGCAAATCATCAGCTATCAACAGATTTGATTTGTCTTTACCAAAAGTTGTACCCTTTTGGACTAGTTAGTTCTTTCATCAATGGTGAACTAATTACCATATAATGGTTTTTCCACAGCCTTTACCACAAGCCATTTTCTTGTGGGCTAGCCAACTCTTCACATTTACTGATATGGTGAGTTGATTACCATCCAACTTATTAGCATGTTGTTAACTATAAAACGGATTTGAGATATCTTTACCAGAGCTGTTTGCTCATGGATTAGCCAATCCTTTTGTAACCATGGTGGATTGATAACCTATTGATGTTATCATCTCAAAAACCATTTATTTCTTTTAAACTTTGTTTCAAAATATTTATCACTTAACAAAAGTTTTCTTTTCAAAATCATTAACTGGTTTAAAGATGCAAGCAGTACTTTGATGAAAGTATTGTTTGATCAGCAGTACTTTGAATAAAGTAATGATATATCAAAAATTTATTCAATTGAAATTCATACCAGTTATTCATCATCATCAGCCATAGTAGTCCATCTGATAAACAATTTGATGACCATAAGAGCAATTTCATTATCTTCTTCAACTTCCATTCCATGCTCTAACATTCTTCTCATAAGATATGCTGTAAGTGGATATCTTCTGTCTGCTAACATGTGAATCATAGTCCCATCTTCTAGCTTTAGAACATGTACTCCAGATTCTTCAAAGAATCTCCAGCTGATAATCTCCCAATCTTCTTGGTTCTTCTAAATCTCAGCAGTGCTTTGTTCTTCAGTTTCCCAAATAGTTGTAAGATCCCCAAGCAAGACTAAACCAACTCCTTCTGATGGATTATGTTCAAAATAATCTCGCACCAAATGATATAAATGAAATAAATCCACCCTATCTATTATGTGCAATAGATCCCATAGCATGTTGAACACCCTGAAGCTTTCATCTTCTCTGTGAAACATCAGATAACTTCCATCCTTTGATTCTACAACTTCAAAAGTGATTATTGGATATTTGTTCATCTTCATTTTATCATCATCTTTAGAATACTCAAATTCTACTATTCTTAAGTAATTCCTTAGTTCATCATCAGTATCAGACCTTAACTCGACATTCTTTGATGGCTGTGTGTCTTCAACTTCAGTTGATCTTTTTCTTTTTAAACTTTCTTTTTTTTATCTTCTTTCTGAGCATCATCATCTTTATAGTCTTTGATACTGTCAACTTGTTTCTGATAATCTTCTCTAACAGCTTCATACAAACCTTTCATCTCAACATAATTCAACTTATTCAATCCAATATACCCTTGACCTTTCAAATATGCCATCATTGCATTCCTTTGTTTAGCAAGATTTGGTCTTCTTGGTAAAGCAGAAACAGGAATAGGTGACTTCAATGGTAGATCAACTTCAACATTCAATTCTTCTTGTAATTTCCTAGCTTCTTCTTCATTCATAGCCTCTTCATTAACAACTTCAGCATTTAATTCATCTTGTATCTTTCTAGCTGCTTCCTCATTCATAGCAACTTGAGCAGCCCTTATCTGTGCTAAAGTAGGTTTCTTTTTCTTCTTTTTCTATACCAATTTACCTTTTCCTTTATCCATAGGATCTATATTAGATTGAGAAGCTCTTGGTTGTTCTTCTTGCACTCCTGGAATGCTAACACCCCTTGGCTTTGATAAATCATGCAAGATCTCAGCAATGGTTTCATCATCACTTGCAGTATGTATAGGTTTGGGTGTTTTAGCTTCCTTTTCTGGTATGACAGTTGAAGGACCAGCTTCTTCTTCAGTTAAAACAGTTGAAGGACCAGCTTCTTCTTCAAAATCTAACAACCTTGGAGTAATCTATTCTTGTCGAGATGTTCCATGAAAAACAGTACTTTGATCATCAGTACCTTGATCATCAGTACTTTGAACCTTAGTCTTTTCTTCCTCAGTACTTTCAATATTGACATGCTCTTCAGTACCTTGAGGTTCATTCTCATTTTCTTCATGAAATTCAGCATCTTCTTTCAAATTCTCTTCTTCTAAATTCCTCCCCAATTGGATAGAAGAATACGGTTGAACCTTTTTGCCTTTGGTGGTCTTCTTTAAATGCCTTCACTTCTTCTTTTCAGCTTTGACCCATAACCTGTGATGTGTAACCAATGGCCATACAAAGTTCTTGAATCTTCTAAACTTAAGCTTCAACTTCTTAATCTTAGTAGCCTGTTTATCAAAAGATTTCTGCAATCTGAAGACCGCCCTTGTCAGAAGATAATTATCTAACACTAATCTTTCAGGGGGTATAGGAACATTATCTCTTCAAGAAGATGATGAGAAAACAGGAACATCTTGTTCTGGTGATGCCATAGAAGGAATAGTATGGTGGGATGAGGTGGGAGAAACTTCAGTACCTTCATGAACATCAGTACCTTGGGAAGCAGTACCTTGTGTTGAAGTTTCTTGAGATGCAGCACGTGGAGAAGCAGTACCTTGAGAACCAGTACCTTCAGAAGCAGTACCTTCTCTTTCATCACTAGCTTCAGCCTCATCTCTAATAGCTTGAACAATCTCCATCATTGAAGTAGTCAATAGAGTGTCCCTTCTAGTGAATAAATCACTCTTCCTAGCCATGAAAGTGAAAATCTTGGCTGATTGCACCACAACAGGTAGTAGATCAGTAGGCTTTGGTACATCAGCAAGTTGTTTGTTCAGAAACACTTGAATAAACCTTGGATACATCAACCATTTGGATCCATGTGAGATGTGTGAGAGCATTCCATCGAGAATTAGCCTTGAAAAGTTGAAAATTCGATTTTAAGCTAATCACACTATAGCAGATGCTATGTTTGAACCAAATTGCTCCCATGATGTACTTTTAGCACTAATACAATGAAGCAAGACATGAACTAAATACTTCTAGTGAGGACAAAATAAGGGTTTCTTGAATGTTTGCTCAGTTAAGGACCCTTCATAGCCAATGTCCCTGAATGTATCCCAAATTAGTTGCTTATCAAAACGAACAGCCCCTTCTTCATCATCAAACAATAAGTCTTCACGTATAGAGGCTTCAGTAACCTTCACAGTTCTGCCAGCAACTGTTGCTTGAATATACGAATCATCATTCTCCATATAAACCCTAGCAGTTGCCCAAAATTGTTGAATCCAGGGCTCAATGATATCTGGTTCCACTAAAAGTGCATAACTAATCAGCGACCCAGTGAGAAAATCAATGATATCATGAAAGAGCACATTAGCTTCAGTCTTTTCTAAATTCGCCACCATGTTGTGTTTTGAAACTGTATTACGATTTGCCATTGATGATATGTGTACACAGAAAGTGATATGATGAATAATATGGGTGAAAGAGAGAGAAATATGGAAAAGATTATAAGGTATCAATATGAGAGGGAAATTCGGAGAGTAGTTATTTATAGGTGAGATTTAAAAAATCACAACCCTTAATAACAAAGTTACCATTAGTAGTAGTTACCCCTCAATATTACCGTTGGAATAGTACTTAGATACGACACGTGTGCAGTACTTCCAAAAAGCAGTACTTTCCAAGCAGTACTTTCATAAAACCGAAAAGCAGTACTTTCCCATTCTCCTCTTTTCAATAGCAAATACAGCAGATAAACATGAATATCCTCCCCTTAAACAATGCATAGGACTATACTTACACTAAATATTCCTCCCCTCAAATGTAGCTCAGTAATTAATCATGCCAATGCTTACCACCAAGTGATTGAACCGTGAAACATCAAAGCCTTTGGTGAGTAAGTCAGCTACATTATCATCTGTATGCACCTTGACAACATTAATGAGCCTATGCTCATAACAATCTCTGATGAAGTGGTGCCTAATCTGAATATGCTTGGTCATGGAATGATAAACTGGATTCTTCACAATGAAAATAGTACTCTCCTTATCAATATTGATAGGAGTATTCTTGAAATTGAACCCATAATCCAATAGTTGATTCTGCATCCACAAAACTTATCCACAACAGCTTGCAGCAACCACATATTCTGCTTCAGTAGAGGATGTTGCTGCAATTGTTTGCTTCTTACACTGCCAAGAGACAAATCTTCGTCCAAGATATTGGCATCCTCCAGTGGTTGATCTTCTGTCATAATTGTCACCAGCATAATCACTATCTGAAAAAGCTTCCAAGTGAAAAGGTGAATCCTTTGGATACCACAACCCTAACTTAGGTTGTTGTTTCAAATAACTGAAAATTCTCTTTACTGCATTCAGATGAGAGACCTTTGGTGAGACTTGATATCTTGCACATAAACAAACAGCGAACATGATATCAGGTGTAGATGCAGTGAGATACATAAGACAACCAATCATTGATCTGTATAACTTGACTTCAACAGGTTGTCCATCTTCATCTTTTCCAAGTGAGTTGATAGACTTGATAGGTGTAGTTACAGGCTTCATAGCATCAAAATTGAACTTCTTAAGTATGTCAGATACATACTTGTCTTGACTGATAAAAATACCCTCCTTTAACTGCTTAACTTGAAGTCCCAAAAAGAAAGTTAAATCACCCATTGAACTCATTTGAAATTCATTCTGCATCAGCTGCTCAAACTCCTTGACCATGGACTGTTTGGTAGCTCCAAATATGATATCATCAATATATACTTGAACCAACATGATATCCTTCTTGTCTCTCTTGATAAACAAAGTCTTGTCAATGGCTCCCCTTCTGTAACCATGTTGCAATAAGAAAGTAGAGAGCCTCTCATACCAAGCTCTAGGAGCTTGATTAAGGCCATAAAGAGCCTTAACCACCTTGTAGACTTTGTTAGGATGAGTAGGATCTTCAAAACCAGGAGGTTGCTTAACATACACCTCCTCTGTGATCTTCCCATATAAAAAGGCACTCTTTACATCCATCTGATAAACCTGAAATCCCATATAGGATGCAAAAGCAAGGAAGATTTGAATTGCTTCAATCCTTGCTACAGGAGCAAATACTTCATCATAATCCACTCCTTCTTCTTGTCTGTAGCCTTGAGCTACTAACCTTGCCTTGTTCTTGATGACATTCCCTCTTTCATCTCTCTTGACTCTGAACACCCATCTTGTACCAATTACCTTCTTTCCATCAGGTAGATCACATAGTACCCAAACTTCTTGAAGTTTAAATTAAAGAAGTTCTTCTTGCATAGCTTCAACCCAGCTTTCTTTAGTTAATGCGTGAGCTATGTTTTTGGGTTCTTCTTGAGAGATAAAGCAAGTGAACAGGCATGTTTGATGATCCTTGTGATTCAGCCTATTTTGTTTATAAACAAAGCTAAGTAAAGCATTGTGAGGTGTAGAAAAACCCTTAGCTTTGTTTCTTGTAAGCACTCCATGAGAAGAAGGTCCAATGATTTGACCAGTAGGATGATCTTTATGAACTTTTAAGGTAGGAGTCTGTGGAACTTCATAATCATCATCCAGGTTTGTGTAATCAGCACTTTCATTGGAATTTGTGAAAATACCATCAGCATCATACTCATCATCAGTATCTTCTAATCCAGGCATGGTTGGATCATCCAAATCATCCAAAGTGCTGTCAACAGGTGCAGCAGTACTTTGATCAAAAGTACTGTCAACCAAAGTATTATGAGTGAACTCTGTAGTCTTTGTCTTTTTCTTTGCTTCCTCATAAGCTCTTCTCTGTTCATCATCATAAGAATGTGCTAAAACATCTTGAAAAAGCATCTGATTAAGTTCATCTTGAATAGATTGATCCTCAGCAGACAATGAGGATTTTGGTGCATCAGTACTTTTCTTTGGTTCACCAGATAGTGGTTCTTCATCAGGAATAACATCAGGTCTAATATGGACTCCATGAACAACATAATGTAAATCTTTTCCATTGTGTACAGGTTGATTTTCTTCCCTAACAGGTACATAGTTCATAGAAGGAGTCAAAACTTCAAGATCAAACTTTCAATCAGGACCTTTACCCTTCTGATTTTCTTGATCTTCTAAAAATTCAACATGAAGACAATCTTGAACCTTCTTAGTGACTCTGTTGTACACTCTAAAGCCTTTGATGTTGGTGCAGTACCCTAATAGATAACCTTCTTCTGACTTGCCATCAAATTTGCCCAAATTATCAATGGTGTTGAGAATAGTGAGAGGGCATCCAAAAGGCTTCTGAAATCATATGTTGGGTTTAATTCCCATCAGCAACTCATAAGGTGTCTTCATCTGAGGTTTTGTGACTGATACTCTGTTAAGCACATAGCAAGCAGTACTTACAGCTTCAGCCCAGAATTGAATAGGTAAAAGTGAATCTGCAAGCATTGTTTTGGCTGCTTCAATCAAAGTCCTATTCTTTCTCTCTGCAACACCATTCTGTTGTAGTGTTCTTGCAATGCTGAACTCCCTCTTGATCCCTTTGTTGGCACAAAACTCATCCATAAGCTTGTTCTTGAATTCAGTCCCATTATCACATCTAATACCTCTAACCTTGAGTCTCAGTTGGTTTTTAATTGCTATTATAAGATTATGAATAACATCAAAAGTATCATCCTTAAATCCTAAGAAAAATACCCAACTGAATCTACTGCAATCATTTGTAACAACCAAGCAGTACTTTTTCTTGTTTAGACTTGCAATTGAAACAGGTCCAAATAAATCCATATGTAACAGCTCCAAAGGTTCTCTAATAATCCTTTCCTCAAGCTTCTTGCATGAAGCTTTGTGTTGTTTACCCTTCTTGCATGCCAAACAGGAGTGATCATTCTTGTAAGTCTTTGAAGGTAAACCTCTAACTAAATTCCCTTTGACCAGTTTGTTGATATTCTTGAAATTTACATGGCCCAATCTTCTATGCCACTGATGTGCTTCTTCAGATGTGCTTTTGCCACTAAACATGTACCACTCCCAGAAGAGTGAAGACTCTTCATATCCAGACTGTACACAACATTGGTTCTTGGTACCCTAAGAACTACTAAGTTATCATCAACAGGCTTGAATTCAGGGGAAAGGATGAGACATTCTGTGTCAGTGAATAACACAGGATGCCTTTTATCACAGATTTGTGATACTGACAAAAGATTGAACTTGAGCTCCTTCACATATCTAACATTCTCAAAATCTATGCTCCATGTCTTGATGGTTCCTTTTCCAGTTATTCTTCCTCCATTGGGATCATTCCCAAATGCAACTCTTCTTCCTAAAAATAGATCTAAAATCTGACAGAATCTCCTTGTCTCCTGTCATGCTTCCAGAGCAACCACTATCCACAATAAGATGATCTTTAAGCTCCTCCTCTGGGTTGCCCTGCACAAAGATACAAAAGTTAGTGTCTTTTAGGAACCCAAGCCATTACTGACTTGTGTTCCCCTTGTGGAGTAACATACTCAAATTCTTTGAGTATGTAATCTTCACAGTTTTTGTAGACAGAATCAAGCATTATCTTTTGTTTTAAAACTTGTGGTGGATTTTCAGCAAAACTTTCTTTTTCAACAAAAATCTCCTTTTCTTTTACCACAAAATCATCTTTATCAAAAATATCTGTTTCACCAGTACTTGTTGAAAGTACTGTTTGTTCATCATCAGTACTTTCCTTCTTAACCCATTTAGTTTTAACTTCTGGTGTAAAGTCCCTTGATCTAGCTACTTTCTTAGAGTTGAAACGCTTTCTAGATTGATAGTAATTAGATCTCCTAGGGTTCCTATTCCAAGATGTGTTTGGTGAAAACTGATCAGTACTTTGAGAAAGTACTGTATTTTGCTTAACAGTACATTGGAAAGTGTTTGAAGGTACTGGAGGTTTTGAAAAAGGTCTTCTCTTGTGAGGGTGCCTATAGTCTGGTGAGAAGTTTCTATGGTTAACCCTATGTGAATCATTCCAAGTTGGTCTACTCTCCCTTGGTTTTTGGTTGACAGGTCTGTTCTTTGGAAACTTACTTAGGTATTCTGAATGTAAGTCACAGTCCTTAATCAAATGATCAGGACTAAAACAAATGAAACAGAGTTTTTGTTCTGTAATCCCAAAATTTCTTCTTCTATGTGTATTACCAAACCTATCCAATCTTTTAGGTGAATGATTAAAACTGTTTTGACCAAAATTATCCCAAAAAGGTTTAGCATGATTGTGAAAAGGTTTTCTTAAAGGTACTGCTGAAGGTGTAGCAGTACTTTGAGGTGTAGCAGTACTTTGAAGTGAAAGTACTGCTTGACTTTCAGCATCATCTACCTTAGGTGTCTCAACTGTTTCCTGTTGGGTTTCAGACCTAGATTGACTAATAAGCTTCTTTCTAAATTCTAGGTTGTCTACACCAAAACGAGAAACATCAGGTCTTATGGGTTGATGACTACCAGTGGGATATGGGACAGCATGATAACCCTTGTCTTTCTTATATTCAGTAGGTGGTTCACTAAATGATTCCTCATTACTAGATGTTTCAACATAGTTAATAAGCTCATCATCACTAGTGGTTATATCCTCAAAATCAAGGTCATCCTTATCACTAGGTGGGTTTTCATCTACACTACTGAAATCCATGCCAAAACCTAGACCAGTCCTATTGTAAGCTATTCTTTGTTTTTGAACATAAGAAACATGAGAAAGACCAGATTCTTTCCCGACATCAAAATTTGCTAAGAAATCATCTCTCTCCTTAGTCAGTTTCTTAATTTCAGAAATCTTACAATTTAACTTCCATTCACTTAATTTTAACTGATAATCCTGTTGTTCATACTTTTCTGCCCAAGCCATTTCATTATTTTCATGTGTTATAATTTTGGCTTCCATAGAATCTAAGGTTATTTGATAACCTGATACCTCAGACCTAGCCTTTATACAATTATCTATTTCAATCACATAACTATTAAGTACTTTTTGATAAAAGTCATGACAGTTTGAGCATACCTCAGAGATAGGGGTTGAGCTTGGTGAAGTATCCATCATAGCAAGTAGAACAGGATCATCTTCACTCTCCATGCTCCAGTCAAAGCTTCAATAACCATCTTTAGACTCCATAGCAGCATGTCCAGGTTCTTCATCAAAAGCTGTGCTCCAGTCAAATTCTTCCACAGAATCCTCCACAGCTACCATACAGTAGGTTATTGGTTCATCATCAAACTCAGCACTCCAGTCAACCTCTAATAAATTCTCTTGAGCAACCAAAGCTTTTGTTACTGTAATAGGAATTTCTTTCAACTCTAGATTTGGTTTCTCAGTCATCCTGTTTGCTTAATATTTAGCAAACCTGCATTCCCTTGCAAAACTTGCAAAATGTCTAGTCTTTTGACAATTGAAGCATTCAATCTTGGATTTGTCAAAAGTGATTCCTTGTTTTGGCTTGAAGTCAATGCCTCTTCCTGTCTTCTTCATAAACTTCTTTATCCTTGTAGTGATCATAGCAACTTGCCACCTGATATCAATTTCTTCAAGAGCATCCTCTTCAATCTGTGAGAGATCTTCTTCATAGGTGACAAGTAAAGTAGCTTGCTGTGCAAAGAAAGAACATACGACTTCATCGGAGTGGATGGTAGGTGTTGGTGAGGCTTGTTGAGCAAAGGTGGGGGTAGAATAGGCAACAGTACTTTGAGTAGGAGAAGCAGTACTGTTGGTAGAAGTACTGCCCCTCTTTTCAGATGACAAAAAGGAAATACTATGAGATTTGGAACTGGTTTGGCCATTCATCTCATGCTCATACACCTTCAAATGATTGTAGAGATCATAAAAGTCCATAACATCTAAACCAGGTTGTCCTCTGATCATTGTAGCAATCACATGCCATGTCGATGGAAGACTCCTTAAGAACTTGAGATTAGCATCTTCAACTGAAACCTCTGCTTTGTATAGCTCCAACATGCTGAGAAGGTTATGGAATCTGTCATAAGCAGCATCAAGGTTTTCTCTTTCTTCAACAATGAATGTTTCAAACTGCTGCTTCAACAGATTTCTGTGCATCTTATTGGAAGCATCATTGCCTCCAAACCTTGTCTTGAGAGCAGCCCAAAGTTGCTTTGCATCTTTAGCATCATGAAATTTGAGTAGATGACCATCTGGAATAGCAGACAAGAGTACGTTGAGAGCCTTCTCTTGATTCCTTATTGTTGCTGCAGGAAGACTGCTTTAGGTGCTTTGGGTTGGCCAGGAACATCAATAGGTTTTGGAATGACTTCATTACCATTGACAATTACATTCCACAATGTATGGTCTGTAATTGCAATGTACTGCCTCATCTTCATGCTCCATAGGTCGTATTCTCCCTTCTTAATGACAGGTATCCTGAGTGAGGTGATGGAAGGTGGTGGAATAGCATCAGTCGACATCTTTAGGTTTTTGTTATTTAACTAGGTTTTAGGGTTTCTTCTTAGTCAGAGTTCCACACAAGCTCTGATACCACTTGTTGGATCGATGTACTCTAACCAAACTAACTTAAATAGCTTGTTAAGGTTTAATAACCTCGGATAAATCCTAAGTTATTAACAATGAAACACTGAGTAATCTTTATTAAGTACGCGGAATTTACTTGACAAATCTAAGAAGAATATAACTTTAACTTTTATTAATAACTCTAAATCTGCTTGTTATGCAGACTCTTTAACAACTCTAAAACTCTAATAATAATCGTACTTTAGGATTCTAAAACTTATATCTAAAACTCGTACTTCTAATGCCAATCTAGGGGTCCTTTTATAGGCTTAAGGATAACCCTAATCGGTTTACAATTTGTATCCTTGTACGAAAAGTAATCTAAAGAATATTCTAGAATAAACAAAGCTTTCCATAAAAAAATATAGTAGTACGTTCTTTAGCTTTGCAGTACTTTGACTTCGACAGCAGTACTTTGACTTCTTCTTTAGTAGTACTTTGACTTTTTCCAGTACTTTGTCAATCTTCAGCACTTTAACATTCTTCAGCACTTTCATATCCCAACAGAATTGACGTACCTCGTACTTTTACTCCTGATCACCTCTATTCAGGACTCGTTCTCATGAATTTTTGTACAAATTCATCTACATTCTCTTATTCAAAAAAAAATATTTTTCAACACAAATTTAATTTTATTCAAAATTGAATAAAAGATATAAGGGTGTGTTTGGTATGTGAAAATGGGAATCAAGTAATACTTTCATAGGTATTAAAGATGTTTGTTTTACTACTATCACAATCAAACTATCATTTCATAGAGATAGATCTATTGAAGTGGGTAGAGGTGGGTTTTTAAGGGATTCCCGTGGGTCCCTCTACTTTATTTATTAATCACCACCTAAAATAATAAATGGGCCCACTTTTTGAAATCAAACACTCATACCATGTTAACAAACCAAACAACAATATCAACAATGATATCTTTATTTTCATTCCACCCTATAATCATACTATTACCGATAGTGATTCCTTATAACAAACCAAACGCACCCTAAGTTTTTCTTATTTCTGTCATCGATAACATCTACGGTCCTAGAAATGTCATTCAACAATTGCACGGGGCTTTAGATGAAGTTTGAACAGAGTCTTTAAAACTTTTATTATTACTCGTCTTTTCAATCACTTACTTAAGTCATCTAAGACCCATGGCAAGGAACTGATTCAATCAATGATTAATTTTTCACTCGTATCATTGATTGAGGGGGAGAATTGTGCTTCTTCATATGCCTCTTACTTGGGGGAGAATAATCATGTCCCTTTATGTGTGCCTGTGTCTATTTTTTTTCTTGCTTGTGTGTCCTGGTTGTTGCATGCTATGTGGAGTAATTTAATGTTACTTGGTGTGATTTAAGTTGCAAAATTTTATGTATACTGAATTGATGTGCTTGTCTCTTAAGTTAAGCAATTTGATAAGTCTTTTCATATATGCGAGTTTCTAATATGATTATTCATGCGAGTTGACAAAATGTGAGTTGTTAAATTACTTGATGCATGCGAGTTGTCCTTTCAGTCTAATTATGCGAGTTGCTAGTATAAGGATTTAACTTGATGTATGCGTGTTGTCTTCCTAGTTTAATCATGCGAGTTGCAATGTATAGGGACCTAAAGTGTCAACTCGTTAAACCTATTTGCTTAAGTAAAGCGTGTTGACTCTTAGTCAAAACATTTACTCATTTGGTCAAACGTTTTTCACTATAGTCTCTCTCAACATTCATCAAAGCGAGTTGTCACATGTGATTGTGTGGTAGGTTTTTTGATCTTGTTAAAACATGCCTCTATCATAATTATTATTATTTGAACCATCTCCCTAACCTTAACCCATCGTGCAGATTCCACCATCCTAAATCATTTCGATCTAAATCTTATACTAGGTTTGATTCTTTTTGTTAAAGTAATTGATATTGGTTTTTAGATAAAACTGCTTAGGGTAGTCATTGTTATAATCTGAGATGGTCTGTAGGTGTAATTTATGGTTATTGAGGTGCGTGTTGTGTTTTAAATAGGCTCATATGATTTGGTTGTAGGTTTTGTTTTAAAATTAAGATTGGGTCCTTTGAATGCTGCGTTCTTGTGTTTGTAGTTCATCCTTGTGGCCAGTATCATGTCCTATGTGTATGTGTTTGATAAACTGGGTCTCTCGATGAATGTTCTTATAAGCGAGTTGCCGTTTGTTTTTCTTGAAAGCGAGTTGTCCCTGGTTGCTTATATGCGAGTTGCATTAGTTGTTTTGTGTATGCGAGTTGTCTCTTGCTTATCAATATATGCAAGTTGCAATATGCGACTTGTCACATACGTTTTGACGTATGCGAGTCAACTCATACTTTGATCCATGCGGGTTAGGTTATGCGAGTTGATCATATTTCTGACCAAAGCGAGTTGATGGATGCGAGTTGCCCTTTGCGACTTACCTCATATGTTTTGACATATGCGAGTTAATACACATTATAACCTATGCGTGTTGAGTTATGCGTGTTGTTCATACCTTTGACCCAAAGCGAGTTGATGTCATGCATGTTATCTTATGCGAGCTGTACTATGCGAGTTGTTATACTTGACCTATGCGAGTTGTCAAAATTACTAGTGATATTAACTTACAATGTGTTTTATGCAACTTGTTAAAAGTATAGATGTGTTCATGCAACTTGTCTTGTATATCCTTTTATCTAAGTCTCTGCATGCTGATTACATTTTTACATTGATGTGCATCTTATGTCTCCATATTGGTCATATCTTGCTTTCTTCGTACACTGTATGTCATTGTCAAAGATCTTATGATATGGGATAGGCATTTGGTTCAAAATTGATAACTTTGTCTTACCTAACAAACTTTCCGGATATTGTTGTTATTGTATGTATGTTCATCAGATTTCAATGGCAGACACCACATCCTCTGACATCCTTGCTACCACTGCACCAACCATCATCCCGACTGATGATGAAATACTTCCATTTACGGAATGGGTTGCTATTGCTAAGAGCAACTGCTATGTAGATCTGGATAGAGGCCAACAAAATCCAATTTACCGACTGGCTATTGACATTTTGAAAGACACCAACTTCTTTGGGGCCTTAACCAAGCGTTGCACTATGCCTTCCATTTATCTTCAACAATTCTGGAACACTGTTACATGGGACAAGATAACTGCTAAATACTCTTGTAAGCTTGAAGACAAGTGGTATGGCATCACCGTTGAGACTCTCAGGAATGCTCTTCAGATCACACCCAAGAGACCCCTCTAATCCATTCGACACTCCACCCACTACTGAAGAACTAATAGAGTTTGTCTATGAATTGGGATATCCAGAAGTGCTAACAAAGATCTCTTCTCTCATCAACGCAGAAATATATCAACCATGGAGAACAATTGTTATGATCCTCAACTTATGCTTGACTGGTAAAACGTCAGGGACAGACAGAGTAAGAGCTCTTATTCTGCAAATTCTGTGGGGGATGGTTAAAGGGAAAAACATTGATTTTGATGAACGTATTTGGGAAGAATTCTCCTTGTCTTTAGACACATTCATCACTGATAGACTAAACTCTCTGAATAAAGTCAAAGGGAGAAAAGGCCTTGGCAAAAGAGTGATTCCCAGCATCAGGTTTTCAAAGCACATTATCCAACACCTGCAACAGATTTACAATTTTACTCTACGAAGTGAGTCAGCCCTTCATGAAGCCAGCGATGAATTCATTCTTGGCAACTTAAAATATGTTGCCAGAGGACATGACAAGGAAATCTTTGGAATGACTATCCCTGAAGCTCTTCTTACAGAAAGAATTAAGAAAGCTGATTACTTCAAGAGATACTTAAAGAAGGCCTCCGGCACAACCGACGATGATACACCAAAGTCTACTCCCGCACAACCCAAATCAAAACAATCACAGTCTACCTACTCTAGTCTACCCAAGAAAAAGAAGAGACCTGATAGTTCAGTATCTACTGACTCTCCTTCTCAAAAGCAAAAGAGGAGAAGAAGAGACACTGTTGGATCGATATACTCTAACCAAACTAACTTATGTAGCTTGTAAGGGCTTAGCAACCTCAGATAAATCCTAAGTTACTAACAATGAAACATTGATATAACTTTACTAAGTATGCGGAAACTACTTCAATAAAGCTAAGAAGAATAACTTTAACTTCAACTATTTTATTAATACTTTGATCCTGCTTGATACACAGATTTACTAAGAACCCTAACAACTCTAATATTCTCTCTAAAGTCGTATTCTAAGAACATATAGAACACCCGTCTCTAATGCCAATCTAGGGATCCTTTTATAGGCATAAGGATAACCCTAGTCGGTTTACAGTTATAATTCTTGTACGACAAGTAATCTAAACTAAGAACATTCTAGATAAACATTACATTCCATAAAACATTCTATTATAACCGTCTTTAAGCTTTGCAGTACTTTGACATTGAGCAGTACTTTGACCATCTTTAGTACTTTCATATTCTTCAGTACTTTCATATCCCAACAATCCTCCCCTAACTTGAATTCTACTTGCTTGATTTCAAGTTCCTTTGTATATGTATCTTTAATATCTTTGTCTTCATGGAAAGATTGTGTCTTTATCTTCAGATTTATTTTGTACTCTCTGCGCTTGTATTGTCATCATCAAAGTAATCTTTCTAAGCAATCCTTTTCAGCAACTATCAGCAGTAATCTCTATCTTTTCAGCCACTCAGCAACATATGGCAAATTTTATATCATATCATAAAGTTTCAGACTATTCTCATCCCTTCTAGGTGTGTAAACTCCTGTGAGAGGTGAATCATTGAAAATTTAATGGATTTTGATGTTTCTTTACCAAAGCCATTAACTCTGGAGTAGCCAATGTTTAGGTGTGTAAAACCATGGTACATTGATAACCATATGATTTTTAGCAAATCATCAGCTATCAACGGATTTGTTTGGTCTTTACCAAAAGCCGTACCCTTTTGGACTAGTTAGTTCTTGCAACCATGGTGAACTAATTACCATATAAATGGTTTTTCCACAGCCTTTACCACAAGCCATTTTTCTTGTGGGCTAGCCAAATCTTCACTATATCATATGTGGTGAGTTGATTACCATACAACTTATTAGTAAGTTGTCAACCATCAACGGATTTGAGATATCTTTACCTGAGCCGTTTGCTCATGGATTAGCCAATCCTTTTGTTTAAACATGGTGGACTGATAACCTTTTATCTCAAAAACCATTTGTTGCTGTTAACTTTTGTTTCAAAATATTTTGCACTTAACAAAAGTTTGCTTATTTTCTATTAAAAAATCTTTTACTGGTTTTGTGCTGCAAGCAGTACTTTGGTTAAAGTACTGTTTGTCCAGCAGTACTTTGAATAAAGTACTGCTTTTTCAAAAAACTTATACAATTATGAATCATACCAGTATTTATGCATCGTCATCAGCCATAATTGTCCATTTAATGAATAGTTCAATGACCATGAGAGCTGTGTCATTCTCTTCTTCAACCTCCATACCATGATCTAGCATTCCTCTCATAAGATCTCTAGTCAGTGGATATCTTCTTTCTGCTAACATATGGATCATGATCCCATCTTCCAGCTCCAAAACATGCACTCCAGATTTTTCAAAGAATCTCCAGCTGGTAATCTCCCGAACTTCTTGGTTTTGCCAGATTGCATAAGTGCTTGTTTCTTCAGTTTCCGAGATGGTTATGAGATCTCCAAGCAAGACTAAACCAATTCCATTTGATGGAATATGTTCAAAATATTCTTGCACCAGTTGGTATAAATGAAACAAATCCTCTCTATTGATCATGTGCAATATATCCCATAGCAAATTAAACACTCTGAAACTCTCATCTTCTCTATGGAACATCAAATAATCTCCTTCCTTTGCATCTACAACTTCAAATGTAGATATCTTTGACTTCTTTTCTGCAATATCTTTAGACTTAGGATGCTCAAAGTCTACAACTTTAAGATAATTCCTCAACTCATCAACTGTATCTATTCTCAATTGAATCTTCTTTGATGGTTGTTCTTCTTCAGTTGTTCTCTTTCTTTTTAAACTTCCTTTTCTAGCATCCTCATTCTTCTTATCATCATCCTTAAATGAAATAATACTATCAACTTGCTTTTGATAAGCTTCTCTGACAGCATCATATAAATCTTTCATCTCTAAATATTTCAGCTTTTGTAATCCAGTATAACCTCTTCCCTTCAGATAGGCCATCATAGCATTCCTTTCCTTAGCAATACTTGGTGGTCTTTGTGGTATAACAACTGGCTTTTCTGGTATAGCAACTTCAGCATCCAATTGAGCATGTAGCTTCCTAGCAGCTTCTTCATTCTTAGCCACTTCAATAGCTCTTAATTCTGCCATAGTAAGCTTCTTCTTCTTAGTTTCTACCAGTTTGCCTTTACCTTTGTCCTTTGGGTCCAAAGCAGGTTGAGAAGTTTGAGGTTGTTCTTCAGCAACTCCTGGAATACTAACACTCTTGGTCTTGATAGATTTTGCAATATTTGAGCAACAGTCTCATCATCACTTCCAGTGTGCTCTACTTTGGGTGTATCAGCTTCCTTTTCTTGTAGGACTGTTGAAGGACCAACTTCTTCTTCTAAAACTAGAGTCTTTGGTGTAATTAGCTCTTGTCTATATGTTCCTTGAAGAGCAGCAGTACCTTGATCACCAGCACCTTGATCATCAGTACTTTGTACTCCAGCACCTTGAGGCTCAGTACTTTGATTTTGAACATCAATACTTTGAGGCTCAGTAACTTCGGCTTCTTTAATTTCTTTTTGTGACTCATCAAAAGTATCAGCAACATCTTCATAAGCTTGAGCATCTTCATTCAAATTCTGTTGTTCCAAATTCCTCCCTAATTGGAATGAAGAATGCTTGTGAATTTTCTTACCCTTTGAAGTCTTTTTAAACTTCCTTCCTTTCTTCTTTTGAGACTTGACCCACAACCTGTGATGTTGAACCAATGGCCAGACAAATTTCTTCAATCTTTTAAACTTGGTGGTTAACGTCATAAGTCGTTTAGCTTGAACCTCAGTAGCTTTCTTCAATCTCACTAGTTCTCGTGTCAAATCATAGATATCCAGAACAGGACCCTTAGAAGCCATATCTCCCTAATCTCCTCCAGATGTTTGAGACCCATCTGTGGAATTATAATCATTGGGAGAGGATGGTGGGTTTACCTCAGGTTCTAAATCACTATGAGCAGTATTGTGTGGAGATGCAGTACCTTGTGTTTCAGTACCTTCTTGTGCAGCAGTACCTTGTGGAGAAGCAGTACCTTGTGGAGATGTAGTACCTTGTTGTTCTTCACTTGCAGTAGCTTCAGCTCTAACTGCTTGCACTATCTCCATCATAGAAGTAGTCAAAGGAGTATTCATTCCAGAGAATTTATCACTTTTCCTAGCCATGAAAGTGAATATCTTTGGTGGTTGTACCACAACAGGTAACAAGCTCGAAGGTTTTGGTACATCCTGAAGTTGTTTGTTCAAGAAAACTTGAACAAATCGTGGGTACATTAACCATGGTGAACCATTGGAAATATGGGAGAGAATACCATCAAGAATCATCCGTGAAAAGTTAAACAGTTGGTCTAAGGCAGATGCAATATTTGATCCAAATTGTTCCCATGAAGTACTCTTGGAACTGATGCAATGAAGTAATACATAAACCAGGTACTTCCAGTGTGGACTAAACAAGGGTTTCTTGAAAGTTATTTCAGTTAAAGACCCTTCATACCCAATATCCCTTAAGGTATCCCAAAGAAGTTGTTTGTCAAAACGAATAGCTCCTTCCTCATCATCAAACAACAAATCTTCTCTAATAGAAATCAATTATGTCATGAAACTGAACATTGGACTGTGTTTTGTCCAAGTTAGCCACCATATTATGCTTACTAACTGTGTTTTGGTTCGCCATAGATATGTTGTTATAAGAGAAATTGGTTCAATGAATAGTGAATGTGAATAAGAGAAGAGAGATATGGAAAAGATTGATAAGTATAAAGATGAGAGGGAAAATCGGAGGGTAGTTATTTATAGGTAAGATTTAAAAAATCACAGCCCCAATTAATACAGTTACCGTTATTTGAATTTTACCCCATCTTTTGACCGTTGGATCAGTACGTTGACAAGACTAGCAGTGCTTTCCACGTAAGCAGTACTTTCCAAAGCAGTACTTTCAGATAAAAAATAAGCAGTACTTTTCCATCCTCTTCTTCACAATGGCAAAAACATCAAAAAGGTATTGTATTGCCTCCCCTTAAACAATGCCTAGGACTATCTAACTTACTAATAAGTCCTCCCCTTAAATGTAGCTTAATAGTTAATCATTCCAATACTCACCACCAAATGATTAAATCTTGAAACATCAAATCCCTTTGTGAGTAGATCAACTACATTGTCATTTGTGTGAACCTTGACAACATTAATGAGTCTATGCTCATAACAATCTCTAATAAAGTGATGCCTAATCTGAATGTGCTTGGTCTTGGAGTGATAAACTGGATTCTTCACAATGCAAATTGTACTCTCATTATCAATGTTGATAGGAGTATTCTTGAAGTTGAACCCATAATCCAATAGTTGATTCTGCATCCACAGTACTTGTCCACAACAGCTTGCCGCAACAACGTATTCTGCTTCAGTGGATGATGTTGCCGCAATGGTTTGTTTCTTACATTTCCATGAAACTAATCTTCTTCCAAGATATTGGCATCCTCCAGTGGTTGATCTTCTATCATAATTATCACCTGCATAGTCACTATCTGAAAAAGCTTCCAAGTGAAAAGGTGAATCCTTTAGATACCATAACCCTAACTTAGGTTGTTGTTTCAAATAACTAAAAATCCTCTTGGTTGCATTCATATGAGAAACCTTAGGTGAGACTTGATATCTTGCATATAAACAGACATCAAACATGATATCAGGTCTAGATGCAGTTAAGTACATAAGACAGCCAATCATTGATCTGTAAAGCTTGACTTCTACAAGTTTGACCATCTTCATCCTTGCCCAATGAGTTGATAGATTTGATGGGTGTGGTGACCGGCTTCATAGCATCAAAGTTAAACTTCTTAAGAATGTCAGTGACATACTTGTCTTGACTAATGAAAATTCCAGCCTCTGATTGTTTATCTTGAAGCCCCAAAAAGAAAATTAATTCACCCATGGAACTCATTTGAAATTCTTGTTGCATGAGCTTCTCAAATTCTTTCACCATAGACTATTTTGTAGCTCCAAAAATAATATCATCTACATAGACTTGAACAAGCATGATATCCTTCTTGTCTCTCTTAATGAACAAAGTCTTATCAATTGCTCCTTTCTTGTAACCATGTTGCAATAAGAAAGTGGAGAGTCTTTCATACCAAGCTCTAGGTGCTTGATGAAGGCCATACAGAGCCTTAACAACTATGTAGACTTTGTTTGGATGGGCAGGATCCTCAAAACCAGGAGGTTGTTTGACATAGACCTCCTCTGTAATCATGCCATAAAAAAGGCGCTTTTGACATCAATTTGATAAACAAGAAAGCCCATATATGATGCAAAAGCAAGGAATATTCTAATAGCCTCAATCCTTGCTACAAGAGCAAACACTTCATCATAGTCCACTCCTTCTTCTTGTCTATATCCTTGAGCAACTAACCTTGCTTTGTTCTTGATGACATTCCCTCTTTCATCTCTCTTAACTCTGAAAACCCATCTTGTACCAATGACTTTCTTTCCATCTAGTAGATCACATAATACCCAAACTTCTTGAAGTTTGAATTGAAGAAGTTCTTCTTGCATGGCTTCAACCCAACTCTCTTTAGTTAATGCTTGAGCTACATTCTTAGGTTCTTCTTGGGAGATAAAACAAGTGAACAAACACGTTTGTTGATCCTTATGATTCATCCTATTTTGTTTATACACAAAGCTAAGTAAAGCATTATGTGGCTTAGAAAAGCCTTTAGTCTTGGTTCTTGTGAGCACTCCAGAAGTCGAAGGTCCAATAATTTGACCAGCAGGATGATCTTTATGAACTCTCAATGTAGGAGTCTGTGGAACTTCAAAATCAGCATCCAAATTTGTGAAATCAGCTCCTTCATTGGAATGTGAGAAAATACCTTCGTCATCTAATTCATTATCAGTGTCCTCTAAACCAGGCACGTTAGGATCATACAAATCATCAGAAGTACTATCAATAGTTGCAGCAGTACTTTGATCCAAAGTACTGTGATCCAAAGTACTGTGAGGGTATTCTGTAGACTTACCCTTTTTCTTTGTTTCTTCATAAGCTCTTCTTTGTTCATCCTCATAAGATTTTGCTATTGTTTCTTGAAAAATCATCCAATTAAGTTCATCTTGAATAGCTTGATCCTCAACAGACAAAGTGGATTTTGGTTCATCAATACTTTTCTCCTTCTCAATAGTTATAGGTTCTTCATCAGGAATAGCATCAGGTCTAATATTGACTCCATGAACAATGTACTGTAAATCTTCTTCTTTGTGATCAACTTGATTTTCTTCTCTAACAGGAACATAATTCATAGAAGGAGTCAAAACATCATGATCAAACATCCAATCAGGACCTTTACCCTTTTGATTTTCTTGATCTTCTAAAAATTCAACATGAAGACAATCTTGAACCTTTTTGGTGACCTTGTTGTACACTCTAAATCCTTTACTATTTGTACAATATCCCAATAAGTATCCTTCATCAGACTTGCCATCAAATTTTCCCAAAGCATCAATAGTATTGAGAATAATCAGAGGACATCTAAAAGGTTTCAAAAAATGTATGTTAGGTTTGTTTCCCATAAGAAACTCATAAGGTGTCTTTATCTGAGGTTTAGTGACTGATACTCTATTCAACACATAGCAAGCAGTACTTGCAGCTTCAGCCCAAAATTGAATAGGTAATTGTGAATCTGCAAGCATTGTTCTGGCTGCTTCTATCAAAGTTCTGTTCTTTCTCTCTGCAACACCATTTTGCTGTAGAGTTCTAGCAATACTAAACTCCCTCTTGATTCCTTTCTTGGCACAAAATTCATCCATAAACTTGTTCTTGAATTTAGTCCCATTGTCACATCTAATAGCTCTTACTTTGAGTCTCAATTGGTTTTCAAGGGCTATTATAAGATCATGAATGGCATTAAAGGTTTCATCTTTAAATCCCAAGAAAAATACCCAACTAAATCTACTGCAATCATCTGTTACAACTAAGCAGTACTTCTTCTTGTTTAGACTTGCAACTAAAACAGGTCCAAACAGATCCATGTGTAGCAACTCTAAAGGTTCTCGAATAGATCTTTCCTCAATCTTCTTGCATGAAGCTTTGAGTTGTTTACCCTTCTTGCACGCCAAACATGAGTGATCATTCTTGTATGTTTTGGAAGGTAAACCTCTAACTAAATTTCCTTTAACCAACTTGTTGATATTCTTGAAATTCACATGGCCTAATCTTCTATGCCACAGATGTGCTTCTTCAAGTGTTGCCTTTTCTACTAAACATGTTGCTCTTTCATAAGAATTAAGACTCTTCATATCCAGACTGTACACATCATTGGTTCTTGGTACTCTCAGTATTACCAAGTTATCATCAACAAGCTTGAATTCAGAGGAAAGAATAAGACATTCTGTGTCAGTAAATAACATAGGGTGCTTCTTGTCACAGATCTGAAGACTGAAAAAAGGTTGAACTTGAGCTCCTTCACATAACGAACATTCTCAAAGTCTATGCTTCCTGCCTTGATTGTTCCTTTGCCTGTAATTCTTCCTCCACTAGGATCATTCCCAAATGCAACTCTTCCTCCAAAATAAGATCTAAAATCTGACAGAATCTCTTTGTCTCTTGTCATGCTTCCAGAGCAACCACTATCCACAATTAAATGATCTTTAAGCTCCTCTTCTAGGTTGCCCTGCTCAAAGATAAAACAGTTAGTTAATTTTAGGAACCCAAGCCATTACTGACTTGTATTCCCCTTGTGGAGTTACATACTCCAATTCTTTAAGTATGTAATTTCCACTGTCTTTAAGCACATGATCAATTATCTTTGGTTGTTCCAAAACTTGTGTTGGTTTTTCAACAAAAATATATTTTTCATCAAAATTATCTTTATTATTTTCAACAAAAATCTCCGTTTCACTCTTACTTGCTGAAAGTACTGTTTGTTCCCCATCAGTACTTTCGTTCTTAACCCAGCTGGTTTTAACTTTTTGTGTAGATTTCTTTGATCCAGATTCTCTTTTTGAGGTGTAACGCCTTCTAGATTGATAGTAGTTAGATCTCCTAGGGCTTTCATTCCAAAAAGTGCTATCAGTACCTTGATTGGGTGAAAATCTAGCAGTACTTTGAGAAGGTACTGCTTGAGAAACTTTTGGCTTATCAGTACCTTGAAAAGTGTTTGAGGCTACTGATGATTTTGAAAAAGGTCTTCTCTGGTGAGGGTACCTATAGTATTTTGAGAAGTTGTTGGGGTTAACCCTATGTGAATGATTCCAGACTTGTTTATTCTCCCTTGGTTTTTGGTTGGCAGATCTGGTCTTTGGGAATTTGCTTAGATACTCTGAGTGAAAGTCACAGTTCTTAATCAAATGATCAGGACTATAACAAACAAAACATAATTTTTGACTCATACTCCCAAAATTTCTTCCTGTAGTTCTATGACCAAACCTAACCTGACTTTTTGCTGAATTATGAAAATTATTTTGACCAAAATTATCCCTAAAAGGTTTAGCAGTATTTTGAAAAGGTTTTCTTGAAGGTACTGCTGAATGTTTAGCAGTACTTTGAGTTGAAGGTACTGCTTGACTCTTAACATTATCATCCTTAGGTTTCTCAACTGTTTCTTTTAGGGTTTCAGAACTAGATGGACCTGAATTAGATTGACCAGTAAGCTTTTTCCTAAACTCTAAATTGTCTACTCCAAAACAAGAAACATCTGTCCTAAGTGGTTGAAAACTACCAGTGGGATGAGGGACTGCATGATAACCCTTGCCTTTCTTAAATTCAGGAGGTGTTTGACTAATAGATTCCTCATTACTAGATGTGTTATCTACATAGTTAATGAGTTCATCATCACTAGTTGTTATATCCTCATAATCAAGTTGTTCCTGATCACTAGGTGAGTTCTCTTCTGTGCTACTAAAATCCATACCAAAACCTAGGCCAGTTTTAATGTGTGCCCTTTTCTGTTTTTCAACAAAACTAACATATGAAAGGCCATATTTTCCCCAAGCTGCAAATTTTTCTAACAATTCATCCATTTCCTTAGTCATCTTTTCAAGTTCAGAAACCTTACATCCTAACTTCCATTCACTTAATTTTAATTGATAATCCTGTTGTTCATATTTTTCTGCCCAAGCCATTTTATTATTTTCATGAGTTATTATTTTGGCTTCCATTGACTCTAAGGTTATTTGATAACCAGCTACCTCAGACCTAGCCCTTCTATAATTATCTCTTTCAGTTACATAATCATTAAGTACTTTTTGATAAAAATCATGACACTTAGAGCATACCTCAGAGATAGGGGGTGAACTTGGTGAAGTAGCTACCATAGCGAGCAGAACAGGTTCTTCTTCACTTTCCATGCTCCAATCAAAGCTTCCAAGACCATCTCTAGACTCCAAAGCAGCAGATCCAGGTTCCTCATCAAAAGCTGTGCTCCAATCAAACTCTTCCATTGCGACCATAGAGTAGGTTACTAGTTCATCATCAAATTCAGCACTCCAGTCAACCTCTGATAGATTTTCTTGAACAACCAAAGCTTTTGTTTCAGTAATAGGAATTTCCTTTAATTCAAGCTTGGGTTTCTCAATCATTCTGTTTTCCTGATATTTAGCAAACTTGCACTCTCTTGCAAAGTGTCTAGTTCTTTGACAATTAAAGCATTCAATCTTGGTCTTGTCAAACGTTATACCCTGTTTAGGCTTGAAGTCAATGCCTCTTCCTGTTTTCTTCATGAACTTCTTGATCCTTGCAGTGATCATAGCAACTTGCCACCTTATATCAATTTCTTCAAGAGCATCCTCTTCAATTTGTGACAAATCTTCTTCATAAGTAACAGGTAAAGTGGCTTGTTGAGCGAAAAATGAGCTTACAACTTCATCAAAATGGATGGTGTTTTTAGGTGATGATGTAGGAGTACTTTGAGTAACAGTAATTTATGTAGGATAAGCAGTACATTTAGTGGAAGTACTGCCTCTCTTTTCAGAAGACACAAAAGCAATACTAAGAGATTTTGGAACTTGTTTGGCCATTTATCTCATGCTCATACACCTTTAAGTGGTTGTAAAGATCATCAAAGTCCATAGTGTCCAAACCAGGTTGTCCTCAGATCATAGTAGCAATCACATGCCATACCGATGGCAAACTTCTTAAGAACTTCAGGTTTGCATCTTCAACAGACACATCTGCTTTGTATAACTCCAGCATACTAAGAAGATTCTAGAATCTGTCATAGGCAGCATCAAGACATTCTCTTTCACCAACAGTAAATGTTTCAAACTGTTGCTTCTACAGATTTCTATGCATCTTCTTGGAAGCATCATTACCTCCAAATGTTGTCTTGAGAGCAGCCCATAGTTGTTTTGCATCCTTAGCATCATGGAACTTGAGTAGGTGACCATCAAGAATAGCAGATAATAGTATGTTGAGAGCCTTTTCTTTATTTCTTACTGTAGCTGCTGGCAAGACAACCTTAGGTGGTTTAGGTTGTCCAAGAACTTCTACAGGTTCTGCAACAACTTCATTACCATTGACAATTACATTCCACAATGCATGGTCTGTAATAGCAATGTACTGCCTCATCTTCATGCTCCAGAGATCATATTCTCCCTTCTTGATGATAGGTATTCTGAGTGAGGTGATGGATGGGGGTGGTGCAGCTTCAGTTGACATCTTTAGGGTTTGTTGTTAAATCGGTTTTTAAGAGTTTCTTCTTAATCAGAGTTTCTACACAAGCTCTGATACCACTTGTTGGATCGATATACTCTAACCAAACTAACTTATGTAGCTTGTAAGGGCTTAGCAACCTCGGATAAATCCTAAGTTACTAACAATGAAACACTGATATAACTTTACTAAGTATGCGGAAACTACTTCAGTAAAGCTAAGAAGAATAACTTTAACTTCAACTATTTTATTAATACTTTGAACCTGCTTGATACACAGATTTACTAACAACCCAAACAACTCTAATATTTTCTCTAAAGTCGTATTCTCAGAACGTATAGAACACCCGTCTCTAATGCCAATCTAGGGATCCTTTTATAGGCATAAGGATAACCCTAGTCGGTTTACAATTATAATTATTGTACGACAAGTAATCTAAACTAAGAACATTCTAGATAAACATTACATTCCAAAAAACATTCTATTGTAACCGTCTTTAAGCTTTGCAGTACTTTGACATTGAACAGTACTTTGACCTTCACATAAGCAGTACTTTGACCATCTTCAGTACTTTCATATTCTTCAGTACTTTCATATCCCAACAATCCTCCCCTAACTTGAATTTTACTTGCTTGATTTCAAGTTCCTTTGTATCTGTATCTTTAATATCTTTGTCTTCAAGGAAAGATTATGTCTTTATCTTCAAATTTATCTTGTACTCTCTGCGCTTGTATTGTCATCATCAAGGTAATCTTTTTAAGCAATCCTTTTCAGCAACTATCAGCAGTAATCTCTATCTTTTCAGCCACTCAGCAACATATGGCAAATTGTATATCATATCATAAAGTTTCAGACTATTCTCATCCCTTCTAGGTGTGTAAACTCCTGTGAGAGGTGAATCATTGAAAATTTAATGGATTTTGATGTCTCTTTACCAAAGCCATTAACTCTGGAGTAGCCAATGTTTAGGTGTGTAAAACCATGGTACATTGATAACCATATGATTTTTAGCAAATCATCAGCTATCAACGGATTTGTTTGGTCTTTACCAAAAGCCGTACCCTTTTGGACTAGTTAGTTCTTGCAACCATGGTGAACTAATTACCATATAAATGGTTTTTCCACAGCCTTTACCACAAGCCATTTTTCTTGTGGGCTAGCCAAATCTTCACTATATCAGATATGGTGAGTTGATAACCTTTTATCTCAAAAACCATTTGTTGCTGTTAACTTTTGTTTCAAAATATTTTGCACTTAACAAAAGTTTGCTTATTTTCTATTAAAAAATCTTTTACTGGTTTTGTGCTGCAAGCAGTACTTTGGTTAAAATACTGTTTGTCCAGCAGTACTTTGAATAAAGTACTGATTTTTCAAAAAAGTTATACAATTATGAATCATACCAGTATTTATGCATCATCATCAGCCATAATTGTCCATTTAATGAATAGTTCAATGACCATGAGAGCTGTGTCATTCTCTTCTTCAACCTCCATACCATGATCAAGCATTCTTCTCATAAGATCTCTAGTCAGTGGATATCTTCTTTCTGCTAACATATGGATCATGATCCCATCTTCCAGCTCCAAAACATGCACTCCAGATTCTTCAAAGAATCTCCAGCTGGTAATCTCCCAAACTTCTTGGTTTTGCCAGATTGCATCAGTGCTTGTTTCTTCAGTTTCCCAGATGGTTATGAGATCTCCAAGCAAGACTAAACCAATTCCATTTGATGGAATATGTTCAAAATATTCTTGCACCAGTTGGTATAAATGAAACAAACCCTCTCTGTTGATCATGTGCAATATATCCCATAGCAAATTAAACACTCTGAAACTCTCATCTTCTCTATGGAACATCAAATAATCTCCTTCCTTTGCTTCTACAACTTCAAATGTAGATATCTTTGACTTCTTTTCTGCAATATCTTTAGACTTAGGATGCTCAAAGTCTACAACTCTAAGATAATTCCTCAACTCATCAACTGTATATGTTCTCAATTGAATCTTCTTTGATGGCTGTTCTTCTTCAGTTGTTCTCTTTCTTTTTAAACTTCCTTTTCTAGCATCCTAATTCTTCTTCTCATCATCCTTAAACGAAATAATACTATCAACTTACTTTTGATAAGCTTCTCTGACAACATCATATAAATCTTTCATCTCTAAATATTTCAGCTTCTGTAATCCAGTATAACCTCTTCCCTTCAGATAGGCCATCATAGCATTCCTTTCCTTAGCAATACTTGGTGGTCTTTGTGGTATAACAGCTGGCTTTTCTGGTATAGCAACTTCAACATCCAATTGAGCTTGTAGCTTCCTAGCAGCTTCTTCATTCTTAGCCACTTCAATAGCTCTTAATTTTGCAATAGTAAGATTTTTCTTCTTAGTTTCTACCAGTTTGCCTTTACCTTTGTCCTTTGGGTCTAAAGCCGGTTGAGAAGTTTGAGGTTGTTCTTCAGCAACTCCTGGAATACTAACACCTCTTGGTCTTGATAGATTTTGCAATATTTGAGCAACAATCTCACATCACTTGCAGTGTGCTCTACTTTGGGTGTATCAACTTCCTCTTCTTGTAGGACTGTTGAAGGGCCAACTTCTTCTTCAAAAACTAGAGTCCTTGGTGTAATTAGCTCTTGTCTATATGTTCCTTGAAGAGCAGCAGTACCTTGATCACCAGCACCTTGATCATCAGTACTTTGTACACCAGTACTTTGTACTCCAGCACCTTGAGGCTCAGTACTTTGATTTTGAACATCAGTACTTTGAGGCTCAGTAACTTTGTCTTCTTTAATTTCTTTTTGTAACTCATCAAAAGTATCAGCAACATCTTCATAAGCTTGAGCATCTTCATTCAAATTCTGTTGTTCCAAATTCCTCCCCAATTGGAATGAAGAATGCTTGTGAATTTTCTTAACCTTTGAAGTCTTTTTAAACTTCCTTCCTTTATTCTTTTGAGACTTGACCCACAACCTGTGATGTTGAACCAATGGCTAGACAAATTTCTTCAATCTTTTAAACTTGGTGGTTAACGTCATAAGTCGTTTAGCTTGAACCTCAGTAGCTTTCTTCAATCTCACTAGTTCTCATGTCAAATCATAGATATCCAGAACAGGACCCTTAGAAGCCATATCTCCCTCATCTCCTCCAGATTTTTGAGACCCATCTGTGGAAGTATAATCATTGGGAGAGGATGGTGGGTTTACCTCAGGTTCTGAATCACTATGAGCAGTATTGTGTGAAGATGCAGTACCTTGTGTTTCAGTACCTTCTTGTGCAGCAGTACCTTGTGGAGAAGCAGTACCTTGTGAAGATACAGTACCTTGTTGTTCTTCACTTGCAGTAGCTTCAGCTCTAACTGCTTGCACTATCTCCATCATAGAAGTAGTCAAAGGAGTATTCCTTCCAGAGAATTTATCACTTTTCCTAGCCATGAAACTAAATATCTTTGGTGGTTGTACCACAACAGGTAACAAGCTCGAAGGTTTTGGTACATCCTGAAGTTGTTTGTTCAAGAAAACTTGAACAAATCGTGGGTACATTAACCATGGTGAACCATTGGAAATATGGGAGAGCATACCATCAAGAATCATCCGTGAAAAGTTAAACAGCTGGTTGGTAGCAAATCCCACTAAGGCAGATGCAATATTTGATCCAAATTGTTCCCATGAAGTACTCTTGGAACTGATGCAATGAAGTAATATATGAACCAGGTACTTCCAGTGTGGACTAAACAAGGGTTTCTTGAAAGTTGTTTCAGTTAAAGACCCTTCATACCCAATATCCCTTAAGGTATCCCAAAGAAGTTGTTTGTCAAAACGAATAGCTCCTTCCTCATCATCAAACAACAAATCTTCTCTAATAGAGGCTTCACTAACTTTAACAATCTTCCCAACAACTTTAGCTTGAATGTATGGTTCATCGTCTTCCATATGAGAGCTAGCAGTTGCCCAAAATTGTTGAATCCAAGGCTTAATAATATCAGGTTCAACCAAAAGGGCATAATTGATTGATGATCCAGCGAGGAAATCAATTATGTCATGAAACTGAATATTGGATTGTGTTTTGTCCAAGTTAGCCACCATATTATGCTTACTAACTGTGTTTCGGTTCGCCATAGATGTGTTGTTATAAGAGAAATTGGTTCAATGAATAGTGAATGTGAATAAGAGAAGAGAGATATGGAAAAGATTGATAAGTATAAAGATGAGAGGGAAAATCGGAGGGTAGTTATTTATAGGTAAGACTTAAAAAATCACAGCCCGAATTAATACAATTACCGTTATTTGAATTTTACCATATCTTTTGACCGTTGGAACAGTACATTGACAAGACTAGCAGTGCTTTCCAAGTAAACAGTACTTTCCAAAGCAGTACTTTCAGATTAAAAATAAGTAGTACTTTTCCATCCTCTTCTTCACAATGGCAAAAACATCAAAAAGGCATTGTATTGCCTCCCCTTAAACAATGCATAGGACTATCTAACT
Organism: Chrysanthemum seticuspe; assembly: GCA_019973895.1. Taxonomy (NCBI): domain Eukaryota; kingdom Viridiplantae; phylum Streptophyta; class Magnoliopsida; order Asterales; family Asteraceae; genus Chrysanthemum; species Chrysanthemum seticuspe. Next base: position 40,189,756 of record BPTQ01000008.1, read on the forward strand.
TAATAATAAGTCCTCCCTTTAAATGTAGCTTGATAGTTAATCATTCCAATACTCACCACCAGATAATTAAATCTTGAAACATCAAATCCCTTTGTGATTAGATCAGCTACATTGTCATATGTGTGAACCTTGACAACATTAATGAGTCTATGCTCATAACAATCTCTAATAAAGTGATGCCTAATCTGAATGTGCGTGGTCTTGGAGTGATAAACTGGATTATTCACAATGCAAATTGTACTCTCATTATCAATGTTGATAGGAGTATTCTTGAAGTTGAACCCATAATCCAAGAGTTGATTCTTCATCCACAATACTTGTCCACAACAGCTTGCAGCAGCAACATATTTTTCTTCAATGGTTTGTTTCTTACATTGCCATGAAACTAATCTTCTTCCAAGATATTGGCATCCTCCAGTGGTTGATCTTCTATCATAATTATCACCCGCATAGTCACTATCTAAAAAAGCTTCCAAGTGAAAAGGTGAATCCTTTGGATACAATAACCCTAACTTGGGTTGTTGTTTCAAATAACTAAAAATCCTCTTGACTTGACTAATGAAAATTCCAGCCTCTGATTGTTTATCTTGAAGCCCCAAAAAGAAAGTTAATTCACCCATGGAACTCATTTGAAATTCTTGTTGCATGAGCTTTTCAAATTCTTTCACCATAGACTGTTTTGTAGCTCCAAAAATAATATCATCTACATAGACTTGAACAAGCATGATATCCTTCTTGTCTCTCTTCATGAACAAATTCTTATCAATTGCTCCTCTCCTGTAACCATGTTGCAATAAGAAAAGGGAGAGTCTTTCATACCAAGCTCTAGGTGCTTGATGAAGGCCATACAGAGCCTTAACAACTTTGTAGACTTTGTTTGGATGGGCAGGATCCTCAAAACCAGGAGGTTGTTTGACATAGACCTCCTCTGTAATCGTGCCATAAAGAAAGGCACTTTGACATCCATTTGATAAACAAGAAAGCCCATATATGATGCAAAAGCAAGGAATATTCTAATAGCCTCAATCCTTGCTACAGGAGCAAACACTTCATCATAGCCCACTCCTTCTTCTTGTCTATATCCTTGAGAACCTAACCTTGCTTTGTTCTTGATGGCATTCCCTCTTTCATCTCTCTTAACTCTGAAAACCCATCTTGTACCAATGACTTTCTTTCCATCTGGTAGATCACATAATACCCAAACTTCTTGAAGTTTGAATTGAAGAAGTTCTTCTTGCATAGCTTCAACCCAACTCTCTTTAGTTAATGCTTGAGCTACATTCTTGGGTTCTTCATGAGAGATAAAACAAGTGAACAAACACATTTGTTGATCCTTATGATTCATCCTGTTTTGTTTATACACAAAGCTAAGTAAAGCATTATGTGGCTTAGAAAAGCCTTTAGCCTTGGTTCTTGTGAGCACTCCAGAAGTAGAAAGTCTAATAATTTGACCAGCAGGATGATCTTTATGAACTCTCAATGTAGGAGTCTGTGGAACTTCAAAATCAGCATCCAAATTTGTGAAATCAGCTCCTTCATTGGAATGTGAGAAAATACCTTCGTCATCTAATTCATTATCAGTGTCCTCTAAACCAGGCATGTTAGGATCATACAAATCATCAGAAGTAATGTCAATAGGTGCAACAGTACTTTGATCCAAAGTACTGTGATCCAAAGTACTGTTAGGGTATTCTGTAGACTTACCCTGTTTCTTTGTTACTTCATAAGATCTTCTTTGTTCATCCTCATAAGATTGTGCTATTGTTTCTTGAAAAAGCATCCTATTAAGTTCATCTTAAATAGCTTGATCCTCAGCAGACAAAGTGGATTTTGGTTCATCAGTACTTTTCTCCTTTTCAATAGTTATAGGTTCTTCACCAGGAATAGCATCAGGTCTAATATTGACTCCATGAACAATGTACTGTAAATCTTCTTCTTTGTGATCAACTTGATTTTCTTCTCTAACAGGAACATAATTCATAGAAGGAGTCAAAACATCGAGATCAAACATCTAATTAGGACCTTTACCCTTTTGATTTTCTTGATCTTCTAAAAATTCAACATGAAGACAATCTTGAACCTTTTTGGTGACATTGTTGTACACTCTAAATCCTTTACTATTTGTGAAATATCCCAATAAGTATCCTTCATCTGACTTGCCATCAAATTTTCCCAAAGCATCAATAGTATTGAGAATAGTCAGAGGACATCTAAAAGGTTTCAAAAAACGTATGTTAGGTTTGTTTCCCATAAGGAACTCATAAGGTGGCTTCATCTGAGGTTTAGTGACTGATACTCTATTCAACACATAGCAAGCAGTACTTACAGCTTCAGCCCAAAATTGAATAGGTAATTGTGAATTTGCAAGCATTGTTTTTGCTGCTTCTATCAAAGTTCTGTTCTTTCTCTCTACAACTCTATTTTGCTGTGGAGTTCTAGCAATACTAAACTCCCTCTTGATTCCTTTCTTGGCACAAAATTCATCCATAAACTTGTTCTTGAATTCAGTCCCATTGTCACATCTAATAGCTCTTACTTTGAGTCTCAATTGGTTTTCAAGGGCTATTATAAGATCATGAATAGCATCAAAGGTTTCATCTTTAAATCCCAAGAAAAAGACCCAACTAAATCTACTGCAATCATCTGTTACAACTAAGCAGTACTTCTTCTTGTTTAGACTTGCAACTGAAACTGGTCCAAACAGATCCATGTGTAGCAACTCTAAAGGTTCTCGAATAGATCTTTCCTCAATCTTCTTGCATGAACCTTTGTGTTGTTTACCCTTATTGCACGCCAAACATGAGTGATCATTCTTGTATGTTTTGGAAGGTAAACCTCTGACTAAATTTTCTTTAACCAACTTGTTGATATTCTTGAAATTCACATGGCCTAATCCTCTATGCCACAGACGTGCTTCTTCAAGTGTTGCCTTTGGTACTAAACATGTTGCTCTTTCAGAAGAATTAAGACTCTTCATATCCAGACTGTACACATCATTGGTTCTTGGTACTCTCAGTATTACCAAGTTATCATCAACAAGCTTGAATTCAGGGGAAAGAATAAGACATTCTGTGTCAGTAAATAACAAAGGTGCTTCTTGTCACAGATCTGAGAGACTGAAAAAAGGTTAAACTTGAGCTCCTTCACATAACGAACATTCTCAAAGTCTATGCTTCCTGCCTTGATTGTTCCTTTGCCAGTAATTCTTCCTCCACTAGGATCATTCCCAAATGCAACTCTTCCTCCAAAATAAGATCTAAAATCTGACAGAATCTCTTTGTCTCCTGTCATGCTTCTAGAACAACCACTATCCACAATTAAATGATCTTCAAGCTCCTCTTCTAGGTTGCCCTACTCAAAGATAAAAGAGTTAGTTAATTTTAGGAACCCAAGCCATTACTGACTTGTATTCCCCTTATGGAGTTGCATACTTAAATTCTTTAAGTATGTAATTTTCACTGTCTTTAAGCACATGATCAATTATCTTTGGTTGTTCCAAAACTTGTGTTGGTTTTTCAACAAAAATCTCTTTTTCATCAAAATTATCTTTATTATTTTCAACAAAAATCTCTGTTTCACTCTTACTTGCTGAAAGTACAGTTTGTTCCCCAACAGTACTTTCTTTCTTAACCCAGCTGGTTTTAACTTTTTGTGTAGATTTCTTTGATCCAGTTTCTCTTTTTGAGGTGTAACGCCTTCTAGATTGATAGTATTTAGATCTCCTAGGGCTTTCATTCCAAAAAGTGCTATCAGTACCTTGATTGGGTGAAAATCTAGCAGTACTTTGAGAAGGTACTGCTTGAGAAACTTTTGGCTTATCAGTACCTTGAAAAGTGTTTGAGGGTACTGATGATTTTGAAAAAGGTCTTCTCTCGTGAGGGTACCTATAGTCTTTTGAGAAGTTGTTGTGGTTAACCCTATGTGAATGATTTCAGACTGGTTTATTCTCCCTTGGTTTTTGGTTGGCAGATCTGGTCTTTGGGAATTTGCGTAGATACTCTAAGTAAAAGTCACAGTTCATAATCAAATGAGCAGGACTATAACAAATAAAACACAATTTTTGACTCATACTCCCAAAATTTCTTCCTGTAGTTCTATGACCAAACCTAACCTGACTTTTTGGTGAATTATGAAAATTATTTTGACCAAAATTATCCCAAAAAGGTTTAGCAGTATTTTGAAAAGGATTTCTTGAAGGTACTGCTGAATGTTTAGCAGTACTTTGAGTTGAAGGTACTGCTTGACTCTTAACATTATCATCCTTAGGTTTCTTAACTGTTTCTTTTGGGGTTTCAGAACTAGATGGACCTGAATTAGATTGACCAGTAAGCTTTTTCCTAAACTCTAAATTGTCTACTCCAAAACGAGAAACATCTGTCCTAAGTGGTTGAAAACTACCAGTGGGATGAGGGACTGCATGATAACCCTTGTCTCTCTTAAATTCAGGAGGTGTTTGACTAATAGATTCCTCATTACTAGATGTGTTATCTACATAGTTAATGAGTTCATCATCACTAGTTGTTATATCCTCAGAATCAAGTTGTTCCTGATCACTAGGTGGGTTCTCTTATGTGCTAATAAAATCCATACCAAAACCTAGGCCAGTTTTAATGTGTGCTCTTTTCTATTTTTCAACAAAACTAACATGTGAAAGGCCAGATTTTCCCCAAGCAGCAAATTTTTCTAACAATTCATCCCTTTCCTTAGTCATCTTTTCAAGTTCAGAAACCTTACATCCTAACTTCCATTCACTTAATTTTAATTGATAATCCTGTTGTTCATATTTTTCTGCCCAAGCCATTTCATTATTTTCATGAGTTATTATTTTGGCTTCCATTGACTCTAAGGTTATTTGATAACCAGCTACCTCAGACCTAGCCCTTCTATAATTATATCTTTCAGTTACATAATCATTAAGTACTTTTTGATAAAAATCATGACACTTAGAGCATACCTCACAGATAGGGGGTGAACTTGGTGAAGTAGCTACCATAGCGAGCAGAACAGGTTCTTCTTCACTTTCCATGCTCCAATCAAAGCTTCTAAGACCGTCTCTAGACTCCCAAGCAGCAGATCCTGGTTCCTCATCAAAAGTTGTGCTCCAATCAAACTCTTCCACTGCGACCATAGAGTAGGTTACTGGTAATCATCAAATTCAGCACTCCAGTCAACCTCTGATAGATTTTCTTGAGCAACCAAAGCTTTTGTTTCAGTAATAGGAATTTCCTTTAGTTCAAGCTTGGGTTTCTCAATCATTCTGTTTGCCTGATATTTAGCAAACTTGCACTCTCTTGCAAAGTTTCCAATTGTTTGACAATTAAAGCATTCAATCTTCGTCTTGTCAAACGTTATACCCTGTTTAGGCTTGAAGTCAACGCCTCTTCCTGTTTTCTTCATGAACTTCTTAATCCTTGCAGTGATCATAGCAACTTGCCACCTTATATCAATTTCTTCAAGAGAATCCTCTTCAATTTGTGACAAATCTTCTTCATAAGTAACAGGTAAAGTGGCTTGCTGAGCAAAATATGAGCATACAACTTCATCAGAATGGATGGTGTTTGTAGGTGATGATGTAGGAGTAGGATTAGAAACAATACTTTGAGCAACAATCCTTTGAGTAGGATAAGCAGTACATTTAGTGGAAGTACCGCCTCTCTTTTCAGAAGACACAAAAGCAATACTGTGAGATTTTGAACTTGTTTGGCCATTCATCTCATGCTCATACACCTTTAAGTGGTTGTAAAGATCATCAAAGTCCATAGTGTCCAAACCAGGTTGTCCTCTGATCATAGTAGCAATCACATGCCATACCGATGGCAAACTTCTTAAGAACTTCAGGTTTGCATCTTCAACAGATACCTCTGCTTTGTATAACTCCAGCATACTAAGAAGATTCTGGAATCTGTCATAGGCAGCATCAAGACTTTCTCTTTCACCAACAGTAAATGTTTCAAACTGTTGCTTCAACAGATTTCTATGCATCTTTTTGGAAGCATCATTACCTCCAAATCTTGTCTTGAGAGCAGCCCATAGTTGTTTTGCATCCTTAGCATCATGGAACTTGAGTAGGTGACCATCAGGAATAGCAGATAATAGTATGTTGAGAGCCTTTTCTTGATTTCTTACTGTAGCTGCGGGCAAGACAACCTTAGGTGGTTTAGGTTGTCCAAGAACTTTTACAGGTTCTGCAACAACTTCATTACCATTGACAATTACATTCCACAGTGCATGGTCTGTAATAGCAATGTACTGCCTCATCTTCATGCTCCATAGATCATATTCTCCATTCTTGATGATAGGTATTCTGAGTGAGGTGATGGATGGGGGTGGTGCAGCTTCAGTCGACATCTTTAGGGTTTGTTGTTAAATCGGTTTTTAAGAGTTTCTTCTTAATCAGAGTTTCCACACAAGCTCTGATACCAGTTGTTGGATCGATATACTTTAACCAAACTAACTTATGTAGCTTGTAAGGGCTTAGCAACCTCGGATAAATCCTAAGTTACTAACAATGAAACACTGATATAACTTTACTAAGTATGCGAAAACTACTTCAATAAAGCTAAGAATAATAACTTTAATTTCAACTATTTTATTAATACTTTGAACCTGCTTGATACACAGATTTACTGACAACCCTAACAACTCTAATATTCTCTCTAAAGTCATATTCTAAGAACATATAGAACACCCGTCTCTAATGCCAATCTAGGGATCCTTTTATAGGAATAAGGATAACCCTAGTCGGTTTACAATTATAATTCTTGTATGACAAGTAATCTAACCCAAGAACATTCTAGATAAACATTACATTCCGTAAAACATTCTATTGTAACCGTCTTTAAGCTTTGCAGTACTTAGACATTGAGCAGTACTTTGACGTTCACATAAGCAGTACTTTGACCATCTTCAGTACTTTCATATTCTTCAGTACTTTCATATCCTAACAGACACTGGAAAGGGTAATGATGAAGGAACCAAGGTTCTATAAAGTGAGATGCGTTTGATAGATGAAGACGAGGCTGCACTGCAACAAGGGATTCAACAAAGCCTGGATAGTCTAAACATGCCTCAGAGACCACCAGTGGGAGGAGTTGTGATACGAGAACCTGTGCCTGCACCACGAAAAACCACACCTGCCACACAAGACAAAGGTAAAGGGATTGCAGGAGTAGAAGCTGAACAAGCCGCACAAATGCTACTGACTATCTCTTCTCCACCTCCAAAAACAACTACCCAATTTGTACTCAAGAAAAGAGATGTTGAATCATCCTCAGCAAAAGTACAATCTAGAGTGGAAAAATATGTGCCTGGTACACCTGATGAAACCCCTGCTTCCAGTGATACTCAGTCAGAAAGTCAGGAGACAACACCTTTTACTGAAGAAGTTCCAGTGCTTGAAACAAAGATTGGTCATGCCGTAATATCAAATTAGCCTGATCTTTTATATATCAAATTCCCGTGTTTATGGCCTCATTTATATTAATGTGGTACTTAATTCGTTCATATTCGTTCATAATTGAATTTCAGGATAAATGAGGCGTTGGAGCGGAAAAGATGTATGAAAAGGCCAAATATATGTTCTGATGATGGATTTACGAGGGCCTATGAATTATTTGTGAAGGTTACGCCGTAACTGCTTAATAATGTTACGGCATATATATGAGCTTTAAAGGATACGGTATAACCATTTAATATGGTTACGTCGTAATTATTTCTATGAAGGTTACGGCGTAACATGGAAATTTAGTTACGCCGTAATTTATTACTTGGGCACAAAGTTTTGAAGTCCAGGGATTGGAAGCGGCAAGTTAATATTTATTTTATTCACTTCGAGGACCAAGTATAAATATATCAAGAACGACGAGGGGCTGAAACCGTAAGTATTATTAAGGCTTTTGGACTTAATTTGAATCAACGCGCTACTTCAGGGGCCAAAAGCAACTACTAGTGCAAACAAGTTTCACGATATAGAAAGGATGAAGAATAGTATGAAATTCAATTTAAGGCGTAATAACATTGTTTAGTTACGGCGTAACCTAGTTACGACGTAACTAAATAATTTAGTTGCGACGTAACTATTCGAGATCTAGATTTCTTTACGCAGTCTTTAGTTACGGAGTAATTTGCACTTAAGGTTACGCCGTAACCATGTCGTGGCCTATAAATACAGCCCTAAATCTGCATTTTTTAGTATCTCTCTTCACCCCTCTCCTAGGGGTCGATTACGGCACCACTCCAGGGTATTTTCAAGCAGTCCGAAGCCAGTTTTGAAGGAAGAATTCACTCGCAATCATCATCATTATTAGCTCTACATCAAGTAATTTGTATCAAACATTATGTTCAATTCAATTTATGATTTATTCATTTTTGTTGGTATAATTTATTATATGTTTGGCTAAGCACCCTGGTGCTGGCCTAGTTATGATTCCTTAATTGTTTTGTTTACATTTATATTACTTCCATATAATTATTTCTAAGTGTATGCATGCATAGTTTATTGGTAGCCACCCTTGGTTCGGTAGTTTTGAATGGCGGTAGAGGCCAATTGCCTAGGAGATATGACCAACTGACCCTAGGTGAGTGGACTGAGACGGGAAGGGTAAGATATGACCAACTGACGACCCTTTCTACTTGTGCGATTTGACCAACTGATCACCTATCGTTTGGATGAACTTAAGAATTAGGGGGTGAGTGTCTAAGTTCCTAACGACCGGGCACTCACTATTATAAATCTAGCATGTAGCGGTACTTAATGACTCGGCTTAGGGGACCAGGAACAACATGACTTATGACGGTGCGCCTGATTTCTCCTGTGGTGGCATCTTTGCTGATAGGTTAGGGCGAATTGACCAAATGTTGTCCTCTCGACTTTGACCCCACCTGAAGTAATTGGAAGTAATTAGACGTAGACATTACTAGCTAGGATGAATAACTAGGTTAACACCACTATCCTTCATTGATCATACCTCTTGCCCTTATATGCTTTCTTTTATTTCCTTGTCTTATTAGTTAATTTATTATTTCAATCTCAAAACCAATTAAAATCGTGACATAGACTTAAGTTAATTTCTGATCCTCGTAGCTCTTGGGACGACCTTGGTTTTACCGAATACTACACTACACGCGACCGGGTACACTGCCCGTTAGTGCATTAGGGTAGACCATAGGTATAACGAGTAATTACAAATATTAAAACCTGGTCAGTAAAACCTGCATCAAGTTTTTGGCGCCGCTGCCGGGGAGCTATTTAGGATTTTAATTTAAGTCTTTCTTTTATTTTCTTTTATTTTTGTTTTTAGTTTTCTTTTTCCCTTCTTTTCTGCTTTTTGTTTGTTTTTGATATTTCAGGATATGGAAGATTCAGATTTTGACATGCTCACTATGGAAGAATTATAGGATCGTAAATATTATTGTGTTGATGATTCGGGTGGTCTTGGATGATGGAAATACATGTTAGCCATTTAGAGAGAGAAAGTAGAGAGATGGGTGTTCTTGGTAGAGACTTTGTGTACAAAATATGAAAGGTTAGATTAGAAGCACCACCCCTTCCATGGATGGAAGGGGTATTTATAGTTACAATGAATACGTCCTCCTATCGGACTGTGGATCAGGCATACAGTGGGTAAAGACCCGTCCTTCCTCCACGGTGTTACACTACGCTAAACTACGCTACAAACTAACTAATTAACTACTAAATAATATAAATAACTACAAGTCTACGAGCTAACATATGCTAGACTATAATTGGGGTGACCGACACTTTAACATGGAAATTCCAATTCCTAACAATCTCCCCCTAAGGGAGGTCACCCCATGAAATACATTTTGCATCCTATCATTCTATTCATGACTTTGTTCTTGAGCTCGTAGACTTCAATTCTTCAATTCCGCAATCTTTGTGCTTAAGTAGCGATTCCGCATTGATTTGTACTTTTAGTGGAGGCCTTTAACTGATCCACATCTTTGATGATCTTCGAGCTTTCATTGAGATCATCAGCCACAGTAAATCTCTGGATCACCCTTTATTGTGTTGCCATCATGTGATGTTGTGACTTTTGGACCGACATGCTCACACTTTTGAATCATGACATCTTTCCATCAGAGTAGCGGAAGCTTTACTGGTTCATGATATTTGCAGCAGTGTAGCAGAAGCATAGTATAAGAATATCATAACCAGGTTATGTAGATATGCACCAGTCATGATTTCTTCAATTAAGTGTGGATGCTGTGAGCATGCGGCTTTGGATCGACTCCTCAATTCTGATCAGCTGCACCCGTCCAAATGTACCTGCAGACGACAGTTAGCAATAAAACACACAAAAGTGTCTTTGATCACTTTCGTTGAATTGAGGTACACGGCCCACGGTTCCCCGTTGATCAGTACAAGTACTGCCTGTGATCAGGTACAATTCCGAAGAATCTCCTTGACAGGATTTCGCAGCTGCTCTAGCTATTCTCAAACCGGAACGTCTCAAAGAAGACAACATGGAGTGAGTGAACCAGCAAATTGAGATTCACTGATTGATGAAAAATGATTTGAAAAACAATCGCGTATTGCTTAGAAGAAAGAGTTTTGCAATACGACGAAGGTTTTAAGAGAAAGGTCAATTTTCAATCATAAATACTTTTTATATTTGAAAAGAGTACACATTCGATGTGCTAGAGAAAAGAAGAGTTTCGCACATCGAACGGTTTTTCGAAAAGTATTTTTTCAATCAGAGATACTTTTTGTGTTTGAAAATATGAATACACATTCAATGTGCTAGAGAAAATAATATTTGCACATCGAACGGTTTTTCCAAAAGTATTCGTCAATTCATTTCCTGGACCAAGGTTGATTCAAGATTGAATCTCCCCATCGTTTCTATCCAGTTGTCACAAGCTTGATCTTACAAGAAGATCTCACATGTCACCCACCAAGAGCTTGTTTGATGTTGGCTCTAGAAGGATTTCCATCTTCATTGTGAATATTTTTACATATCACTCAGATGTTCTGGCAATACCACAAGGATAATGCGTAGGACTCTTAATATATTCTTACTTTCCACATTGTGTGAAACAGCAAGTCTTCATTAATTTTGTGTCTTAATGAGATATTGTCGATGATCTCTTGGCTCTAGACTCAATTGTGCACATTTGGTTCCTATGCCGGAGACTAGGGAGAGGGTCTCCTTATTCAATATCAACAATCTCTAAGAGAAATTCGATAGATAATGTCGGTTCCCCGTGAGAATGAAACAAGCCCTTTTAAGAGGAACTTGAGTAGCTTGGGAAGTTTAGTGCAGTACGTCACTGGGTCCATGACGTCTTGTCTTCAATACCAGTGTTACCTTAGTAACCACCAGTAGCATATGAATTGAACCCGGTTTCTGCCCTAAGGTTGAATTATTAGAGGGCTATTTATTTTCACCCTTTTCTCATTTCATTTCTTTTTCATTCTTCAACCCTTTCAGTGCTTACCGAGACTTCATAACTAGAACCTTATTGGGTTTATTCCAGTACTAGCTCAGACTCAGTTGGCACTCTTCCCATATCTCACTTTTCTCCTTTTTTCATCATACCTAAGGACTCTACACTATCTAGTGGATTGTCCCTGGGTAGATCCCTCCGGCTCTGGTGGATCGTGGGAACGAATACTTAACCTCACCATCCTTATATCTCCATGCATAAAGTAAAATGGTCGGTCTTTAGGTACAGTTCATTCTTTCTCGAAACCAATTGAAAAATCATTTGGAAAATCCAATCAAGGTACTTGTGATATAAAATCAAAACATTTTGTACCTTAATTGTTTTTGATCATTTAGAAATGATCCCCCTCAACATGTGCATATGATTTTATAAATTGTTTAACACATGGAGGCAAGAGTTCTTTTGAAATAAATTCTTGATCACAATTTCCATGAAAAAAGCCATTTGATTTTCTTGGTAAATTCTCCCCCTCAATATGTGCATCAATATATGAAAGAGTTTAGCACATATTAGAGAGAGCCAGCACATTAAATCAAATGATGTTTATAATAATGAGGTTTAAGTAGAGTCCCTTGTGATATGCTTTGTCTGATATCGATGATGAGAAGTTTTGTGGGTTTGACCAATAGTTGTTTGATGTTGCAATGAATACCCCAAGCATAACTCTGAGATTGTGTCAAGGTAGAGTCTTGTTGTTGGTTTTTGTTGAGTTTGAATTGGTTATTGATGTTCAGTCGGACTGATGAAGGTTTGATGAATCTGAGGTCGTGATACAGTTTTGGTATATGGTATTGTTTAGTGGTCGAGTCCTGTAGTGGTCACGGTCAAACTCCTTTTCATCTCCTTTCTGTCAAGTCACTACAAGTCATAAGTCGCTAACATTTTTTCAAATACAACTCGCTACTTGGAAGTTGCTACCATGAGTAAAGACTCATGGATAAGTCGCTACATTGCAGCTAACAAGTCGCTTTAAAGAAAGCGAGTTAGGACAAGTCGCTAGGACAAAATATACAAGTCGCCATTGATTATTGAAACAAGTCGCTTCTGTTTTTCTTGACATAAGTCGCTATTAACTTTTGACCCAACTCGCTACATATATTCAATGAATCTGGACAACTTGTAAAGACAAGTTGCCACCAGTACTTGTTACCAGTACATGAAACAAGTCGCTAGGAAGACACTTGCAGAAAAACATATATATTACCCATTTGACCAAGAAGCATGAACAGTTGACCCTAATATACTTAAAAGTGCTTCTAATCTAACCTTTCATATTTTGTACACCAAGTCTCTACCAAGAACACCCATCTCTCTACTTTCTCTCTCTAAATGGCTAACATGTATTTCCATCATCCAAGACCACCCGAATCATCAACACAATAATATTTATGATCCTACAAATGGTACCAGAGCCAAGGTTTTTGTGTTGTGTTGATTTGTGTGGTTTAGTTCCATGGTTACTTTGTTTGTTGGTTGTTGATACTTGTTTGTTAAAACTGATTGTGTACCAATTTTGTGTGTCGAAAATTTTGTTTTCCCACTTTTAAGTAATATCAGTTTTTTAAACAACTTTTTATGTATCCTGTATTTGGCTTTAACAAAATGTCTGAGTCTATTATCTGTTGTGTCATATGGTCATATGGTCATATGGTCAGGCTTTAAGGTCCAAACTGATGTCTAAATCATCATCTTTATTGACTTTTTGGTCCAAACCTTCTGTGGATGGAAGGGGTATTTATAGTTACAATGAATACGTCCTCCTATCGGACTGTGGATCAGGCATACAGTGGGTAAAGACCCGTCCTTCCTCCACGGTGTTACACTACGCTAAACTACACTACAAACTAACTAATTAACAGTTAAATAACGTAAATAACTACAAGTCTACGAGCTAACATATGCTAGACTATAATTGGGGTGACCGACACTTTAACATGGAATTTCCAATTCCTAACTAGAATATATTGCGTTGACTCGAGATAACCAAAGATCGGGCATGGTATGCCCTGAATTGAATGATGACATCGACTTTGAGATCAGCTACGAGTTCATGAGGGAACTTAGACAAAATCTTTTTGTTGGAACTAATGATGAAGATTCCCACCTGCATGTGCGAAGAGTATTGGAGATGGCGGATCTTTTCCACACTCCAGGAGTCACTCAAGATGCATTAATGCTTAGAGTGTTCCCAATTACATTCACTGGTGCAGCCAGAAGATGGATGAAGATGCTTCCTGCTGGGTCAATCAATACATGGAATCTTTTGGAGAAAGCATTTTTTAGAAGATATTATCCTCCTTCAAAGATTGCCAAGAAGATGGAAGAAATAAGTTGTTTCAGACAGAAGATGGATGAAACGCTTGATGAAGCTTGGGAATGATATAATGACCTTCTCTACAGATTCCTAACGCATGATATCAGCAACCATCAAATGGTCCTTATTTTCTACAAAGGTTTAAACATCTCATCCCGCCAAATGCTCGATTCTCAAGGACCTATTCCTACAATGCCGCCTGCACAAGCCCTTAGATCAAATCAAATGATGGCTGACCATTCGCGAAATTGGTATGATGGAGCAACCACTTGGGCCATAAATAGCAACAGCTTGGATGGCATTGGCGACATCACCAAGAAGCTTGATAGACTTGGATGTGATATGAATATGGTTAAGGAAAACATTCATGCTATACAAGAGCATTCTCTCCCAGACGAACGCAAAGAATATTAGCAGGTCGGGTATGTGGAATCATTGGAGGAAGTCGTCATGAAATTCTCGGAAAATTTAAAAGGGATGCACGACTCTAATGACGAATGGATTAGGAAATTCAAGGAGGGCGCGAACTTAAATTTAAAAAATCTTGAAGCTAAGAGGAAAAGCTTGGAGGCTAAGCTTGAAGCGTTAAACCAAAATATAGAAAACTAGAAGGGGGGTTGAATAGTTTACCAAATTAAAAAATTTGTTTTGAAACTTATTGAAAGATCAATTGATATTGATCTTAGATATGTTAATGAAATATGTAAGCAACATGTAAAGAGTAAATAAGGAAAGAAATGATCAAACCACAACAAGTTGTTTATAGTGGTTCGGTCTACAAGGACTCTTTCTCCTTGCCCTACTCCACTCCCCGAGTCTCACACTCGAGATTTTAACTTTACTAGTCAACAAGCTCCTTTCACCGGTGGAGAAACCTTTACACTTCGCTTACACTATTTCTGACACTAAGCTAAATGTCGAGTTCTTTCCAAGGGTACAACCACTCCCACACACAATGTATTTTGAGGACTAAAATACTAACCACTCACACTCACAATATTATGATAGTTTAGTACAACAATGAAGTATGAATCAACACAAGATCATACAACATTAAACAAACAAGACTTCCAACTTCTCGTTGAAGCTTGAATGTGACTTGATCTTCTTTGCTACAAAAGAGATCACTAATATGATATGAAACTGAGTTAGAAATATTAGAGAGAAGATATGTATGAGAGTATGATGGAAAGGGATGAAAAACTACTTGGTTTGACTTTGCTATTTATAGCCAAAACCATCAGCAGCCAGCACGGACCGTGGACCCCTTAAAAGGGTTCCGCCCGTTATGGCTTTTGGTGTCGCCGAGGTCTGACAGCAAGATATCAAGATCTTGCCAAAGTCAACCATATCTATGCAAGATTATGTAAGATATGAAGAGTCCAAATTTACAAAAAATATCTAATGAAATCTTCCAATGATTTCCATGATGCATCACATGATGTCATGTGCTGTTTTTCTATTTTTAGAAATATGCAAATACATAAGTAATGTTTAGTTTTTAAGAAACTAAAACATTCTAAAAACTACTATCATACATTATGGTTAGAGTCACATTAAGATGTGATTAATCACAATGTAAATGCTTGAGTGATGAAGATATTGTTTGAAAAAAAGCTTGTTTTAATATCTATTAAACTTGACAAGCTTTAAACTTTATAAAAATTAAATTTACTTTTGTCGTTAACAAAACTTAGGTAAAGATCAAAAATATAAATAACGTTTAATGACGATATTTGTATTAACAATCTCCCCCTTTTTGTTGAGGACAAAATATAAATTTTATTTTTATAAAAGATACAAAGATTGTACAAGAGTTATAAAAATATTAGTTTTAGAACTTGAAAAAGAAATGATAATGCAAGTGTATGATGTTTGACTTTTTCAGAAAGTCAAAGTATTCACTAGTTGAGGCATGATGTTGACTTTTTCAGAAAGTCAAAGTATACAGTTGACTTTTTCAAAAAGTCAAGTATTACCAATGAAGTATCATGTTGAGTTTTTCAGAAAGTCAATGTATGCAGTTTGACTTTTTCAGAAAAGTCAAATATAACCAAGTTCAATATATTTCTCCCCCTTTTTGTCTCAACAAAAAGAAGATGCGATGCGGAATGGATAATGAGCCCGAGCCATTATCTCCCCCTTGATCAAAGCTCCCCCTAAATTGGGTGCCCATGGGAAGATACATGGATTGTGAAAAAGCTACAAAAAGATTTGTTAGTAATAATCATCATTCACAAGCATTTCCAAACACTATGTAACAAGCACCAACAATATAGGAAACACCATTCATTAGTTAAAATTTTTTCATGATTTAAAAACCATGAAAAGAGAACACAATGAAGTGTTTTAGTACAATAAAAAAATAATCCTAGAAAAATAAAAATAAAAAAAATGCTTAGAAAAGCTAATCTATGACCATTCTAATGAGATGGTGGATGAGAAAGAGCATTTAGTCGCTCAAGGATGTGATTGAGGATGAACCTCATTTCTTCTTGGAATTCATGGACCATTACCCGGGTCCGATCAATGGCTTGGGCGGTTTGGTCACAAGTTGAGCAACCATGCCTAGGGGGTAGTATGGTTGATGAGGTTGTGGTGGTGGAATGGTAGATGTGTTGGTGTTGGTGTTGGTGTTGGTGTTTGGGCCGGTGATTATGGAGGCTAGCAAAGCACTTTGCATTTCCATAGTCTCACTTAAGTGAGAATCCACCATATTTGAGAATTGGTGGAGATGTTGGAGTTCCGCTTGAATCTCCTCTCTTGTGGGATTATCATCCCACATGGACTCCTCAATGTCCTCTATTTGAGGGGACATTAATGTAGGGAGTGGTTGATCCCCATACAAAGGACCATGGATGTCTTTGTGAATGGGGTGGAAGAGAAGAGGTCTTGGCCCTAACGGAGCATTTGGATCAAACGAGGGTCTAGGAGACTCATGAGGGATCCGCTCAATAGTGCCAAATGATGGCAATGGTGGTGGATGATTAGGCTTAGGAGGCAAATCTTCCAAGTCATCTAAGAAAGGATTTGGAGAAGTGGGAGGTGTGGAGAATAACTCCAAAGGAATGAGGGTTGGAGACTTTGGTGGTGATGGTGTTTTTGATGTTTGGAGAGGTGTCGGTGGTGGTGAGGTTGGTGTTTTTGTGGGTGGTGGAGTGGTGATGACAATGGGTTATTGAGTAGGAGTAGCCAAGGTTAGGCTTGTGTCATCCCTTATGGGAGATGAGATTGTGAGTGGAGATGACTCAGATGAGGAGCTCAAGTTGACGAAACAACAAGGCCTTACGCTAATCCTAGCGGTTTTCTTGCAAGGCTTGGTTGAAGGTGAAGATTTTGTCATTTTGACTTGTGTTTTTGCTAGTTGATGGTAAGAATGAAGAAGGTGTGAAGATGATCATGGTAAAACCTCTTAACTTATAGAAGTGAAAAATTATGGAGAAATGTGTTTGATTTGATGTTAAACCATTGAAGGGATGAGGTTCCTAATGATTTGGAAGTGGGTTAAATGCTAGTCATATCACCCAAGTCAAGCCATACAAGAGGGATGGAATGAAGAGGCAAAGATTTGCAATAAATGTGTTCTAATGATTGTAAGTTCCTAACAATCAGATTACCCACTGATTGCAAGGTACCAAAATTTTGGTTCCTTCCTTTATGCAAAAGGGCTCCTTGGGTGAATTTTCAAATTTTTGAATTTTGGTGGGAAGTAGATTTCTTATATGCCTAAGTATGTTATACTAGTTCTAATATGGGTAAAAACTAGTTAAGATTATCTTACAAGCAATGTATGGTAATTTCGAATGTCGAAATAACCGAAATTCAGAAAATTACCTGGACGATCCACGACACCAAAATTTTACATAGGCGGAACCCTTAAAAGGGTTCCGCCTGGTCCGCCTGTACAGGCACGGTGGTACCAAATTTCATAACAGACGGTACCAAATTTATGGTGCCGTCTGATCCGTGCAGACCAGAAAAGCAGACAGAACGTATTTTTAAGTGTCGGGGACATTTCCGAAACCTGAAATTTTGCTCAAAACATGTGACATTAATTACTTCTAGTTAGGAAAAGTAAATAACACATACACAAACATAGTGGAGCATAGATTTTGAGCAAGGCCTAGCGATTTTCACATTATAGTAAAAATGGGTAAAATTTGATAGCATACGTGTGCTATCCCCCTGCATAAGATTGTTAGCATACATCATTGTTTTCAGTTATATTATCATCCTACAAAACAAAAACAACCAAATTGTATCATACACCAAAGTTATTGTCTTGTTCCAAACACTCCCTTAAATGGACCTTCACTTGTCCAACTTCTTGTAAATCTTACTCATCATCCTACCAAGGCACTTGAACATTCCCTTGGTTTTATTGAACTCCGCTGATTCATTCTCAATCTCGGGAAGCGATGCATAATACTCATGAGGAGGAAGGCGAGAATTTGGAAGACCATCTTCGGAGCTATTTGATGATGATGATGATGATGGAGTTGGAGGTTTTGCTCTCTTGCCTTTTGTCTTAGCAACTCGCGCGTCACTCAAGGGCACAAAAATGTGAGGGATGAGCTCATAGTGAAGGTGCATCCCTTTTGGGCTTGGTGGAATTGGGGCATAGGCTCTATAGAGATGGGTGAGAAGCATCCCGTATGGAAGAGCAATCGATCCTTGAGTTGGGATATCAATCATTCTCCTAGCGATGTAGTAGGCTAAGTTGAATGGTTGACGGGTGGACAAGTTGTAGAGCATGTGGCAAAGGAAAGCATTGATGTAATCCCTATTCCCTATGGTGCTAATGACATTTGCTATATGTAGTTCTTCCCATTTATTAAATTTGGGCTTAAGTTCGTTGAGTTCCATTCCATATGGATCTCGGTTCACTTCTTTTCCTTTTCGGGTGACTCGGGTTGTATCTCCCCTTGGGATAAATAGGTGCTCACGGATGACATCCTTATTTGCTAAAGGTGTTTGATAGGGAAGAGAGCGGTCATTGATTGCATCAAGGATGGTGAGTGACCACTTATCCGAGTAGACACATGTCCCCCGGTTGGGAATTCCTAGCACTTGAGCAAAGTTGGTTAAGGAGATGGTGTAGTCGTTTTGATTGATCTTAAACCTAAGGCCATACTCATCATCTTCATCAATGAAGCCGATCACACTAGCATAGAACTCTAACACAAACCTAGGACAAATAGGTTCATCGATGTCAAGGAGACAATCGAATTGAATAGCGGCTAGCTCTTCACGGAGATTGGTATTTTCGATAAAACAGGAGTGAATAGTTCTACCCTCATGGAAGTACCTAGTCTCTAGACTCTTAAAGATTTCGACTTGTTCCTTGGTGAGTCCTTTGGTTTTGTGATGTTTGGGAATGTAGCTAAGGGTATCCTTGTGATCATAGAATCTTGCGGCTACCATGGTTATTCCTAGGAGCAAGAATTAACATGTTAAAAAATGAGAATAAACTTAACGTTTTGGTTCTAGTGTGTGCCTATATGAAAACGATTTGGAGTTGCGGTTATCTCGACTCATTTTATGCACAAAAATGGTTTTAGAGGGGTGTTTGGCAAATACCATGAGATAACCCAAATGCTCCTAATTCAATATGGCTTCATTTGAATATACCCGGGAATGCATATTAGTTATGCAATACCTTTAGTATTCAAGAGCATGCAAGTGATGAAAATTTAACGTTTCTATTTGTATTAAAAATGAAAAATTGTTTTCCTACAAGTGAGAAGCTTTTCAAAATATTTTGACATGGGGTGTTTGGTTATTTGAATAAGGCCTTATAGTCATTATCTATCGATTAGTGGGAAGCATGATTTTTTTATGCAATATGATAATGTAGTACCTAATTTCAATGACTAGTTATGCAATTTGCCAATTGAATCCTTGTTTTATATAAGAATATATACAAACCCCATGTAGTGATTTTGTGCACAAATAAGAATCCTAGACTCAGAATAAAGAGATAAAATGTAGTTAGGATACTTACAATGATGTTATCTCCAGTGATTAGTGGGTGAGAAGGCGTCAATAATAGGTTGGGTTTAATGTTTACACGTTTTGGTAAAGTGGGTTTTGAGGAAGAAGATGTTTTGTAGGTAGCAGTTTTGCTTCTGTAGTCACCACGGACCAGACGGCACCATAAAAATGGTTCCGCCTTTGTTTTCGTTTGGTGTCGTGGCTACAGTAGCAGGTATAAAACAAAATAGTTTTGTTTTGATTATTCTAATGTTTAGGCTATGTTTATCCTACATGTTTGGTTCCATTAACCCCAAACCAAGTCTAAGTAGATTGAATGGTTCTCTTTTGAGAGGCTTAGTTAGGATGTCGGCAATGTTGTCTTCGGAGGATACTTTCTCGATTGAGATGTTTCCTTTTTAAACATTGTCGCGAAGAAAGTGATGACGAATTTCAATATGATTTGTACGAGCGCGTTGAACGGGATTTTTGCTGAGATCGATGGCTCCTTTGTTGTCGCAAAGTATAACAATATCGTTGAGATGAATTCCGTAATCTACGAGAGCTTGCTTCATCCAAAGATCTTGTTGACATTCTTTTCCGGCTCAAACGTACTCGACTTCAGTAGTTGAGATGGCTAAAGCCGTTTGCTTCTTTGCAAACCATGAGGTAAGACAATGTCAAACAAAAGTGCAAATACCACTTGTACTTTTTCTATCGACACTCACCGGCATGATCCGAGTCGGCATACACTATGGTTTCTACACCCGTTCCTTTGGGATACCATAATCCTAAACACGTTGTTCCCTTAATGTATCTAAAAATCCTTTTTAAGGCTTCTAAGTGTGATGCCTTTGGGTTTTCTTGAAAGCGAGCACATAGACAAACACTAAATATAATGTCGGGTCTACTAGCCGTAAGATAGAGTAGGCTACCAATCATTCCTCTATATTTAGTGTTATCTACGGATTCACCTTCCTCATCCTTGGTGAGTTTAGTGTCCGAGGACATGGGTGTCTTAGTTGGTTTGGAATCTTCAAGACCAAATTTCTATGCATGTCTTTTATATATTTAGATTAGTTAAAGAATATGCCATCTTCTAGTTGTTTAATTTGAAGTCCTAGAAAGAAGTTTAATTCACCCATCATACTCATTTCAAACTCGTCGTGCATGATTTTAGAGAAATCATCACATAGCTCTTGATAAGTTGATCCGAATATGATGTCATCAACGTATACTTGAACAATGATAATATGTAACTCCTTTTTTTTGGTAAAAATGGTATTATCTACTAATCCCATAGTGTATTTGTTATCAACAAGAAAAGTTTTAAGTCGATCGTACCAAGCTTTTGGTGCTTGCTTGAGACCGTATAATGCTTTCTTGAGTTTGAAGACATGATGTGGTTTCTCAAAGTCGGTAAAACCGGGAGGTTGAGCAACATATACTTCTTCGTTAATAAACCCATTAAGAAATGCACTTTTAACATCCATTTAAAATAATTTAAAGTCATAAGCACATGCATAACCAAGTAATATTCTAATAGATTCGAGTCTAGCTATAGGTGCATAAGTTTTATCATAATCAATCCCTTCTTATTGATTATAACCTTGTGCAACAAGCCTAGCATACTACACCATTTTCATCCATTTTATTTCAAAAAACCCATTTCGTTCCAATTATAGTTTGATCTTTAGGTTTTGGAACTAATTTCCAAACATAATTTCTAACGAATTGGTTTAACTCTTCTTGCATGGTGGATACAAAACAAAAATAATCACTTTGATTTTGGGCTTGTGACCTTAAGGTTCTTTGATTAAGTTGTCCTATGATCTTTTCTAAAGGATGACTTTTAGATTCTTTGATGTTTATAATCTCTTTATTTAATGGTTCATCTTCCTTGTTATTTTTAATTATTTCTTGACTTTCTATCATTTGACTTTCAACTAAGTCATCATCGACCAAAGGTGATGTCTTAGAGGGAGGTGGACTTTCGTCGAATGTTATGTTCAACGATTCCTCTACTATCATTGTTTCTTTGTTTAAGACAATGTAAGCTTTACTAGTTTGAGAATAACCAAGAAATACACCTTCATAAGACTTTGGGTCAAACTTGGTGAGATAATCTTTAGTATTAAGAATGAAGCATTTACATCCAAAAACTCTAAAATATCCTGAAGTTGGCTTTTTACCTTTATAAAGCTCATATGGTGTTTTGTTTAAGAAAGGACGTATTAAGACTCTATTTAAAATATATGTAGAAGTGTCAACGACGTTACACCAAAACTTTTGAGGAATGTTTTGTTCATTAAGCATTGTTCTACTCATTTCTTGAATTGTTCTATTTTTACGTGCTACTACTCCATTTGATTGAGGTGTTCGTGGAGCCGAAAAGTCATGTGTTATACCATTTGTATCACAAAATTTTCCAAATTGAGTTTCATTTTCAAATTCAGGATCATGATCCGTTCGGATCGACACAATTTTAACACCTAGTTGATTTTGAATTTTCTTGCTAAGAATTTCAAATTTATCAAAAGCTTCATTTTTGGTTTTCAAAAACAACGTCCAAGTAAACCTTGAGTAATCATCTACTCTAACCAAAGTGTATAAGTTGTCTCCGTAGCTTCTTATAGCGGATAGACCAAACAAGTCCATATGCAATAATTCTAGAAACTTAAATGTGGACACCATATTTTTAGATTTATGACTACTATGGGTTTGTTTACCAATTTTGCAAGCGTCGCAAAAGTGTTGGTCATATTTAAGTTTTGGTAAATTCCTAACTAGCTCTTTTGAAGATAGGTTTTGTATAAGTCTCATATTAGCGTGACCTAAGCGTCTATGCCAAAGAGATGAGCTATCATCTAACGTTTTTAGACAAAGTTTGCCATTAGATGTTTTATCTATTTTCATGACGTATATGTTATTTTTCCTAACTCCTTTAGCTATGATGATACCATCTTTTAGTATTTTACTACCATTTTCATCAAATAGTACTTTATACTTTTTATCACATAATTGGCTAATACTAAGTAGATTAAATCCTAACCTATCTACATGAGCAACATTTTCAATAGTTAGGGAGTTATGAGCGATCGTACCTTTGCCAATGATTTTGCTTTTGAGATTGCTACCAAAAGTGACATTACCTCCGTCATACTCTTTGTATGATGAGAAGAGACTTTTGTTGTCCGTCATGTGCCGTGAGCATCCACTATCTTTATCCACTCATCAGGTTCCAATCCAACTCTCAGGCATACCTAAGAAGCAAATAACTCAAGCATTTGGTCCCCAATATCTCATGGGTCCGTTTGGGTTAAACATACCATTTATTTTATTCATGTATGGAAATGATGGGTAAGAGTTCCATGACATGTAATCTGGAGTTTGATATGGTCTAGGAAAGTTTTGATTCCAACCGTTGTGTTGGTAGTTGGGTTGTACATTGTGGTTGCTCTTAGGAAAGGGGCGTTTGGCAAAAGGTGCTTTATGTCGTTGTTGAGTAGTTTTTTATCTAAATTCATTTTTAGCAAGTCCTACTCCTAATGTAACAGCTGGTTTTAGTTTAACACTATCCTTGGTTTTCTTTGTTACTTTGACAAATTCATTACGGTCCGTATCACAAACATTCTGTCCTGCTGAAGTACCCACGGCACCATTTCGTTCAACGGACGGAACCCTTATTTTGGGTCCGTCTGGTCCGTGATGTACTACAGCAGTTTTGACAGTTTGTTCGTCCTTTTCGGCCGTTTTGTTTTGACTCTTTGGAATTAATACCTCATTAAATCCTAGCCCATTCATGTCTCCTGGTGTTTTATGTATTTTAACTATTTCATCGGCAAGAGCGATGTTTTTGTTAAACCTTTTAAATTTAGAATTATGTTCGATTAGAACATCTTGCGTGAGCTTTAGTTTTTCTATTTCAAGATTAAGCTCTTGACATGATTTACAATCATCGTCATTTGCTTTTCCCTTTTCTAGTCGTTTTGCTTTTTCTTTTAACTCATAGACTTCATTTTCGAAAAATTCCTTTTTAGTTTTTAAAAATTTATTTTTAGTTATGATTTTTAGACTTAGCTCACACAATTGATTGTATTGTTTTTGCAAAGTGTCATCATCAATAGAAGAATAAGAAGAGTCGGAATGTACCTCGTTTGACTCATGTGCCATTAGAGCGATCTCTTCCTTGCTTGACTCTTCATCATCTTTACTATCACTTCAAGCACCACTTACAAAAGCTCGTTGAGTTTTGCTTTTAGGTGGCTTGGGACATTCTCCTATGAGATGACTTGCATCACCACATCTGAAACACTTTCTTTCACCTTTTCCCTTTTTGTCATCTCGATCTTTTCGGAATGGCTTCTTTTCTTCTAGAGGTTGTCTTACAAACTTTCCTCTTCTTCTAAAGAACTTTTTAAAGTCTCTAACGGCCATGGCATACTCCTCATCTTCACTGCCGGAGCAAGATTCATCATCATCACTTGATTCCGCCTTTGCTTTTAGAGCAACGGATTTGATCTTCTCCCTTTTTCCTTTGATGATCTCTGAATCTTTCTCCATCACCATTTCATGTACTTTGAGGTTACCGATTAGCTCGTCTAGTGACATTTTTTAGAGATCTTTTGATTCTTCAATAGCGGTCACTTTAGCTCTCCAATTCGGATGGAGTGCTCTAAGAATTTTCCTGACAAAGTTCTTACTACGAAAAGATTCATCAAGTGTTTTAAGTGATGTAATAATAGTATTAAAGCGAGCAAAGCCACAATCAATGGTTTCATCTTCAGGGATAACAAATTGTTCATATTGTTGAACAAGAAGATCAATTTTGTTATCCTTGAGTTGTGAATTACCTTGATGTGTAACAATCAAAGATTCCCAAATATCTTTGGCGGTTTCACACATAAAAATTCTTTCATATTCTTTTCTAGGCAAAGCATTATAAAGAATCATTTTAGCTTCATTATTTTTAGCAATTAATTTCTTTTGTTCATCAACAGAAATATCCTTTGTTGTAGAACTAAAATCCCATTTAACGATAACAAACCAAAGATCTATATCTTTTGATTTTACATATGTTTCAAAACAGTTTTTCCAATAGATAAATCCATTGGTTTCAAAGAGTGGTGGTCTTTGCATAGATTTCCCTTCTTTAAAGTTTTCAGAATCCATGGATCATTTCAAGTTTATAAAATACAAATTATTTTAGAAATTCTTGAGCAACGAGGCTTTGGTACCAATTGTAGAAAACTAGAAGGGGGGTTGAATAGTTTACCAAATTAAAAACTTTGTTTTGAAACTTATTGAAAGATCAATTGATATTGATCTTAGATATGTTAATGAAATATGTAAGCAATATGTAAAGAGTAAATAAGGAAAGAAATGATCAAACCACAACAAGTTGTTTATAGTGGTTCGGTCTATAAGGACTCTTTCTCCTTGCCCTACTCCACTCCCCAAGTCTCACACTCGAGAGTTTAACTTCACTAGTCAACAAGCTCCTTTCACCGGTGGAGAAACCTTTACACTTCGCTTATACTATTTCCGACACTAAGCTAAATGTCGAGTTCTTTCCAAGGGTACAACCACTCCCACACACAATGTATTTTGAGGACTAAAATACTAACCACTCACACTCACAAGATTATGATAGTTTAGTACAAAAATGAAGTATGAATCAACACAAGATCATACAACACTAAACAAACAAGTCTTCCAACTTCTCGTTGAAGCTTGAATGTGACTTGATCTTCTTTGCTACAAAAGAGATCACTAATATGATATGAAACTGAGTTAGAAATATTAAAGAGAAGATATGTATGAGAGTATGATGGAAAAGGATGAAAAACTACTTGGTTTGGCTTTGCTATTTATAGCCAAAACCATCAGCAGCCATCACGGACCGCCCGTTATGGCTTTTGGTTCTGCCAAGGTCTGACAGCAAGATATCAAGATCTTGCTAAAGTCAACCATATCTATGCAAGATTGTGTAAGATATGAAGAGTCCAAATCTACACAAAATATCTAATGAAATCTTCCAATGATTTCCATGATGCATCAAATGATGTCATGTGTTGTTTTTCTATTTTTAGAAATATGCAAATACATAAGTAATGTTTAGTTTTTAAGAAACTAAAACATTCTAAAAACTACTATCATACATTAGGGTTAGAGTCACATTAAGATGTGATTAATCACAATGTAAATGCTTGAGTGATGAAGATATTGTTTGAAAAAAAGCTTGTTTTAATATCTATTAAACTTGACAAGCTTTAAGTTTATAAAAATTAAATTTACTTTTGTCGTTAACAAAACTTAGGTAAAGATCAAAAATATAAATAACGTTTAATGACGATATTTGTATTAACACAAAAGGTCCTGGAAAGTAAAAAGAATGCAGTTGGAACTATCAAAGCAACAGTGGGAAAGATGAAAGAAGTCAACAAGGAGCTGGTTCCACGTGATTTACCTTATATCATACCCTATGTACCACCTATCCCATTTCCAAGACGTTTGAAGACTGTGAGAAAAGAAGAAACAAGCGACGATCAATTGAAGAAAATGGAAGCAAAGAACTTACAGAGTAATGAATCAACGCCACAAGCTAATGAGGAATCAACCACAACACAAAATGGTATTACTTCTAACTCTTCTTTTATTCCTAACAATCTTGCTTGTTTTTCTATTCAGGATGCTGAAATTATGGATGAAATCGTGCAACCTATCACATCACGCAATAATGGTTATGTAGCTTCGGCTACTGAACCAATTCTAGTGGATCTTAAAAAGGAATTAGAAGACAAAATCTTGGACACCTCAGTGATTAACAAGGAGACATATGAGCCGATTAATCTGCCACATCATAAGGTGAACCAATCATCAATGCCATCAACTAAAACGGGTAAAGTATGGAAGGAAATGTCATCTCCTTTTAGGTATGATCATAATTTATCATTTCCCCATCCCATAGCAAATTCACACCCTCATGGTGTTTATTGCTATTTTCACCCACACTTAATTTCAAGTGAGGGAATGAACACCCTTTTACGTAGTAAATAAGGGTGGAGTCAAGCTCGTGACTCGAACAAAAACAAGCGCTTCGTGGGAGGCACCCCATGACTATCTTTTCTTTTTCATTTTATTAGTATAGTTGGGTTTTGTGTTTTCTAACCATTTTTGCAGGAAACGAGGAAGTAATTGCTGCTGCAGTTTGCTGATCTGACCAGAGTTACGGCGTAACTCATCTTAGTTATTACGCCGTAACCAACTTTTTAGCAGTAGAATTCTTGACGCATTAATAATTACGGCGTAATACCATCTCCATGGTTACGCCGTAACCACTCGCTTTGCAGCTTATGTCAGGTTTTGCTAGTTACGGCGTAACTCCCTCATAAGAGTTACGACCTAACCTTCCTCTGCTTTAATTCTTTCATTTTAAAACACAATAACCTTGTATTAGTTTTAAATGAACTTTGTGGGTGTGTTCCCTGTAACCCTCACGAGACTTCACTCGTCTACTTGGGACACCAAGTGGTTTAAAAGGCTTGTTGCATATGCTAAATGCAACCATGATTCCTACGAAAGTGAGTTAGGTTTTCCATTTTCTTTTTATACTTGTTGTTTTTCTAGTATGATGCGTTTGGTTGTCTTAAGTGAATTCAGGTTATTAAAGTTTTCTCATAAATCTCAAGGCGGGACACGTTAACTCGTGTTTCTTCGATCATGCCGAGCAAATCCAGGGGAGTTTTCTGTTCCAATGCTTAATTATGACCCAAGTGGGGGGAAGGGATTAGACATAGACACCCGCTTGATTTTACTTGCCCCTATTTTTCTAGTTTTTAATGAAAAGTGTTTCATTAATAAAATTTTGACATGTTTTTCATTACTTAACTGGATTAATCTAGACTGAGCACACCTACCCTATATTTCTATGGTGTGAGGATAAGCCTTTCCGTTTTCCCCTTATACATAATACCATAAAAATGAGTGTGCCGATGGCTGTAGTAGACTTTAGAACTTGGCCTTGTATATCTTTTCGAGACCATTATCATGAGCATTACACTGAGGTAACTTGGTGTGATCGGTGCAGCTAGGATTTAAGGCAATTTTAGGATTAAACCCAAATAGCCCACATATGTATTGTGTATATTGACATTTCACATCGATTAGCCAATGCCCCTATTAAACCCTGTTTGTTGCACTCACCATTAGTGCAAGATACCCCTAGATACACCCTTCAGAGCCTTTCCTTTCATTTTGTTCACCCTATATATGTTTCGTTACACCCATCGCCTAGCCTACCTTGTAGTTTCCTTATGTCCATGGTCCGGGCGCTGTTGGTTAATTTTGGTTCCACTAGTAAAAGTCGCGGGTTTTGAATAAAGGGTTGTGGAAGAAAATCGGGTTTAGATGATAGTTGATCTCAAGTGGGGGGATGCTTTATATGTTCGTATTGTTTTTATTTTTATTCATGTATACCTTGTCTTGCATCAAAAAAAAAGTGAAAAAAAAAGAAGCATGCAAGCAAGTGTTTATTAGTTTGTTTATAGCTGATCGTAATATAAATCAGCTTATGTGTCATATTGTGTTAAGTATTCTCGCCTTGTGCAATTAGGCGCAAATTTTTACATATCCGTTTTGTCTTACGGATAAAATTAGAAACCCGAACATTTCTATCTCGCCTTTCAAATTTTAATCAATATTCGTACAATGGGGACATTGTACATTTCAAGTGGGGGGATAGGAGATAGAAATGGTTGATTTTGGTAAAATTATGTTCTAAAAGTACCCAAATTTTTAAAATTTTTATAGCACATACTTTTTTTTTCATTGATGATGAAGGCCGAGTTAATGCAACTTATTTGCCTAGTTTATGGAGTTTATGAGGCATTACGCTATATTTTATATGCATTGACTCGTGTATTGAAGACCCCTTGACTCTTGACCCTCGATTTTTTCTATGGGATTGAATGCGACTAGTGGTGGGGCGACTGTGGACTTAGGAATCTATTTGTTTCGTGTCTTTTTGTTTACACCCATTAAATGTGTTCCCATGTCTTATCCTACCCTTAGTCATGAATCGAGTTTAGGTGAAGAAGCGAGCAATCATTGGTGTCTTGGCCATGGATTTGGTCATCTATCACTGGTTTTGTCCCCTTCACCGTAGCTCGTTAGTAATGACAAAATAACCCCATAAGCCTTTATGTTGTGTCAACCCATTGCCTTTTAGAATAGCTGCATCTATAGACTCTAGTGGTGGAGATTATTATATTTGCCAAGCCTATGATAGAATATTCGCTATGACTGAGCAGTTGAGTGATCACCCCAAATATAAACACGTGAATTATGAGAGAGAGTGTGATTTCAATTCCCTTTTCGTGAGGTGCTCCGTTTGGAAATTTTCCAGCTTAGGTAATTTTTAAACTCATAACTTTCAATTAATCCTGGGAGATATCTTTTTAAGAATTATTTAAAGGGTCTACTTCAGGACAAGTAGGATTCAAGTGGGGGGATATTTGATAATATCAAATTAGCCTGATCTTTTATATATCAAATTCCCGTGTTTATGGCCTCATTTATATTAATATGGTACTTAATTCATTCATATTCGTTCATAATTGCATTTCACGATAAATGAGGCGTTGGAGCGGAAAAGATGTATGAAAAGGCCAAATATATGTTCTGATGATGGATTTACGAGGGCCTATGAATTATTTGTGAAGGTTACGCCGTAACTGCTTAATAATGTTACGGCGTAAATATGAGCTTTGAAGGATACGGCATAACCATTTAATATGGTTACATCGTAATTATTTTTGTGAAGGTTACGGAGTAACATGGAAATTTAGTTACGCCGTAATTTATTACTTGGGCACAAAGTTTTGAAGTCCAGGGACTGGAAGTGGCAAGTTAACATTTATTTTATTCACTTCGAGGACCAAGTATAAATATATCAAGAACGACGAGGGGCTGAAACCGTAAGTATTATTAAGGCTTTTGGACTTCATTTGAATCAACGCGCTACTTCAGGGGCCAAAAGCAACTACTAGTGCAAATAAGTTTCATGATATAGAAAGGATGAAGAAAAGTACGAAATTCTATTTATGGCGTAATAACATTGTTTAGTTACGGCGTAACCTAGTTACGACGTAATTAAATAATTTAGTTGCGACGTAACTATTCGAGATCCAGATTTCTTTACGCAGTCTTTAGTTATGGCGTAATTTGCACTCAAGGTTACGCCATAACCATGTCGGGGCCTATAAATACAGCCCTAAATCTGCATTTTTTAGTATCTCTCTTCACCCCTCTCCTAGGGGTCGATTAGGGCACCACTCCAGGGTATTTTCCAGCAGTCCGAAGCCAGTTTTGAAGGAAGAATTCACTCGCAGTCATCATCAGTATTAGCTCTACATCAAGTAATTTGTATCAAACATTATGTTCAATTCAATTTATGGTTTATTCATTTTTGTTGGTATAATTTATTATATGTTTGGCTAAGCACCCTGGTGCTGGCCTAGTTATGATTCCTTAATTGTTTTGTTTACATTTATATTACTTCCATATAATTATTTCTAAGTGTATGCATGCATAGTTTATTGGTAGCCACCCTTGGTTCGGTAGTTTTGAATGGCGGTAGAGGCCAATTGCCTAGGAGATATGACCAACTGAACCTAGGTGAGCGGACTGTGATGGGAAGGGTAAGATATGACCAACTGACGACCCTTTCTACTTGTGCGATTTGACCAACTGATCACCTATCGTTTAGATGAACTTAAGAATTAGGGGGTGAGTGTCTAAGTTCCTAACGGCCGGGCACTCACTATTATAAATCTAGCATGTAGCGGTACTTAATGACTCGACTTAGGGGACTAGGAACAACAGGACTTATGACGGTGCGCCTGATTTCTCCTGTGGTGGCATCTTTGCTGATAGGTTAGGGCGAATTGACCAAATGATGTCCTCTCGACTTTGACCTCACCTGAAGTAATTGAAAGTAATTAGACATAGAAATTACTAGCTAGGATGAATAACTAGGTTAGCACCACTATCCTTCATTGATCACACCTCTTGCCCTTATATGCTTTCTTTTATTTCCTTGTCTTACTAGTTAATTTATTATTTCAATCTCAAAACCAATTAAAATCGTGACATAGACTTAAGTTAATTTCCGATCCTCGTAGCTCTTGTGACGACCTCGGTTTTACCGAATACTACACTACACACGACCGGGTACACTGCCCGTTAGTGCATTAGGGTAGACCATAGGTATAACGAGTAATTACAAATATTAAAACCTAGTCAGTAAAACCTGCATCAGACACTGACAGACATTCTACAGAGGTTGAGGGTAATAAACTGCTGGAAGGCTCACAGGGGATCCCTGAGCCTAGATCTGAGGATCACCTCCGTCTGGAAGATACTAACATGTCCACAGGATCATTGTCATCACTGAAGAATATTGATCCTGACATTACTTATGGTGATCAATTCCTAAAGGACAGACCCTCAGATATCGAGTCTGACAAACAAAACGATGAAAAGGAGGAGGTTCAGTCTATGTTCTCGGTCACCATTCAGCAAGACACATAAACCATTCTGTTAATACAAATATCGTCATTAAACGTTATTTATATTTTTGATCTTTGCCTAAGTTTTGTTAACGACAAAAGTAAATTTAATTTATAAAAGCTTAAAGCTTGTCAAGTTTATTAGATATTAAAACAAGCTTTCTCAAACAATATATTCATCATTCAAGCATTTACATTTATGATTAGTAACATCTTGATATGACTCTAATCATTATGTATGATAGTAGTTTGTAGAATGTGTTAGGTTCTTAAAACCAAACACTACTTAAGCATTTGCATATTTCTATTAATAGTAATACAACATTTTAACATCATGTATTACATCATGGAGATCATTGGAAGATTCCATTAGATATTTTGTGAAGATTTGTACTCTTCATATCTTACACAATCTTACTTAGATAGAGTTGACTTTAGGCAAGATTTGATATCTTGACTGTCAGACTGGCGGTACCAATTGGGTACACGGGCGGAACCCTTTTTAGGGGTCCGCGGTCCGTGGACGCTCCTGTCCAAATTGGCTATAAATAGCAATGCCAAGCCAAGTAGTTTTTCATCCCTTTCTAACATACTCTCATACATATCTTCTCTCTAACCTTTCTAACTCAGTTTCATATCATATTAGTGATCTCTTTTGTAGCAAAGAAGATCAAGTCATATTCAAGCTTCAACGAGAAGTTGGAAGTCTTGTTTGTTTAGTGTTGTATGATCTAGTGTTGATCCATACTTCATTGTTGTATCAAACCATCATAATCTTGTGAGTGTGAGTGGTTAGTATTTTAGTCCTCAAAATACATTGTGTGTGGGAGTAGTTGTACCCTTGGAAAGAACTCGACATCTAGCTTAGTGTCGGAAATAGTGTAAGCGAAGTGTAAAGGTTTTCTCCGCCGGTGAAAGGAGCTTGTTGACTAGTGAAGTTAAACTCTCGAGTGTGAGACTCGGGGAGTGGAGTAGGGCAAGGAAAAAGAGTCCTTGTAGGCCGAACCACTATAAACAACTTGTTGTGGTTTGATCATTTCTTTCCTTACTTACTTATTACAAATTGCTTGCATATTTCATTAACATACTTAAGATCAATATCAATTGATCTTTCAATAAGTTTCAAAACAAAGTTTTTAATCGGTAAACTATTCAACCCCCCTTCTAGTTTTCTACACATTCCTTCAATGTCAACACCGATTGTCACCTCATCAGTAACTACTCCACTTTCACCACCCGCTCCTGCTCATACTATTGCACTTCCACCACCCGAACCCACTAAAGTTCCATCGCCAGTTGTCACAATTAGTGACACAGTCACACCACCGGCGTCACGACCTCTGATCAAAACATCTGAGCAATTGCTCGACGAGGCCATGAAACGTATTGAAGCTCTTGAGAAGCACCTGCCTAAATCTATCAACGTCCTTGATCGTCGTGTCTCCAAGCTGGAGAATCTTAACTTCGATGAAGCTGTAGCAGATGCTATATAAGCAGAAGTGAAAGATGCGGTTGAATGGGCAATGAAGGCTCCATTACTTCAGCGATTTAAAGACTAGCCAATCTCTGACATAAGATCAGTTCTCTCAGAAAGAATGTATGACGCAGGAGAGCATTTGGACAACACTCGTAAGAAACTATACGAGGCACTCGAAGAATCGATAAGGCATGATGATTATCAGCAGTTTCTAGAGGATACACGTGAAAGGGAGGGTAAGAAGAAAAGAAGGACTGTACTGATGGAAACAATGTCTGGAGGCCCCAAGTCTTCACCGCCTCCTCCACCTCCAACTGGTGGAACAAGAACATCTGGAGCTGGTGGATCTTCCGGTACTGCCACTACTCACAAGGCAAACCCACCTACACCTCCACCAAAAACTCAGAATCAAACCGGATCTTCAAGTGGTCAAGGATCTCAAAAGACTTCTACAGCATGGACCACCGTTGACTCCAGGTTTTCACCAACCATATCCTCTATTCCTGAAGAGCAAATGCTTAATGGAGAGTCTTACGTTGCTCAAGAGTCAAAATCTGAAGAAGATGACGTTTCCACCAAGCATATACCCAAAGTTACGGAAGAAGAAGATTGGTGAGACGCTTATATTGAGGGTAAACACATCAAAACGTCTAGGGCTGCACCATCAAAGGACATGTCTCAAAGCTGGCTCATCAAAGATAAACCTCAAACTCCTGAACCTTCATGGTCCATTCCTGAGTCTAACTCAATAATCCCTGACAACAATTGGGCAAATACCATCATGACCAACTATGAAGCCCTAGCAGAAGACTCTCTTCTTCACTTCACAGGGGATATGGGTAGCTTTATGAAGTGGTTTTGAGAAAAGAAGGGAATTTCGTCAATCACTCCAAAAGATCTTGAAGGCCCAGCGTTTGAAATCGTCAAAGTCTTCCACTCTGATGCCAGTCAGCTTCAATACAAGATGGAAGAATGCCATAAAATGCTGAATGATCAAGTCAGTGAGCATATCAGTCATTTTGATGTGAACAACCCTCTTCCTCTCGGTGGTGAACCAGGACAATTGACAATCCAATCAGAGTTCTTCTTCAACCATGACCTGGATTATCTATGTGCCCGAACGGCAGAAAGAAAACCAGCTTTATCAATTTCTAAGATGAAAGCTGCAACCTACATAGATCCGGGTCTTGAGCAGATGGTACCTGATCAATTCTGGACAGACAAAGAACAAGTGTATGACATCACTGCTTCGTACGGCATTTCTCATTGGTGATTCAAGAAGAAGAAATTCTACATTGATAGACATGGTGCTGAAAAGAGACGCAAAGCTGTTAGATCCAAGCTGCATTTTCTAAGTGTTGTCAGTGTAGAGATCTTCTCAATCTATGCCTATGATTATCTGAAGAAGATTGTTCTTCGAAGAGAAAACTTGAAAGATCATGTTATAGAAGAAAACGACTTCAAACATTTGCTGCCAAGTGACTTTGAAGATCTCTATCTTCTGAACCTCCAAGGACATCTAGACCATCTACCTATTCGTGAAAATAAAGCTCTCTCTGCTGCTGTCAATCTTTGGATCAGGGGCTTAGTCATTCGACAAAGAGTTAGTGATTTTCAACTAGGCGTGGAAAGCTACCAGACTCAGGTCAATCTAACGAAACCTCAATGGGAAGCCACAGGACATGAATTTTGTCATGACTATACAGTGATTGACACCCCCAGAGCAGTCCTCTTTACCGACAGATACGGGTCAAGAATGCTAATGAGGCTGTGCGAGCTATACAAGTTCAGTGATGGTACACTCAAGGTGGTAGAAGAAGAATTGAACTCAAGGGTGAAGGAAATCAAACTTGACTTGAAGCAGTGGAACAAAACAAGTTTATGGTCTGAACAGGATTTGAAGAACTGTGAAGAGTTCATTGCTGCGATCGGACGAAGACTTAAGACGAGAAAGATCTTCCGCAGCTTTGAAAGTTTTGTGGGTGGTAGATTACGTGAAGGTCATTACAAGCTACTGCAAAGAACTGAATGAATACATCTTCCTGTAGTAGTTTTATTATGTATTAAGATCTATGTAATGTGGTGATTGTTCTATAAACAACTATAACTATAATGTATATAGTAGTGATAGGTTATGGATTGTTATTTCCCTTTTAGTCTAAAAGGGAACTTAGGAGTAGTCCACTTCAGATCAAATAAAACCAGACACATTTTTCTCCAACAAGTTTTGTTTTTTACATATTTAAATCACTTGAGATCCAAAATCTCAAAGGATTTGAAATTTTTGATCGGGAGAGAAAATGTGATATAAATATGCAATCTGATAAAAGGTGACCAATTTGTCTCAAAGTGCATACTGCTCTCTAATATGTGCTAAACTCTTTTCGAATCTCGAAGCACATATTGAGGGGGAGCATTTTAAAAGAAAAATAAACCTTCAAGGTACAAATACTCATATGTTTCAACATAACGTACCTTGATTGATTTTCTAATGGTTTCCGTTTGGCTATATGATCGTGAAAAGTGCTTCTAAGATCTCTTTTCTCTTTGTGCAAAACAATTTCAGAATTATATGTACATGTTGAGGGGGAGAAACTTTTTTGAAAACCACATCCTTTCCCAAAAATATCTTTAACTAAAGTATGAAAAATACTAATTTTTATCGGGAAAGTGATGTTGATATCTTTTAGAAATTGTTGATCAAAGAATCGAATTTTTCATTCTTAAATCTGAGATTTTCAAGTCCTCTTGCATCCATGTGCTAAAACCAGTTCAAATATATATGATACACATGTTGAGGGGGAGCTTCTTCTAAAAATATCAAAAACAATTCAGGTACAAAACGTCTTGATCATGTATTACAAGTACTTGGATTGATTTTCAATTGGTTTTCAATTGGTTCCGTTGGAAGAATGAACAATACCAAAAGACCGACCAATTTACTTTATGCATGGTGTTATAAGGATGGTTAGGTTAGGTATTCGTTCCCACGATCCCGCCAGAGCCGGAGGGATCTACCCAGGGACAATCCACTAGATAGTGTAGAAGTCCTTAGGTATGATGAAAAAAAGGAGAAAAGTGAGATATGGGAAGAGTGCGGACTGAGATAGAGCTAGAACTGGAATAAACCCAAAAAGGTTCTAGTTATGAAGTCTAGGTAAGCACTGAAGGGGTTGAAGAATGAAAAAGAAATGAATGTGAAAAAGGGTGAAATGAAATAGCCCTCCAATAATTCAACCTTAGGGCAGAAACCGGGTTCAATACATATGCTACTGGTGGTTATTAAGGTAACACCGGTATTGAAGACAAGACGTCATGGACCCAGTGACGCACTGCACTACAACTTCCCAAGCTACTCAAGTTCCTCTTAAAAGGACTTGTTTCATTCTCACGGGGAACCTACATAATCTTTCGACTTTCTCTTAGAGATTGTTGATATTGAAGAAGGAGACCCTCTCCCTAGTCTCCGGCTTAGGAACCAAATGTGCACAATTGAGTCTAGAGTCACGAGATCATCAATAAATCTCATTAGGACACTATCAATGAAGAATCTCTGTTTCACACAATGTGGAAAGAGAGAATATATTTTAAGAGTCATTCGCATTATCCTTGTGGTATTGCCAGAACATCTGAGTTATATGCAAACATATTCACAATGAAGATGGAAAGCCTTCTAGAGCCAACATCAAACAAGCTCTTGGTAGGTGGCATGTGAGATCTATCCAATAGATCAACCATGTGACAACTGAACAGAAACAATGGGGCAATTCAAAATTATGAATCAATCCTGGTTCAGGTAATGGATTGACGGATACCTTTGAAAAACCGATCGTTGTGCTTAATTAAAATTCTTTTCTCTAGCACATCGACTGTGTATTAATATTTCAAATATCCAAAGGTGGTTATGATTAAAAATTGATTTTTTTATAGTAAAACCTTCGATGTATTGCAAAAATTCTTTCTATTATGCAATACACGATTGTTGTTCAAATCATTTTTAATCAATCAGTAAATCTCAATTTTCTGGTTCACTCACTCCGTGTTGTCTTCTTTGAGATGTTCCGGTTTGAGAACGGCTAGAGCAGCTGCGAAACCCTGTCAAGGAGATTCTTCGGAATTATACCTGATCACAGGCAGTACTTGTACTGATCAACGGAGAACCGTAGGCCGTGTACCTCAATTGAACGAAAGTGATCAAAGACACTTTCATGTGCTTTATTGTTAACTGTTGTATGCAGGTACATCAAAATTGAGAGGTCAATCCATTGCCGCATGCTCACATTACACATTCATTTATAAAGAAATCATGATACGTGCTTCAACGTCTCTGATATTTTCACTCCATGCTTCTGCTGCGCTGCTGCAAATATCATGAATCAGCTAAAGCTTCCTCTACTCTGATAAGAAGATATCATGATCCAGAATGTGAGCATGTCGATCCATTTGTCACAACATCACATGAGGGCAACACAACAAAGGGTGATGCTGAGATCAACTGTGGCTGATGATCTCAAATAAAGCTCGAAGGTTATCAAGATGTGGATCAACTCTATAATCTCCACTTTATGTACAAAGTAGTTGGACTATGAAGAAATCACCATGAAAGCACAAAGATTGAATATTTTGATGAAGTGAAGTCTACGAGCTCAAGACTGAAGATTAAATATAATGCTAGGATGCAAAATGTAAATCATGGGGTGACCTCCCTTAGGGGGAGATTGTTAGGAATTGGAAATTCCATAGTGAAGCATCGGCCACAACAAATATAATCTAGCGTAAGTTAGCTCGTAGACATATCGTTTATTACGTTATTTATTAGTTAGTTATTAGCGTAGTTTAGTCTAGTGCAACACCGTGGAGGAAGGACGGGTCTTTACCTATTGTATGTCTGATCCACAGCCCGAAGGAGGGCGTAATACTATGTATAAATAGCCCTCTCCCCTTAAGGGAGAGGGTTGAATGTTCATTTGCAATCTAACCTTCTATGTGTTTTTCTCACTAGAACATCTCATTCTCTCTCTCTAAACATTCCATATGCCTCTATGATCTAAGTATTGTTGCGTGTATGAAATCTAATAACTTACATAGATTGCCTATAGGAGCTATTTTGGATAATCGTGACTTGACTTAGTATCGTTTATTTGCTTTTGCGATTTATTTTGGTATTGAATGAGTTATCATATGAGTTATGGCCCGTAAAGTTAGGCACTATGATGTGCGTACGAAGCGTGTTCGGGGTCAAAGGAACTTCCTTTTCGTCGAGCAAGTTTTTCAACACCCTAGGCAGTAAACCTAATCATTGTAGTGTAGTATTGGGTAAGCCTCGGGGATTGATATCGTTCTCTAGGGGAATAGGAATGCTAGTAAGAAGTGTACTACGCTAAAGTTGAGGTTCAGGAAGATTCTTTTTTATCTTTTTATATTTTTTAGAAATCTAAGGGTAAAATCTCGGGGCTTGGATTTGGGGGGTGGTACTACTACCGATTACTCTACTATTCTAATTATCTAATTCTACGGGTAGTCTTATGTCTATTTATGTGTGCTCGTATGATGATTAAAAATGTGTTTACCTAGATACTATTACTCCCTAGTTATCTTTTATTGTAGGTTGAATTGTCACGTCTTTATTCTTAACGCATTGTGTTTCCTAAAGTCGTAGGGTGTGCCTATGCCCTAACTCTTTGAAGTCACCCTTGAGTGTAGTAAACGAAATTCACTAAGTCATCCATAAACTATCAAAGATTCATCAAGCATTAAACACAACGATAGCCTAGTCGCACTCCTAAGCCAATTACAATTAAGATAAGAGACAACCTAACAATAATTAACAGCTAGGTTTCTTAGATCTAAGCAAACACATAAGAAATTTAGCCGGACATGTTAAACAAGCAAGCATACACACATTCAATGGAAGACATAATGAAATTAATGAAGTAAAACACTTATCTTGATGTGTAAAATAGGGTTTGGGACCCTAAGATACTGTCCAATTCGGACACCAAACGTTTAGGGTTTTTACTCCAAAAGTCTACCCCTTAAAATATTGAAAATTCGATTTCTATATATAATTTTACACTTGCGACGGCGTCGCCTTATAGGTGGGACGCCATCAGATCGCCATCATTAGGGTTTTCGTCTTGGCCAAGTTATCGTTGGGACGGTGTCACGTTGTAGTTGTGACGCCGTCGGGCTTCATTAGGGACGCCGTCTGATTCTGGATTTGGGCCGTCTGAGATGAAAAGTCTTGGTGACGCCCTTCCTCTTCAAAGTCTGACGCCGTCAGGTGTATTTTAGCAAAAAGTCTACAGAGTCGTCAGGTATATTTTAATTAAATCCGTAGAAAGGGACGGCGTCGCCCCTTAGTTGGGACGCCGTTAGCTTCAGTTTCAGCAGCTTGAGTGTCTTCGATCTTGACTTAGCCATTTTCTTCATATATTCACTCTTTTTCATCCAAATATGCATCATTCCAGCATTTTGCTTCCAAGAGACCTAAAAAGTGAAAATTAACGAAATTAAGCAGTAACTGATATAAAAGTGATCGATTAAGGGCTTAAATGAGCCCTTAAAAGTGTACATTTTAAATCCTTATCAAATATCCCTACACTTGGTATTTGCTTGTCCTCAAGCAAATGTGCTTTTGACCAATCAATTTATAAGTTAGGGGGCATGAAGCAATGGTTCAAAATAATTCACAACAAGTAAAAGCACTGCAATAGTCATAACAAGCATGAAAATTATATACTATCACCTCACAAGGGGTGTTTGGATTCTCTCATCTCTCGGGTGTATATGAAATATAGTAAATGGAAATGGAAGATAAACACTCATTACCTGGTCAATATACATAGATTACTATAGGCTTGAGAATAGATCAAACATCCACCACTTTGGCGTAAGCACCTACGAACAACTATCTAAGAGGTATTTTAAAGGGTTGTAATGTTAGGCTTACGGTAGGGAAACAAAGGGTTTGGTTGGATAGGCGATTTAGTGGTGGCAAGTCAAAAATCTTATGTTACAAGCATGAAAAGAATGGCGTTGCTAAGCCAAGACTCGACTCACTAAACTCTAGATACCTTGAAACAAACATACATAAATTGAAAAACATAAACATAAAGATAGATGTAGAATGGTAGCCCGTATGTTTTTCTTCATATATATATATATATATATATATATATATATATATATATATATATATATATATATATATATATATATATATATATATATTTCTTTTTTTTTACACACACTTTTACTCTACCATCCTCCAAGATAACATCAAAATATAAGGGATTTATAGGAGCATCCCTACACTTGAGTTTTTATTACTCTAACACTAATTTGACCCGATTGGAAAAGATCAAAACACTTGGAGTGATTAATTACGTAAATAAAGGGAATTTGAATTTAACGTTCCTTCCCGTTACTCGATAAAATATTACTTTTACCCATGAGTCCCAATCATCCCAAAATTGTGTACAAAAGATATGACTCGACTTAGCAACCATGCAAGTAACTAGATAATTGAACTAAGGGTTAAGTATGATAACAATAATGCACTAAAGGTGAGTGCATACATGGTAGGCTAAGGCGATTTGGTTGTACATTTGGGGTGGATTGTAAACAATGCTCTTCATTGATATTTGGGAAAACCAAAACATCACGAGAACCGCGAAAAGGATAGGCTCTGAAGGGTTAACTAGGGGTATCGTGTACTAAAGATGAGTACATCGCAAGGGTGTGGGGGTAATTACTCAACCGATGTGGAAGAAGTAATTATAATACGGGTTTCAAACAAGGGTTATCCTAATGCCTCTTATCATTTAGTTATTCCTAACTACACAAGTGTAGTCTCACTAGCGATCTCGGAATGCATCACAAAACAAGTTCTAGAATCTATTATACTACCGGTACACTCTCGAAGTATTAAAGGTGAATGTTTTAATTCCTATAGATCTAGGGGTGAACCTCACATTTTTGGGGTGGAATTTGAGTGGTAAACGGTTTTTTGTGCTAGTCATATAACTCCTATCCATGAGACGCTTTATTAAGACTAAAGTCCCACTCGTACATGTCATAAAAAAATTTAAATTTGGTGCTAAAATTGCCCTAACAAATATTTCTCATAACTTATTACACAAATGAACTAGGACAAGACAAATATTCAAGGATAAGCATAGTTTCAAAGTTCCCGTTTTATTCTCCCTCCCTACACTTAAACTGAACATTGTCCCTAATATTCCCCGAAAGTATCAAAGTTATGATAAAGGAAGATAATTAAAAGAGAAAGAAACTAGTACTCCCCTGATTAGCTCGGTAGGATCCGTGTGAAGTAGTGGTTAAATTCTTTCCCAAGAAGAATGTATACGTGATAAGCTTCATCCAATGTTGTGTTTCTTCTTCTTGCCAAATAAAACCTGCATACTTAAAGAAAATAGACGAAACCTTCATGTAAAATCGGCGGTAAATCTATATATGACTCATTTACACTAGGATATAATGCTTGTGGAATGGATGTTTGCAGATTTTCTGGAAAATTAAGACCTGAGAATTTCCAAAAATTTATACATAGCACCGAAAACGAGAAAATTTTGATAATCT
This sequence comes from Chrysanthemum seticuspe, assembly GCA_019973895.1. NCBI lineage: Eukaryota > Viridiplantae > Streptophyta > Magnoliopsida > Asterales > Asteraceae > Chrysanthemum > Chrysanthemum seticuspe. The sequence goes on from BPTQ01000008.1 coordinate 40,231,163, forward strand.
GTTTCTGCTCATCCTAACGTTGTCAGGTTCTAATCCTGACGCCGTCAAGTTGTCCTGACAGAAACTGGTCTGCTGCGTTTTCCTGGAAAAATTCTGGAAAAATTACACCTTTAGAATCTGGAAAATTTTCTGCAAAACACCCATTATGACTCGATACAAGCAATTGACTCTAACAATCACACAAATATATCAATTTCAAAATATCGTTAATCTCATGTTCGTGTTCTTAAAAAACATATTTGATCTTCCATACACTTATCTTTTTGTAAAATACCTTTATATGTAATTAAGACGAGGTTAAAAACAAAATAAAACATTTTCACAAAGTCTAACATGAGAATAAACAATAATGAAAAAGATATATAAACACACAAATAAAGATTAAAAACAAATACACATGGGTTGCCTCCCAAGAAGCGCTTGTTTTTGTTCGAGTCACGAGCTTGACTCTACCCTTATTTAACGGATAAAGGGGAAGTTTTTCCTACACTTAAGCTTAAGTGCGGGTGATGGTAGTGATACACACCCTTAGGGTACGTGAGGAGAGGGTGATGGGTGATTTATATGCTCAAAGGGGTGGGCTCCATTCATTATAACCTTACCTAATTCTATAGGTGTAGTGGGTGAATCAACTCTTTCTCCTAGAAATGGATCATCTTCTATCAACTTCAAGAGATTCTTAGTTAAGGATCCATCTTGACCTAATAAACCCGGTTTAAACCCATAATGTTTCTTGTTATCAACCATGAATGGGTGATGTATGTATGTAAGGTCACGGGTTACTCCTATATTAGCTTCCACTCTACATGGCTTAGATTCTACTACCTTTATCACGCAACTACCCGGACTATTTATTTTGATGGGTGGATTGGGGCCTAATTCAATTCCTAGATTCACATCTAAAGACGAAAAATTGGGTAAGGTTTTTGGTTGAGGCTTCGGTTCATCAAAATTAGGAACTTCCCTAGGACTAAGAGAGAGGTCATGACAACAAGCATCTAAACCTACATTCTCTAGTGGCGTTTGGTCCAAAGGTTTTATATCAATCGGGGTTTCTATAGTCTCTTCTACTTCTTCCGGGTAAGTTATAGGCGATGTGTGTTCCTCAAGTGATGGTAGGGCTTGTGGGCTTGGAGTTTCCACCTCATTCTCCATTATATCTAGATCTCCTAAATGTTCATCATGTGTTTTAGTATGATATAACCCAAATACACTCCTAAGTATCTCAAATCCTTCTTTAGCCATTTGAAATTCTTGGTCCGATTCATAAGAATCATTCTCAAAAATTTGATCACTATGTTCTATTTGCCTAAAGGATTCCTCATGCGTGTCATATGTTTTGAAATCTATCCCACACATGCAACTAGGTAGTTCAACTCTAACCATCTCACAATCTTGTTCGGGTTTAGGTTCCATGTTCTTAAAAACTAGGTCTTTTTGATCATGGTGCCTAAGATCAAATAAATCCTCCTTATCTGTAAGTTGTGATGTAGACAAGCCTATGATTTCATTCAACTGATGGTTTATGCTTACGAAGCTTTTATCAAATTTTTTCCAGAGGGTTTCACTAAAAGTAGTTGATCTTAACAATGATTGTTGAATAGAAGCCACACAAGCACAAAATTTATCAAATCCATCTAACCTTACACCCGTCTCCTTTTGGATATCTCTAAGATCACTCACAAATTCATTAGAATAATAAAAAGCAATCATATATGTGAAATTCAATTGTTCCTCATTTGTTAATGGTTCAAATGCAACTTCACTTGCCATAGCGACAAATGAAAAGGGTTTTACGAACACAAACACAAAGAAGGGGGATAGACTACAAGGAAGCTAAAAATGAGAAAAAATCTCACTTAATAGGAATCAAACAAGGGAACCTAAACGAGATAGAATTCTAACTAGCTATTCTATTCCCCGGCAGCGGCGCCTAAAACGTGATGCGCTTACGAAGCACGTTCGGGTTCAAATGAACTTCCTTTTCGTCGAGCAAGTTTTTCAACACCCTAGGCAGTGAACCTAATCGTTGTAGTGTAGTATTGGGTAAGCCTCGGGGATTGATATCGTTCTCTAGGGGAATAGGAATGCTAGTAAGAAGTGTACTACGCTAAGGTTGAGGTTCAGGAAGATTCTTTTTTATCTTTTTATATTTTTTAGAAAGCTAAGGGTAAAATCTCGGGGCTTGGATTTGGGGGGTGGTACTTCTACCGATTACTCTACTATTCTAATTATCTAATTCTATGGGTAGTCTTATATCTATTGATGTGTGCTCGTATGATGATTAAAAATGTGCTTACCTAGATACTATTACTCCCTAGTTATCTTTTATTGTAGGTTGAATTGTCACGTCCTTATTCTTAACGCTTTGTGTTTCCTAAAGTCGTAGGGTGTGCCTATGCCCTAACTCTTTGAAGTCACCCTTGAGTGTAGTAAACGAAATCCACTAAGTCATCCATAAACTATCAAAGATTCATCAAGCATTAAACACAACGATAGCCTAGTCGCACTCCTAAGCCAATTACAATTAAGATAAGAGACAACCTAACAATAATTAACAACTAGGTTTCATATATCTAAGTAAACACATAAGAAATTTAGACGGACATGTTAAACATGCAAGCATACACACATTCAATGGAAGACATAATGAAATTAATAAAGTAAAACACTTATCTTGATGTGTAAAATAGGGTTTGGGACCCTAAGATACTGTCCAAGTCGGACTACAAACGTTTAGGGTTTTTACTCCAAAAGTCTACCCCTTAAAATACTGAAAATTTGATTTATATATATAATTTTACATTTGCGACGGCGTCTGATAAGGTTTTAAAATGTACTTTTTTGAGTGGTCGTTTAAGCCCTTATTTGATCACTTTTGTATACGTTACTACTTAATATCGTTCCTTTTCACTTTTTAGGTATCTTGAAGGCAAAATGCTGGAATGACACTTATTCGGACGAAAAGGCGCGAATATACGAAGAAAATGGCCAAAGTCAAGAATCGGACACTCAGGCTGCTGGAACTGAAGGTGACGGCGTCAGGCAAAAAACATTGACGCCGTCAGACAACTTTTGTGACGGCTCAGTAGCCAAATTGCTCATTTACAAGTGACGGCTTCAGGTTTTAAAAGAGTAGGGCGTCGCAACTCGACGGCCTAGATTTGATCCAGACGACGTCAGAGACTGAAGGGGACGGCGTCACAAGCATAAGGTGACGCCGTCGCAAGACTAACGTGGCCAAGACGAAACCCTAATGACGGCGACCCGACGGCGTCACAAATCAAAAGGTGACGCCGTCGCATGTGTAATCTTATATATAGAATCAGAATTTTTTAGTTTTCTGTGTGTAGTCTTTTGGAGTAAAAACCTAAACCGAAGCAAGGCTGTCTTGTACAGTATTTTAGGGTTCCATACCCTATCTTACATCAAGATAAGTGTTTTACTTCATTAATTCAATTATGTCTTCAATTAATTGTGTGTATGCTTGCATGTTTCCCATGTCCGGCTAATTTACTTGTATGTTTGCTTAAGGATTATGAAACTTAATTATTGAATATTGATTGGTTGTCTCTTATCTTAATTTTTAATGATCTAGTATTGCGATAGGTCATCCGTTGTGTAGTTAATGCTTGATTAATCTTTGTTGAACCTTAGCTTATAGTACCTAGAGCCATTGTAGGCTAAACCATCCGAAGAGTACCTTAGTGTTAAGTTTATAAATTCTAGAGATTTTGTAGGCGATAACCTTTGGTAGTTTCAAAGAGTTAGGGATAAACGCATACCCTACGACCTTAGACACACAACGCGATTAAGAATAAGGACCTGACAATTCAACCATCAATAGGAGATAATTAAGGAGTAATAAAACCTAAGTAAACACATCTTTAAATCATCATACGAGCATACAATAATTAGACATAGACTACATACACCTTAGATTAGATAATTAGACGAATAGAGTAATCGGTAGAAATACCAACCCCCTAATCGAATACCCTGAAATTCGTACCTTTCCATTTCCTAAAAACATAAAAAGATAAAAAATAATCTTCCTCAACCCCAACCTTAGCGTAGTAACTTCTCACTAGCATTCCTATTCCCCTAGAGAACGATATCAATTCCCGTGGCTTACCCTAATACTACACTACAACGATTAGGTTCACTGCCTAGTGTGTTGAAAAACTTGCTCGACGAAAAGGAAGTTTCTTTGACCCCGAACGACGCGTGTAGCGTTATCAAGTTTTTGGCGCCGCTGTCGTAGAATAGAATAACTAGGAAGGTGATAACCAACCACCATTCATCAACATACCACCAAATGACCTGCCAAGAGGCCGTACTCTTGGTGAATACTCTAGACGAAGCCACCTAGGTTATAGGAACACCATTGAGCTTCCCGACCATGCCCAAACTACGGCACTGCGATCCGACACCATCCGGTTGGTGCAAAATGGATGTGCATTCCATGGACTTTGTTCCGAAGATCCTAATCAGCATCTTAAGGATTTCCTTAAAATTGTCGATTCCATCGACCTCGATGCTACTACTCGGGAGACCACGCGCTTACGTCTCTTCCAATTCTCTCTACGGAAACAAGCTAGTAAATGGCTTTGGCGTCTTCCCCCGGGATCTATTTCAAGTTGGGAAGATCTCACCGCCCGTTTTCTTTCTAAGTTTTGCCCACCTACTCCAAGCCAACCACTTGACCATCATTCCTTCAACTTTCTTCGTAACTAAATCATTGGTGAAATCGATGAGCCTAAAGGATTGCATAGGATAAATGAGAATGAGGAAGATAGTGCTTACTTCAATCTTTACCCCACTAAGGAAGAAGTTGCATACCACCAATACATAGTTGACAATCCTCGATCACCCATCATTAGGATATGTCCAAAGATTAGAAGAGGAAATCCTTGGAACATCAAAATCCCTTGTATGATTGGCTATAGGAATGTTGAGCATGCTTATATAGATACAGAATCTCCCATTAATGTGATGTCATCAGCCGTTTACAATGACATCATGAATGAACGACTTAAGATTAGGAGAGACCCTAAGTATCAAGGTGAGATTTAAAATTTTGTGGGAAGAGTCAAGGATGTACACGTCTTTATAGGAAATTTCACCTACCTAGTTGATTTTGTGGTCCTAGAAGATGTAGGGTGCGTCATTGACTATAGCTTGTCCTAAGTTGTTCTAGGAAAACCGTTTGTTGAGAAATCTCAACTAAGCTATAACAAATCTGAGGGAAGAGTTAGATTTGTAAATGGGAACGATGAGATCACTTATAGGATGCCTTGGAAGATGAGTGGATATGGCTCTTGGTCCATTTATGAGCGAGACAACATTAGAGCTTTTGAGGAGAAAAGCGAAGACGATGTTGAAAAAGGTATGCCTTTCATGTGGGAGAAAAGGAGACTGTACTATAGGGATTGTTTGACCCTAGGGCCTAGGTATAGAGTCGATGAAAATTTTGTCAACATGATAGAATTCTCATTGAGAATGCAAAACGAGACCACGTAGGGGCACGACTTCGAGTCTAGCTACCAGACTCATAAATAAACAAAAGTGCTTCGTGGGAGGCAACCCATGCTTAATTGTTTGCTTGTTTGTGTCGTATATCCTTTATTGATTGTTTAATCTCCTGTTTAAATTTGTAAAAATGCTTTATTTTGTCTTTAACCTCGTCTTAATTACATATAAAGCTATTTTACATAAGGGATAAGTGTAGGGAGGATTACACACGTTTTCAAAAGAAACGTAAACATGAGAATTAAAATTAATTAAAAGATATAAATGTGTGTTTGTTCGAGTCAAATGCTTGTATCGAGTCATAATGGATGTTTTGCAGGATATTTTTCTAGATTCTAAAGATGTAAATTTTCCAGAATTTTTTCCAGAAAATCGCAGACCAGCTTTTGTCAGGATAACCTGATGGCGTCAGGAAGGAGAAAAAACAACTGATTACTTTTTCTCGTTTCTGAGCTACTTATAAATTTTTGGAATTTTCCAGGTCTTAATTTTCCAGAAATTCTGTAAACATCCATTCCACAAGCAGTATATCCTAGTTTAGTAGAGTCCTATATATATTATTACCGCCGATTTTACGCAAAGATTTTGTTTGTTTTCTTCAAGTGTGCAGGTTTAATTTACCAAGAAGAAGATACATAAGATGAGAAGGGGCTTTTAACGCAAACATTCTTCTTGAAGAAAGATATAACCACCACTTTACATGGATCCTACCGAGCTAATCAGGGGAGTATAAGTTTCTTTCGTTTTTATTACCTTCCATTATCATAACTTTGATACTTTCGGGGAACATTGGGGACAATGTTCAGTTTAAGTGTAGGGAGGGAAAATAAAACGGGAACTTTGAAACTATGCTTATCCTTGACTATTTGCTTTGTCCAATTGCATTTGTGTAATAAACCATGAGAAAATGTCGGTTAGGGTAATTTTGGCACCAAATTTAAAATTTTCATGACATATAGGAGCGGGCCATTAGTCTTAATAAAGCGTCTCATTGTTAGGAAATCATATGGCTAGCACAAAAAAAACCCTTACCACTTAAATTCCACCCAAAATGTGAGGATCACCCTTAGATTAGTAGGAATTAAAGCATTCACCTTTAATGCTTAGTGTGTGAACCGGTAGTATAATAGATTCTAGAACTTGTTTTGTGATGCATCCCGAGATTGCTAGTAAGACTACACTTGTGTAGTTAGGAATAACTAAATGATAAGAGGCATTAGGATAACCCTTGTTTGATACCCGTAATATAATTACTTCTTCCACATCGGTTGAGTAATTCCCCCACACCTTTGCGTTGTACTCATCTTTAGTACACGATACCCCTAGTTAACCCCTCAGAGCCTATCCTTTTCGCGGTTCTCGTGATGTTTCGGTTTTTTCGGAATATCAATGAAGAGCATTGTTTACACCCCACCCCCAAATGTACACCCAAATCGCCTTAGCCTACCTTGTATGCACTCACTTTTAGTGCATTATTGTTATCACACTTAACCCTTAGTTCAATTATCTAGTTGCTTGCATAAGTTGCTAAGTCGAGTCATATCCTTTGTACACAGTTTTGGGACGATTGGGACTCATGGGAAAAGTTAAAGTTTGTGAAATGACGGAAGGGAACGTTAAATTCAAATTCCCTTTATTTGCATAATAATGTACTCCAAGTGTTTTGATCTTTTCAATTTGGGTCATATTAGTGTTAGAATAATAAAAACTCAAGTGTAGGGATGTGCCTATAAATCCCTATCATTTTGATGTTATTGTAGAGGATGGTAGAGTAAAAGTTTATGAAAAAAAATCGAAAAAAAAAAGAAAAAAGAGAAAAAGAAAAAAAAAAATAGAGTAAAAAAAAAAGAAAAAAAAAATTGAAAAAAACATACGGGCTACCATCCTACATCTATCTTTTAATTTATGTTAGTTTGTTTCAGTTATCTAGAGTCTAGAGTGTCGAGTCTTGGCTTAGAAATGTCATTCTTCGCATGCTTCTAACATAAAGATTTTTGACTTGCCACCACTAAATAGCCTATCCCACCAAACCCTTTGTTTCCCTACCGTAAGCCTAACATTACAACCCTTTAAAAGACCTATTTGATAGTCTTTCCTAGGTGCTTATGCCAAAGCGATGGAGGTTTGATCTAGTCTCAAGCATATGGTAATCTATGTACTAGGACCGGTTAATGAGTGTTTATCTTCCATTTCCAACTTGTTATATTTCGTGTACACCCGAGAGATGTGAGTATCCAAACACCCCATGTGAGGTGCTAGTATGTAATTTCCGTGCTTGTTATGACTTTTGCGGGGCTTATATGTGTTGTGGATTGTTCTAATCCAATGCTTCATGACCCCTAACTTATAAATTAATTGGCTAAAAGCACATTTGCTTGAGGACAAGCAAATACCAAGTGTAGGGATATTTCATAAGGTTTTAAAATGTACCTTTTTTAGGGGTCGTTTAAGCCCTTATTTGATCACTTTTGTATCCATTACTACTTAATATCGTTCCTTTTCACTTTTTAGGTATCTTGAAGGCAAAATGCTGGAATGACACTTATTCGGACGAAAAGGCGCGAATATACGAAGAAAATGGCCAAAGTCAATAATCGAAACACTCAGGCTTCTGGAACTGAAGGTGACGGCGTCAGGCACAAAACAGTGACGCCGTCGGAGAACTTTTGTGACGGCTCAGTAGCCAAATTGCTCATTTACAAGTGATGGCTTCAGGTTATAAAAGAGTAGGGCGTCGCAACTCAGACGGCCTAGATTTGATCCAGACGACGTCAGAGACTGAAGGGGACGGCGTCACAAGCATAAGGTGACGCCGTCGCAAGACTAACGTGGCCAAGACGAAACCCTAATGACGGCGACCCGACGGCGTCACAAATCAAAAGGTGACGCCGTCGCATGTGTAATCTTATATATAGAATCAGAATTTTTTAGTTTTCAGTGTGTAGTCTTTTGGAGTAAAAACCTAAACCGAAGCAAGGTTGTCTTGTACAGTATTTTAGGGTTCCATACCCTATCTTACATCAAGATAAGTGTTTTACTTCATTAATTCAATTATGTCTTCAATTAATTGTGTGTATGCTTGCATGTTTCCCATGTCCGGCTAATTTACTTGTGTGTTTGCTTAAGGAATATGAAACTTAATTATTGAATATTGATTGGTTGTCTCTTATCTTAATTGTTAATGATCTAGTATTGCGATAGGTCATCCGTTGTGTAGTTAATGCTTGATTAATCTTTGTTGAACCTTAGCTTATAGTACCTAGAGTCATTGTAGGCTAAACCATCCGAAGAGTACCTTAGTGTTAAGTTTATAAATCCTAGAGATTTTGTAGGCGATAACCTTTGGTAGTTTCAAAGAGTTAGGGATAAACGCATACCCTACGACCTTAGACACACAACGCGATTAAGAATAAGGACCTGACAATTCAACCATCAATAGGAGATAATTAAGAAGTAATAAAACCTAAGTAAACACATCTTTAAATCATCATACGAGCATACATAATTAGACATAGACTACATACACCTTAGATTAGATAATTAGACGAATAGAGTAATCAGTAGAAATACCAACCCCCTAATCGAATACCCTGAAATTCGTACCTTTCCATTTCCTAAAAACATAAAAAGATAAAAAATAATCTTCCTCAACCCCAACCTTAGCGTAGTAACTTCTCACTAGCATTCCTATTCCCCTAGAGAACGATATCAATTCCCGTGGCTTACCCTAATACTACACTACAACGATTAGGTTCACTGCCTAGGGTGTTGAAAAACTAGCTCGACGAAAAGGAAGTTTCTTTGACCCCGAACGACGCGTGTAGCGTTATCAGCGTCGCCTTATAGGTGGGACGCCGTCATATCGCCGTCATTAGGGTTTTTGTCTTGGCCAAGTTATCGTTGGGACGACGTCACATTGTAGTTGTGACGCCGTCGGGCTTCAGCAGGGACGTCGTCTGATTCTGGATCTGGGCCGTCTAAGATGAAAAGTCTTGGTGACGCCCTTCCTCTTCAAAGCCTGACGCCGTCAGGTGTATTTTAGCAAAAAGTATACTAAAATGTCAGTTGTATTTTAATTAAATCCGTAGAGAGGGACGACGTCGCCTTTTAGTTGGGATGCCATCAGCTTCAATTTCAGCAGCTTGAGTGTCTTTGATCTGGACTTAGCTATTTTCTTCATATATTCACTCCTTTTCATCCAAATATGCATCATTCCAGCATTTTGCTTCCAAAAGACCTAAAAAGTGAAAAGGAATGAAATTAAGCAGTAACGGATATAAAAGTGATCGATTAAGGGCTTAAATGACCTCTTAAAAGTGTACGTTTTAAATCCTTATCACACTACTTGAGTCGGCACTGTAAAATCCTTAAACAAGAGAAAAAGTAACTTTTAACTCGTTATGTGAGAATAAGGCGTGTTAATAATCAAAACTCGAGGAAAAAGGTAATTTAAAACAATAATGTTATTAATAAAAGTAACCGGATGTTAATTATAAAATATACGAGCTCGTGAGAGGTGTTTCGGGAAAGTTTTCAAAAAACGCGACGTTGGTCCCTCTTGGTTTAATGTGGCCGGCGCCCCCTTGTGTCCCAAAATAATTATTAATTAGTCCCCACTCATAAATATATAAACCACACTCACACACACACACACACACACACACATTTCTTCCACCCAAACCCTAGTTTTACTTTCTCTCTCTACCAAACCCTAGCCACCCATCTTTCTCTCTCTACCAACCCCTCCACCGCCGCACCTTTCTCCGGCCACCAGGCCACATCGCCGAGCGTGGTGCTACACCTCCACCACCACTAGCTTCGTCTTCCTATCCTCTTTCTTTTGACATAGCTCACGCGCCCTCACATCACCTTTTTGCCACCCAAAACGCGTATAAACATATCCTTGGTTCGTGTTTTCTTGTTACAAATATAGATCGGGAAAGATAAAGGTAAATGAAATGAGATATAAACTTGTTTGTGGTTTTGTGGCCACGTACGAGACTTCTAAGTCTCGATTCGTGCATATTTTGGTTGGGAATAAAAGAACACAAACATAAAACTAGCTTTAAAACTAATAAAAATGTAATAATGTGTGTTGGTATCGAGTGTGTCGTGTCGGGTTCGTGTTTGTGCATTTTTATTGTTGTTTTGATGTTTTGTTTATGGGTTTGTTGATGAAATGGAGGTTGGAGAATGTTGGTGTTGAGTTGGGAAGCGAATGAGAACCACAAGGACCAAATGGTCCGTGTGGTGTTGCGTTGGGAAAGCAACCATGAACCACCAAGGACCAAAAGGTCCATTGGGTGTGCGTTGGGAGATGACCGAGACCCACAAGGACCCTAAGGTCCAGGTCGGGTTGTCGTGGTACTAGTTGGATGTTGTTGTTGTTGGCTTTAGTAGTGACCGAGACCAAGAAGGTCTGGTCGGGTTGAGTTTGGACCAGACACGAGGGAGCCAAAGACCTCTAGGGTCCGTTTGGTTCGCGTGGTCTTAACCGTAGCTAAGTCGAGACCATTAGGGTCTCGAAAATGGTTTCGGGTGCGGGTTGATACTTAAATGGATGTCGGGATTGATATGAGTTGATTGGAGATTGATGATATGTTATCGAGCCATAGGGTTAGTTCCGATAACGAGTGGGATTGTTTATTTGGACTTGATATTATATATGTGAACTTTGCGCAACGTCGGTGTTACCGTGACTTTCTAGTCTCGATTGACCCCGACAACGCCATAACATGGACTTTTATTATTTATTGGACAATATGACATATCAAAAGTCGAGTGTCATGACTCGGACTTGTGAACTCGAGACGAATAATAACTCGAAACGTATATTGAAACTTGACGTAATATATATAAACTTGTAAATAAACTAGAAAAATAGATAAAAGTAAGTTCTTATATTAAATATTTAATAACAAGACTCACCTTGTTATTCGATATTTGAAAGGGAACTAACGACTTAAAAATGAAAAGTTTTATAATAAACGAGTTATTAAATGTTTGGAGGGCACGTTTACCAAAATGTGTCATTTATGAGTAGTTAATAACCATTGTGGGTTATACATGGGTTGCGGATGACTTGCCATTAATAGGTTTAACCCACGTAGATAGCGGACTTATTGGGTTGACGAATCCAATAAGAGTCCGTTATGTGTGTAGGCTAAAGATATTAATGAATAAATTATCCTTATAACTCGTTAGGATGTGACTAGTGTTTGGGAATAATAAGTGAAATAAATAAATGGATGAGTTTATCGAGTTGACGAATTCGATAAGATCTAACAATTTATTTCGAAACTTATTAAACTACAAAGCTTTTAGCTTAGAAGTCGCATTGGGTCGTTGTGAGTCGCGTTGCTAGAGATATAGTGCATTCATGGAGTCTTGTCGAGTCGATACCTCACACGATGATACCAAACGCTTGTAAATAAATAGTGAAACGAGATGTTTTCGGAAATAAGAATTGGAATTCATTCGGGATAGAGAATATTGGAATTGGAAAATGTATTAAGAATAGGTTTATGTTAATAGTTTGTGCCGAGTCAGTAGTTGTCGAGCCGTGTTAGCTGTTTATCTGCTTTGCTAGTGATTATTTGTGCTTTGCTTGATCGAGGTGAGTTTCATAGCCCCATTTTTATCTATGTTTTAACTAAATTGGGGTGAGAAAGCATGCTACTCTTTTGTTGGACCTGCTTTAACTCTTTTTGATTTGCTTATGTGTTGACTAGTAAGGATAGATATGTGGTAGATATTAACTTAGTCTAGGGTAGCAATCCCTCGCTATAACTATGTGATCTAGCTAAGAATAGATGTCTACTCCGACCTAGTCCAGGGAAGCATTGAGGTCATCTTTGCTATAACTATGATACCTGGCTAGAGTCGCTTGGGGCCCTGCCGAGATCTCGATTGTTGTCGAAATGTGATTGGAATGTTTATTGTATATATGTTTTAGTCTCGCATAGCAAATAAACTTTTTCAGGACCACTATTGAATTTATATTTAAACCTATGAACTCACCAGCGTTAGCTGACCTTTTAGCATGTTTTCTCAAGTAATTAAGCTGATGTTTGGTCTGCTTGTTCTTGGAAGCTTGGCAGAAGAGGCATGGTCGGAAGATCACTTTAAACTCTGATAATAATTTGTGAACCTATTTTATGATCTCTTTTGGGCCTTACTTTTGAATATTTTGGAATAAATGTAACCAGATACTTAACTATATGATTGGTTGTGAACTATTTATGATTATCTTGTTTTCCTATACTTGTGTTGTGTACCAATCCAGTAACGCCCCAAAAGCTTGTTTAAGTCTTCCGCTGTAGCGAGATTTGGGGGTGTTACAAGTACCAACATCATCTTCTTTGATTTCATCTATCATAATTCTTATCATTTTCGGAACATCTTCTACAAATGTCATCAGCTTTTTATAATTCTCCGCTTTCAGGGTTTGAGGAAAAAGAGTCATGGATTTGCAAGATCGTTGAGGTAAATGATGAAGGTGTTGTTGATGATGGTGATGTCGCCATCGTCATCATCATCACTTTATCTCAATGATCTCTGAAATCTTAGATTATTTTTTTTAATGCCTTAGAGGTGAAGGAAGTCAACCGCTCTCGACTCAAACTCACATTGCAAAATGGGTTACCTTAAGTAAACAAACTTGCTAACGTATGATATTTATAGCTTTCGTGTACAGATTACTTTTGCCAGCATATGAGATTACAAGGTTTTACTTGAATTATCATCATATGTTTGTGATTAGATGCAAGTTCTTGAAGATGAGTGACTGCTATGATTATATAATAATGGGACTAAGAAATACATTATTAGGCATAGTTGTTTCAATTGCTTCAACAAACTTCATGCCTGTACGTAAAAAAATGTGTAATATATATAGTTAATGTATTTTGACTCGATATTCGTCGATGTTTGTTGGAAAAAAATTATGATAATTATTTGCGTAATTGCCATGTATTTCCTTCTAAACTAAAAATGGATAGTGCATCATGCATCTATGTTTTGGGGGCTGCTTAACATTGAACACTACAAGTCAACCCTACGATTTATGGTTTGCCGGCTGATGCTTTGCACATGAATAGTTTGAGCGAGAATTAACATTACAAATAAGCCATTTGAGACAATGAGTTTTCTATGCGTATAGTCTTAAGGCTATACGCAGCGAAGCTTAAGATCTTATCAATGACTTTAACGATCCTTTAGTATTTTCAAGACCTTAAACTCTTCAAATAAACGCTGTCTAAAATGCTCTGCGGCAATGCACGACAACCCAAATCCTCATTATTAACAAAGCTCATTGAGGCACAGATCATCACAAGCACAAGAGTGGGACAAAAAGTGTTCATTCCAAGGATTCCCTTGATAAACAAAGACCCAAAACTGCCATTTATTACAGTTTATGATGAAAGTTTGTTACGCGATGACGATAAACGAAAGTCTAGGACAATCTCTAAACAAAATAGGCATATACTTGCATGAACCCATATTTGGCCATGGGTAACTATGGGCGATATCACCGCAAGGCCTAAAACTCTTTATAGGACAACAAGAAAACAAGCCCCCAAATACAACCAAGAATATAGTTTATAAAGATTTCTTGACAAAATTTAAATGAACATAGGTTCATCTCACACATTCCACTGTTGAGCATCGTAAGTTTCATGCTAGTTACTTTATTAATCAGTTATCGTTAACAACTATTATCGTGGCAATCACTGGTATCTCCAACTTAAAACACATAGACATCAACAAAACAACATAAACCAAAGTGAGCAACAACAATACGTAGATTTTTGACATAGCAAAGTATTTTGCTGTATTTTAAGTTTTTCTTTTGGTTCTGCTAATTTGCTTTATATTCAGAGTTTAGTTGCAATTATAAAATTTTAACTTTGACACTAAAATATATACCAAACCAAAATTATCATATATTTATAGACGACATCCAAAAGACTTCGCTGCAACGCGCGGCAACATAATTACTCGTTAACGATAAAAGTCTAGATGCATGCCCTAAACTAATTTTGATCATTGTTTATTATTTTTTATTATAAATATTACAGTTGCATTATTGTGGATGTATTTTACTCCGATCCAAGTCAACATCTTAATTGATTAAAGACTTGGACCATTTAGGTGGGTCAATGAAGTAAATTAGGTGTTACCCGTACATTTAAAACTTCTTACGTCGTCTGTTACAATTCAACATTTCGACTAGTATGGAAAATGTCATTTCATGTCAATTAAAATAAAAAATAACATATATTATAGTTTATAGATATTAGTTTTAGGGTTTGATTAGGTAATTATTATCTTAGTAAGCTAGACGATATCGTTAAGTTTTTAATCAGCTATCGAATCAGTTGAGTTGTCATGCTGCTTGTAGAATTCTAAACATCTTAAGATTTTATTTTCATGTCTTTTTCATAAACCTTGTGTAAACATAATTGCAAACAATCAAACGCGATGGCTTACTTTCTAAAAGCTTTATTTAGGATAAACGTTACCTAATTTACAAGGTTGAGAAGCATACACGTGAATGTGAATCGACTTAGATTACAAAAATATTTATAGAATACATATATTAAAATCAAGAAAGGGATTGATCGGACTATATGAAGAGGTAGCTTTGACATAAACTTAAGGATTGGCTCCATTGAAAAGAGGTTGTGTTAATGCAACATCTGAAAAAGATGCCATTAGCTCTTGTGGTCCATAAGTGGGAGTTCCAGACAACAATGATGCAGATGCATCACACAATAAAGTAATGCACATATCTATATATGTGTACATCAAAGCTTTCACAAGACATGGTTCAAAATGGCTATATCTTAGATTCACACTTTTTGAGTGGAGATTTTGCATGTGTTTGTATGTTAAGTGACATAATTACAATGATTTGAACCTTGAAGAAGATGATCATCAAATTGTGCGATGTGGGGTCGATGTCTTGTATAAATTTTTTGAAACAGTATATCAACTTCACGGTATAAAGTATATTCGATATATATTATTAGAAACTGGTTATGTCGGGTTTTGCTATGTTTAGACAAATCTTTTTGTAGAACTTTAGGTCCTTTATTATATTTAGTGACAAAACCGTAAGCTTCTTGTTAGAAATCTTGATTAAGAAAATTTGTCGAAAAAAATGAGTAATATGTTTTGATTTAGTTGCTAGACTCTTTGTTGCTTTAGGTATAATGTTGATCATGTACTTTGAACCTCAAAGCTTTCTTCAGGTATATGATCAATAGCTTCTTCAACATTCTTTTAACGTTGAAATTTTATTAATTGCAACAACAGGAAGCCAAGAACCTATACTCAAAGATAACACATAACACATTTTATTACAAAGAGACTGGATTCTTGATCATTTATTAAAATTGTTTTCTAAATATTTCTTGTAGTATTGCAACAAAATAAATAGAATAGTGTAACTTGTGACTAATATTTGTACCTTTAAATGAGAAGTTATAGAGTGGGCGCACCCATGTCTAGTTATTATTGCATCGACAATTTTGGTACACAGCTAGATTGAGGGATATCTTCCATGAGAGATATTTTGTTTCAAACATTAAATTTTTGCCTTTGCGTCCTCAAAGGTTAAAGTAATCACAGGGGCGCGGAACTAGGGTGTTTTCGGAGGTTAAAAAAACTCGTTAAATGTTTACCGTTTATTGTAAATTCTAGTTAAAAAATTTTATTTGTTTAAAATGAATTTGATCTTGAAATTTTGCGTCACGCAGATACATGTTTTTTTTTTCATTTAGTCCATTAATATGTCAATAGCGAATATTGTTAGTGCAAATATTAAGATATTTAAACTAAATAGTTTCTTATGTTTTAAAATTAACAAAAATGTAACTTGTGATATATAACATAATATGCGTAGGTTACTTGTAACCATAAATCATCAAAACATACATTCATCAATACCTCTTAATGTTTTGAATATTCTCATGCTTCAAACACAGGTTCGAACATATTTGTTATGTTGCATTATGATTAAACCATTGAGAATCTTAACTATATATAAAGCATTTAGGACTTTTATTTTTAGAAGTCTTAAAAATTTTAAGCTTACACACTTGCTATTATTAGTAATTTTTGAAATTAAAACTTTAAAAACACACTAATTGCACATTAAACTATGAAATTAAATTGGATCATGTTACAATAATAAAATATAACTAATATAATGAATTTAATATGTTTAAATAGTTAAAATTAATAACTTTTTGAATTTGCATATATAATAATGGCATATTAATTCTTCATTCTCATAACATAAACACACAATTTCTTGAAACTATTATTTTTCATTTCTAGAAATTGTTAAACAATATTCGGCAAAATAAAGTAAAATCAGAAAATTGTTAAACACAATTCGCCTCCGAACCGTTGCTTTGCGCGAGTACCATGCTAGTTTTTAAAATATGCTTTGAAGTCATTAAGTATTTACAATTTCAATCGTTATCTTTCGAACCTCATTTTACATATCAAAGTTGTATTTATTTCTTATACATTGCATCAAAACACTTTCATTATCTTATAAAATCTCTTCATCATTTTATATAACCTTACATATTTTTATAAACTTTCACAAAAAAATTATTTACTTTTGTTTAAACAAATTACTTTCCTTTAAACAAAATGTTTTAATACCACACTTAATCAACTAGGTTTGGAAATGAATTCAAACTTGATCTTGCATGAAAAAATGGATTAACCATTTTGGTAATAATCTAAGACCAAAGATTAAAACAATCAAATGTTTTCTTGCATTAAATATTTCATAATCCATTTTTTGCAAAAATCTTCCACTTGAGTAAGTGATTCAAATAGCTCACCTAGTTTACGTAAATCTCCCATTAAGGGAAAACATGTTTTATTTTGTTAATGAAAACCAAATCACTTTTGACCATCTAGCTATTATTCCTCGTTGGGAAGTAATTCAAATCCAATCTTACATTGAAAGATGGATTAGCCATTTTTAATAATAAACCAAAACCTAAATACTTGACCATCTAGAAGGTATCTTCTTCATTGGGAAGTAGATCAGACGCAATCTTGCATTGAGAAACTGTTTAGCCACTTGATAATAAACCAAGACCAAAGATGTAAGCATCAAAATTGTTTTTGCGTCAAAAACATAATTAGTCAATTTAGGGTATTGGGTGTCTAACAATTCAAATAATGAAAGTGTTTTATATCCGTTACTACTTAAAATCCAAGGAAATTCTGCAAGCCTGACGGCGTCCCAACCCAAAAGGTGACGCCGTCCCTGAGGAAGTTTTCTAAATAGAATGCAAGCGACGGCTCAGGTGAAAAAGAGGTTCTAAAGCATGACGGCGTCACGCCTAAAATCTGGAAGACGTCTCTCTTATTTTCTACACCAGACCCCCAAGAACCATCTCAAGAAGATGTCCTTCATGAAGACAGATGGTGTCACACTCATCAACTGACGCCGTCCCACCAACGACTTGGCCAAACGAAACCCTAAAGACAGCGACCAGACGACGTCACCAGCAAAAGGTGACGCCGTCGCAATTGTACATCTATATATAGAATTATATTTTTTTGCATTTAAAGAGGTAGAATTTTGGAGAGCAAACCCTAACTCATGTGTAGTCCGACATGGACAATATTTTAGGGTTCCAAACCCTTCTTTAAATCATAAGATAAGTTTGTTAATCCATCATATCATAATATCTACACTATGTTTAATTGTTTGTGTGTATGTTTGCTTGTTTATCATGAGTAGCTAAATTACTAATGTGATTGCTTAGATCTATGAAACCTAGTTGTTAATTATTGTTAGGTTAAAGCTTATCTTGATTGGTAAACGTTAGAGTAAGGAAAACTGGCTTCTTCTTTAATTGTTGCGAGCTTGAACGTCCTAAATAGCATAAAGCTTGAGAGTGTACTTGAGCCATCGTTGTGTTTATTGCGTGAGTTATAGCTTTAGGATAACAGAGTATTCGGGGGAGATACTACAGTAATATAACGTAGGGAGTAAGAACATCCAAGTAAACACACTTTTAATCATCATAGAGCACATTTTACAATACATAGCCTATCCTTTTCTTTTCATTTGTTTAATTAGTTAATAGTCTAAAAGATTAGTAGTTAAAACTGGTAGAAGTACCACCCCCCACTCTTATACCCCGAGATATTTACCTTGCTTTCGAAAAAAACATAAAAGACTAAAAAGAATCTCCCTCAGCCTTAACTTCTCGTCATACATCTCTTCCTAGCATCTCTATTCCCGTAGAGAACGATCAACCCCCTGGGCTTACCCATACTACACTGCAACGATTAGGTACACTGCCTAGTGGGTTGTAAAGATTGCTCGTTGAATAGGAAGTCTTTCGACCCCGAACCCACGCATCAAGTTTTTGGCGCTGCTGCCGGGGAATAGAATAGCTAGTTAGTTTTCTATCTCAATTAGGTCTACTCGCTTGATTCCTATCAAGTGAGATTTTTTTTTCTTTTTTTAGCTTTCTTTTAGTCTACCCCTTTCTTTGTGTTTTTGTTCGTAACCTTGTCACTTTTCATCATGGAAGGTGATAATCCACCCAACAACGATCCACCACATCATCCACTACCACCACCCAATCCACCACCACTCGACCCGCCAAAAGGCTGTACTCTTGGTGAATACTCTAAACCGAGCCATCAAGGCTATAGGAACACCATCGAGCTTCCACTTCAAGATCAAACTACGTCCATGCGATCCGACACCATCCGGTTGGTGCAAAAGGGATGTGCATTGCATGGACTTCGTTCCGAAGATCCTAATCAGCATCTCAAGGATTTCCTTAAAATCGTTGACTCCATTGACCTTGATGCTACCACACGGGAGACCATGCGATTGCGTCTCTTCCAATTCTCTCTACGGGACCAAGCTAGTAATTGGCTTGAGCGACTTCCCACATGATCCATCTAAAGTTGGGATGATCTCACCACCCGTTTCCTCGCCCAATTTTTCCCACCGGGGAGAACCACCAAGCTAAGGAATGACATCTTGATGTTCCAAAAATGTCAAGGTGAAACCCTTTATGAGGCATGGACTCGATTCAAGGACTTACTCCACAAAGTCTCTCACCACGGCATTGATCTTTGGTTCCAAGTACAAATCTTCTACGATCATGTCACTCCCTCCACTCGACAAACTATTGATTATGCCGCCGGTGGAAGATTGAGTAACCTCGATATTGAAACATGTTGGGAGGTCATCGAGGAGTTATCACAATACGAAGAAGCGGAATGGGAGGATTCGGTACTCCCTGAACTAAGGAGTTTGGATGCCCAAGAACAACCATTCAAAAGATTGGAGGAACAAGTGAATGAGTTGATGAGGATGGAAATTTCCACACATGATCATAAGGAAAAATTCATGAACATGTGGACTTAGTCAAAGAGTTTGTGCTTCCAGAAAAATCGCGACAACACGAATTCAAGGACATAATGTTGGCATTCGTTAACAACCAAGAGAAAGAAATACAACTTCTCGAAGTTCACATGAGAAAAACCCGTGATACTTGTTGGGATATGAAAGTGCTGAAGATTGACAGAGAGATAAAGTACTGTAAATTATAAAGTACTGGAAATGTCAAAGAGTCAAAGTACTGCTTAATGATAAAGTCAAAGTACTGCATACGAAGTCAAAGTACTGCAAGATCAAAGAACTGTTTTATTGATTTATAGAAAGTCTTGTAATTCTAGAATATTCTATGTTAGATTGCTTGACGTACAAGGATACAAATTGTAAACCGACTAGGGTATCCTTGAGCATATAAAAGGACCCCTAGATTGGCATTAGATGTACGTGATTTTATTAGAGTTTTAGAGAGAAGTTCGATATTATTAGAGTTGTTAAAGATCTGCATAATAAGCAGAGTTAGAGTTATTAAAAAAATCGTTTATAATTAAAATTATTCTTCTTAGCTTTGTTAAGTAAATTCCGCATACTTAATAGAGTTTGTTCAGTGTTTCTCTGTTAATAACTTAGGATTTATCCGAGGTTATTAAACCTTAACAAGCTATTTAAGTTAGTTTGGTTAGAGTACATCGATCCAACAAGTGGTATCAGAGCTTGTGTGGAAACTCTGACAAAGAAGAAACCCTAAAACCTACAACAGAACCTAAAGATGTCGAATGATTCTGTTCCACCACCTTCCATCACCTCAATGAGGATTCCTGTAATCAAGAAGGGCGAATATGACTTATGGTGTATGAAGATGAGGCAGTACATTGCCATTACAGACCATGCTCTATGGAATGTAATTGTCAATGGTAATGAAGTAGTTCCAGAAACTGTAGACATTCCTGGACAACCTAAAGCACCTAAGGCAGTCTTACCAGCAGCAACCTTAAGGAATCAAGAGAAGGCACTCAATATTCTCTTGTCTGCCATTCCAGATGGTCATCTTCTCAAGTTTCATGATGCTAAAGATGCTAAGCAGCTCTGGGCTGCTCTCAAGACCAGATTTGGAGGGAATGAAGCTTAAAGAATATGCACAGAAATCTACTGAAGCAACAGTTTGAAACTTTCACTGTAGGTGAAAGAGAGAGTCTTGATGCAGCATATGATAGGTTTCAAAATCTCCTCAATATGTTGGAGTTATACCAGGCAGAAGTTTCAGTTGAAGATGCTAATCTGAAGTTTCTAAGAAGTTTGCCATCCACATGGCATGTGATTGCTACTATGATCAGAGGACAACCAGGCTTGGATGTTATGGACTTTGATGATCTCTACAATCATCTGAAGGTTTATGATCATGAGATGAATGGTCAACCAAGTTCTAAGTCTCACAGTATTGCTTTTCTATCATCTGAAAAGAGGGGCAGTATTTCCACTAAAAGTACTGCTTCTCCAACTCAAAGTACTGTGCCTAAAAGTACTGTGTCGTATACTGCTCCCACCTATGCTCAGCAAACCCCACCACCTACTACTATGCATTCAGATGAAGTTGTGTGTTCTTTCTTTGCACAACAAGCTTCTTTACCTGTCATTTATGAAGAAGATCTCTCCCAGATTGATGAGGATGCATTAGAAGAGATTGATATCAGGTGGCAAGTTGCTTTGATCACTGCAAGGATCAAGAAGTATATGAAGAATACAGGAAAGAGCATTGACTTCAAACCTAAACAGGGAATCACTTTTGACAAATCCAAAATTGAATGCTTCAATTGTCAAAAGACTGGACACTTTGCAAGGGAGTGTAGGTTTGCTAAGTATCAAGCAAACAGGATGACTGAGAAACCAAAGCTGTAGCTAAAAGAAATCCCCATTACTGAAACAAAGGCTTTGGTTGCTCAAGAAAATTTGTCAGAAGTTGACTGGAGTGAAGAGTTTGATGATGAACCAGTGACTTATTGTATGGTAGCAGTGGAAGATGTAGTTGAAGATTCAATGGAAGAATTGGACTGGAGCACTGTTTTTGATGAGGAAGTTGATCATGCTGTTTTGGAATCTGGAGATGGGTATGGAGGATTTGACTGGAGCTTGGAGTGTGAAGATGATCCTGTTCTACTTGCAATGGTAGTTACTTCACCAAGTTCAACCCCTATCTCTGAGGTATGCTCAAATTGTCATGATTTCTATCAAAAACTGCTAAATAATTATGTGTTTGAAAGAGATAATTGTGTTAAGGCTAGGTCTGAGGTAGCAGGTTATCAAATGAAAATAATGAAATGGCTTGGGCTGAAAAATATGAACAACAGGATTACCAGTTAAAACTTAGTGAATGGAAACTAAACTGTAAAATTGCTGAAATTGAGAAACTCACTAAGGAGATAGATGATTTGTTAGCAAAGTTTGATGCCTAGAAAGAATCTGGTCTGTCACATGTTACTTATGTTCAAAAACAGAGAAGAGCATACATTAGAACTGGCTTAGGTTTTGGTATGGACTTTGATAACATAGAAGAAAACACATCTAGTGATAAGGATGAAGGTGATTTTGAGGATATAACCACTAGTGATGATGAACTTATTAATTATGTAGACACATCTAGTAATGAGGGTTCAGTTAGTGATTTACCTCCTGAGTATAAGAAAGACAAAGGTTATCATGCTGTTCCACATCCAGTTGGTAGTCATCAACCCATAAGACCTGATGTTTCACGGTTTGGTGTAGACAGTCTAGAGTTTAGGAAGAAACTTATTGGTCAATCTAGGTCTGAAACCCCAAAAGAAACTGTTGAAACAAATTTTCAAAGTCAAGCAGTACCTTCTACTCAAAGTACTGCTCCACAAGCAGTACCTTCAGGAAAATATTTTCAAAATAGTACTGCTAAACCTTTTTGGGATAATTTTGGTAAAAACAGATTTAATCATTCACCTAGAAGGCACAATAGTTTTGGTCATATACATAGAAGAAGTCATATTCGGAGTATGGGTGAAAAACTGTGTTTTGTGTGTTTTAGTCCTAATCATTTAATCAAGGATTGTGAACATCATTCAGAATACCTTAGGAAATTTTCAAAGAATAGGTCTGCCAAATAGAAACCTAGAGAGAACAAACCAGTTTGGAATAATTCTAATAGGGTCAATCACAGCAATTTCTCACCAGATCATAGGTACCCCCACCAGAGAAGACCTTTTTCTAAAACACCAGTACCTTCACCAGCAGTACCTTCTCAAAGTACTGCTCAGTCAAACCAAGGTACTGCGAATACCACTTGGCACAGAAATCCTAGGAGATCTCATTACTATCAACCTAGAAGGTACTACAATTCACATAGGGGATCTAGATCTCAGGAACCAAGTGTTAAAACTGAATGGGTTAAGAGAGAAAGTAGTGCTGAGGGACAAACTCTACTTTCAACAAAAAGTGAATCAGATGTTTTCATAATACAAGAAAAAGAGAATGATTTTGCAAAAGAATGTTCTGTTGAAAATCCAGAAAGTTTTGAAAATCCACATGCTAAAAATCAAAAGATAATCCTAGATCATGTTTTGAAAAACAGTGGAAATTACATACTCAAAGAATTTGAGTTTGTAACTCCACAAGGGGAACACAAGTCAGTAATGGCTTGGGTTCCTAAAAGAGACTAACTCTCTAAATCTTTGTGCAGGGAAACCCAGAAGAGGAGCTTAAAGATCATTTGATTGTAGATAGTGGTTGCTCTGGAAGTATGACAGGAGACAAGGATATTCTGTCTGATTTTAGATCTATTAGTGGAGGAAGAGTTGCATTTGGGAATGATCCCAATAGAGGAAGGATTACTGGGAAAGGAACTATCAAAGCAGGGCGTATAGATTTTGAGAATGTTAGATATGTGAAGGAGCTCAAGTTCAACTTATTGTCAGTTTCTCAAATCTGTGACAAAAAGCATCCTGTGTTATTCACTGACACAGAATGTCTCATCTTTTCTTCTAAATTCGAGCTTGTTGATGATAACTTGGTAGTACTCAGAGTACCAAGAACCAATGATGTGTATAGTCTGGACATGAAGAGTCTTAACTCTTATGGAAGAGCCACCTGTTTAGTGGCAAAAGCAACAACTGAAGAAGCACATCAGTGGCATAGAAGATTGGGCCATGTAAATTTCAAGAACATCAACAAACTGGTCAAAGGCAATTTAGTTAGAGGTTTACCTTCAAAGACTTACAAGAATGAACACTCCTGTTTGGCGTGTAAGAAGGGTAAACAACACAAAGCTTCATGCAAGAAGCTTGAGGAGAGGACAATTAGAGAACCTTTGGAGCTGTTACATATGGATTTATTTGGTCCTGTTTCTGTGGCAAGTTTAAACAAGAAAAAGTACTGCTTAGTTGTTACAGATGATTGTAGTAGATTCAGTTGGGTATTTTTCTTGGGATTTAAAGATGATACTTTTGATGCTATTCAGACATTAATAATAGCGCTGGAAAACCAACTGAGACTTAAGGTCAGAGGTATTAGATGTGACAATGGAACTGAATTCAAGAACAAACTTATGGATGAATTGTGTGCTAACAAAGGAATCAAGAGGGAGTTCAGTATTGCAAGAACACCACAGCAGAATGGTGTTGCAGAGAGGAAGAATAGGACTTTGATTGAAGCAGCCAGAACTATGCTTGCAGATTCACAATTACCTATTCAATTCTGGGCTGAAGCTGTAAGTAATGCTTGTTATGTACTGAACAGAGTATCAGTCACCAAACCACAGATGAAGATACCTTATGAGTTGCTGATGGGTAACAAACCCAACATTCGTTTTATGAAGCCTTTTGGATGCCCTCTTACTATTTTAAACACAATTGATAATTTGGGAAAGTTTGATGGCAAGTCAGAAGAAGGATATTTATTGGGTTATTGTACCAACAGTAAGGTATTTAGAGTGTACAACAGAGTTACTAAGAAGATTCAAGATTGTCTTCATGTTGAGTTTTTAGAAGATCAAGACAATCAGAAGGGTAAAGGTCCTGATTGGATGTTTGATCTTGAAGTTCTAACTCCTTCTATGAACTATGTACCTGTTAGAGAAGAAAATCAACCTGTACATGATGGAGAAGACTTACAGTATGTTGTTCATGGAGTTCATATTAGACCTAATGCTGCTTCTAATGCTACAAAGCAAAGTACTGAAGTTCCAACGCAAAGTACTGATGCACCAAAGAAGAGTACTGATGAACCAAAATCCTCATTATCTGCTGAGGATCAGTCTATTCAGGAAGAACTTAATCAGATGCTTCTTCAAGATGTTTTAGCACATTCTTATACTGATGAACAAAGAAGAGCTTATGAAGCAGCAAAGAAAAAGACAAATACTGAAGAATACTCTTACAGTACTTTGGACAGTACTTTTGACCAAAGTACTGTTGCACCTGTTGACAGTACTTTAGATGATTTGGATGATCCTACCATGCCTGGATTAGAGGTAACTGATGATGAGTTTGCAGATGAAGGTATTTTCTCAGATTCCAATAAAGGTGCTGATTATACTAACTTGGATGATGCGTATGGAGTTCCACAGTCTCCAATCTTAAGAATTCATAAGAATCATCCTACTGATCAAATCATTGGTCCTTCTACTTCTGGAGTGATGACAAGACACAAAGCTAAGAGTTTTTCTAAACCTCATAATGCTTTACTTAGCTTTGTCTACAAACAGAACAGGCTGAATCATAAGGACCATCAAACATGTCTGTTTACTTGTTTTATTTCTCAAGAGGAACCCAAGAATATTGCTCAAGCATTGACAAAAGAAAGTTGGGTTGAAGCTATGCAAGAAGAACTGCTACAATTCAAACTTCAAGAAGTTTGGGTATTATGTGATCTTCCAGATGGGAAGAAAGTTATTGGAACTAGATGGGTTTTCAGGGTCAAGAGAGATGAAAGAGGTAATGTTATCAAGAACAAGGCAAGGTTAGTAGCTCAAGGCTACAGACAAGAAGAAGGAGTCGATTATGATGAAGTATTTGCTCATGTAGCAAGGATTGAAGCTATTAGAATATTTCTTGCTTTTGCTTCATATATGGGGTTTCAGGTTTACCAGATGGATGTCAAGAGTGCCTTTTTATATGGTACTATTACAGAGGAAGTGTATGTCAAACAACCTCCTGGTTTTGAAGATTCTAAACATCCTAGCAAAGTCTACAAGGTGGTTAAGGCTCTTTATGGACTTCATCAGGCACCTAGAGCTTGGTATGAGAGGCTCTCCACATTCTTATTACAACATGGTTACAGGAGGGGAGCTATTTATAAGACTTTGTTTATCAAAAGAGACAAGAAGGATATCATGTTAGTTCAAGTCTATGTTGATGATATCATCTTTGGAGCTACCAAACAGTCTATGGTTAAGGAGTTTGAGCAGTTGATGCAGAAAGAATTTCAAATGAGTTCAATGGGTGAGTTAAATTTCTTTTTGGGACTTCAGGTTAAGCAGTCAAAGGAAGGAATTTTCATAAGTCAAGACAAGTATGTATCTGACATACTTAAGAAGTTCAATTTTGATGATATGAAGTCTGTTACTACACCTATTAAATCAATTAACTCATTGGGCAAGGATGAAGATGGTCACCCAGTAGAAGTCAAGTTATACAGATCAATGATTGGTTGTCTTATGTATCTTACTGCATCTAGGCCTGATATCATGTTTGCAGTTTGTTTATGTGCAAGATATCAAGTCTCACCAAAGATTTCTCATATGAATACAGTGAAGAGAATTTTCTGTTATTTGAAACAACAACCTAAGTTAGGGTTGTGGTATCCCAGGGATTCACCTTTTCACTTAGAGGCTTTTTCAGATAGTGATTATGCAGGTGATAACTATGATAGATGATCAACAACTGGTGGATGCCAATATCTTGGAAGAATATTAGTTTCATGGCAGTGTAAAAAGCAAAAAATTGCAGCAACATCGTCTACTGAAGCTGAATATGTAGCTGCAGCAAGTTGTTGTGGACAAGTTCTGTGGATGCAGAATCAACTCTTGGATTATGGGTTCAACTTCAAGAATACTCCTATCAATATTGATAATGAGAGTACTATCTGTATTGTGAAGAATCC
This sequence comes from Chrysanthemum seticuspe, assembly GCA_019973895.1. Classification (NCBI taxonomy): domain Eukaryota; kingdom Viridiplantae; phylum Streptophyta; class Magnoliopsida; order Asterales; family Asteraceae; genus Chrysanthemum; species Chrysanthemum seticuspe. The sequence continues at coordinate 40,258,215 of BPTQ01000008.1, forward strand.
AGTCTATCATTCCAAGACCAAGCATATTCAGATTAGGCATCACTTTATCAGAGATTGCTATGAGCACAGACTCATTAATGTGGTAAAGGTTCACACGGATGATAATGTAGCTGACTTACTCACCAAAGGCTTTGATGTTTCAAGATTTAATCACTTGGTGGTAAGCATTGGCATGATTAACTACTGAGCTACATTTAAGGGGAGGACTATTTAGTATTAGTATAGTCCTATGCATTGTTTGATGGGAAGATATTTATGTATACTTAGCTTATACGGAGGAATTTGGAAAAGTACTGTTTTTTATGAAAGTACTGCTTGGAAAGTACTGCACACGTGGAAAGTATTGTTTGTCTTATTGAAGTACTGTTCCAACGGTAATATTGAGGGGTAACTCTACTAACGGTAACTTTGTTATTATGGGCGGTGATTTTTCAAATCTCATCTATAAATAACTACTTTCCGATTTTCCCTCTCATCTTGATATTCTCATATCTTTTCCATATTTCTCTCACCATCTCTTTATTATTCGATTATATCTTTAATTGTGCTTACATACTCAACCATGGCGAATCGTCCTACTGTTTCAAAGCACAATATGGTGGCGAATTTAGACAAGACTGAAGATAATGAGGCTTTTCATGATATTATTGATTATCTCACTGGGTCGCCAATCAGTTATGCTCTTTTAGTGGAGTCGGATATCATTGAACCTTGGATTCAAGAATTTTGGGCTACTGCTAGGGATAATATGGAGAATGATGAATTTTATATTAGGGCTACAGTTGCTGGAAGAACTGTGAAGATTACAGAAGCCTCTATTCGAGAAGATTTATTGTTTAATGATGAAGAAGGGGCTATTCGTTTTGATAAGCAGTTAGTTTGGGATACTTTTGGGCACATTGGTTATGAAGGGTCTTTAACAGAACAAACATTCAAGAAACAACTATTTTGTCCTCAATGGAAGTTTTTAGTGCATGTGTTGCTTCATTGTATTAGTGCTAAAAGTACTTCATAGGAGCAATTTGGATCAAACATAGCATCTGCTATGGTGGGATTGGCTACAGATCATGTTTTCAACTTTTCAAGGCTTATTCTAGATGGCATGCTTTCCCACATCACTCATGGCTCAAAATGGTTGATGTATCCTAGGTTTATTCAAGTTTTTCTCAACAAACAACTTGCTGATGTACCAAAGCCTAAAAATTTACTACATGTTATTGAACAACAAGCAAAGATTTTTACTTTTATGGTGAGAAGAAGTGATCTATTCAGAGGTCCAGATACGCCTTTAACTACTTCTATGATGGAAGTTGTTCAAGCTGTTAGAGCTGATGCTGAAGATGATGAAGAAAGTGAAGGTACTGCACCTGCAAGTACTGCATCTGCAAGTACTGGTTCTCAAAGTGCTGCATCTCCAGAAGGTGCTGCATCTCAAGAGGGTACTGCATCTCAAGGTACTGCTTACCCAAGTACTGAAATTCAAGAAGATGTGGTTGTTTCACCTTCTCCATCTCCACAACAATCTCTTCCTGATTCTCAACCAGAGGAACATTCACCTATTCAAGGAGCTGATTCACATACTATCTCACCTGAAGGTTTAACATTAGATAATTATGTTTTGACTAGGGAGTTAGTTAAGTTGAAAAAGACTACTGAGGCTCAAGCAAAACAGATTAAGAGATTGATGCTCAAGTATAAGAGGTTAATAAATTTTGTTACGCCTTTTATCAAACGTTATCGCTTATGGGTTAAGGAAGAACACAAGCGTCGAAGGCAATTTAAGAGGAAACACAAAGGCAAAAAGGTTCCTAAACCATCTTCTGATCAATTGGGGAGGAATTTAGAAGAAAAGAATTTAAAATAAGATGTTAAGGATAAAGAACCTCAAGGTACTGAAGAGCATGTTATCATTGAAAGTACTGAAGAAGAAAGGTCTGAAGATCAAGGTATTGAACAACAAAGTACTGCTTTCACTGGTACTCACAGACAAGAGTTGGTTACACCAAGGGTATTAGATTTTGAAGAGGAAGTTGGTCCTTCAACTATTCCACATGAAGAACAAGCTGGTCCCTCAACAACTGCTATACCAGAGGAAGCTGATACACCTCAAAGAATACATACTGCTAGTGATGATGAATTTATTGCAACTATTTTGCATGATTTATCAAAGCCAAGGGCTGTTACTATTCTAGGAGTGCAAGAAGAGGAACAATCAAGAGTTTCTCAACCTGCTATTGATCCTAAGGATAAAGTAAAAGGTGTTTTGGTAGAAGTAAAGAAGAAGAAACCAACTTTAGCACAGTTGAGAGCTACTCAAGATGCTTTGAATGAACAAGCAGCTAGAAAGATTCAAGAGGAAATAAATGTTAAAGATAGAGAAGCTAAGGAAGCTGAAGAAGCTCAGAATAGAGAAGCAGCTAAGAAGTTTCAAGAGGAATTGAATGCTGAAGCTAGTGAACATTTAGAGTCACCTGTTCCTGTTTCTTTTATGCCTAGAAAACCAAATCTTGCTAAAGAAAGGAATGCAATGATGGCTTATTTGAAAAGTCGATGATATAAAGGATTTCAGAAGCTGAAGCATGTTGATATGAAAAGATTATATGATGCTGAGACGGAAGCTTATAAGAAGGATGTTGCAAGTATCAAAGATTATAAAGATGAAGCTACTTGGACTGAAGCAGAAAGAAAGAAAAGTTTGAAAAGAAAAAGGAAAACTGAAGTTGAAGATAAACAGTTTTCAAAGAAAGAAAAAGTTGAGTTAAGATTTGAAACTAAGGATGAATTAAGAAATTATCTCAACATAGTAGATTTTGAATATTCCAGAGAAGATGCAGACATGAAGATGAACAGATCTCAGATTACTACTTTTGAAGTTGTGGATTCTAAAGAAGGAAGCTATTTGATGTTTCATAGAGAAGATGAAAGCTTTAGAGTGTTCAACAGACTATGGGATTTATTGCATATCATTGATAGAGTGGATCTATTCTATTTATATCATGTGGTGAAAGAATATTTTGAACATTATCCTTTAGAAGGAATTGGTTTGGTTTTACTTGGAGATCTCACAACTGCATGGGAAACTGATGAACAGAGTAGTGATGAAATTTGGAAAAATCAAGAGAGCTGGGAAATTGTTTGCTGGAGATTTTTTGAAGAATCTGGAGTTCATGTTCTAGAACTGGAAAATGGTACAATGATTCACATGTTTGCTGATAGAAGATATCCTCTTTCAGTTGATCTTATGAGGAGGATGCTAGAGCATGGAATGGAGGTTGAAGAAGATAATGAAATTGCTTGTATGGTCATCAATTTGTTTATCAACTGGACTACTCTTGTAGAAGATAATGAATAACTGGTATGAGACCTAATTGAATAAATTCTTTTTGATAAATCAGTACTTTATTCAAAGTACTGCTGATCAAACAGTACTTTAATCAAAGTACTGCTTGCAGCTTTTAACCAGTTAAGTGATTTTAGAAGAAAACTTTTGTTAAGTAATAAATATTTTGAAACAAAGGTTGAATAAATGATTTTAAGATGATAATATCAATAGGTTATCAATCCACCATGGTTACAAAAGGATTGACTAATCCATGAGCAAACGGCTCTGGTAAAGATATATCAAATCCGTTTTTAGTTGACAACTTACTAATAAGTTGGATGGTAATCAACTCACCATATCAGTAATGTGAAGAGTTGGCTAGCCCACAAGAAAATGGCTTGTAGTAAAGGTTGTGGAAAAACCATTATATGGTAATTAGTTCACCATGATGAAAGAACTAACTAGTCCAGAAGGGTACGGCTTTTGGTAAAGACAAATCAAATCTGTTGATAGCTGATGATTTGCTAAAAATCATATGGTTATCAGTGTACCATGGTCTTACACACCAAAACATTTGGCTACTCCAGAGTTAATGGCTTTGGTAAAGAGATCTAAATCCATTAAATTTTCAATGATTCACCTCTCACAGGAGTTAACACACCTGGAAGTGATGAGAATAGTTTGCAACTTAAACTGAATTAATGTACAAATTGTCATATGTTGTTGTGTTGCTGAAAAGATGGAGCTTGCTGGATGATGCTGTAAAAGAATACTTCTAGAGATACTTTGATTATATTGATATCAGCACAGAAACTACAAAGATACAATCCAAAGACAAAGATACAATATGTTCTGAAAGATGAAGCTGATAAAGATAAATTCACAAAGGAACTTGAAGTCAAACAAGTAGAATTCAAGTTAGGGGAGGATTGTTGGGATATGAAAGTGCTGAAGATTGACAGAGAGATAAAGTACTGTAAATTATGAAGTACTGGAAATGTCAAAGAGTCAAAGTACTGCTTAATGATAAAGTCAAAGTACTGCATACGAAGTCAAAGTACTGCAAGATCAAAGAACTGTTTTATTGATTTATAGAAAGTCTTGTAATTCTAGAATATTCTATGTTAGATTGCTTGACGTACAAGGATACAAATTGTAAACCGACTAGGGTATCCTTGAGCCTATAAAAGGACCCCCTAGATTGGCATTAGATGTACGTGATTTTATTAGAGTTTTAGAGAGAAGTTCGATATTATTAGAGTTGTTAAAGATCTGCATAATAAGCAGAGTTAGAATTATTAATAAAATCGTTTATAGTTAAAATTATTCTTCTTAGCTTTGTTAAGTAAATTCCGCATACTTAATAGAGTTTGTTCAGTGTTTCTCTGTTAATAACTTAGGATTTATCCGAGGTTATTAAACCTTAACAAGCTATTTAAGTTAGTTTGGTTAGAGTACATCGATCCAACAATACTTTTTTGGAACTAGCTGACAATTTCATAATGAAACTCTGTGAAGAAATCGCAAAGGATGCTATACCTAGAAAGATTGAAAAGGTATTTGCGACACCGGAGCTCGTAAATATAGTTATTGAACCCCCTCCAAGCCCAAACAATGAGACAATCCCCCTCGTGAATTCACAATATATCAAACTCTCTTGCCTTAACACTCCTTGCGCAAAAGAAATATTTCCTAGAGACATGTTCATTGGAAGAGTGAAAGTTACACTTCCCAACTTCCATAACATAAGGAAACGTTCCTTTGGGTTTAAGGCATGAACATGTCCCACGAGATGCTCGCACCAAACTTCCAAATGTTCCTAAAGTTCCCTTTGAAAGACCAATTGACACGTATATTACTCACCATTGTGGAGATTGCAAGTGGATTGAAAAAATGAATTTTAAAATAAAAACCCAAATATTTGTCAAAAATAGTAACAAAATTTGTAACCCTGACGGATTTACAAAAAAAGTTTTTGAAAAAAAATTTGGTCGTGACGCCGTCGCAACTTAAGCGATGATGCCGTCACTAAGCCAAATCAGACGCTTAAAAACACCACCCATCTCTTTCACTCTCTACCCTACACATTCTATCCACTCCACACACATACGATTCGATTTCTCAAGACCAAATTCTTCACTTTGCATCATCAATCTCCACGTGGTAGGTAATAATCATTAATCTTTGTCCATTCAATTGCTCTATTCCTCTCTCAATTTTGGTTTTCCCTTTGATCCGAAACCCTCCTAATAGTATCATTAATGCTTAAATTCGTGCATGAGTCTTGTTAATTAAACAATAGATTAGGCGAATGGTAGTGTTAGCATGTGGGTTTGATCTTGTGAGGAGCTTTGAAAAGCTTGGTGACTAAACCACCTTGCCATTCCACCATCTTTGCTGCAGCGGGGTGTTTGGGTTAAGGAATGTGGTTAAAAACCTTGATTTTTCCCTCGCAAATGCCGGATTTCAAATGTTCCTGGTCGGGACGACGGCAGCCCACAGGCGTGACACCGTCAGAACCATCTGATGCGATTTTCTCACTTTATTCACTACTCATTGGTTCCCATTGTTTGACTCTTTGTTTCAGTAAATGAGCAAAATATCAAGGCGCAAGAGGGGACAGTCATCCGGGTCGCAAGAAAATGTTTGGGAGATTGTACAAAGCTGGGGTTTCTTTGATACGGATGGAGCCCAAAACCGGTATAATGAACTACTCCACCAAACCATTGATTCAGGTGCGGTTCTGGATTGGTATTTTCTTTGTAATCATGGGCTTGAGAGGGATTTTTGAGATAGCATTAGGAGGGATAAGTTCACAGATCCTTAGTGGGATAGGTTGTTCAAGATTCAAGAGCCAGTGTATATCGAGCTTGTATGTGAATTTCACGCTTCCTATTCTATGTGTGTTGGGACTTGTAGGGGGATGTCGCAGCCCAAAGTATCCGGTTTAGGTTGGGAGGAGTCTGGCGGGATTGTTCGGTATTGGAGTTTGGTTGAAGAGTGGGGCTATATTCTTCGCGGGATGCTGAGAGTGACATCTTTAGGGCTCGTCTGAGTCAGGGGTTGACTGTTAGGGATGATGTATGGGGCATTCAGTTCTGGAACTCTTTGGCTAATCGTGGGTATATTACTGGGAGCACACTTGCTTCGTAGATCCAGGATCTCAGGACTAGGCTCGCGCACCGCTTTATCGCTTTCACTATAGCAGAGCGCAAGGACACCATTCATTGTGTCACTCTTCCGGATTTGTTGTACCTTTACTTCAACTATGTTGAGGGTGTGTATTGTAACATCCCTTTTTTGCTTGTTGATTACCTGAGGACCGCTAGTGGGATGAGACAGGCTGACAGGGTTTATGGGGGTATGTTCATCCCCAAGCTTGTCGAGTCTTACGGCATTTTGAGGGGGGAGATTCCAATGTACTTGAATTTTGTAGCCGAGCCCAAGGTAGTAAAAGCAAAGTATCTAAAGGCTATGGAGGTAATAATGGATTTAGGTGGCTCGTATGCATGGTACCGCCCTCAGGCCCCGAGGCAAGATGATGATGATGATGAGGAGGAAGTGGAGCAGCAGCAGCCGCAATATCAATAGGGGGATGAAGTCGGTAGCTCCGCCAATGCCTACAGGCACATGGCTAGTGGAGATTGGCAGGCTCACTAGGGAGCTTGGATGGGTAGGATGGACACTTGGATGGCCCAGCAGGATCAGAGGGCTAGTTGGACATACGATCACACGGTTAGGCAGATGCAGTATCTTTCCATGCGTGATCATATTGAGCCCCATCTGCAGATACGTCAATTCCCTGTCCGAGAGCAGAACTACCCGCCATATGGGTACACCAGCCACCTTCCTCCTGGGTATGAGTACCGTTATGATACAGCCCCCGACCACTGATTTGTCTGTTTATTTGTGATGTTGTTATGAACAATTCTAGTGATGGTGTGTTATGAAACAATTTTTATTTGGTTTGTAATAATTTAGGATGATCTTAAGACAATTTGATGTTGTGATGTTGGATGATTAAATTTGTATGTGGATATTTGTTTAGGCCTTAATTGTTTGGTTGTTTTGTTTTTCATATTGTTTGCTTGTTTGTTTTTCAATTTTGTTTATGTGTTTATATATCTTTTTCATTGTTGTTTATTCTCATGTTTGGTTTTGTGAAAATGCTTTATTTTGTTTTTAACCTCGTCTTAATTGCATATAAAGGTATTTTACAAAAAAGATAATTGTAGGGAAGATCACATATGTTTTAAGAACATGCATGAACATGAGATTAACAATAATTGGAATTATATATATTTGTGTTTGATAGAGTCAAATGCTTGTATCGAGTCATAATAGATGTTTTGCAGGAACTTTTCCATGTTTTTAATGAGGTAAATTTTCCAGAATTTTTCCAGAAAAACGTACCAGACCCTTTCTGTCGGGACAACCTGACGGTGTCAGGATTAAAGCCCGACGGCGCCAGGGAATGTGGAAACAGATTCTCTGTTTCGTTTTCTATATAACTTGTGATTTTTGGAAATTTCCAATTCTTAATTTTCCAGAAAAACTGCAAACATCCATTCTACAAGCATTATATCTTATTCGCTTTCTAGTATAGTTTTGTTTCATATATAGTTTTACTGCCGATTTTACGCGAGGTTTCGTTTTGTTTTCTTCTAAGTGTTCAGGTTATATTAGACTAGAAGAAGAAATACATATTGAAAGCACTTATTACCTATTCATTCTTCTTGGAGGAGGATTTAACCGCAACTTCATACATATCCTACCAAGATAATAAGGGGAGTACTAGTTTCTTTCTTTTTTACTTACCTTCCTTTATCATAACTTTGATACTTTCGAGGAACATTGGGGACAATGTTCAGTTTAAGTGTAGAGAGGGAAAATAAAATGGGAATAAGTTCACTCATTTGATTTTTATCTTGTCCTTAGTAAATTGTGTAATAAACTATGAGAAATATTTATTAGGGAAATTTTAGCACCAAATTTAAATTTTTTTATGGCATTTACGAGTAAAACTTTAGAATTAATAAAGCGTCTCATGGATAGTAAATATATGACTAGTACAAAAACTGTATACCACTCAAATTCCACCAAAAAATGTGAGGTTCGCCCCTAGATCTTTAGGAATAAAAGCATTCGTCTTTAATGTTTAGTGAGTGTACCGGTAGTGTTATAGATTCTAGAACTTGTTTTGTGATGCATTCCAAGGTCGCTAGTGAGACTACATTCTTGTAGTTAGGATTAACTAAATGATAAGAGGCATTCGGATAAACCTTGTTTTTAAACCTGTAATTTAATTACGTCATCCACATCGGTTGGGGAATTTTTCCCCACACCCTTGCGATGTACTCATCTTTAGTACACGATACCCTTAGTTATCCCCTCAGAGCCTATCCTTTTCGCGGTTCTCACGATATTTCGGTTTCTGAAAGATCAATGAAGAGCATTATTTACAATCCACCCCTAAATGTTACACCCAAATCGCCTTAGCCCACCTTGTATGCACTCATCTTTAGTTCATTATTGTAATCATTGTTAAACCCTTTGTTCAATTATCTAGTTACATGCACGGTTGCTAAGTCGAGTCATATCATTTGTATACAGTTTTGGGACGATTGGGACTCATAGGTTAAAGTAATATTTTATGGAGTAACGGGAAAGAACGATAAATTAAAATTCCCTTTGTCTACGTAATTAAGTACTCCAAGTGTTTTGATCTTTTCAAATCGGGTCAATTAGTGTTAGTGAAATAAAATCAAGTGTAGGGATGTTCCTATAAATCCCTTTATGTTGATGTTATTGTAAATGATGGTAGAGTAAAAAGGTATGAAAAAAAATCGAAAAAAAAAAACAAAAAAAGAGAAAAAGAGTTAGTGAAAAAAAAATGAGAAAAACATACGGGCTACCATCCTACATTTATCTTTATGTTTATGTTTTTAAGTTTATATTTATGTTTTGTTTCAAGTTATTTAGTGTTAGTGAGTCGAGTCTTGGCTTAGCAATGCCACACTTTACATGCTTGTAACATAATATTTTTAACTTGCCACCAATAAATATCCCTTATCCAACAAAACCCTTTACTTCCCTACCCTAAGCCTAACGTTACAACCCTTTGTAAAGACCTCTTAGATAGTTATTCCTAGGTGCTTACGCCAAAGCAGTGGAGGTATGATCTATTCTCAAGCCTATAGTAATCTATGTACTATGCCAGGTAATGAGTGTTTATCTTCAATTTCCTCACATATTATATTTCATATAAACCCGAGAGATGAAAGAATCCAAACACCAATTGTAAGGTGCTAGTATAATTTCCGTGCTTGTTATGACTATTGTGGTGCTTGTATTTGTAGTAAACTATTTTAAACCAATACTACATGACCCCTAACTTATAAATTGATTGGCCAAAAAGAACATTTGCTTAAGGACAAGCAAATTCCAAGTGTAGGGATATTTGATAAGGATTTAAAACATACGTTTTTAGGGGGTCATTTAAGCCCTAAATCGACACATTTTATATCCTTTACTACTTAAAATCGTTCCTTTTCACATTTTAGGTCTTTTGGAAGCAAAATGCTGGAATCAAGCATATTTGGACGAAAAAGAGCGAAAACATGAAGAAAAAGACAAAGTCAAGATCCAAGGCAATTATGCAAGCCTGACGGCGTTCCAACCCAAAGGGTGACGCCGTCCCTGAATAAGTTTTCTAATTAGAATGAAAGCGACGAATCAGGTGAAAAAAATGTTCTAAAGCATGACGGTGTCATGCATAAAATCTGGAAGGTGTCTCCCTTATTTTCTACACCAGACACCCAAGAACCATCTCAAGACGACGTCCTTCATGAAGACAGACGGCGTCACACTCATCAACTGACGCCGTCCCAACGATAACTTGGCCCAAACGAAACCCTAAAGACGGTGACCAGACGGCGTCACCAGCAAAAGGCGACGCCATCGCACTTGTGAATCTATATATAGAATTCGATTTTTCTACATTTAAAAAGGTAGAATTTTGGAGAGCAAACCCTAACTCATGTGTAGTCCGACTTGGACAGTATTTTAGGGTTCCAAACCCTTCTTTACATCATAAGATAAGTTTGTTAATCCATCCTATCATCATGTCTACCCTATGTTTAATTGTTCTTGTGTATGCTTGCTTATTTATCATGAGTAGCTAAATTACTATTGTGTTTGCTTAGATCTATGAAACCTAGTTGTTAATTATAGTTAGGTTGTCTCTTGTCTTGATTGGTAGACGCTAGAGTAAGGAAAACTGGCTTTTTCTTTAATTGTTTCGAGCTTGAACGTCCTAAATAGCATAAAGCTTGACAGTGCACTTGAGCCATCATTTTGTTTATTGCGTAAGTTGTAGCTTTAGGATAATAGAGTATTCGGGGGAGATACTACGTTACTTGGCGATCCCGGATAGTCTAGAGGAGAGTTACAATTCATAGAACTAGGGAATTAGGCACCCCCTATGACCACACGGAATACAACGCACCAATTAAGATGAGGATATGACAATTCAACCGACCAATAAGAGATAACTAGGGAGTAAGAACATCTAAGTAAACACACTTTTAATCATCATGAGAACACACTTTACAATACATAGCCTATCCTTTCCTTTTCATTTGTTTAATTAGTTATTAGTTTAAAAGATTAGTAGTTAAGAATTGTAGAAGTACCACCCCTCCCCCCCCCCCCCCCACTCCTATACCCCGAGATATTTACCTTTCTTTCGAAAAAACATAAAAGACTAAAAAGAATCTCCCTCTACCTTACCTTCTCGTCATACATTTCTTCCTAGCTTCTCTATTCCCCTAGAGAACGATCAACCCCCTGGGCTTACCCATACTATAATGCAACGATTAGGTACACTGCCTAGTGGGTTGTAAAGCTTGTTCGTTGAAAAGGAAGTCTTTCGACCCCGAACCCACACATCATGACCCTTGTTGGGTTGGGGTGTTACAATTAATAACTTCACCAAGAAAGTCTTTGACATGTCAAACAAAACCAAATCAAAAAATCAGTTCCTTCATTGATTAACAACACTTATCATATCAGCAATTACGTTAACGTGTTATGCACAAATGTATAAAAGCAAAAACAAAAACACACAATGGACCTTAAGAAAAATCATGAAGCATATATTATGCACAGGCCAAAAATAGCTTATAGTATTTACTAAAAAACAACAGCTACTATGACAACTTACACATATAACACTTTAAAGAATACTACGAAACAATTATGACCGCGTACTAGGCTTTACTTAATCAACAATTGCGATCACATCTTATACATAAACATATAAAACCAACAACCATAACTACATACCATAGTTTAAGGGCCCGTTTGGTGTGAGGTGTTGGGTTATGGGATTGGACATGAGACTTATAGCAAATGTTTAGTATAAGGGTATAACTTTTGAAATTAGTAAATTATCACCATATATAATACTTTTGCCAAATCCTTGTCACACATGCGGTTTAGCCCTCTTTTCTGACATTTTGATTTGTTTTTCTTTCTTTCGTGGGCTAGAGTCAACAAACACCACTAGTCATTTCTTTTATTAGTTATAAAAAAAAAGTTAACAAAATCCAAACCTTATATAATTATAAAACTAATTTATTTTATTACATTATATATTTTCTCTCTCTTACATCAAATCTAAATCCTAATTCTAATCCAAATTTAAATCCAAATCCTAAACCCACCAACAAACCAAACGAGCCCTAAAAGAAATCAAGAAACACGTACTTTGCAGTAATAATAAATAATTTGTAACAATTACAAAAACAACAACCATTACCATAACTTATACACAGCTAACAACATACCACACATTAAAATATTACAACCACATACCATACTTTAAAAGAGATCAGAAACCTTAATTAAACAAGAATACACATAGGTAGATCAATTAAGTATCACCTCATAAATGGAAACCACCAACGTTAAAAATGAAACCTGAATCTGGATTGCAACTAATCCGTGTGGTGGACACCATTGGTCAAGCCACATACAAAATTTCCATGTCAACAACATTACTAGCAAGCTAAAACATCAACTTCATATATAAGAAAGGACCATTAACATTATCTAGATGAGATCCAAAAAAAGATGCGACAGTTACTGAGACCCACATCTAGTACATTTTCTCCCGTGACAGATCCAATTAATTATGTTTGTTATCTTGACAATGAAAAACAGTCAAAAAAAACATGCAGGCAACCCTAGAGATCACACGGAAACTGAGAATAACAGATGTAAAATAAGTGTCCCAAAAACATTTTATGAAACGTTGGTCAGACCACTTGATGTGTTACTCGTGCCCGCCGTTTCTACTAATACCAAGTATGAGTGGCACATCAACTGAGCTAACAACCGTTTCACGATCCAGCTATTTCATATTTAGTTTTCACGAAGCTGGCTCTATGATAGTCATTTAAATCCTAGATGTACTACCCTGGCCCAAATATAATATCTATTGCAAAACACGATCACATTTTATACCTTATGATCTTCGTCACACCAAAACAACGGCTGGAAACATCACTTCAGCAAACCCAAACCCTGAAACAACCATGCATTCAACAATCACATCAGAGAACATCCAAATTACCATTCAAATTAGTAAACACCCCAAAACATCAAACATCTAAAGCAAGCCTGCTGGAAAATACAAGTGCATTTCATACCATATAATTTTCACAAAGCCAAAATTATGGTACACAATGTTGTTTGGCAAACCTAAAACCTGAAACAACCATGCATTTAACATTCACATCACAAAACATCCAAAAAATAAAACAACCAAGAATTTAAAATTGAAATCAGAAAATAAACCAAAACATGAAACATTCAAGTAAAGTTGGTCAATATCCCTTATTGTAACCCTATCTACATAAAAACAAAAAAACTAACAAACCACAAAATCTACAACAAACAAACCACAAAATATGAAACAACTATGCATTTAACACTTACTATAACCCGTATCTGCATGACATAAAATAACTAATACACTTGCAAAGTATTAATCTACTACAAACAAAGCACAAAACATGAATTACATTCGCATCAGGAAACACCCCAAACACAAAACACATGTATCCTAAAACAACCACAGATTTAAAATTGAAACCAGAAAATAAACCAAAACATGAAACATTTCAAGTAAAGTTACTCAATATCTCTTACTGTAACCCCTAGTTGTATGAACATAAAACAACCAATGTACTTACAAATTAATAATTTGCAACAAACAAAGCACAAAACAGTAGAACTTCCAAATCACATACTCAATGTCACCTTCTATAAACGCTATCCAGTTTTTAGTACCACCCATAGAAAAAGCCCAAACAACATAAATCTGCTAACACAATACAAACAAAAGAAATATGTAAAGATCATCATAGCTAGCTAAAACATTACTTATAGCAAACCATATAAATTCAAGACTGATTATCCACAAATCAACAAAGATTAATTACATATCCACAAATCAAAGATCAATCACATATTCACAAATCAGCAAACTAAAATAGGAACCAAAATACTTCAAATTAAAAAATCAGATAGCCATGATGAAAACCAGAATGTGTGTTTAGATATAGAAGTCACAGATCAAACAAATAAACAGGCGATACTTAGCATTGATACAATAAAAACATGTGTACAACACGCAACCAACCCTATGATCTTACATATCACAAAGCGGCCGTGAAAGACAGGTGTACACTATGCAGTGAACCCTAAAGATTAAGTGGTAATTAATTGGAGAACCCACTAAGCATAATATTTTAATCCCACTAAGCTATCGGCTCTACTCGGCTCAGCATGTGAACAGTGTTGGCTCAAGCCGCGGCTCCACAGTGAAGTCAAGTCGCTCCATTCTCTCAAGCCGATCTCTAAGACGGGGGCTTCGGAATAGCGTCGGCTCCCCAAAGCACTTCAATGACTGTTATATATTATAATTATCCATGAAAGGGGATATAATATGAAAACTCTTTCTTTGTTTGATAGTTAAAAGTTTTGTTATTAAATACTTTTTTTACACTAGCTTGATGGTTTTCTTGAAATAAACTTTTCTTAAAACAAGTTCTTAGTAAAAAATTGATTGGAAAAATGAAAAGTTGGTGTATGTTCTTTTGAAAGTTTGGTAAAATTTAGAAATAGGGAGGAAACTAGTTCATTTGTAAAAAAAAATCAAGCTAAATATATATTGTTATGTCTAATACATAAAATGAAAAAAAAAAAATTGATAATGTTAAGGGACTTAAATGTTCTTATCATACATCTTATGTAATTAATAGATCCCTTCGACTAATTATTGCTATTTGTAGACAAGCTTGTAAACCCTAATAAGATTAAAGACTCTAAAATACAATTTTGTTAATGACAAAAAAATTAGTTGAAATGATAATGAGCCCTATATTTATACGGATATAAAACTTGGAGAAAATGTATCATAAATATAGTAAAACCGACTTAAACATAAAAAGGAAAATTCAGATTCTTCGAAGCCTCTACGCCGTGACAAGATATTGTTGTCTACAGCGTAACAACTAAGACGCCTAAATAAATTCTTATGCGAGAGCTTTACGGCGTAGCAAGAAGTATAGCATTACGGCGTAGGAATATAGCTTTTTTGGCTCTTGGTCTTGAATCTTGTCCCCACCAAAACTAGATAGCCATATGAAGGGAATAACTAAAGAATATAGGGTTGTACAAGGTTATGGCAAGAAGTGTGATTAGAAAATCATGTTTAATTAGATTAAGTTCATTATAGACCTCATGTTTTCTAAAGATACAATGAATCAAATTTGGCTATTCATTTTATGTAAAAAAAAACAAAAAAAATAAAAAAACAAAAAAAAAACAAAACTACTTTCCAACTTTCTTTGAAAACAAAATATCTTACAAACTGTAAATTGTTAAGCGACAAAAATACACCACCGCGACAAGAACTTTTTTAAATTTTAGTAACTGGGAACTTCGATATACTTTCGACGAAATTTTTTTCTTCGAGTTTTGTTTAGTGTTAAAATTTGCGTCTGAGAAAAATCACATGTGATTTGTATGTTAGAAATCACGTATGATTTCACAAATCACATGTGATTTCATAAAATCACGTGTTATTTTTAAATAACAAATCACATGTGATTTTTCCAAACGTAAATTTCAACACTCACAAAAAAAAGTCGAAAAAATTGTTCTTCGAAAGTATTTAGAAGTGCCCTTTCATAGAAAAATGATTTAATTACAGTCGTAATGGTATGATTCTTTTCGCGTAATGATTAACGGTTTGTGAGATATTAAATATTTTAAGAAAATGATGATAGTGAGAATTTTTATTTTCTTTTATTTTTTCTTTTATTTTTTTTTATTTTTTTTTTTGATAAAGAAATGGATGACCAATATTGGTTTACATTGAACTTTTCTCTGTGTAATTATGACTTTAACTCACGAAGCGGTTCCAAGTTTCTACTTTAAGTCTATTATTAGGCATGTTTAGTAGGCTTATATATCGAAACTCATATGTATGAAAAAAATGATATTTAGGCCTAATTAAAGTTTGTTATTTAGACGGTAGACTCGTTTACAATAATCTTTAGAAGTTTATAGTAGAGCTTTATCATATACGTTGTACTATATAATATAAACTATTTAGTTAAAATAAATTATTGGTATTATAATTGATCTTTTATATTTCTATAATTAAATTAGGTTAATAGATAAAGAATATTTATTGCATTACATAATTTATTTATATGAGAATGCATTAATATTAAATTGTATGGGCATACGCAAAATTCTTTGTGCAAATAAAGTAATATAATTAAACGAATTTACGTGAATATATCATACAAGTTTTATCAAAAAATACAATGTCGCAACGCGCAAACATTTTATTTCTCATTGAATTGCAAATGACATAGAAAAGGGTATATTTATAACCTGGAAAGACAAAATACCTGTCGGTAAATTATATATGAGATATAGCACACATGAACATACATGGATATATAAACAAAATATAATCATGTGCTATACATGTGGTATGTATATATTAGTATATACATATGTCATATTCAAGACACCTAATTTTGAAACTGATATTAGGGAACATCCCCGATGGTGACTCTTTTATCGTAATTTTACAACTCTTCTTGAAAACAAATAAAAAGAGGGAGACCAAAGACCTCTCTAAACATGTTAAAGAATGAAGTTAGTGTTTCATAAGATTGTGACCTTTTTTCTTGTCCCCTACCCAAACATTGATACTTATCCATCACACTTCTTCAATTCTAAATTTTCATCCTTCAACTTCTTTTGCATTTGCTTGCTATGCCTTCCAACTTTCAAATAACCAATATGATATCGACTAATTTCAATAACATGAGAGATATTTCGGCCATAACGATCACCACCTCAAGCATAGTTCACAATATTATGGGCAATCAAAGAGACAAATCCATACGTACGTACGTGGACGGATGAATGTTAGGGTTAACATTTCAACAACGTGCTTATTGGTTTTATAGGACATATACAATTGTTCGATCTAAAGCTGTTTCGATTATATTATAAATGCTGGTTTTCATGGTGGTGGGCACAATTATGAGAAATTTTCAACTCGTTAAATTGATTATGTTTAGTTGTGGATGGTAATTGATTTATACTGCATATTTTTTTAGACAAATATATAAATAACACTAGTAAGGTGCTAGAAATTACGACGACGCTAAATGATGTTGATTAAAATGACTAGAAAACTACAACGTACGACCCTAAAACCTAATACTGATTAAAACAACCTTAAGAAACTACAACAACTTATATAGGGAAGATCCAACAATCAAAAGAGGTACCCAGGCCTGTTATCAAAACCTAACACGTACAACGACACATAACCTTTTATTGGAAATCACTTGTTAGAAAGCATAAAAACGAATAAAATTCAACCATGACACTGACAACCGAGTATATCACTTATTTTGCGACAAACTAAAATACGTGACTCAAGCGCCCCTCAAAGAATCTCATCCTCAGCGATATCAAGTTAGCCTCCTTAAATTGGATCTCTTGTAGGGCAAAGAAATCTAATCTAAAGTTGATATGATTGAGTGGTTAAGACGAACCACACAACTCTCTTTGTGATTAAACCTTGTGTACTTAGTGTATATTGAATGAATAATAATGTTTGGTACATCAAGATTATATAAGATACAAAATGGGCCGAATATACATTGGGCCAATACTAATACTAATCTAATACTAATAGACTAACACTTAGTTGTTCAAGAAAAATACATGAATACTTCTATTCGAGTGGACGATGTATATTTTATATATGTGTATATATGTTCCAAGATTGGAAATTATCTGGAGGTTTTCAAATGCATGCATGTTCATTGCGACAAACATCCCATTCTTTGTATGGTGACTCTTTGGGATAGGGTTTCCCACTTGGGCTTTGTGTTTGTTTCTTTTGGCTTCCGTGTATCATTTTGTTCACAAGTGGTACACCACATTCTCAATTACGTAGCTAGATCCAGGCATGTATACATACACACGCACATTCTTTTTGTAGGCAGCAACAATACAAAAAAAACCCAGCTCAATATTAGACAAACATGGATTTGAAATTACTCAACTGACCCTAGGGCCTAGGGTATAGTAATTATGACATATTTGTTTGGCAACCATGATTTCGGATATTCAAGCCAACAAATCCATGGGTTTGAAACCACCGTCACACAAACTAACCGATAAAACTATATTCGCTTGTTAAAAACTCATTTAAAAGAGCCCATGTAAACACTGCACTAAGCGGTTAAATTTCAACATCAAACTTTTGAAGGCATCAATAGGATTAAATCAGTGGAACTATTGAGATGGTCTTTACCTTTTTGTGTAATTGAGATGGTACCCGGGGTCAGGATGTTTCCATCAATCTACATTTTTTTGTGGAATTGAGATGGTCTTTTTTGGTGGTCATTTCTTGGTGGTCGCTTTAATGTGGTAGTTTTTCGGCAAGTGTTTTTTGATGGTTAGATTGTGGTGATCAATGGTCTCAAGTCATGACCTTGACAATTCTATTCCGGTATTTTCACTTGGCCTAAAATCAAAAACCGATCATGATCTTGACAACAAAGTGATTAGAATTTCCGCTCGTGGATCTACATAGAAGTTGGAAAATGGAAATCATTTTCAAATTAGATTGATTGGATTTTCAATCCTAAGATATAGATGTACAAAGATTCTCATTCTACTTTTTAGGACAATATATCAATCACAAAAAGATTCCTCGTGTATCATCTGTAGCAAAATTATGAACGGGAGCTAGCAACAGGGACGGAGCCAGGGGGTCCCGTGGGTGTCCGTGACACCTATTGATTTTTTCGATGTAGTGTTAATTTTATAAAAAAACATCGATTTTTCGCAAATACATCTTAAATGACCCCGTTACATCGAAATGTGTTTCTATATTATGGTTAAAAAAAATGTGTGCATCCGATCATATTTGGTCCTGGCTCCGTCCCTGGCTAGCAATCCGGACCGTATTGAAAAGGTTCCTGAGACACAGCATGGAAAAGTCACAATATTCAGAAAGGAGGTCCAAGAATGAAGAAGGGATCCATTGATTGTACATCTTAAAATACAAGGATGTATAAACTTGACATTTACCTAGCTACTCATAGTATATGGGTGGACTTGATGTTAAAAAAATATAAGGGTAACATGATATTTACCCACTAAAAGGATTGAAGACTTGATGTTGTGCTATATATTTCACACAGAAACATATTTTTTACTCAATTACTATTGAAAAAGATGGAAATTACGTAGGTTTATCTTGTACCCAATCTAAGTTTAAAAAAAATCTAATACACAATCCATATCTTTACAAAAAAGATTTAGTCATTTGAAAAAAAAGAAGTTTTAAATGAAATTTTGAAAATCTTATGCAAAACAAAAAAGAAGGGAGAGTAGTGTTTTTATTATCCTTACATAATAGTGTGTGTGGATGAGAACAAGTGCACCAAAAGTGGTTTTATTGACATGAAGATAAATTTGGCACTATAAATGTGTATATGTAAATGCAAGTGGTAGCAGTTTATGTTGGTCCCCCTTTTCTATCTTTTTCACACTCAACAACTGACCATCACTTTTAATGGCAAAAGAGGTGAAGAGCTTTGATGAACACATTTTCATCTCCTTCTTTTCATATAAAAGACCAACAAAAATCAAATTCAACTTTTGAAATTTCAACACTTTATCTAAGTTCAAACCACATAAAACCATGCAACATTCTTTGGATCAATCTCTTTATTTTAGAAAAATAGAATGAAAGGAAATGTGAAACAATTTTTGCTCTCGAAAAAAAAAATATTGTTTTTCTTTTTTTTTTTTTTTTTTTTTTTTTGGGTAAAGGGTTACCCCCGGTAAATGTATTACTCCAAAAAATGTTAAGTACAAAGAATATAGGTGAAGTCCCATATCTCAGCCTGTTACATAGGCAAAAAAGCTTACATAACAAGACACTTCCTACATAGACAAAAAAGCTTACATAACAAGACACTTCCTATCATTTAAACAAGAAAACAAACCACACCTCATTAGGTTACATAAGACACCTACCAAAACAAAATCACTACCTACCACGACCTTGAAGCTTGATATCATACATGTCATAAAAAGCATCTGATTGCCCTGGTAAATCGTAGACCTGATCCGCATAGTCATCATAGTAATCTTCAAGCTCGTGCCCACCGCCTGTCGAAGCTAGAAAATTTGCCATAGGATTATCCGGTGGAAGCACCTCCTCATCATCACTGTCTGAAACAACCACTTCCCCTACCTTAGAAAATGGGTTACCCACCTTAGCATACGGAGAAGAAGAGGAACTAGGCTTTGAAGCCGCAACCTGCT
Source organism: Chrysanthemum seticuspe (assembly GCA_019973895.1). Taxonomy (NCBI): domain Eukaryota; kingdom Viridiplantae; phylum Streptophyta; class Magnoliopsida; order Asterales; family Asteraceae; genus Chrysanthemum; species Chrysanthemum seticuspe. The sequence continues at coordinate 40,278,490 of BPTQ01000008.1, forward strand.
CCTTCTCTTTCAAGTCACTCACAAGCTGCTCTTGTGAATCCTTACCAGTCTTTTGAGAATCATCCACATTAGCTTCCTTTGTATTACCCGGATAATCAACCTTTTTTAGAGGATGACCATCATCATCTACAAGAGTAGCTTTTCCATCAATAATTAGCTTTTCAAGCTTCCCAATTTTCTCAACAACAGGAGTAGGACAAGGAATACCATTTTCATCATTATCATCCATAGCAAGAGCATAAAATCGGTTTGATGTAGCAACTGTCGTCCCACTCGTACTTGCCTCATTATTAATTTTATCCTTATTAGCATCTGGCTTCTTCGACACAGCTACATACACCTGTTTAGGATTAGAAGGCTTAAATTTAGCCCCTTTACCCACATCAATACCGCGAGACGGCTGTTTCTGAGGCATTTGAACCCCAACCTTTTTCCCTTTAGCCTTACGATTATGTACCTCATTGAAACCATCATCCGTCTTCTCCAAACTAGTAGAAGCTTCCGCAGCCACATTAATGTCACTACGAACCGCCTCCTTAACAAATTTAGGACAACTGATATGGTCATGGCCAAACACTTTACATTTCTCACGATAACGATCAAGTTTGCTTGTTCGAGATCGAGGGTTTAGGGTTCTCCTAATTAATTCGATTTGCAAGAAGGGTTTATAGCAACAAGGGGTATATTGCACACGACTTGTGAGTCTTGTCGGTAAAGTTGGTTAAGAAACAACTTGACAAGGTTTTTAGCAAGGTATAATAAGAATGGCTAGTTCGATAACTAGGTTTGACATCGAAAAATTCGATGGGAAGAATGACTTCGGGTTATGGCAAATAAAGAAGCGTGCTTTAATGGTACAGCTGGGATGTGATGCTGCATTAGAGATATTACCCGAGGACATGGAAGCAGGTGAAAAGGCTAATTTGATGAAGAAGGCATACAGTACCTTGATTTTATGCTTGGGAGATCGGGTTTTACGGGAAGTTACCAAGGAAACAACTGCTGTAGGAATTTGGACGAAGTTGAATAGTCTGTATATGAGTAAGTCCTTAGCAAACAGACTGTATTTGAAGAAGAAGCTGTACACGTACTATATGAGTCCAGGTACGAAACTGGGTGATCATATAGATGAGTTTAATAAGTTGATACTTGATTTGGCGAATATTGATATCGAGATTGAGGATGAGGATCAGGCACTTATGTTACTTACGTCGTTGCCATCGTCTTACGAAAACTTTGTGGAGACATTGTTGTATGGAAGGGAATCCTTGACAATGGAAGATGTTCTTGCGACTCTGAATTCAAGGGAGTTGAAGAAAAGAAATGAAGGCACAAAGGAAGAAACTGGTGACGGGTTATATGTAAGGGGAGGGTCAGATCATTCAAGGAAAGCCCATTCTGGTGGAAGTTCGCGGTTTAAGTCAAGAGGTGGAACTGGTAAACTCAAGTGCTTCATATGTCATTCAGAGGGTCATCTGAAGAGAGACTGTCCAATGAAGAAGTCAAGTGGGTTCATCAAGAAGGGTAAGCATGATCAGGATTCTGATTCTTCTGATGACGAGGGTAATGCCTACTTTGGAGAAGCCTTGGTGGTAGTCGGTAATGATGAGATGGCTGAATTGGTAATGGATTCAGGTGGGTCTTCTCATATGACACCTAGGAGGGATTTCTTGTATGACTTCAAGGATATTGATGGTGGTTCAGTTCGGTTAGGTGATAACAGGGCATGCACTATCAGAGGGACAGGAAAAGTGAAGATACAGTTGCATGATGGTTCAAGCTGTATACTGGAAGATGTAAGGTATTTTCCAGGGTTAAGAAGGAGCTTGATTTCATTGGGTACTCTTGAAAAAGATGGTTATACTGTGAAGATGCAGTTGGTAAAGTCAAGGTGATCAAAGGTTGTCGGGTTATGATGATCGGGATCAGGGGAAAGAACTGTGTGTATACTCTTGAAGCAAAAGTGAAGACTTTTGGTGTACAAAAGCATGGAGGTTGAAAAAAAGTTGGATTCAAACAACTTGGTCAAAAACAAGTTGGGTTCAAACAACTTGGTCACAAGCAAGTTGGGTTTGAACAACTTGGTCCTGGAGTTAAAACAGGGGTCCATGAGGTACTGGTTTTTAAACGTGTTTGGTTTGAGGTGGAACTGCAGGGAACTCAGGAAAATCGTGAAGCTGAGGTTGTTCAGGATAGTAACGATGATGCTGCAGTGGCTCAAAGAAAGTTGGAGGACAATCAACTTGAAGAAAAAACAAACACGAACCGCTTGGTAAAGGAACAGCAAAAGGTACACCTTGGTATAAATGTGGGGGCAGACATTATGGTAACCGGAGTACATGGTCAAGAGGGTGCAGAGGATAATGTTCCTGAAAAGAAGAAAGTGAAGGAGTCTACGGAAGCTAATCTTGGAAAATTACTGAAGTACAATGCCTGGTCGACAAGGTGGTCCCTGGTTCGAGGTTCCAGTACAAGGAAAAGGTGTTGAGTATCGGTTATGTTTAAGTATTACTCCTAAGGTGGAAATTGTTATATATTAGTAGTAAACTTAAATATAGATTAGGGACTTAATTGTACTTTGTAATAAGATTAGGTGTTAGACATAAACTAGGATTAGGTAGCTTGGAGTGCAAGCCAAGGATGTTTCCTATTTGAATTAGGAAAGGTTTCTACCCCCTCATCTCTATAAATAGAGATGAGGGGGATGCTAGTTTTATTCATTCTTCTTTCTCGTTGTAATAGCTTTATTAGGTTTTTAATAAAGGTTTGGTACGAGGGTATAACGTGTGCATATTCTTGTCGTTTCTTTGTAGTATATCGTGTCTCTCGTGTTTGTTACGTGTGCTCGATACAACTCGCGATCTAGCGTTCCGCGATCGAGCTTCGGGTTGTTGGTGGTTTTGTCCAACAAGTGGTATCAGAGTCGCGGTTATTGTGGTCATTGAAGTTCGAGTGTTAGATCGAGGTTCCGAGTTTGTTCGAGGTATCGAGGTTCGGGTGTCGGTTCCGCCGATCGTAGCAGTATTTAATCGTGTTTTAGAGGGTTACTATTAAAAACATGTGAAGACAAAAAGTGTTAGTTTTTAGTTTTCAAAACTATTCACGTGAAGTTTACTACAAAGTTGGCATGGATTTAATTAATCTTTTTAGGACAAAAAAAATATTGTTATATCTTCCTACATTTTATATCTGCTAATCTTTTGTATCTCTTTTCCTTTTGTATTATCAATTATTTCACATGTCAAATCTTACTACTAATAAAGCAAATTTTCTTATTCTTGAAACTTAAAAATGCTTAAAAAAAAAGTAAAATTATTTGCCTAATGTATCCCTTAATACCCTTTTATACTTCTTAAACTTTTATTTTAAATTCCAACTTTAAATTTGTTAGCTAATAAAAACAATGTCAACTAATAGATGGAAATTAACAAAACATAGTTTAACAATGACATAGAATTAAAAATAAAAACTAAGAAATGGAAACTTATAAAAACACAATTTTACAAATATGTGTTACATGATTCTTTCTATTTTACAAATAAACATACACGATTTTTTTTTAATTATTTAAAACTATAACATTTTTCTTGCTTTTATGATAATTCATAGTTAAGTTGAGGAAATAAAAAATCAAACAAATGTTGATGTTGATGTTGAGGTTAGTAAATTGTGAACTTTTATTTATCGTTTGTTGTTTTACTGCTTTCGTTCATGGTCATTTATATAACATTTACTTATGCACTGTTTTTGTTTGTTTATATACAACTTCATCCGCTCCCATTCCCGCTCCCGATCCCGCTTCGTTTTTCTGTATCAGTTTGTTAAAGTGGAACTGGGATGAGGTTATTTTCATCTCGGAATATATATATATATATATATATATATATATATATATATATATATATATATATATATATATATATATATATATATATATATATATATATAGGTTTGGGTTATTATGAAAAGTTTCTTATAATGAAAAGAATGAGAAGGCATGTGGAGGTGACATGTGTCACCTTTGCCACATCATCATGCCACATCACCATACCCCACACCCCCCCCGCCCCACCCCCACCCCCCCCCCCCCGAAAAAAAATTTTTCCCGCCAAAAAAAAATTTTTTTTTGGGCAAAATTTTTTTTTCCCGCCAAAAATTTCCCGCCAAATTTTTTTACTGCATCACAATTATGAATTTAGTGCATCAAGGTTATAAATTACTGCATCACAGTTATAAAGTTACTGCATCACAATCATAATTTTAGTGCATTAATGTTATAACCTTGATTTTAGTGCATCATAGTTGATGCACTACTAACTATGATGCAGTAACTTATAAAAAAGATGCACCAAAACTTATTAGTGCATTAAGGTTATAAGTTACTGCGTCACAATTATGATTTTAGTGCATTAAGGTTATAAATTACTGCATTACAGTTATAAAGTTACTGCATCACAATCATGATTTTAGTGCATTTAAGGTTATAACCTTGATTTTAGTGCATCATAGTTGATGCACTGAACTATTAACTATGATGCAGTAACCTACCAATGGAGCATTAGTCCAATGATTGGAGCACTTGTGCTTGAGTCAATTGACCCAAGTTCAAGTCTCATCCTTGGCATTTGCTTCATATAGGTACCCACCTCCGCAAAACCTGTGGGCACACTGGAGAGACTTTGTGGAATAAGAGCTTAGGGGTCCTAGTCTTGGCTCGTGCTCACTCCAGTTGGTGCCCCACTAGGCCAGGAGAGTTTCCGGAGCTATTCCTTGTGGGGTGGACAATGGCTGGTGCCAAAAGGCACCCGGGGTCAGGGTGTTCCCGCCAATCTACACCTTTTGTAGAATGATGCAGTAACTTATAATAAAGATGCACCAAAACTTATTAGTGCATTAAGGTTATAAGTTACTGCATCACGGTTATAAATTTACTGCATCATAATCATGATTTTAGTGCATTAAGGTTATAAATTACTGCATCACAATTATGATTGTGATGCAGTATTTTTATAACTGTGATGCAATAGTAAATTTTGGCGGGATTTTTTTTTTTTTTTTGCGGGGGGGGGGGGGGGGGGGGGGGGGTGGGTGGGTGGGGTGGGGGTGGGGGTGACACATGACATGGTGATGTGGCAAAGGTGACACATGTCACCTCCACATGCCTTCTCATTCTTTTCATTATAAGAAACTTTTCATTTTAACCCTACTCTATATATATATATATATATATATATATATATATATATATATATATATATATATATATATATATATAATAATGAAGACATGCCAACATCAATTGTTGAGAATCAAGTTTTGGTATTTGGACAGAAAAGAATTTACAGTCTAATTGATGAAAGTGAAAGTGATAAAATTAATAGTGGAGCATATTTACTTATATTTCTTCTCAAAGTTCACGTTACACGAAACACTTAACCACAGTATCGCAATTATACTTATTGGCCGCTAGAAAATTTCGTTGTTATACACGAGTACTCGTCCAATAATATAAATAGTATCACATATATATAGAAAATATTAAATCAATTTGTATGTATCACCATATTCATAGATTTGGTTTTGACACTTATACCCCAACTTATTACTCATTGATTGCATTTTGACTTGGTGTTGGTGTTTTGGAAATCTAATTAGTCATATGATGGTCGTGATTATTAGCATGGTATTAATCATGGCATGTAATTATATGATTGAAGAATCTTATGTTTAAGATCACAACTATAACTAGAATGATATTTAATAGAGAATTGATATATATGCCTAAAACTTAGGGGTGTTGATCGGTTCGATCATCGGGTTGTTCGGTTAGTTCGGTTCGGTTAATTCGGTTAAAAAAAATTTTAGGTCGACCCGAGAACCGAACCGAACCAAATTCAAATTCGGTTTTCGGTTTGGTTCGGTTGAATTCTAATTCGGTTCGGTTCTTGGGTTAACCCGAATAACCCGAATTTCTAAAAAAATTAATAATTACATAGATATTTAGCAAAAAAAATATATTTCAAGCATAAAAAGTGTTTTATTATATTATGATAACCTTTTAATAGTATTTATTTATATATAAATATACATAAAAATATATAAATATATAAAAAATATATATATTTATATGAATTCGGTTTTCGGTTCAAACTGCTAAACCCATATCCAAACCGAGAACCGAATTAGTAGTTCGGTTTGGTTCGGTTTTAGCAAATTCGGTTCGGTTATTAGTTTGGTTCGGTTATTTTCGGTTCGGTTCGGTTTCGGTTTTCGGTTTATTCGGTCTTTACGGTTTTTTCGCTCACCCCTACACTTGTACTTAAAAGTGGACTTAAAAATATTTGGCAAGATCTTGACGGCTGCAGATAGAGACCCGCTTATTTTACAACCCGTCAGGATTTTGCCAAGTGTTTTTAGGTCCATTTTTAAGCTAAGTTTTAGACTTATGTATCATTTCTCTATTTAATATTAGGTACTTGTAATTGTGCATTGGGGTCCATACATTCAGAAGGTACAATTACGATCTATGATTTAAAGGGCTTGTGGGGGTTACTTCAATTAAACCAAAAGCTACATATCACACTCTTCTTCCCTACCATATAGAGCCTCAAGAAAATGACATCTCATGTAATGAAAACTATATTTTAAATGATACTATTAAATACTAATGTATTTCAACATGTTTGAATTCATGATACAAAAATCATAAAAGATTTGTTCATGATATCATTAAATTAAGTACCATTACTGAATATGAGAAGAGGAATGATGTGCAAAGAGGTACAAGAAAGAGGATGTTATTGGAAAGAGAGATGTGAAATAACATTAATTTAGCTATTTATGATAATACTTTCAAGAAAACCCCACATATGTATGGAACACATTTCAGACTACCCCTTTTTTTGAATCATATCATCATTGCCTTATATGTATTCTACTCAATGAGTAAAAACAAAATACATATGTAGTTTGTTACTCTTACCATGTATGGAATTGTTTTCCATACATACATTGCTCAAATTGCGTTGGCAAGTATTAAAAGATATCTAAATTGGTACTAGTATTTATTTCTATCATTATATCTGCGACACTTGATGTGAGTAAAATAGATTCTATTGCTGGTACTATTCCATTTATAGTAATGCAAAGCTGTAGTCATGATGTTCATACACTTCAACCAAATTCGCATGTTATAAAGTTACAAAAATATTCTATATTTAGTAAGAGACATGCCGGCTAATGGAACAGGGTATATGACCAATAAAAGAATGCTATCATCGATATACTCACATGATTGATGACTCAGAAGTGACTTAGTGGTAAAAAAACTTATCACTATTATCATTAAATTATGAGACATGGCAAATTGAATTTCTGCTTGCTGCAAACAACCATAATGTGCCTACACCAAGTTCGAAAAGAGGATGGTTTGATCTAGTTTGTGTATGTGTGACGGTGCGCTCTAACCCCGTAGATTAGTCGGCTAAAAGATCTGAAGCTATTTTACATGATAAAATGAAACTGAAACAGGCGACAAACACATTAACTTTAAATCGATACACTTTGAAAATAGTCATCATTTTTACTTTGCAAATGTCAACTGTAATTGTGTTTGTAATACAATATGCCGAAGGGTAATAATTTAACACATAAACTATTGTTAGTTTCAAACTTCCTCTAATAATGGGACTCTATGAAATCAGTAGTTACATTACATGGTCGTATTTTGCTACTTGTTATATTCAAATTTTGATATATTTTCATATGACTCGATGTAGTCGATATTAGAGAATAAATAGGCTCAAGCCCGTTTTGTGGGTTGAGGGCATCTAGGGTTTTACCCCTCAACCCACAAACCGGGCTTGGACCTATTTATTCTCTAATAGTCGACACTCTAAAGTATCACCAACAGGGTTTATGGAATACAGAAAGTGTTATGTAAAGAGTATAAATGTTTTGCTTACCTACATTTCACTTCACAGCAATTATCTATACGATCTGAACACGTGGTCTTTCGGTGATTATAAAATAACCTTACTAGCTAGTTACTACAGTGTTTAGCCATAGCCATTGAAGGTTTCACAATGGACCACATTGGCAGGGATCGAGAGGGATGGGTGGAGTCATCCAATATGAATTTAAACCAAAACAACCAACAAAGCTATAAAGAGCCATCACCAACTAATAGTACCAATGTTGGTCCTCAAAGTGTCATCATATCTTTTAGACACTTTTGTCATATTCTTAGAAACTAATTGCATTGCTCTTGCATACGTTACATGGACCACAATCTCTAAAGCATTTTGCAAACAATGGAAGTTAAAACATATATACCATGGAAGTGTTAGATTCGGAAAATGTAATTGGATATCACTCGAACTATAAAAGTTAATGGTATTTTTAGTTTGGCCCAATACAAACAATGATAACACTAAATACAACCCCCCCAATTGGAGTGGGAGGACGCAGAACGCTCAAACTGTCTGAAACTCATTAAACAGGGCAAATGGAAGACCCTTAGTGAAACTATCGGTCTACTGATAGAATGAAGGAACATGCAAAATGCGAACCTGTCTAGTAGCAACCTGATCCCGAACGAAATAAATGTCAATCTCGATATGCTTAGTGCATTGATGTTGCACGGGTTTGAAAAGATAAATAAACCACACTAACATTATCACAATAAATAATAGTGGTAGAATGTAGAGGAGAGTGAAGCTCTCAAAGAAGATTCTACAACCAGGACGTCTCAGTCACTGCATTGGCAACACCACGATACTCAGCCTCTGCACTAAAATGAGACAGAGTGTATTGCCTCTTAGATGACCGAGACACTAAATTGTTACCAAGAAAAACACAATAACCTAAAGTAAAAAGACGAGTAGTTGGGCAGCCTGCCCAATCAGCATCCGAATAGGTAACCAAAGAAGATGTCGAGGAAGAATACAACTGAAGACCATAATCCAAAGTGTTGCGGACATAACGTAAGATCCTCTTAAAAGCCGCAAGATGATGCTCCCGAGGATCATCCATATAGAGATAAACCTATTGAACAACATGAGACAAATTAGGTATAGTGAATGTGAGATACTATAAAGCCCCAGCAAGGCTCCTGTAAAGAGTCGGATCAAAAAGCGGAGTGCCATCAACCCCTAACTTAGACTCTGTATCAATGGGAGTCCTGCACGAATGACAATTGCGCATACCAGCAAGCTCAAGAACCATACTTTTTCTAGCAAAGAAACATCCCCTTGGTGGTGCGGGTGATAGAGATGTCCAGAAAATACTTCAGCGAACCAAGATCAGTCATAGAAAACTCCTGATGTAAAGAAGCTATAATCCTCTGTAATAATGTCGTAGAGGAAGCGGTCAGCAAAATATCATCCACATATAGTAATAAATAAGCAACATTGAAGCCATATTTATAAATAAACAAGGATGAGTCACATCTGATATGAGAAAAACCTATATGAGTAGCATAACTCGCAAAATGCTAAAACCAGGCACGGGGTTCCTATTTAAGGCCATATAACGATCAATGAAGAAGACAAACATGATCAGGATGCCGAGGATCCCGAAAACCAAGAGGGTGATGCATATAGACAGTCTTAGATAAAATACCATGGAGAAAAGCATTCTTGACATCGAGCTGATGAATTGGCCAATGCCGAGAAGCCGCGAGACTAAGAACCGTCCTAATAGTGGCCGGTTTAACAATCGGGATAAATGTCTCATCATAATCAACACCTAGTTGTTGACTGTTACTGTTAGCGATAAGACGAGCCTTGTACCTGCTTAAAGATCAATCTGTAAAATACTTGTGCTTAAAAAACCACATGAAACAAATGATGTTCGCGTCAGGTGGTTGTAGCATAAGAACCCAAGTATTATTTTTAACTAAAGCATTGTATTCGTCAGGCACAACACATTGCCAATTAGGATATTTGATTGCGATAGTGTATGCTTTGGAATGGGGTAAATGGTGGAAACATGACAATTATAATGTGAATTTTTTTATTAGTACCAACATGAAAATGTGTGACCATGGGATGAGTTGAGGTTTGGTTTAGAAGAGGATTAGGCGCGGTTGGATTAGGCATGGAAGGAGGATGTGGGTTGGGCTGTTGGGCCGGTAGTAACCGATGTGATGTTTGGGTCAGTAGTAGGAGGGATACGAGTAGTTAGGACGAGAATAACTGGTGTGGATAGTGTGTTGGTGGTATGAGAGAGGGGAGTTTTACCTGTGGGCTGGACATGTGGTGTTAGACCGGCATGAACCAGTGTGGTGGTTAGGCCTGTGGTATTTGGAATAGGATTTGGGTCGGTGGTATTTAGAATAGGAGTTGGGCCGGTGGTATTTGGAGCCATATCGAGAAAGGTGTAGGAAGGGGCATCATTAGGTGTGACGGACCGGGATGGAAAAATGGTCTCATCAAAGGTAACATGACGGGAAATGATAATTTTGTTGGTGGAAAGGTTAAGACAATGAAATCCGCAGTGATTTGATGGGTAGCCAAGGAAAATAAAGGGAATGAAGCGTGGGCCAAGTTAATGTTTGGTGTCTATGTGGGAATAACACCAACAACCTAAGACACATAAAAACGTGTAGTTACGTTTTGTGTTATATAGGAGAAAATGAGGTGTGTTGTTATTATAGCGGTGGATGGTAAAATATTTAAAAGGTAGGTGGCCATGTGAAGGGCTTAGACCTAGAAATGAGGTGGAAGGTCGGATTGGAAAAGTAAGGTACAAATAAGGTTGTGTATGTTGATTCTAAAATTGACCAAATTATCCATCACCAAGTATTTGACACATAAAATATAGCCTAAGTCACTAGCTAATAAAAATCAGAGAGCTAGTCCACTCTCTGATTTAGTCTAAATGTAAACTATGATCAAAATTTACTCCCTGACAATGATCAACACTGCTGATCACTATCAGCTATCTCGCAAAGGTATATACCTCAACGATCAAACCTCAGATGAGTTAAAGACCAAGACCACTTGATATAATCGACCATTATTATAAAGAACAGTGGGTATCACCCAAAAGAACTCTCTGTGTATCTTCACTTATCATAGTATAAACAAACTCAGATATGTTGTATACATTCTTGGAAAAACAGTCAAGCTTTAAAGAAGAAGAAGTCCAAACTGAACAAAAACAACTTATGACCTGATGTGGAGTCAGCTAGCAAATACAAGGAGTTATAAACTACCAGATTCTAAGTGTTAGGTCACTAGTTTTACAACACAAGCTTATAGAGAAAGAGATGAAGGCGGATGAACAAGCTAAACACACACACACACGTAATAGTATGAAACCGGTTAAGGAAAAGAGTGAGTGAAAGAGAATAACTTGAACAACCAACCTTCAAATGAAGGTTATTACAATGTATTTATAGGCAAGGAGCTAGGGCAACACTCCCTCTCCTTCCCTATTCCTTATTGGGCTTGGATCAAGCTTATGGGCCTTCTACATAAGCTTGACCTTAAACAAACATAAAGGCCATAACAAAGCTACCTATTACATATGAAATATAAATACTTGAAATACTGTTTATGAGTGATTCCAACAATCTCCCCCTCAAGTATATATGAATGTAAACGGTGAAGGCGTTGATGTAATAGTAGCTGTGACGTCTTCTGGCATTCTTCTTTCTTGTGAGAGGAATTGCCTTGATTCGAACAATCTCCCCAGTGTAGAGAGATAGTTATCTTTGAACGGTTAAGCTTCGACGTCATCTTTAACTTTGTTCTTTGATCATTGTTCTTTGTGGTGAAAGTGATAGTATGTTGTTGTCTGCATCAGTCTGCCTCAGGTCTGCTTCGCTGCTCCAATGTCTCCACGTCATTCTTCAACATGCTCACACGCTTTTTGACGTTGGAAATCAATACTGATGAAGTTCTTTAAGTCTTTGACTTTGTAGATTCTTTGATTGATGAAGAATCATTCTGACTGTTGTGTTGCTTTTGGATAGAACTTCCATTAGTGATGATGTTGGCGTGAGCATGAGAAGAATCAGCACGATCATTCCGCTCCAGAGCTTCCATAAGAAGAAAACATTGCAAACGGTTAGAAATAAGCGGTTTCTGGCACTTACAAGTTTGAACTTCGAGAGTGTTAACAGCATAGTGTGAAAACACAACTCTAATTCTTACAAAGGCCGTTCCTGAACTGGAGTCCCACAAGTGAGATAACGCGATGTACCGAAGTACATCTACAGTTCAGATGAGTCGCTGAGGTACACCGAAGCATCACCTCACGACTGTAGACCGTTTGAGACACACTCCGCGTAATCCACGGGGAGTTACCGAAGCGACTTGCTGTCAGGGCTGTTTGATGTTGACCCTGGCAGGAGTTTTCATTCAATCACTGAGGATCACAGATGTGAACCTCTCATAAATGTTCTCGACAGATTGCTAAGATCTGTGAAGGACTCGATATGAACCACTGAATCACTGAAGATCTTATTTGTTGATCAACAAGTGATTAAATGTCAAGTGTTCCTAAGAGATCTTTTGATGAATCTCGTGGCTCTAGACTCAATAGTGCGTTTTGGTTTTCCTGAGCGGAGACTAGGGAGAGGGTCTCCTTTTTCAATACCAGCGATCTCTAAGAGAAAGCCAATAGTTTATGTAGGGTTCCCTGTGAGAATGAAACAAGTTTCTGTTGAGAGAGACTTGAGTGGCTAAGAAGGTTTAGTGCATGCGTCACTGGGTCCATGACGACTTTTAATCTTCAATACCAGTGTCACTAAGTGACAACCAGTAGCGTATGAATTGAACCCGGTGTCTGCCCTAAGTTGAATAATCTGGAGGGCTATTTCTTTTCACCCTTTTCATTACATTTCTTTTTGATTCTTCAACTCCTTCTTTCTCCGATTCTCATTTTCTCCTTTTTACAATCATTCCTAAGGACTTCTAACACTAACTAATGGTATAGTCCTTGGGTAGATCCCTCCGGCTCTGGCGGATCATAGGACGGTTATTCCTAACCTTAGTCACCTTATAACTCCATGACTAACCTATGTTTGCCATTAACACCACTGTACTTAAAATCTCTCTCAAGGGGTTTGTTAATGAAAAACATGTTTGAACCACAGTGAGAGATGAAGTTTTGCATAAATACTCCCCCTCCACATGTGCTTAATAGTTTTAATGGTTAAATGCACAGTGAGGAAAGAGCGCGCACTTTTTGAATTGATTCACTGAAGATAGACAATCTCCCGCGAGACACGGTTACGTTGAATAGTTAAAGAGATACATTGTCAGCTTTTAGGTGACAACTAGCTCTAATAACTATCTTGAAGGTGTAGACAAACCTTGGAAGGTTGTCAAACCCGTCAGAGTTCATGTCTATCAAGAGTTTCTCGAATGGTACATTCTACTTGGACAAGTCCTTTGCGAGACACGTTTACATCACTAGCGAACTAGCTTGAAATTATTACCCGTCCAGGACAAGTCTTTTCGAGTTACTAACAGTTTAGTACCGTCAATTCGTAGGTTAAGTCTGAGGTACACAGATTCATTTGCATTTTGTACAACATATTTCTTATCACACAATTTTCTCCCCCTCAAAAATGGCATATAAAATGTTGTTTTTGAATGTTTTGAGAATAAATATGACCACTTTGAGTTTTGCGGGAAGAGTGACCACTGTGAACAGTTTGTGAACAAAGTTTTTAAATCAAATACTCCCCCTCAACTAGTAGTATAAACGGTTGAGGTTTTGAAAAATCTTATGGGGAAGTACTTGTCTTTTTTAGCACAACCTTGAATAATGAAAGGTTTGATAGGTTTTACTCAAAAATAAGAAGCTTTCGCTCCTTTTATAAGGATTGTGGCACTGAGGCGTACCACAGGGTCCTTTCTTGACAGATACGGGTTGTACACTGTTATGTGTGCACAAGCCATTCACATATATAAACATTCATCCAAAATCATATGAAGGAAACAATTCAAGGGGTACCAGGAAGTGCAGTGATGTTCCCAGGAGTGCGCACAGGGCGTTGAAAGCCGGTGATGTTTATCCTGGGTCTACCACCAACATAGCTCTCCAGGCGTCTGAACTGATCCCTTCTGAACAACCGTTCATCAATCATGGTGATGATCCTTCTCACATCCCTTCTATCCTGAGAGTTCCAGCGCTTAGGATTCCCAACTTTCAGGCGTATATCCTTCAATCTGTACGCCAATCCATCCCTAACCATCTTCAAGGTATGATCCCCGAATTTGTGGAGCTCACTACACGCCATTAAGCAGTTTCTGCGAAGTTCACTGCGGTAAACAATGCCGAAAGGTTTGCTGATGAGCGTAAGTTGTTTGAGCTGGTTGATGTCAGGAAGATCAAGCTGTGGTGGAGTGAAGTTTACACGTTTCTGATATGATTCAACAGCCATCTGGATATCTTCGACACGTTCTTTGATCACAATGCGTCTAATGAAGATGAGAACTGACTTGATAAATTCACGTTGAATTTCAGTCGAGAATTGTCTCATACGACCCTGTACTTTGGCAAGGTACATGTCTTCGATGTCGTTGAGTGACAAGTTCTCAAAGTCAGCCTCTGAGAATTCATAGTCTTGTTCATCTTGTCGTTTGACTATGATATTCTTCAAGAATGTGTAGTCCCATTTAGACTTGAGATCAATGTGTTTGATGGCTACGATGTTCTTTGAGCAATACACTTCATGTTGAGACTTCTGAACCAGGCAGCTTCTGTAGTAGATTCTTCGGCGTTCGGGCCAGTGATGAATCCCATACAATGCATCTTGGTCGTATGCTTGCACTTTGTCAGAGAACAAGTGATTTGCACGTTCCTCGATAGCTATGCAGTTTGAGTAGGTAGCTGCTGGGAATGGAAGAGTCAATGATGTAGCGTATTTTTGTGAACCATTGCCACCATGGAGAAGAAATTCCAGGTCTTTGTTGAAGAAATATCTGAAGGGAATCCTTGGTTCATCTGGTTGGCCGATTGTTGGTAGAGGTTTGGTCCAGTCAGTGTAATATGGAGGGTTGTTCCGTTTAGTGAAGTCGATGTTTGCTTCTGGGTTGAGCCAATCCATGTTGTTAGACATGGCTCGAGCAATGTTTTCAAGGTGATATTCAACCTCGATTGCACTTTCCGAGCTGTTTTTCAACAGAAGGAATGCGTCATTCTTGATGCGCTTCAACTCGGATTTCGTCATCTTCTTCACACGGAATCGTTCTTGCAAGATTTTTGCATGCTCCAAGGTACTACCGTCTACCAATTCTTGACCTTCTTCAGGGTAGGGAGTGTCGTTAACAAGAGTAGAAAACCAATCAAATTCTGCAGTTATATCGTCATCAAGCCATGGTACGACGTCATTCAGAGTCGTTTTCTTCTTCTGTTTTGAAGGCCTTGATGATGATTTTGGTTTCTATACTTGTTTTGGTGAGGTGGGTTGTTGTCGGGGCTCAAGGACCTCTTCATCGTCACCACCCGTGTACTCAAAGTAGTCACATGTTGTATGAGTCAGGGGTGGTAACTCGGAATCGTCCCGAGGTTTATCAGTAGAAGACTGAGGTGATGGAGACTTATGTTGAGAAGAAGTCCGATGTGGAGGAGGTGGCATAGATGTAGATTGACCAGACTGCTTCTGACGTTTAGGTGCAGAGTCCTTATCCATATCATCCTCATATCTTGGCCGTTTGGGTTGATCGGCTGACTCCTTGCATGATGAACTGAGTTGAAAAGCAAGTAGACCTTCGAAAAATTTAGCTTCATCTGAAGTAAACGTTCCAGATCGCTTTGACATTTGCATCACTAGTTTAGCGATTAACTCAGATTCAGAGAGATCAGCTTCTTTGGCCATTGTATGTTGAACCAATTCGACGATGTTAGGGGTGAGTTGTCTGGAAAATATTTCTCTAGTCACACCGGGGACAGTGTCGAGAAGAAACTTGTGGGTTTGTTCTCTTGCTGACTTCTCCAGTTCCTTTTGGACTTTAGGAACGACATCCTGAAGGTACTTTTGAGTGTAACCTTCAATCATTTCATTCAATTCCCCCTGACGATGACTTCTCATGAATTCCTGAATAGCTTTCCTATCTTTCCGCATCTCGTCATTCTCATCATGTAAGTACTGCATTTGTTCAGCATACCAATTAAGTTTTCTTTGAAGCATGTCCTTCTTTCTAACTTGTTTGACAGCCTTCACAATTCTTGCATGTGTTTGAGAAATCCAAGATTTTGGTGGTTTCTTCACGGATTTGGATGATGATCTGGTTGACTTAGTTGATGGTGGTGGTGATGAATGAGATGAAGAGTCCGATGATGAGGAGACATGAGGAGACTTCATGTCCTTAGGAGTATCTGAGGTTTTCTCCTTTGAGTGAGTTGGACTATCGAGAAGAAACTTTGTATAATCATCCTCGTCATCTTTAGACTTTTCTTTCTCAGTTTCCAGTTTCTCAAAATCATACTCGATGGTGTCTTCAACAGGCGGTTGTTGTTGCAGAAGGGTGGTGGCACCAGATCCCTTATCGGGTTGATTAACCGCATCAGGATCTGGAGAGGAGTGGGCAGCACCACTTGATCCTCCGGGGCCACCCATTTGATCTTTAGCAAAATCAGCGGCCTTTTGAATGTGTCGGACGTTGTGAAACTTTTTCCTGTATGATTTATCCAATTGCTCTTCTTCATCTTCAGAGCTCTCATCATAAGGTACAATAGCTGGAGTCTTCCCTTTTTCTTGGACAGCTGGAGGACTTGGAGGTTTTGTCACTGAGGCAGGTGTTTCGGTTGCAGTAGCAGAGTAATGAACCTCTTCATCTGTCTCAGTATCTTTAGAGCTCTCATCCCTAAGTTGTCTTTGAGGTTTAAGAGTGGGAATAGGTTCGGCTTCCTTTACGGGAACAATCCTTATAGAAGGAGCTTTCCTTTTAGGAACCTTCCTTTGACTCACAGAACTTGTTGTGCTTCCTGCACTTCCTCTTCTGGTTCTCCTGACAGGTGTTCCAGAAGATTTTTCATCAAGATGACCAACTTTGCCTTGTCTAACTGCTTCCAGATATCTCTTGTACGTTTCGAGCTTTCTGACATCTTCAGTTAGAAGGAAATCTGGCAGCACAGCACCTTGTTTCTTTGTGGACGTTTCCTTGATTCTGACAGAGAGAATAGGTTCCGTCAACATGTCGTGATTGTCGGGGTCATTGAGCCTCTTGGGAATATCAGGATGAAGTCCAAGTGCTCTCTGTATCAACAGTTTAGTATATCTGATGTAGGGAATCTTTGAGCCAAGTTTGTTGAGAAATGACATCATGTCATCCCAAATCAGAGCTTCAATAGCGATGTGTTTCATGTTGACGAAGGCCCAAAATATTTGCAGTTCTATGAGCTTAGGATGCTCATAGCCGCTGTCACGACCAGAAACAGACTTGGTGATGATCATGTAGAGTGTTCTCCAGGGTTGAGGAATACTCTTAAGCTCTACATGAGAGTGCTTGGTGATTACTCCTGTAGCCTCATCATAACCGATATTGATTAAGAATTGGAGAGTTAACTCTTCAGCAGGTGTGGCATAAAGTTTGGTTGGATTGACTTCAGGAATAAGGAGAGCAGCCCTTAAATCTGCAGGTGTAATAGTGACTTGTTTGTGGTTCAGAGTCACTGTCACAGCAGTCCTTCCTTTGACCCTTTCCATATTATTCCAGAACTGTTGGATGTAGATCTCAGGAACTGTTGCAGAATGTGTGAGCATGTTTTGATATGGATGAGTCCTCAGAATATCAATAGCGATTAAGCATGAAGACTCAGAGCAAGTGAGAGTGCTGAAGTCAACTCGGAGATTATTCTTTCCAATCTTCATTGGGTAGCCATTAGGGTAGATGTCAGCAATGGAGAGAACATTTGGTGCATCCATGTTTGGTTGAGCAGCCATGTCGTGATCTGAAATAATATTAGCCAAAAGAACCAACATATCGAAAGACATAATGTTAGTCAACAGAAGGTCTTATTGTCTAGTTATTTAATGTACAACGTCAATGATTGTTACGAGTCCTAAGTCACTTGTATGTCCAATAGTCTAATGACGTCGTGAAATGTTTCGTGAGTTAGTTAACTTTAAGTTTTAAAGCTTATGTTATCACTTATTGTTCACAACATATCAAACGTTTTGGTTTATTAGTGACATTATTGGATTCGTGACGTTATGATAAGTTTATTAACAAGTTTTGTACACGTAACAATTCAAAATGAAGGTCAAAAATGGCTTAAGCGTAGGATTGACAAAGTTACGCGTAAACAGTCGCGACATACGCGTAGGCGAAAGCTTATGCGTAGGATCCTTTCTTACGCGTAAGAAATGTTACGCGTAGGAAAAAGGGGACCTTACGCGTAGAGCTTACGCGTAGGCGTATAAGAACCTTACGCGTAAGGCTTACTCGTAAGAGTAGACCTTATGCGTAGAGGTCACTGTTTACGCATATCCTTCACAGGATACGCGTAGTCCCACTGTAGAACCTTACGCGTAATAGTTATGCGTAGGTTTTATTTTACGCATAACATGACTACGCGTAGGGTAATCCTTATGCGTAGAGAGTCTTATGACCTTGATTCTGAGTGTTTAAGCGTAGCAAAGCCTGAAATAAATTTATCAACTCATCAATGTTCACACAAAACAACAATTTATCACAGATAACAACATCCTAGTCCATGTTAACTGTTACGCGTAGAATCACATACGCGTAGTCTAAACCCTAGTCTTACGCGTATGAAATCTAGCCATGGAATGTTCACCGTATTGATTCTGGTAGCTCTAGAGTGTTGATAGCTACTTTAGGCCAAGTTATAACATCCAAAACGTTGTGAATCAAAAATACCCAAAGTTTATGAACTTTAAACCCTAGTTTCGAATTGATGTTCAATTCGTGTTTCTGGGTGGTTTTCAACAATGGAAATGATCAATTCAAAGCCTTATGACCATATCCCAACATTCATTTTTACCAAAAGACTTCTCATTTAGAAAAACCCAATTCGTCATATGAACCCTAGTTTTCAAAATTCATCAATTTGAGTTTCTGGGTGGATTTTGATGGTAAAAATGTTATCCTTGATGCTTAAGAAACGGTTTGAGACCATCCATTTTACCACAAACATACACACAATGATTGTGTGTTCATACGCTTATGCGTAGAACACATAATCACGCGTAAAAATTGTTTTAGCCGTAGGATTTGAATGAAATAAAAAACCTTTGCTTAGAAACATGTTTTACACAAGAAACTACTTACAAAATGAAGATCAAAAGCACAGATTTCTTGAGTGTTTGTTAGGATTAGGATCTTTTGATTTTAAGAAAACGAATGAGGAGTGAAAGAGTTAGGTGGGGTTTTTATTAAAATAGACTTTACCATTTTGACAGTTTTGGTCCCTCCACCATATCTTTTTCAAACAAAGCCATTTAACATCCATTTTGGTTACCACACAAAGATTATTTGAGAAAGAATCATGACGACACTCCCCCTCGGCTTGATAAAATTAAACGATTTAAGAGTTTTAGTCCGAGGAGTGTCATTGAGCCAGAAAGTCCACCATCATTTGTATAACGAAACAACCGAGATATGATAACATGCAAGTACACTTATGATTTGAAACGGTTAAGCGAAAATTTTCTCCCCCTCAACACTTGATCGGAAAAATACTGATAGATGCAAGTGTTGACGGAAGAAATGTACTTGCCATGTTAAAGAAAAATAGATGAGGAGAATATTTTTGTTGTTTTATCAGGTTTTATATTTTTGTATTTTGTTTTTAAAAGATTTTATTTATTTACAAAAGATGTTTTGGTGTTTGACAGGTTGTTAAGACTGTTTTAAGAGGTCATCCAGTTCCTCTTGAGTCAAACACCTCATACCAATTCGGTGGACCAACTCATTAAACCTAGCGGGAGGCAAGGCTTTGGTGAGCAGATCTGCTAATTGGTATTCAGTACCCACAAAGTATAATTCAACGGTACCCTGTTCCACATGGTCCTTGATGAAATGATAGCGTAGATCGATGTGCTTTGATTTCGAGTGCTGAACTGAGTTGCACGAGATTGCAATGGCACTCCGATTGTCGCAGTACATCGGGATTCTGTCAAATACATAACCATAGTCTTTGAGTTGTGTTCTCATCCAAATGACTTGAGCACAACACGCGGACATGGCTACATATTCTGCTTCAGTTGATGACAGTGATGTACAATCCTGCTTCTTTGATTGCCAAGACACTAGTTTATCACCGAGAAATTGTAGTGCTCCTGAAGTACTTTTCCTTGAGTCTAGGCATCCTGCGTGATCAGCGTCTGAAAAAGCGATTAGTTCAAAACTAGAATCCTTCGGATACCAGATCCCCAAATTAATGGTTCCCTTGATGTATCGGAGGATTCTTTTAGCCTCAGAGAGGTGGGTTTCAGTTGGTCGCGACTGATAACGGGAGCATAGATAAACGGCAAAGACAATGTCAGGTCTGCTAGCTGTTAGATACATGAGAGACCCAATAATACTTCGGTATTTGGTAGGGTCAACCAATTTCCCATGTAAATCAGCATCTAATTTCTTGGTATGAGCCATTGGTGTGGCATAAGTATCACAGGTATTCATTCCAAATTTGTTTAACAATTCAAGGGCATATTTGGACTGACTCAAGAAAATACCACGGGGTGATTGATGAACTTGTAGTCCTAGAAAGAACGTAAGTTCACCCATCATGGACATTTCAAAATTTTTCTTCATGAGTTTTGCAAAAGCGATTGAAAACTTTTTATGTGTTGACCCAAAAATGATGTCATCCACGTAAATTTGAACAATTAAGATGTGTGCCCCGTGATATTGTATAAAAAGAGTTGGGTCAACCGAGCCTTTGGTGAAATTATTGGCAATGAGGAAAGATGATAGCTTATCGTACCATGCCCGAGGGGCTTGTTTGAGACCATAAAGAGCTTTGTTCAGTTTGTAGACATGGTTCGGGAACTCAGGATCAACGAATCCATCTGGTTGGCTGACATAGACCGTTTCTTTAAGTTGTCCATTTAGAAACGCCGTTTTGACATCCATCTGATAGACCGTCATGTTCATATGAGCCGCGAACGCGAGAAATATCCGAACAGCCTCAAGACGAGCAACCGGAGCAAAAGATTCTTCAAAGTCTATCCCTTCTTCCTGACGATAACCCTTAGCAACTAGCCGTGACTTGTTTCGGATGACATTCCCTTCAGCATCCAATTTGTTTTTCCAAATCCATTTTAGACCAATGACGTAGACCCCTGTTGGTCTTTCAACCAGTTCCCATACTTCAAGACGTTTGAATTGATTGAGTTCTTCTTGCATGGATTCAATCCAGTTGTCTTTTGTCATTGCATCCTTAATGTTTTTAGGTTCAGATTGGCAGACAGTGAGTGCATAAATGCAGTGTT
The DNA here is from genome assembly GCA_019973895.1 of Chrysanthemum seticuspe. Taxonomy (NCBI): domain Eukaryota; kingdom Viridiplantae; phylum Streptophyta; class Magnoliopsida; order Asterales; family Asteraceae; genus Chrysanthemum; species Chrysanthemum seticuspe. The sequence continues at coordinate 40,299,911 of BPTQ01000008.1, forward strand.
CACCATCTGAGTGAAGACGTTGTCTCGTAACGACTGGTTGATTCGGGTTGCCAATAATGTTAGCCAGAGGATGGTCTTTTGTCCATCTATGTGTAGAGGGTTGATGTTGGTATACATTGTGCAGATTCTGAGGATTCAAATGGTTTGTTGAAGATTCCGCGACATCTGGTGCATCAGTCTCATTGGCAAACGGGTTGAAGAACGCATTTGGATCAAAATCTGCGGGTGGGGGTACTTCATTCAGAATATCATCAGCTGGTTCATCATTGTTGGAAGCGGTGTGTTCAACTGTTGTGTTGGAGTCAATTGGTGTAGGTGCATCTTCAACAGTAGTTGTTGTAGCAGGTGTAGCAGGTATGGGAATATTATCAGGTTGTGCAGCGGAAACAGCGGATACACCAGGAGCACGTTCATCAATATCGTCACAGAACAGAGGAGCAAATAACCTTTCCATTTGTTGATGAGTTAGTTGAGGGCTTTCTTCAGCTGATGATGGGGGTTGAGGGAAGTTTAAACGGTTGTGACCGGGTTCTAAGCTGTTATACTCAGAAGCCATTTCCGTGAGTTCATCGAAATGAGCATGAATTGTTTCCATAACCTCCTTAGTTCGACGATTCCAGATTCGGAAACCTTTAGAATTGTCACAGTATCCAATAAAGACTCCAATATCAGCTTTGGCTTTTAGCTTTCCAAAATCATCACGATCATTATTTGGATAGCAAAGGGATCCAAATACATGAAAGTGTTTGAGGTTCGGTTTATAGTTGTGGACAAGCTCAAAAGGTGTTTTGTTGTGGCGTTTTGTGATCATGGAACGGTTTTGAGTATAGCATGCAGTAGATACAGCTTCTGCCCATAAGTAATCTGGAAGTTTAGCATTGATTAACATTGTTCTTGCAGCTTCCACTAACGTTCGGTTTCGTCTTTCAACAACTCCGTTTTGTTCAGGTGTCCGTGCAATAGATGTTTGATGCTGAATTCCCACTTTCTCATAAAATTCACGAAGGGTTTTGTTAACAAATTCAGTTCCTTTGTCTGTTCTGATGATTCTGACGGTGTTGCGGAGCTGAACCTGTATCTTTGTGAGAAAGGTGATGATCATTTGTGGAGCTTGGTCTTTGCTACGAAGAAAGTAGACCCAAGTCCATCGAGAGTAGTCATCAACGATTACTAAGATGTAGCGTTTGCCATTTATCGTTTGCACGCGCATGGGGCCACACAAATCCATGTGAAGAAGATGAAGCACATGCTGAGAGCTGTGTTCCACCTTTGAAGGAAAATGAGCACGAGTGCTTTTCCCTTGTTCACAGGCTGAGCAAAGGTGATCTTTTGAATACCGGAATCGTGGGAGTCCTTCAACTAGTTTGTGTCGAGCAAGATTGGTGATGGTTTGAAAGTTTAGATGTGAGAGACGACGGTGCCATAGCCAGGATTTTGTAGATGTTGCCTTTGAAAGTAAGCAGATGGGAGAGGAAGCAACCATGTCTTGCATAGAGATAGTGTAGAGGCTGGAATTACGCGAGCCAGACATAAGATCGTTTCCTTGTAGATCACGAATGAAACAAGTTTTCTCCCTGAAAGCAACCTCCAAATCTCCATCACAAAATTGACCTACTGAAAACAGATTGTGACCGAGGCCTTCCACATAGTAAACCCTGCTTATTTCGATGTTCCCATTAACATAATCTCCGTAGCCCATGATGGCTGCGAAGTGATCGTTCCCGAATCTGACAGTGCCAATGAACTTTGCAATAAAGTTGGATAACAGTTTAAGGTTGCCTGTCATGTGTCGGGAACAACCGCTATCAACAATCCAGAGAATGATCTGTATCACCTGCATTACACACAGACGACACAGATGGAATAGAAGTAGATGTGGAACCCGAAATGTTAGAGGGTTCTGAAGCAGGTATATCATACATACACACATTGAGAATTTTAGGCATCCACTTAAATCCTAGTGTGTTATATATCCATTTCTGCCATCTATAACTACTCTTTGCTTTAGTCTTAGTGAAAACACTAGGTGGTACTGTAGTCTTAGGAGGTGTAGCGGGAGCTACTGTGATAGCAATGGTTGCCTTAGAATCTAAGGAAGGTGGTTTACCAAGCACAGACTTAGAATGATTAGTGGGCCTAGAGGTATTCCGATTCTTAGGATTCCGTAATCTAGAGATTATAGCTTTAGCAACACATTTGTCATGACAATCAGAATTCATATTCTTTTGACAAATATCACAAGGTGCATCAGACTGAATATCAAAGGTACTTAACGGTTTAGCATTCGTTACATCACTATTTCTATTACATTTGCCAGACGCAATATCTATAGTGGAAGTAACATGAGTTTTATTCAGATTCCTAGGGTGTTCTTCTACTTTAGCATTCCTTATTGATCTTTTCTTAGGTCGCAACTTCCTATTCTTCGATTGAGTGCTCCTAGGCTGTGAAGTGCGGACGTTTGGAAAAGATGCAACTATTCCTGTTTCAGTAGAGGGAAACACATTAGCAACTTGTGATTTGGCAGTGGGAATTCTAGGTTCACGATTACTAAGTGTGACTGGTGCTAATCTCTTAATCACAGTAGGCGGAAGTTGTTCATACTTTCCTAACATTTCCCGTAACTTAGAGATGGTGTGAATCAGATTTTGATTTTCAGAACGAAGATTACCAGCAAAATTCATGACTTCTCTAGTGTGAGCAAGATAGTGATCAAGTTCGTTTGATGCTTCATCTCGAGTCTTTTTGAGTAAATCAAATATGACACCATATTCCTGTTTAACTTTTAAAAGTTCTTGTTCATATTTTGAGATTTGACTTTTCAAAGATACGTTTTGATCATCCAGTTGCTCAATTTTAGGATCAGAAGATTTAGCACTCAATTGAGCGATTTTATTTTGAAAACTGAGTTGATGGTTGTGAATATCTTTTTCACACCAATGAAGACGACGTTTTGCATTGTTAATTTCCGTGTGTAATCGTTTATTTTCAGCTTTTAAAGACTCGATCTGAAGCACATTATCGGTGTTCTCAACAGTTGCAACAGTTTCAACAATATCAGCAGAGATATGATCAGATGCATATGGCAACGAATAAAGTAGCACAACATTATGGATATCAGCACAGATAACATCTTCCAAGAGTCGATCAACATCTTTTCTCAACAGTTTCTTTTTGCGTTTTGTGTTAGTAATAGATGTTTTTGTTTTCTCGAAAACGTTTTTCATTACCCCAAGTTCCTTATGAAAATCCTTTTCCCAAGCAATTGCACAACTTTTCAAGTTTTTAACATTAGGTAAAAGATTTTTCTGAAAGATGTCTCGTTGTTCTCTCGCCAGAGGCGATTGAAAATGTTCAACTTCGATTTCAGATCGATATTCTATCTCATGTTGTAAAATTTTGAGGTCAGCCATGAAAATGTCAAAATATCGAAGGATTTTTCGATTTTCAGGTTTTGAGTTTACTTCACTAATGGAAGGTAAAGGACCGTAAGTTTGTGCAAAGACTGTTTTGGGATTAACAATAGAAGACTCGGGTGTTTTGATGATAACCTTTGGTGTGTTAGAAGAATCCGTTGGTGTGACGAAAGTGACCGCGTTTTTATAATTAAAAGGTTTGTTGTAAACAACATTTTTTAATTTTGATCGACTCTCGTCTTCTGCATCTAATTCCTCTTGACGATGGTATTCAACAACACTCATGACAGTATTATCAATTTTGTATGCTGCACTGGAAACTTCAGGAGTTGGTTTGAATGTTTTTAGTGAAAGCTTAGGTTTGTAATCAGCTAGATTTTTTCCAAATCCTTTTGGATTGGGTTTTAAGGTAAACTTTTCAATAGCTGTTACGGATTCACCATGTTTGTAAACAACAGTTTTAAACTCTTTAAGTTTGTTTTGCAAGCCGATGATTTCTTCAAGAAGGTCATCTACCCGATTCGTCGAATGCTTTTTGTATGCGGAGAACTGTTTTTGACAATTTAACAACTCAGCCTTAGCTTTTTGATTTTCCAAGGTGAGAGCGTTAATTTGCTTTTTATGTTCATGTTTCAGTTGTTCTAATTCGGACAACAAAGCATTCTTCGAGGCGGCTAGATCACGCATCTGTCTCTCTAAATATTTTTCGTTTTGATGAGATTTTGTAAAAGCGGCTTCAAAACCTTTTTCACGGTTTTCTTGAGTTTTGAAAAAGTTGAGTTGCATTTGTAAACATTCAAAATCCTTGGTTAACAGTGCATTTTTACTTTTTAAGGATTGATTTAATGCATAACATTCCTCCATTTTGATTTTATGGTCTTGAATTAACCGAGCAAAATCCGGATGAGGCAACAGATCATCTTGTTCAACGTGAGTCTCAACATGATCATTCTTTAGATCCTCAAGTACGACCACGGAGTCAATTTGATTATCAAAGGGGACCATAAGGTCGTCTTGATCGTCAAATGTAACTACAGGGTTAACTTGAAAATCATCAGAAGAAGATGTAGAAGACTCATTTTGAACAGTCTGATCCGTGCCGGATTCAGATATTGGCGGAGATATTAGTTCAGATATGATGATGGTTTGTTCGGGTACCTGAGACAAGCCATCAGTGTCATACACTGGGCCTGAATCACTCATGTGCAGCTCATGCATATTAGCCATCAACATAACAGCTGCATTAGCCTGCAAGTCCTCCATATCATCATCTGAGTCTGCATCTGCCATAAAGCTCTGTTCTTTGTTTGTGAGGGATCCACCGGCTTCATCCTTAAGAGACAAAAGTAAGGCCTCTTTGAAATAAGCACTGCCCCGAGTCCTTGGCTTTGGGCATGCATTAGCCAGGTGTCCCTTCTCATTGCAGTTGTAGCATCTAAGACCATTTAATCGATTCTGAGCATTTCCCTGTTCCACCACTTGAGCTCTGTTGTTATTCCTACCCACAGCATTAAACCCTTGACCACCGCCCATCTGACGACCATAATCACAATTCTGAACTTCAACACGTCCATTGTTCACAACAGCTTGAGTCCGTGTGTTAGATGAGGAACGAATACGATTGTTGGATTTGTTGGTGTAACGGCCAAAAGCATTAGCAATCATCACAAATCCTTGTTGAAATGCTTCGAATGGATCGATTTCCTCAGTAGCTTCACTGACATATGCTTGAGCATTGTTGCTGTATGGGACCAATTGATTTTGTTGAGGTTGAGGTTGTTGCTGTGAAGGTGTGTTGGAAGCAGTTGGTTGATTTGCTGGTTGAGAGGGATAATTCTGTTGAGCATACAAGGCAAGTTGTTGATTGTCCGGTTGTGACTGTTTAGCAATTTGAGCACGGAGAATCCTTTCCCGATCAACTTCCTTTTCATGAGGCTTCAAGTAATCGTACAACAATCCATAAGTAGAATGATGCATGTTCTTCGCTTGACGGAGAAAAATGACATACTTCTCCCATTCAGGACCAAGACTACTCAGGAACTTAGTATTCACTGCAATTCTTGGCATGATGATGTTGTGTTTATCCAAATCATTGATGATGTCTGAAAATCGGTGATGATATGACTCAAGTGTCTCTCCAGGTTCAATCATGAAGTGTTCATAAGCCAAGTAAATTTTGGATTCCAAATCCTCCTGATTGAGTACAGATCCTTCCATAAGAAGACGAATATGATCCCACATTTTTTGTGCAGTCTTTTGAGCATCAACACTACGAAGAATTGGGTTTGGTAATCCTAAGAGGATGTATTCCATTGCAAGTTCATCAGCTTCATAGTGTAGAAGTTCTGTAGGATTTAAGTCTGCAACAGTAGCAATGTTGGTTTGTTCATCTCTTGGTGGAACAGCAGTTGGATCTCCGGGTACAATGACGGTAGGCATCTCAAATGGACCTTCCAAGATAACCTTCTTTAAGAACTTTCCATGTGGCTTCTTCAGATCACAGAACCTAAAGAACCTTATCACCCATTGATCGTAGTTTCCTGGAGTGAGCATTGGAGGTCTATCAAGTGATCCAGCTTCATGAATTGATTGTTGGCTGCTTAGAGCTTCACACATCTTTGCAAACCAAGTGGGTTCCTTCATAGTGCTTCGTGATGGATGTTGATTGAAATCGTTTGTGTAGGGTAGATTTTGAAGACTTGGTGGTGGTTGAACCATTTGTGGTTGTGGAATTGCACCAAGTTGTGGAGTATGTTGCTGATTAAATTGTTGTTGATAAATTGCTTGTTGTTGATTCCATTGTTGATGTTGTGGAGTTAATTGTTGTTGTTGTTGATGATTATAAGTGTGAGGGAAGTAGTTAGAGTATGGTGGTTGAGACATGATGATAAACTTGTGTAGTAAGAATGGATCTTTGTAGTCGAATGAACCTTTGTTGATGAAGTATCCTTAGGCGTAGAAATGACAAGAACCAAGTAGCACTTATGCGTAAAAACACAAAAAGTTACGCGTAACAAGAATAGTTACGCGTAGGATTTAGCTTATGCGTAAGCAGGAAAAAAGGACTAAAGTTACGCGTAAACAGTAAGTTAGGCGTAGAAAGTTAGGCGTAGGATTACCTTATGCGTAGGACTAAGTCTACGCGTAAGATGAATCTTAAGCGTAAGATTTTCTACGCGTAAGCTTTATGCTTAAGCGTAAGATTAGGGTTTTATCCCAAGTGATCTTTTACACTTCACAGTGCAAAAGATATCCAAAGTCGACGTATTTTCAGACTTATCCAAGTAAGAAAACACGGAATAAACCAGAAAATTGAAGATCAAACCAAGGAAAGTCTTACGCGTAAATTTAGGGTTTTGTTACGCGTAAGATTACTCGTAACTTTGATTCTATCCAAATTTGTTTCTAAACCAGTTTTTGTGTGTTGAAATAGCTTCAATAACACCAAAATAACACAAAAGTGTGAAACTTGATGATCCAAAGTACTTAAAACAGTTACGCGTAGGATAACACTTGCGTACAAAAACAAGCTTAAAAACAAGGAAAAACACGTAAAGTTCCAAACTTTTTGCCAAAAACCAATAGTTTAACACCTAATAACGTTGAAAGTACAAGAATCTTGGATTCAAAAGTGTAAAAAATCAGTTTTTAAGCGAACCAAAGATTGTGTTATCTTTACGCGTAAGACCCAAAACCAAAACTTCAAAAACAAAGTGTACACCCAACTATTTGGCGATTGATACCACTGTTAGGTCACTAGTTTTACAACACAAGCTTATAGAGAAAGAGATGAAGGCGGATGAACAAGCTAAACACACACACACACACGTAATAGTATGAAACCGGTTAAGGAAAAGAGTGAGTGAAAGAGAATAACTTGAACAACCAACCTTCAAATGAAGGTTATTACAATGTATTTATAGGCAAGGAGCTAGGGCAACACTCCCTCTCCTTCCCTATTCCTTATTGGGCTTGGATCAAGCTTATGGGCCTTCTACATAAGCTTGACCTTAAACAAACATAAAGGCCATAACAAAGCTACCTATTACATATGAAATATAAATACTTGAAATACTGTTTAGGAGTGATTCCAACACTAAGAGGGTTGACAAATGTCTCTAAAGACTCTGACAGCCTTATCAACTTAAACCATCCTGAAGATCTATGCAGCCGGACTAGTTAAACACTGATCAGATGATCAGAGGTACTTAATACTTGAAAGTTATTTGCTAAATACAAAGAAGTATCTGGATAAATTTCTCAGACACACTTAGGCGGGATTAATTCAAGATAAACAAAGTGGAAAAATATTTGGGAAGATAAGATCTCATCGATAGCATGGAAAGTAACTTGCATATACTGCATGCATAAAGTTGTGAGCACAGTAACACAACCCTAGCCACACAAAGGCATGTGCACCTGACTTTCAGTTTACTTCTAGTTAACAAATTACTATCATCTCGTAACTACTAATAGTGTATCTCCCTAGTATATAAAGGGAGGATGTTAGAAGTAGTAAGCAACGGACTCCACCACTAGAATATTCCTCATCTTCTAAGTGTATTATTCATCTTCATAATTTGAAGAGCATCATTTGTCATTGCTAGGGATTGTATATCACAACTATCCCTCGTAAAAGCCTTCACCTTAAACTCTATATGAAACTGTTATAGTCGTAATGAACAAATGGGTATTATTAGTTGTAGCAGGTCAAGATTTTGTAAACATGCTTCCATTTTTAATGTTCATCAGTTATTTTCATTTGCTCAAACTATTGTTTATACGTTTCATGGTTTTGCACAAAAATATCGGACCAACAAGCGGTATCAGAGCGGGTGGATCACTCCCATGATCTAGATCCGTTCTTGAATGACTACTAAATACTATGTCGTTCTCGAATGACGGAAAATAACATTCGAACCCGTTCCTCAACAAAGCCCTACACAAATATTCCCCCTTCATAACATCCTTGAGCATCTTTTCAAACAAGATCGTTTACCTCAAACCATTCTTGTGCAAAAAGTAGTTTCATCTGCCTCTCTCAACCCATTTATCCATGCCACTCTTACCGCCAGTATTCCTTTAAGAGTTTCAAGTATGTTTGATTAAAAACGTGTTTATCTAGACAACCAAGTCCAGAGTAAACTTTTTAAAATTTCAAAGGTAACTTATATGGAGAGAGATTCATGAGAACTCAGTCTCTCACGAGCCATAAGAGTGGTAATACTTAAGAATGTTACATGGTTGACCCCAGTAACAAAAACAATGGAAGAGAGTCATAAGAGGCTAATAATAAGGGGAATGCAAAAACGAATAGTCCCTGTTCCTACACCACCTAAGACGCCAATCAACAAAGGATGAAAATCAATGATTTTCTCTAAACCATTGTTGAAACTCAGTTGATAATCTATATATTGGAAAGCTTGCTTACAACTGAGTAAAATGGGTAAAATTAAGGCTATTCCTGTATTTAGATGGGAGGAGACTGTTAACCAGAAAAGCTGAGAAAATAGTCTCTGATTTTCCTATGATAGCCTAGATTGAGGGACACTGAATGCAAAATATTCTCAGCCCTTGATTTTGGAAGGTTTGCTTCAATCGGAAAAACTCAAGGCTTCTATGAATGCTTTGCTTCAGCGTCATCAAAGAAAGAGCACTGAAATTCTTAATGCTCTTCTCTTTGCTGCAAACAAAAGGTATGAGTCATAAACTCAGGGATATCAATGCAGAATTGACCAAGGATAAGAAAGAACTATCAGCACAGCTGATACCTAAACCTGAGTTACTGATAGCTGTCAGGGAGTGAAGAGAATCAGAAGCCATAAGAAATCAGAGAAGGGTGATGAAATGATACCTTCATCGTCTGTTTTTGGAAATAAAGTTGTCTAAAATAGTATACTAGTCATTACTATCAACTTTACACTCAAACACAAACCCTACCTCTGAACCAAATTTCTCAAACTGATTCCAAAGTCATACCTGACACTTGAGAGCCTGGACCTTAGTAAAATTTACTAACAGACTCATAGGTCTCAAACCAAACCTTCCAACAGTCGTTGATATCACAAAATGAATCAGAGGCTAACAGAGACACATTTCTCAAGAATTGGAAGAAAATGGTTAGAAGATCAAGAAGTCTCTGGCATCCTTCATTGAAGAAGTTCAAAGACTTAGTGACATAAGAATTTAAGAGACACAACCCTAAAATTAGGGAGTCTCTGAAAACATACAAGGTAAAATCCAAGACAGAACTCAGTAGCTGAGCCAAGCACAAGAAAACCTTAGAAGATTCCGACATCTATTTATTTATAATATATATATATATATATATATATATATATATATATATATATATATATATATATATATATATATATATATATATACACTTGGTTGTAATATAGAGTGTAAGAAGAAGCCATTACGCTCAATTACCTTTGAGAAAATTAGACCTCTTTAATTAGATGTTTATATATATACTTGGTTGTAAATCAGAGAGTAAGAAGAAGCCATTATGCTCACTTACCTCTGATAAAACTAGACCACCAGAGTTTTATCTTATTTTCATTCTTGATTGTAAATCAAAACGTAAGAAGAAGCTGTTATACTCACTTACTTTTGATAAAAACTTAGGATACTTTTATGTTCAAATAGGGGGAGATTGTTGAGTCTAAAATTGACCAAATTATCCCTCATCAAGTATTTGACAAATAAAATATAGCCTAAGTCACTAGCTGATAAAATCAGAGAGCTAGTCCACTCTCTAATTTAGTCAAAATGTAAACTATGAGCAAAGTTTACTCCCTAACAAGGATCAACACTACTGGTCAATATTAGCTATCTCACAAAGGTATACACCTCAACGAGCAAACCTCAGAAGAGTTAAAGTCCAAGATCACTTGATATAATCAACCATTGTTATAAAGAATAGCGGGTCTGACCAAAAAAACTCTCTGAGTATCTTCACATATCAGAGTATAAACAAACTCATATACTTCTTGGGAAAAAATCAAGCTTCAACGAAGAGAAAGTTCAAACAAAACAAAAACACTTTGTGACTTGATGCGGAGTCAGCTAGCAAATACAAGGAGTTACAAACTACCAGGGTCTAATAGAACTGACAGATATCTCTAAAGACTATGAAAGTCTTATCAACTTAAACCATCATGAAGATCTATGCAGCCGTACTAGTTAAACACTGATTTGATGATCAGAGGTACTTAGAAAATACTTGAAAGTTTTTTGCTAAATACAAAAAAGGATCTGACTGAATTTCTCAGACACACTTAGGCGGGATTAATTCAAGATAAGCAAAGATAGAAATTCCTTAGGAAGATAAGATCTTCTCGATAGCAGGGAAAGTAACTTGCATATAATGCATGCATAAAGTTCTCAGCACAGTAATGCAACCTGATGTGGTATTTCATCCTACCTTTAATATTTATAAAACTGAGATATACTAGGATAAACACATTCTAACGGGCAAAGAACCCGATCAGATGAAGTAAAGCCTTAGGTAAATCCGAGTGTCGTCCCAAGATAAATGTGACCTTGAAAGAACTAAGATACTAAGAGAATAAATAAGATAAGTTGATAATGGTATGATAAAATAGATAGAATTATCCTAGTTACACAGGAGTAGAATTTAGGACAAAGTAATAGAAGAGTGAAGCTTTAACCAAGATTTTAGAGATGTTTTTATTCTCATTATTTAGGCTCAATATAGTGGTTAAATATCACTAGACTCCTTTGGTCAATTCGTCTTAGCCTATGATTCTTAGACCCCTCACCAGGATGATCAGGTCACCCGGGATCATTTAGTAATCTAATAGCAGTCATTAAGAACCAAATCTACTAGACCTAGTATATGGAAACCCGACCGTTAGGAACTTAGATTTCCCCTAGATTCTTAAATACCTCCGCTTGATAGGTGATTATTTGGTCAATTCGCACACAAAGGGTGGTTGTACTATGGCCAATTCCTTCCATACTTCGCAACCTAGTGAGTTGAGGTCAATTGGTCAATTCTCCCAATCCTCTAGATACTAATAAGCTTATAATATTACCGAAACTAGCGATCTATGATAATACTAAGTAGATGTCTATAAAGAGAGATAAAGAAGATAAATAACATAAATATAAACTTGAGTTAATAACATGAATCCATAGTATGATTTCTAGAAAAAACATAAAAGAATTCAAACTCGAATACAAGGGAAATCGTAGACGAGAACTTTGTTCTTCATGCTCCTAAGCCATAATTATTCTTCCGTGGTTGCTCTTCCCAAACCTTGGAAAGGTTTGGGAAAGGGGAGATGATCTTCAAATGCATAAATCATCTAGTATTTATAGGTGTGAAACCCTAATTTGAGCTACGTCGTAACTCTATGAAGTAGTTACGCCGTACTTCTTCATAAGTAGAAATACTGATGTTAATCCAGGGTTATTGCATAACCTGAGCTGATGGTTACGCCACAGTCTTCATAAAATGTCAGTTACGTAATAACTTGAATGATAGTTATGGCGTAGTCTCATTACGGTTTAACTCCATTAGCTTGTTACGCCGTAGTCTTCGTAAATATCATTACGGCGTAATTTCATCACTTACTTACGCCGTAGTCTTTGTGAATGTAAGAATAATCCGATCTTGAGCCTAGAATTGTCCAAATACTGCTTCTTCATAGTGAATTACTCCTTAAACGAAATAAGAAGGAATAAGGACGATTAACACTTAGAATATCAGAATTATTTGATGTTATCAAATGTCCCCCCACTTAAACTCTACTTGCCCTCAAGTAGACTTTGACATTATAAGTAAAATAAAACATTCCTCGAGTAAATCGAGGAAATGTAGTTAAGAGCTTCCATGCTAGAATAATTTTTAGAGCTGAACACCTCACGAAACGGGGAACAAAAAACTCATAAACTCATCCTAATCTAAGTGTTTAATTTTGGGGTGATCACTCAATTGTACAGACATAGTAAGTATTCTATCATAGGCTTGGCAATTACACACATCTCCACCACTAGAGCTAAGGTCAAGAAAATCTTTAGAAGGCAATGTTGGGTTATAATGTTTCAAAGTTTTAGGGTGTTGTGCCATTACTAACGTGCCACGGAAAAGTGGACAAAATTAATGATACATGACCAAATCCATGGCCAAGATACCAAGGATTGGTCGCTTCATCACCTAGACACGCTTCATGACAAAAAGGGTAAGGTAAGACATGGGATAATTTAATGGGTGAAAAAGAAAAGAAAACAAATAGACTTAGCTCAAAACCAGGTAGTCACCGCCCACCGTTCATCCAGAATTCAACTTCAAAATACAAAAATCGGATCATGATGTGTCAGGGGAATGCACCATTAGTGGACGTCATGATAAATACATTTCCTGCTCCTCGAAACATTGGTACCTTGACCAAATCCAATCTTCAAATGTGATCAAGGTGGCCTCCTCGATAGTTATAATCACATAACATAGTGCTATAACAATTTGCACTTTTATCAATAAGAGCTAATCCATAACTTTTTTTTTTCTTTTTTGAGAGACAGTACAATGAATGATAAATTATCCCCCCACTTGAGATGAACATAAGGAGAACATGGGGGATCTTCAATGATCTTCAAATAATTGACTTCAATGTAAGCGTGATTTTCGAAACTTTTTATTCAAACCTTGGACTAGGGTAAAAACTGACTTCCCGATCATAAAATATGACTATACGGTAGGATAAGGTGAAAAGGTGTAATGAAATAAAAATGTATATGGGTTAAGAAATGAAAGGATAGGCTCAAATGGGTGTAACTAGGGGTATCTTGCACTAATAATGAGTGCAACAAAAAGGGATTATCACGGAGGTCGAAAAGTCAATGTGACTAGTCGATAAACGCACACAAGTGAACACGTATGGGCTATTTGGTTTAATCCTAAAACATTTGCCTCTTCGAATTGCCTTTTCCAAATGAATCAAGCTAACTTGATACACTACTCGTCTAATGTCTCGAAATGATGTAGAAGCGAAGTTCTAAAGTCTACAATAGTATCGGCACACTCAATTTTTGGTAGATTTGGGTAAAATAAAGGAAACGGAAAGGCTAAATCTCACCAATTGCATTAAATGTTATTGTGTGCTTGGCTTTATATATTTCTAGTTTGGTTAAAAACATGTCAAAATTTTTCAAAAGAGATTAATTTTTCAAACCAACTAGAAAATTAGGGCAAGTAGGCTAAGTAAACACACACTTCATTTCTATTCCTATCCCCTCACTTGAAGTGTACAAAGTCCCGTTTGTATGAAAATAAAAATGAAAAGAAAATAGAAATGAAAAAGAACTGATAAAGAAATAAACTCCCCTCTCAATCGCTTGCCAAGGAGGTCTCAACAATGGTTAGAAGGATTGCTACGGCGTAACTAAAGGGACTGACTACGCCATAACTTAAATAGCCTCACAACTGAAAACTCTCAGTGAAGAGGTACGGCGTAAGTCTATGAAACAGTTACGCCGTAACTGACTCTCCAGAACAGAACCTACACAAAAACACATAGAAAATTTGTACCTATTGGTACTTAGATCAACACCATAATAGTAATCATCCTAGGAGTTTAATTAAAACAAACATGTTAGTATTGTTCAGAAAGTTTTGAAATTGTTCAAGAGACAATGGAGTTAATCCTCCCGGTCGAGATCATGGTCCATGAATTGGTATTGGGATGGGTAACGGGGTACTCGTGGTGCTTCCATGGGTAGGATGAGGATTCATGTAGGATACACCATGCTGGAATTCGATGTCGGGAATATCCGGTTGGTATACGTATGGAGCTCCATGCCAGCGGGGGTGGTTGAGGTGCATCTCTTGAAGCATCTGGCTCGTGCGGTCTGCGCTCCAATTGAAGAAGTCTTGTTGGAGCTCCTTCACCTGGTTCAATGTACCTGAAAAGCCATCAAATTGGGTGCTTAACCCATACAAACCTGCATCCAAGCTATCAATCTCCTCATTGAAATGGCTCTCCATATGATCGAGCCGTCCGTTAATCCTTTACAATCTATCCCCAACGTTTATGGTAGCCCTAGATCGAACCCTTGGGGCCTCCTCCTTGGCACCCATTTGGCTACCACCTGCACCACTACCACCGGCTTCACCCAAACCATTCAAATGACAAATCCCATACGCAACTAGCTTGTTGGACCAGATCAAGCTAGTATCCCTACCATGAGTAACTAATGACAGAGCTTGAGGAGTCATCAACCCAAAACTCTTCACAAGCTTACCAATCAAATGAGCCCCTTGAATCATGCTCTTTGTAGTGAAACCTTTAGTTCCGGTTGACATGAACTTAGCCAAATACCAAGGAACATCAATCAAGTTCCCTCCATCCATACCATGAAGCAAATACAAATCATCCATCATTATATTCTCCCTTGCCGAATGCCTTCCTTTGATCGAGCATGCAATGAGCCTATGAACCAATCGGCGAATGGGACTTTTGATCAATGTGTATGAAGGGGGATGCCTTGAGTTGTAACCAGGAGTGGAAGATATGCTATTGAAGTAAGTGATTGGGTTGTATCCATCTGGCCTAAACCTCTAACATTGACCATAAAATTCATCCCACATAATAGAGCCAAAATCTCTTTCACTATACAAATCCATCTAGAGCATAAATTGTCTTAAAGTCATTTCCCTTCTTACTCCTTTTACTATACAAACCCAAGGGAAATCGTAGACGAGAACTTTGTTCTTCATGCTCCTAAGGCATAATTCTTCTTCTGTGGTTGCTCTCCCCAAACCCTGGAAAAGTTTGGGAAATGGGAGATGATCTTCAAATGCAGAAATCGTCTAGTATTTATAGGTGTGAAACCCTAATTTGAGCTACGGCGTAACTCTATGAAGTAGTTACGTCATAGTTCTTTATAAGTAGAAATATTGATGTTAATCCAGGGTTACGGTGTAACCTGAGCTGATGGTTACGCCGTAGTCTTCATAAAATGTCAGTTACGTAGTAACTTGAATGATAGTTATGGCGTAGTCTCATTATGGCGTAACTCCATTAGCTTGTTACGTCGTAGTCTTCGTAGATATCATTACGGCGTAACTTCATCACTTAGTTACGCCATAGTCTTTGTGAATGTAAGAATAATCCTATCTTGAGCCCATAATTGTCCACATACCGCTTCTTCATAGTGAATTACTCCTGAAACGAAATAAGAAGGAATAAGGGCAATTCTAATAATATTTTAAGCATAATATGTCAATAAAGGGGGAAATTAACACTTAGAATATCAGGATTATTTGATGTTATCACAACCCTAGCCACATAAGGGCACGTGCACCTGACTTCCAGTTTGATTCTAGTTCACAAATTACTATTATGTCATAACTACTAACAGTGTATCTCCCTAATATATAAAGAGAGGATGTTAGAAGTAGTAAGCAATGGACTCCACCACTAGAATATTCCTCATCTTCTAAGTGGAGTCTTCCTCCTCATAATTTAAAGAGCATCATTTGTTATTACAAGGGATAGTATTCCGCAATTATCCCTCGTAAAAGCCTTCACCTTAATCTCTAAGTGAAACTGTTAGAGTCGTGATGTACAAATGGGTATTATTAGTAGTAGCAGGTCAAGATTGTGTAAACATACTTCCATTTCTAATGTTCATCAAGTATTTTCATTTGCTCAAACTGTTGTCCATACCTTTCTTGGTTTTGCATAAAAATATCGGACCAACAATGTAACACCCCCAAAATATCGCATCGAAAGCTAGTGTCACTAGCTTGTTACTTCATATCACAAAGTACAAGTTATAGAAAACAAACTCTATATGAGACATTTTTAAAAGTTACCATTTGATAAATGAAATCAGAATTTTAACAAGACACGATATGTAATTTTAGGTTGCTCGTAGGGTTTCTCGGCTTATTCATCATTTATTTTTACACACTTGATATCATTTACTTAAGGAGAGTTTTATAGACCCAATTTTACTTGTTTATACTTGTTAAAAGGTGAAAGTGGGATGTTGTTTGTTTACCTAAGAGTGAAGGTGGTTTAGGTATTCGAAGATTAAAATCATGGAACATTGCTCTTATGACTACTCATATTTGGAGCATCTTATCGAATCGTCAATCATTATGGGTAAACTAGATTCATTCATATCATTTACACAAAAGAAATTTTTGGGATGTTCAATAAAAGCCGACCCAAGTTATGGTTGGCGAAAGATATTACAAATGCGGAATATGGCTAGATGATTTTTCTTCCATGTTGTGGGTAAAAGGGTCCTTACATCAGCTTGGTTTGATAAATGGCATGATGAAAGGCCACTTGAATTAGTTATTTCTCAAAGGGATATATGGCATGCAAGTTTATTGACTTGGTTTTGAATTTTATTAATCCGGTTGTTCTCAGTGAAATGGAGGACAATATTTGTTGGAAGGACTTGGATGGTAAACTTCAAAAAATTTCGGTCACTCGTGCATGGCAAGAGATCCATCTATGTGCTCCTATAATAGACTTGTTTGATTTTGTAAGTTTTTTCTTAATGTATTCCACGACATGTGCTTCTTGTTTGGCTCCTAATGGGTGAAAGGCAAAAGACCCAAGATAAGTTACGTGCATGGAAAGTAGATGCAGTGGTGAATGTGGAGCATATGCGTTGTCCTCTATGTAATCTCGTTCAAGATACTAACTCTCATACATTTTTTAAGTATGTTTTTTCGTTGCAAGTCTTGTTAAAGGCTCGAGCTTATGTTTATATTTTGATTATTGGCCATTCGTGGTCGAGCTTTGTTAAGGCTATAAATTCTATTGCTAGCAAACGTGTGGCTAGAGTAGTTGTGGCTAAAATCCTATTCGGGGCTTCAGTTTACTATATCTGGAAAGAAAGAAACAATAAGTTATTCAAGAAAAGGAGTGTCAAGTAGATCAAGTATTTGAGTAAATTTTCTCAATCACTTGCTTGAAGTTAATATCTCTTAAGTTCAAAGACTCGACTTATGTGACACGTATGATGAATGAATTAAATCTTTATAGTAGTATATAGTGTTTGGTTTTTGATGGTGTAATCTGGTTGATATGATGTGTTTTTCCATCAAAGAGGCCATTAGATAGGCTAACGGTTTTTGAGCGCTCAATGTATTGATTTTTATTATTTTTTTATAATAAATTTACCGTGGTAACCCTATACCTAAAAGAACTTATAACTTGAAAATGTCCTCATAAGATACTTTTTCATACAACCGCTGATGCTGACTTACACTCAATCGTTTAGTAAAAAATATTAGCAGTTTGATCACTGGGTATGAATCTTTACTATTTTCATAATATCTGCTGAAACTTTCTCTCTTACCACATGAATATCTATTTCAAAATGTTTCATTTTCTCATGAAATGCATGATTACTAGCAATCTAAATATCAGACTTGGTATCACACAAAATATCAACTGGAAATAAACCAGTAACCTTTAACTCACTCAAAACATTACAAACCCAGATCACTTCACAAGTTGCAGCAGCTAAACATCTATATTCAGCCTCAGCTATAGATCTTGATACAATAGACTTCCTTTTACTTTTACACGATGCTTGACAATTACCAATCATAACACAATATCTAGAAACAATTTTTCTAGTTACATGACACTTTGCCCAATAAGCATCTAAAAAAACTTTAACGTTAAAATTATTTGATTTGTTACTTTGAACTTGAGTACATGTAGCTCCTTTATAATATTGTAACACTCTCATAGCAGCTTTAAAATGTGATTGTAAGGAAGAGTGCCTGTATTGACTCAAACACTGCACAAAATATGAAATATTTGGCCTTGTATGAGTCAAATATATCAACTTACCAACCAATTTTTGATACTCAGTAACATTAGCCAAAAAGCTTATCATTAGATTTTTCTTTATGATTTAAAACACAGTTTTCTTGCAAAGGAGTTAATGTGGGTTTAGCTACACGCAACCCATATTCATGAAGCAACTCTAAACACTACTTCCTCAAACATACCCCATTTTCGTTTTCTAAAAATTCAATACCCAAAAAATATTTTAAGATACCCAAATCTTTAATCATAAACTTGTGTTTCAAAAATAGTTTAAATGAATCAATAATTTCTTTATCATTTTCAGTGATAACAATATCATCAACATATATCATTAATGCAACAAACACATCACGAGACTCTTTAGTGTACAAAAAATAATTCAATTTACTTTGCACAAAACCATGCTCAATCAAGAAAGCAGGCAATTTTGCATTCCACTGCCTTGAAGCTTGTTTCAAACCATATACAAACTTGTTTAATTTGCACACTTTACCACTATTATTATCAGATGACCCCAAAGTAAATGGCATATAAATCTTCAGTTAAATCACCATATAAAAAAGCCTTATTCACATCAAGTTGATATAATGGCCATGAATTAATAACAATAATGCTAATCAAACACTTTACTGTCACAATTTTTAAAACTTCTCTTTGGCTATAACCTTTTGCAACTAGCTTAGGTTTACTACCTTTTGGTAAATCAGTTACAGTTCATGTGTTGTTGCTATACAAAGCCTTGATTTCATCATTCATAGCTTTTATCCATTTTAAATTATTAACAACCTCATAATATGTAGAAGATTCAACAGATTTGTTCAAAGTAGTAGCAAAGCAGTAATTCACATAAATCAATTTAGCATAATTAACATGTTTTTCTAAGCCATACCTCAGATTGCTATCGACCACATAATCATTTAGATTAGCAAATAATTTAGAAGTTCTATTAGACCTTTTAAGATCAGGTTGCACACAGTATGTAAGCTCAGTACTCAACTGATGGGATGGTAGATTTGAGAAAATATTGGGTCTTTCAGAAAAATCGCCCGCAGATGAGCTTGTATCACCCATATGATTCATTATCTATTTGCCCTCAGATGAGCTTGTATCACCCATATGTTTCATTATCTATTTCATTTATACCATTTAAACTACTTGGTACTAAGAATTATAAAGATTAGGTTGGTGCTATGAAACTTGCTTTACAAGCTAGTAATATTGGGACTTTCAGATACCAAAAGGATTTGGTTCAATTGGTACCCATCTTTGAAACATCAATGGGCCAACTGGAGAAAAATTTTGGATAAAAGGCCAAAGGTTCGAGTCTCGGCTCTTGCTTACTCCATTTGGCGCCCCACTGGCCAGGAGTGCAACATATTGGATTTCACAAACACATCAAACCATGATCATACTAGGCGTACACTTTGAGGTTTTTAGAGAGAGAAAGTTTAGAGGTTTGAGAACTTAGTGAGAGAAAGTAAAAGTATTATTATGAGCTCCAACCCTCTACCTTGGGAGGTAGAGGGTATTTATAGTATCATACATAAACGCCACCTATGGGCTGTGGATCAGGCATACAGTGGATAAAGACCCGTCCGTCCTCCACGGTGTTACTACACTAAATACTAACTAACATTAAATAACTAAGACTACGATCTTTCTAATGATTACATATACTTGAGGTGACCGACACTTTAATAACTGGATTTACTAAATCCTAACAATCTCCCCCTAAGGGAGGTCACCTCAAATTACATTGAATACAAACAGATATTACATTAAGATTGTTCTTGGATTCTTGTTAAAGTTCTTTGCTCTGTAGCCCGTAGTCTTTGATTCTTCATGTTTTTGCATGTTTGGTTAATCTGAGTGGAGGTCTTTAACTGATCCACGTGATAATGAGTTTTGAGCCAGCTTTGAGATCATCAGCTACCATAAATCTCTGACTCTTCCGTTGTAGTGTTGACATTATGTGATGTTGTGACTTTTGGACCGACATGCTAACATTCTGGATCATGATATCTTCTCATCAGAGTAGCGGAAGCTTTAGTTGATTCATGATATTTGCAGCAGCGTAGCAGAAGCATAGAGTGAAAATATCAGAGTCGTTGATGCACTTATCATGATATCTTTAGAAATGAATGTGTTGTGTGAGCATGCGGCTATGGATTGACCTTCTCCATTCTGATCAGCTGCAAACGTTGGGTGTACCTGCATACAACAGTTAGCAATAAAGCGCACAAAAGTGTCTTTGATCACTTTCGTTGAATTGAGGTACACGGCCCACGGTTCCCCGTTGATCAGTACAAGTACTGCCTGTGATCAAGTATAATTCCGAAGAATCTCCTTGACAGGGTTTCGCAGCAGCTCTAGTTGTTCTCAAACCGGAACGTCTCAAAGAAGACAACACGGAGTGAGTGAACCAGCGAATTTGAGATTAACTTATTGATAAAAATAGATTTGAAAAACAATCGTGTACTGCTCAATAAAGTGTTTTTGCAATACAACGAAGGTTTTAAGGAAAATCAGTTATCAATCATAAACACCTTTTATTTTGAAAAATTAATACACAGTCGATGTGCTAGAGAAAAGAATTTTAAGCACAACGACCGGTTTTTCAAAGGTATCCGTCAATCCATTTCCTGGACCAAGGTTGATTCAATAATGAATCGCCCCATTGTTTCAATCCAGTTGTCACATGTTTGATCTATTGGATAGATCTCACATTCCACCTACCAAGAGCTTGTTTGATGTTGGCTCTAGAAGGCTTTCCATCTTCATTGTGAATATGTTTGCATATCGCTCAGATGTTCTGGCAATACCACAAGGATAATGCGTAGGACTCATAAGATATATTCTCACCACATTGTGTGACACAGTGAGTCTTCATTGACAGTGTCCTAATGAGATTTATTAGATGATCTCATGGCTCTAGACTCAATAGTGCACATTTGGTTCCTATGCCGGAGACTAGGGAGAGGGTCTCCTTCTTCAATATCAACCATCTCTAAGAGAAAGTTGATAGATAATGTAGGTTCCCCGTGAGAATGAAACAAGCCCTTTTAAGAGGAACTTGAGTAGCTTGGGAAGTTGTAGTGCAGTGCGTCACTGGGTCCATGATGTCTCGTCTTCAATACCAGTGTTACCTTGGTAACCACCAGTAGCATATGTATTGAACCCGATTTCTGCCCTAAGGTTGAAATAATGGAGGGCTATTTCTTTTCACCCTTTTCTCATTCAATTATTTTTCATTCTTCAACCCCTTCAGTGCTTACCGAGACTTCATAACTAGAACCTTGTTGGGTTTATTCCAGTACTAGCTCAGCCTCATTCCGCACACTTCCCGTTTCTCACTTTTCTCCTTTTTTCATCATACCTAAGGACTTCTACACTATCTAGTGGATTGTCCCTGAGTAGATCCCTCTGGCTCTGGCGGGATGGTGGGAACGAATACCTAACCTAACCATCCTTATATCACCATACATAAAGTAAATTTGGTCGGTCTTTTTGGTATTGTTTATCTGCCATTGGAACCAATTGAAAACCATTTGAAAAATCAATCCAGATAGCTATGATACATTATCAAAGCATTTTGTACCTGAATTGTTTTTGATATTTCAGAAAATGAGCTCCCCCTCAACATGTGCATCGCATATTTGAAATCATTTTGGCACATGGAGGCAAGAGGAAGAATTCAATTCATTGATTAGCATTTTCTAAAAATATCTACATCACCTTCCCGATCAAGATTAGTATTTTTCATACTTAGTTAAGGATATTTTTTGGGAAAGAATGTGGCTTTCAAAAAGTTGCACCCCCTCAATATGTGCATAGAGATTTGAAAGTGTTTTGCACATATTAGGGAAAAACTGCACTTTGAAGCAAGTCAATCACGTTTCAATCCTTTTTGGTTTGAAATAGATGCTCCCCCTTAACATGTGCATGGAAAATTTGAAATCGTTTGGCACATGTAGGGATGAGAGCTTGCTAATCACTTATACAACCATTTATCGAATTATCAGTTTAAATCCAATTTAAATCACAAATTCTCTCCCGATCACAATTTTCAAATCATTTGAGAGTTGTGATCTCTGTAGATTTAAATTGATTTTGAAAGCTTTTGAGGAGAAATGTGACTTGCTTATGAAAACATTTAACCGATAGGATCAAATCTGAGACTTTAAACTCCAAAGATTAAACATGCTTGAGTATCTTTTGAAAACATGACATAAGCCTTGGTCTGAACCAATTGTATGACAAATAACCTTTTGATTTAAATGAAATCATTCCCCCCTCAATCAATGACATAAGTTGTTGGTTGAGAGATAGAGATTTTGACAAATGTCAAGTCCAGATGATTTTCAAAAATTGAGTCCGAGTTATTTTTATTAGTTTTCATTTAGATAACAAATATTTTTCAGAAGAATTTATAGAAGGAAAAATATTTGGGAAGGAAACATTTGTCCTTTTAGTGACAAACATTAGATTTAAGAATTAGAGCATGAGATTTGAAAAATAAGGTAAAGCATGGCTCTGTTCTTTCTTTTAAAAACGGGTTATAGACAGAAATGACTATAAGCCTTTGTATTACATTTCTCTCAATTTTTTTTAAATGATTTATGTACATTCGAACAACATCTAAAGACCCGTGTCACTCTTTGAATGACAACACAAAGACCGTAGATGTTATCGAATCAAGAAAAACATGACAAAACGACAATATTTTTGAAATTTTTCCGAGTTTTTCAAATTTTTATGGATTTTTGAAAGTTTTATATTTTTCTATTTGCTTTTTTTGTTGGTTTTATAATTTTTTATTTTGCTTTTTGAATAAATATATACAAGAGATGGATGAAGAAAAAACTTTTACTCCGCTTCTTCCTCTTGAAGACGTTTGAGTGTTTCCGGTTGTAGACTCTTTAGACCAAGTCGTGGAAGGATAAACTCAAAACGTTATCTAGGAAGCGCTTTGGTGAAGATGTCTGCTAACTGGTATTCAGTCCTCACAAAATAAAGTTCCACCACACCGTTCTCCACTTGCTCCCTGATGAAATGATGTCGAATGTCGATGTGCTTTGCTCTTGAATGTTGAACGTTTTTGCATGAGAGAGCAATGGCACTTTTGTTATCACAATACAGAGGGATTTTGTTGAATTCAAAGCCATAGTCAGATAATTGGGATCTCATCCATAGGATTTGAGCACAACAAGATGACATGGCTATGTATTCAGCCACTGTAGAGGATATAGAAGTACTCATTTGTTTCTTTGAAGACCAGCTCACAAGCTTATCACCCAAAACTGAGCACCTCCTGACGTGCTTCGACGTGTATCTTGACATCCTGCATGGTCAGCATCTGCATAGGCTGTTAGTGACATACCGGTGTCCTTCGGGAACCAAAGTCCCATATTGATGGTTCCTTGGAGATACCGAAAGACCCGTTTAATCGCTTCAAGGTGCTTTTTGGTAGGCTTAGCCTGGTATCAAGCACACATGCATACAGCGAACAGAATATCAGTTCTACTGGCTGTGAGGTACATCAGGGATCCAATCATACTACGATATTTTGTTTGATCTACCATGATCCCTGAGTGGTCCTCATCCAGTTTAGTACGCTCTATCATGAGAGTGTCAACAGGGTCACAAGAATCAAATCCAAATTTCTTTAAAATCTCATTTGCATATTTAGATTGATTGATAAAAATGCCTCCGAGACTTTGTGAAATTTGTAATCGCAAGAAAAATGACATTTGTCCCATCATTGACATTTGAAATTTAGAACCCATTTCAATTGAAAAATGGTCACATTCATTGGGGTCAGTCGAGGCAAATATGATATCATCAACATATAATTGAACGTGAATTAAATGTTTGCCTGACTTTCTGGTAAACAATATCGGATCAACTGCTCCTTTGCTGAATCCAGTAGATAGAAGAAACTTTGATAGCGTATCATATCATGCCCTTGGAGCTTGCTTCAAACCGTAAAGAGCCTTCTTCAAGCGATAGACATGAGTAGGATGCTCTGGATTCACAAAACCTTCAGGTTGGCTGACGTATACGACTTCTTTAAGATCTCCGTTAAGAAAAGCCGTCTTTATATCCATCTGATAGACTACCATATTCTTACTTGCAGCATTAGCCAGGAAGATTCTGATTGCCTCGATACGTGCAACTGGAGCAAATGATTCTTCAAAGTCAATACCCTCCTCTTGATGTTATCCTTTTGCAACCAATCGAGCCTTGTTTTTTAATACATCACCATGCTCATCAAGTTTTACTTTGAAGATCCACTTTAGAGCAATGATCATAGCACAATCAGGAGCAGGTACTAATTCCCATACATCTAGTCGATCAAACTCATGAATTTCTTCTTGCATGGCATTGAATTAGTTGTCTTCATTCATGGCAGTTTTAACGTCTTTTGGTTCGATCTTAGAGAGTACGGAGTTGAAGAAACACCATAAGGCATCAGTTGCAAGTTGTTTACGAGTGGATACTGGACGAGAGGGGTTTCCAATGATGTTTTCCAATGGATGGTCATGTGTCCATTTTCTAAGGTGTTCATGTGGTTGTTGTTGAGGAACTGAAGTAGCAGAGTCATTTTCTCCTGATGAAGATGGTTCTGATGATGGTTCAGGAGCAAATATGTTTTCAAAGGGAGCATCTTCAGGAGTAGCAAATGGATTATCTCCATCATAGGTGCTAGAAACAATTCCATGATGTACACTCGATGATTGAGGATTTGATGACGAGACAGAGTGATCAGCAGCAAGAGCTTCTTGACTCAATGACATAGAAACTGAAGGGTTATCTACGTTGATAGGGATAGGAGCAGCCTCTGTTGATGGATTTGACAGATCATTAGCAATTGGCTCATAGTGTTCATCAAACATTGGATCAAACAATTTTTTCAAATCATCTTCTGAAGGAGGTACATAAGGAGTTGCTGGTGAGAGATTTTGTACAAGAGAAGAACTAAAGGGACTACTTGATGAAGGTTGTGATACGGGTCCAGAACTTGATTGTCTTGGAGCCATTTGCCCAGACAGCTCATCGAACGTGACGTGAATAGTTTTCGTGATATCTCGGGTTCTTTTGTTGTAGATTCGGTAACCCTTCTTATTTGATGCATAACCCACAAAAACTCCAATGTCCGCCTTAGCTCTTAATTTTCCTAAATCTTGACCGTCATTCGTTGGATAGCACAAAGCACCAAATATACGAAGGTAGGAGATATCAGGTTTTCGTTGATGAACAAGTTCGTAAGGAGTTTTTGCATGAGTGGTGTGTATGAGGGAATGATTTTGGGTGTAGCAAGCAGTGGCAATGGCTTCAGCCCAAAGAAACATTGGAACCTTTAAATAAATTAGCATAGTTCTTGTAGCTTCAACAAGGGTCCGATTTCGTCTTTCAACTACACCATTCTGTTGAGGCGTGCGTGGAACACTTCTTTGATGACTGATTCCAATGCTTTCATAAAATTGACTTAAGTCTTTGTTAACAAACTCAGTGCCATTGTCTGTTCGAATAATTCTAACAGTCTTGTTAAGTCGAACCTGAAGCTGCTATAAGTTTGATGATGACATCTGGAGTTTCATCCTTTGTCATCAAAAACTTCACCCAAGTAAATCGAGAGTAGTCATCAACAACGACTAAACTATATTTCTTCCCATTTATCGTTTGCAATCTCATTGGTCCGCACAAATCCATATGAAGGGTATAAAGAACTTCCATAACTGATTTTGCAGGTTTGGGTTTGTAGGCATATTTCCTGCTTTTTCCCAATTGGCATGCTGAACAAAGATGATCTTTTTCATACTTTAATCTAGGTAAGCCTCTTACAAGGTCCTTTCTGGAAAGATCATTAATGGTGCCGAAGTTCAAGTGATTGAGACGACGATGCCATAACCATGACTTTGTTTTCGAAGCCTTTGACAACAAGCATATTGGAGAAGACTTCATCATGTCTTCGATAGAGATGGTGTATAGATTTAAACCCCGTGTTCATCTTAAAAGTTCCACACCATCAAGTTCTCTAATGAAACAAGTATGTTTTCTAAAAGCCACCTCTAGATCGGAATCACAGAATTGACCAACAGAAAACAGATTATGACCAAGACCTTCTACATAATATACCCTGGAGATTACACAATCACCAACAACATATTCTCCATAACCCATAATTACACCAAAATGGTCGTTCCCGAATCTAACAGTCCCGATGAATTTACTCATGAAGTTCATGAGCCGCGAGCGATCTCCAGTCATATGCTTGGAACAGCCTGAGTCCAGGTACCACAGAACGATTTGAACGATCTGCAGTTGAACACAGACAAGAATGGATAACTGGATAATTGGGATCCCCATGCAATAATGGGTTCCACTTGGTTAGAGAACGAGATTGGAACATCCAAATCAGAAGCAGAGTCAATAAGATCATTAGTGGTAGATGTTGGGCTAGTAGAAATAGTAGATCTATTCAAAGTATGTTCACTTCTTAAAGGTATAGTTCTACCAGTGGGCATCCATTTCTTAATGGGCATTGACTTAGATAATTTAGGGCACAGCTCATTAAGATTAAATTTGCGGCCAGTAGGTATCCAATGATAACCTACATTACTAAATTTTCTTCTTGTGGGTTTCCAATGTTTTCTAATCTTCTTTCGCCAATGCTTTCTAGCCTTCTTAACTTGAGTGTTGGCATTAACAATTTTGACTGGATAATTAATAGCATTAATCAAATCATTCATACCACATTCATGATTAGTAACAGAAACCAAGCAATAATCATTACATGTTTTCCCAAAAGTAGCAGAATTCGCATTAATTACAGCATGCTTAGAGCTAACACTAGAATCAACACGATTTGTTTTATTCAACATAGTTTTATTTTTTGTAAGGTGATCTTCTACTTTCTTCCACTAAACATTCCTACCTTGCAAGGTCCTATCATTCTTTGTGTTGCCTTGAGGCTTTGACCTTTCTCGCTTTGGTGTACTTTTTACTCCTGTAGAGGGAATGGGAACATTAGTTGTTTTTGCTAATTTTTGTATTTCAGGCTTAGAAGTGCTGGGATCTGAGCTGCTTGAAGGCACATTAAAATTCACTTTCTTAATACTGGGCATAGAATGGGTTGCATACTTAGCACTAGGCATGGAACAAGGCATCACAGCTTTATCTTTCTCACATAAGGATTTAGAACATGTTGCATACTTAGCACTAGGCATGGAACAAGGCATCACAGCTGTATCTTTCTCACATAAGGATTTAGGACATGTTGCTCTTAAACATTCTAACAGCTCCTGAGATTGTTTGGCATATAAGCATGCATACTTAACTTCACTATCAAGTGGTTTGTTTATGCTATCTTCTTCGACAATCTCACGGAGACATTCTAGACTATCCTTAAGGTATGAAAAATATTCATGAAATCCAAATTCGTTATTTCTAAGATGAGGGGGAATATATTTAACAGTCACAGTATACTTAAAATCCGCAGAAGCCTTTGAAGCAACATTCTCATTAAAGACAAGTGGCATTTTCCCTTTTACCTGACTCCTCAGATTCTCAATTTCCTTTTGTAACGAAGTTATTTTTTCATTGTTTTTGTCACGAGTGACTTTCACTGAATCGTATAACTCTTTGAAGTGTCGTTTGACCTTTTCATTTTCTTCTAGAAAACTCTCATTTTCTTGTTGTAATACGTTAATGATGTTTTGAAGATGAAAGTTTTGAGAAAACTGAGAATCTAAAGGAGGAGGCATTTGGGAGCCAGTCACATTGTTCCTTTCACCCTTTAATTGTGAAATTTGGGCTTTCAACTTTCTGATCGTGTTACAGTGAGCTTGAATTTGTTTGTCACGTTTGTTTATTTCAAAAACTGCATCAAATTCTGGAACATTTGAGGATGTCTTGATGTTTGAGGTTTTGATATTTTCTTTGAGATGTTGATATTTTAGTTGCAAATCAAAATGTTCAACTTCTAGCTTAGAAAAGTGTTTTACCAAATTATCGTGATCATCCTGATCAATTTTCTGATTTAGTTATGAGTTTTTGTTTTCAAGCTCAATGACACGATCATGGGAAACTTTCAAACAATAGTTAATTCATGAAATTGAGAAGCACTAATAGAATGCTTAGTAACAGTATAAAACACATCTTGAGCCACACAACTTAATACTAAGTTCTCATTTAAGATATGCAGATTCTTCCTTTGAATATCATTATATTTGAGTTCCCGTTCATAATCATTGACCTCAACTATCATTGCATCAAATTCCTTTTCCATTTCTTTAATGTCTGAGTCTATCCCCTTTTGAAGACTCTCAATTGACCTTTTAATTGTTTAAAAAAAAGGCATGACCTCGGTTATATAACATTCTTTAGTTTGCTCAAAACCCCTTTCCCCTTCAGTTATCCCTGTAGGTGTGATTCTCTTCTTACATGTCTTCTCAAAATCAACGAATAGTTGATAAACAACATACAGGCTGATTAAGGTCTTGCTATTAGTGGAAATAGTTCTAGGAACTAAATGCATTGATGTATTCGGAGGATACACAGTAGCTGCAGGCACTTTCCTAAAGGGAGTGTTTGTTTCAACAAGTACATTTGCCTTTTGCTTATCCATGTCTTTCTTCCAAAAAATTTGTTCTGGGGTTAATTGAGTTTGAGGCTTAAACATGTTTAGGGAGATCCAATTTTCTTTTGTGTAATCATGGGGTTTGATCGTTATGTTTTTCTTTTTACACTCAGGATCTTTTAGCTTCTTATCCATTTTCTCCCTATTGACTTCTTCTAATTGCATATCTTCCTTAGTGCACTCAGCGCAACTAGGTTTCTGCCTAGGCTTAAGGATTTCATTACCATCATATATTACCTTCTGAGCTTTTCTAGCCACTTTACCATATTCAGGAATGGGTTCCTTTACGAGGGGAATGCTATGCTTATCGCTGAGAACTCTATGCTTAGTGATCATGTGAGCAGTCTGAATGGTATTCCCTTGTACGTACAAATTATTTTCAAGCTTGTTTTTCAAAGTTTTTAGATTGGAAAAGTCATTCAAAAGGTTTGATTCCTTAGCATTAAATTCTTGTTTAAGCACTTTAACATTATCTTGGAGTTCTTGCTTTTGCTTAACAGTTTTAGAAAGCTTGTCTTTCAAGGAATCTAGCTCTTTTTTAATATTTCTTCCCTAAAATTACTTTTTCTAATAATTGTACGCATTTGGTCATCCATTTCCTGCTCACGGGTAGTTAACTCAAACTTAGCACATTGTTCATAAATGGCAACTTGTTCTTTATAGGCATTAAGTTCAGAGATAACAAAATCATCAGGGGCACATGCAGTGTATTCATCAAAGACATAGTCATCATTGACTGCAGAAGATGCATCACTTGGTACAATTTCACTTTCACTTTGTATCACATATTGATCATATGGGACAATATTACTATTATCTACATTATCAATATCTGATTCATAAGTTTCATGAGATTGTACTTCGTTATGTATCTTTTGCTCATCAACTTCATCGTATAGTTTTAATACCTCTGAAATGATTGAATCTTTGGATGGACCAGCCTGTTGTGGTGATGAGACATTTGGAGAGACCATTGGTGAAATGCTAGCCATGAAGATTGTTTCGGCAGTAGGTTTATCATCGACATCAGATTCAAATGCGTCACAGTCAGCAACTTGAAGGGAATTTTGATGATTGTGACCTATTTCCTGAATTGGCTGCTCATCCACATCAGCATCATAGGTTTTGGCATTTCCCTCAGCAAGAAACAGCAACTCTTCTTCATCCAAAACCGCTCCACTGTCCTGAGCTTGTACCAGCAGCATCTTGTCCCTGAAATACTCTGCATTTTAAGGGCGTTTTGGAGATGTGCAGTTCCTCGCAATATGTCCTTCACCACCACAGTTGTAGCACTTGATTGACTTTCCTTGTCCTTGATTTGCATTCCTTCCACGATTCTGATTACCCATATATCTACCACCACCGCCAGCATTCCCATATTCAGCTCCAACATTACCTTGTCTAGCTCCAACATTCCCTTGCTCATTATGTGGAAGGTACGCATTTTGTCTTCCTTGCACATTTTGCACCACTACCTTTCCTTCTCTTATGGTAGCATGATTGTTGAGATTAGAAGCTATTCTTAGTTGATTGTTGGAAGGTGGAGTAAAGTTCAGGTTTTGTTTAACCATTAGAGCCACTTGATGAGCAACTTGTTCCAAGAATTTGTCTGAGGGTTGATACCCTGGATCAGGAATGAGTTTGTGGTTACCGTTACCCATTGGTATGACTTGAGAAGCTTTGGTGGTAATTCCTACATTACTGTAGAATGCTGTTGAATCATTTGACGAACTTGCATTACCAGAATTTGAATTGAATTTTTCCAAGATCATTCGTTCAAACATAGCATGTCTCTCATTCTGAAGCAGGAACGCATACAATTGCTCATAGTTAGTGTTCCTCAAACCTTTAGTCAACTTGACTGAAGTGACAAATTTGTGCCATTCGGGATTCATGTTGTTCACCAACTTTGAGTTTAGCTGAATATTTGGCATAGTCATTTTGATATTCCTCATGTCATTCACAAGCTTGTGGAACCTCACGTAATATTCAGTGACACTTCCCCCTGGTATCATCTTAAAATGCTCAAAGTCATCATACAGTTGTGATTCTCTGTCTTCTTTAGTTAATTCAGAACCAGAGAGAAGCATCTTGACATTGTCCCAAAATGCCTTGGCTTCAGTGTTGTGATTGATTAACTTGTAGATGTCTTTTGGAAGACCCTGAAGTATAATGTTTGAAGCCCTGATATCAGCATCATATCTCTTTTTCTCCTTATCACTGAGCTCATCATACGTCTTTGGTCTGTCCAAACCTAAGATCACTGTACCATCCGCAGCAGTTTCAAGTGTGTCTCTTGTAGTCTCAATCTGATAAGGTCCTTCATCAATTGATTTGAGAATGTTAACCCCATTTTCTTTACCCAAGCAATATAACCTAATTCGTTGAGCCCATGAGTCATAGTCAGTTCTGTCAAGCATGGGTGGACGAGTATCTGATCCAGCTGCTTGAACGTCCTCAGCTACAGAAGAGATGACTGTAGGCACGTTGGTAGACATGATTACAGATTTCACGGGATTTTATAACTCTATGATTAAACCGAGAAATAGATTCTTTCACGGGATTTTACTAAATCAAGAGAAAACCATATCAGAAACAATAAGTAACCAAGTCGCTATAAACCTTGAAGACAAGTCGCTAAGTATACAAGTCGCTTTAGTGGACAAGTCGCTAGGCTCACAAGTTGCTAGAGTGACAACTTGCTAGAAGCACAAGTCGCTAGTGATACAAGTCGCTAGACACAAGTCGCTAAAGTAACAACTCGCTAAGTGGGCAAGTCGCTAAAGAACAACTCGCTAGACTGAACAGTACGATCACTACTTTGTACTATATGTCGCTTTGTCTCAAAAGACAAGTCGCTAGAGCACAAGTCGCTATCCACAACAAAGTCAAGTCGCTGAAGTTCATAAAGACAAGTCGCTACGTTGACAAGTCGCTAGCCGAATGGTACAACCATTACTTTGTACTATTTGTCGCTTTGTCTCAAAAGAAAAGTCGCTACCACAACAACTACAAGTCGCTGAATAATACATAAGCAAGTCGCTACAAAGAACACTATTCCGAGACTCAAGTCGCTAGCTAGAAAAGTTCAAACACAACACTTTTCAATCCAAAACTAACCCAACCACACTGATTCAAGCCTTCCAAATCAAAACCCAAGCACTTACAATGATTCTAAACACAAAAGTATACTCAAAATCTAAACTTTAACACAAGAAATGATCCAAATGATGCAAATACCACTAAACTTTTTCAAACCCAAAAACCATATAAAACCACTGGAAATCCAAGAACATGTAAGAGAGATGATCAAACCATGGCTCTTGATACCATTTGCAACACATTGGATTTCACAAACACATCAAACCATGATCATACTAGGCGTACACTTTGAGGTTTTTAGAGAGAGAAAGTTTAGAGGTTTAGGAACTTAGTGAGAGAAAGTAAAAGTATTATTATTAGCTCCAACCCTCTACCTTGGGAGGTAGAGGGTATTTATAGTATCATACATAAACGCCACCTACGGGCTGTGGATCAGGCATACAGTGGGTAAAGACCCGTCCGTCCTCCACGGTGTTACTAAACTAAATACTAACTAACATTAAATAACTACGACTACGAGCTTTCTAATGATTACATATACTTGAGGTGACCGACACTTTAATAACTGGATTTACTAAATCCTAACAAGGAGAGTTGTCGGAGCTATTCCTTGTGGGGTGGACAATAGCTGGTGCCAATAAGCACCCGGGGTCAGGATGTTCCTGCCAATTCACACCTTTTTGTGGATTGGGACTTTCAGACTATGATTTCGAATAATGCTTGCAGAAACTGAATTTACACAAGTTTGCATGCGTAAATTTACAAGAGCACAAGTTCTTAAAAGGTAAATATTTATAGATCAATGTTTGTGTATACATACAACCTTTAGAGCAAAGGGTATGCTAACGCTACCCTTAATGTTAAGCCATAACACAGGCGCGTTAAGGGGCGTTAACCATACCGTGTGTGTATGTTAAGGGGTGTTAACATGCCTACGTTGGGGTGATAACGCATCGTTATGCTGCAGATCCAAATAAAAAAAATCGTTTATACCCCCTACACACAACAAATCTTACCGTTACATTTTCAAAATATTTTCACTTTGCCCCCTCACTTTGCAATAGCTAGTTTGCCTTAAAGAAAAAAAAAAATCAAAACCATTTTTCCACCACTATAAATACCCAATTAACACACAATTTTTTTCACACTTTCACTACTCAAATAGCCAATCACCCGATTTTACAGGTCGAATGAGTTTAAGTGTTCTTATGAAGTGTACGGCACCGCACCCAATGCGTTTGATGAATATTTGCAAATGGGTGAGCATACTTCGCGTGATTGTCTTGATAATTTTAACAAATGCATTATTGATTTGCTTATGCCGGAGTATTTAAGAAAACCAACATGGTCCGACATTTAAAATATTTATCAAAGACATGAAGAGTGTCATGCTTTTCTGGGAATGCTTGGTAGCATTGATTGCATGCATTGTGAATGGAGAAATTGTCCGGTGGCTTGGCAAGGGCAATTTGGTAGGGGTGATAAAAAATACCCAACAATTATGCTTGAAGTTGTTGCTTCGCAAGATTTATGGATTTGTCATGCATTTTTTGGGATGGTGGGGGCGAATAACGATATTAATGTTTTAGATAACTCTCCGTTATTCGACGACATTCTTGCTGACCTTGCCCCAAGAACACCTTATATGGTAAATGGAACTAGGTATGAACAGGGATATTACTTGCATAACATGATTTTAAAAGATCAAAAATTTGCATTACTTGACTATAACGAAATGTGGGTGGATCCGTCAGCACGTATGAGGCAAGAAAGGTGGGTCGAAAGATGTGATACTCACCGTCGCAAGGCAAAAGAAATACGCGGCCGAGAAACACATACCAACTCCAACTAGACCTTATGGAGCATATTTGGCAGAATCATCTTGAACGACAACAACAAGAGACCGAAGACGATGAATAAGTATTTGTAATTCGTATGTTTTTAAATTTGCTATGTTTCGATTTTTTTTTTCGTTGCAATTTTTTTTAGTTATTTTATATTTCGTATTGTAATGATTAAGATTTAATGTTATGTTTTTTGTTAAATGAAGTATTAGTTTTAGTTTAGGGGTTGAATTTGAAAATATTTGAGTTAAAGTGTGTTAAGGGTGAGTTATGATAAGGGTGTTTTTTTGTTGAGTTGTGAAAGGTTAAAACTGATGTGGCGCTGACGTTTCAATATGTTAACACATGTTACCCCCCCCCCCCCCCCCCCCCCCCCCCCCCCCCCGCTCTAAGAAAATGAACAAACTGAAAAGAACGAAATAAAATATTTATTCAGTTTAGGAACCAAACATTTGTTCGTATCAGTTCATATGGTTAAAACATAAAAGGACCAAAAATCGTCCATGTTTACAAAACATGCTACTTATGATTCACTAGATATCAAACATTATTTGTCCATTACAATATAACATGTTGACGATTTATTATAGGGAATTGATACCTACACTACATCTTTTGATGCATGCACCACAATTTATGCATTACAGTATTATACGGTACAAACTGTAATGCACAAATTATGATGCATGCATCAAAAGATGTGGTGTGAATATCACCTCCCTTTATTATAACTAAACATTCTTTGAACTATTAATTAACATCACATCAATCATTATTAGAACCAAAGCACCTCAATTAGTGATGAGGGTACATTCTTTATATGCAACCGTGGGGGTTGTTTGATTTAATGATTAATTTACATGAATTTACTTTCTATAAACGTGCACATCAATACTGAAACAACTTCTAATTCCCCTTACCATACTTTAACCACTTTCATTTCTTCTTTATAGGTCCCCTTGCCTCCCACACACATGTAAAACTTATAATCCACTTTTCATTCTAGTTCCCCCACTCCTCCTTCGCCATAAGCCGCCCTCGAGCTCGACTGCATGGAGAAAACCGACCGAGAGACTCATGACTTCATGAACGTCGAATCGTTCTCTCAACTTCCTTTTATCCGTCCCTCACCCCACAAAGAAAAAGGCATTAGACTATTTGGTAAAGAATTTGGTGTAGGTGGTGGTAATGGTGATTCCTCAATGATAACAGATGAATTCGATACTAATGACACTACACAACCTACCCTTGATCAAGAAACCAAAGAAACCATAAATAATGAAAGTAGCCGAAAATTTGAGTGTCAATATTGTTGTAGAAACTTTCCTACATCACAAGCTTTAGGTGGTCATCAAAACGCGCATAAACGCGAAAGACAACATGCTAAACGAGCTCATCTACAATCTACCATGGTCCATGGTACCTTCTCCGAGGCACAAATGTATGGCCTTATGAACTACCATCGTTTCGCAACCAACACCCCACCACCTTATTACCACAACACAAACACTTCAACTCTCACAAACTACAATCATAGGTTTTATGGTGGGAACACTTCTTATAATTCTCATCAAACACCTATTAATGGCAGTCCATTAGGTTTATGGAGATACCCAAGTGCCCAAAGTGCAACATTTAACCGTGACAATTTGATCAACGCGTCACCGTTGGTGTCATCAAATGACGCGTTACGAGCATCAAGAATCCCGATGAGTTCAGGTTTTATGTATGATTCAAAGCCGAGTGTTCAAGTTCAAGTCCAAGATCCAGTTAGTCTTGATTTGCATTTGTAATATTTTCGTTTACAAGTTTTCTTTAGAGGTATTATATAGAACTACTACCCAATCAATTATTTAGTACAATATGATATATGTTGCTCAAGTACCTTAAATAATTAGTCATGAAATCTAACAATAATATTGCTTAATAAAATGAGCATGTTTGTCGATAAAGTTTTCGAATGTAACATAATCTTGATTAATTTGGGACCAAATGTTTTCTCAAAATTAGTTTTGAGAACAAATATAGTATGATCTCGAACTTGAATATAGAGCTAAACGATTTGAATCAGTTTTCTTGATCCTTTTCATTCAGCTCATATTTTCAAGAAGCGAGCTTATTTTGAACGTGTTCTACTGTTATTAACTGTATTAATATAATTGCAAACTTGATTTCGTTACAAACTCCAACTAATTGTTGTTCATATTTCGAAGTAGTTCGGTTGGTTTGAGAATCCGAATGCCTAAAATGGTGATGGATTTGAAAAAATGTAGTTCAATAATAAATTTAGTATCGATAGTTTTTCATTTTACTTATGAGTATTTTCAGCATTTGTTTTCGTGGCAGTGACGACAGTAGTAACGTGATAGAGTTCAGTTTATAGTCTGAATTGCTTAGCTAGTGTGGATAATGTGATCAAATCTTAGCCATATTGTAGACATTCACTTGAGTGAATGAAAATTTAACCATGTAAGAGAACCTAGCTAAAATATAATGGTAGTAATAAATTTTGGGGTGAAAAAGGATATGAAGAATTGAAAATGAAGAACATAAGAACCAGATTTTTAATACTAAGACATTAAATTCTGAAAAGAAGAGGAGAAAAAAATGAGTAAAAAGTTATGTAGAGTCAACATCTGGCTGCAATCAGTGATTGTACCCACAGAAGCAAATGAAGCTGAGTTCATGAAGGGTAGAAAAAAGTGTTCACCAACAACTGATGCCTTTAACTACTTCCAAAGGGTATACTCCCACTTACCATGCTATCTAATATTTGTGTCAAAGTACAACTGTCAGCTGCTTCCAGTGTGCTTTCCATGCTTGTACATTTCACCACTTTCTCTTTTTTGCTTTTCATAAAAAACAATACTTAATCAACACATACATACATTAGGAGGCTTTGTTTGTATTGGTCTTAGCTTGTTTAGCATTTATCATATATTTATACTGTACTCACTTGAACTATTATACAATTATGAGAAATAATTCAGTCTTACAGTTTCAGCTAACTAACAAGAAGCTAGCTAGAACAAAAAAGAAACAATCACAAAGTAATAAACAGGGATGAATTTTGGTTACAAGTTTAACCTATCCATTTCTAAGATACATTATTCAACATATGTGATATTCATCTCCTAGATTGCCACTTCTCCCGGCTTTTCTGTGCTTAACTTGATGTCGTTCGTATATCTCCAAACTACACAAAGGGTGGTGTGCATCACAACGCCAAAGTACTTTTTATTCCTTTCCAGAAGTTAATGAAATACATGTATGAGACATTGAGATTGTCTTTCAAATGTGATATGGTCATGAAAGGTCATTAACTTGTGTAAATTAACATGACCAAAATACACGGTTTGTTTTCGTCATCTTCGATTGTGGACAGAAAAAAGGGTTTCTCATGTTTTACACAAGTGAGATGAGACATAAAAATACAAATACGTGTTCATAACAAAAAGAATATGCAAAGATTTTTATACTGTATGAAAACAAACAAATATATGAGCGTGAGTTATCGTCAAAGAGTTGACACATGTGTCATGCATGTCCTCATGTGTGATTGAAAGTTTGAAACTAGTAATCACATTAAGCAATTTATTAGTTCTAAGCAATTAAGCTTTTCTGCTCTAATTAGGCATTTAAGAATGGGTACCATATATTCCTCTCTAGCGCAAACACGACGTGATCTGGTAAAAGAGGGTCATGTTGAGAAAACGGTATGGGTTCAATCTCAATCTGTGTTAAAGTCAATTTAACGACTGGATATTGTATAGGACCGTGTCTTGGAAAAAAGGGTTAATTGGCATCGAGATTTTGCAAGTCAGAGTTTTGCCGTTAATTTAAACCTTTTAGCTGAAAAATGTGTAAAAAGTATGTATACGATCGAAGAGATATATATATACCCATAGATACGGAGCACTAATTAAACTGATCGATGATGGAAATAGAAATAGATTTTACTGAATATAATTTTTTTGCTAGGTTGAAATGTCTTAAAAAGATGTTTTTTTATACTAACAAAATGCACCAACAAACTCAGAATTAAGTATTAAAAATGAAAAAATGAGATGAGGGTGACCACAACTATCAATATCCATGTGATTATATCATATGCGTGTGTTTGTTATCAAACTTATATGGAAACAATCAAAGGAACCTAAATTGCCAAAAGCAATTAAAACAGTATATGGACCCTATGAATTGCTTGACACTTTGTGTATGTATGTACTATGTAGTTAGTGTGAGTATTCATGTGAATTAGCAAAAGGTTACCACTTATAGACAAACAATCTAAAGAAAGAAATGTAAGGGATACTATTCATAGTAAAACACAAAATTCATTTATGAATCCTATAAACCTTTAAAAAAGATTAAAGTAAAAAAGCTCTTATAGATTGTGACACTACACTTGACCTAAGGAGACCAACTTCACTATCAATTGCTTGGACACTTTGTTCCGTAACCAAGTTAGGAATCTCTTCTTCCTCTTCTTTTTGTATACATACATTTCAATAAAAATTCAAAGAATTGAAGATCATATATATACTCCTAATGAAATTACATCGTTCTCTTGCATTACGTTAAATCGTTAATAACAAACCCCGTCGGTTATTAGATGATAGATTAGGCTAGGCCCAAGTCCGTCTGTGGGCTTAGGGACCGTTATGGTTTCTTTATGTATAATGCATTCTCTATATATTGCGGTTGAATAATACATCATACCGACGGGGTTTTCATTGTCTGACATGACCAACCCACACATTCCGACCAAAGAACAATATGTGCCATTAATTAGCTAATTACTACAAACACTTTAACAAGCCAGACTTTTTATATGTTGCAAATGATGTTAGATTATTAAGTTTCA
This sequence comes from Chrysanthemum seticuspe, assembly GCA_019973895.1. NCBI lineage: Eukaryota > Viridiplantae > Streptophyta > Magnoliopsida > Asterales > Asteraceae > Chrysanthemum > Chrysanthemum seticuspe. The sequence continues at coordinate 40,338,619 of BPTQ01000008.1, forward strand.
AAACTATTCTCATTCATGTTTAGAAAGAAAAAAAACAAGAAGATGGATTACTATTCCATCTTATATATGTACTTCAAGAAGAACATGACAAGATCCTTTTTTAAAACATGTAGAAATGTATCATCTCTTATAGTCTTATATAATGTTCTTATCTTATTTAAAATGGTATGTATTATTATAACAACTTTTATAATCTCTAACAATTGAATCAGCTTTATGTTGCTTTTTGAGTTACTAGATGAGCCCAAAAGCTGATAAACTCATGAAAGAATAAGAATGTGTAGTCAAAGAATTATTCTTTGTGAAACAAAAGTAGAAAAGGTGAGAGGGGTAATACAAATCACCCCTTTAGAAAAAGGGTAGAATTGGAAATATACTATATTGGGGAAGAATATCATAGGCAGAGTTAGGTCAGCTTATTGATTGGTGGTTGATTGAGGCATGAAAAGAGTAAATACAAGGAGATGGCATTGGTTGAATTCTAGTATACCATTGAGTTAAAGCTGTGCTTTTTTTGGAGCTACTTGTGTCTTTTCTATGTGCTAAATATGCAATCTTCCATTGTTTCATTAAAATCGATTTTTAATTATTTATAAGTCATATTTTCAGTGATCATATAAGGCCCGTAGTGGTAGCCACAACCATGCGTGACATGGTATGCGGCACACTTCTTTATACACGACACCATCACGCGTGGTATGTAATATTCAAAGATTATGGGTGGTGCGTACCACCGGTAGAAGTAAAACATGTGATTGTGCGCACATGTGTGCGTGTATGTAATAAGGAGAGATGTGTTTTTAAGCGAGATATAAGTAAAATGTGAGAGGAAGGTGACTACAGTTGAGAGTAAAAGTGGTTGGAAAGTAAAAAGAAAAAAGATTAAGTAACGCTAATACTAAAGATTTTGAAACCCTTACCGTTAATACTAGTCTAATAACAATGGTTGGTTTCCTAATAGAAAACAATTCGAGTTCTTTCTCTAGTTCTGGTAAATGACACAGAAATCATAAGGGTTATTTTGTCATTTTAGTCTAGTGTATTTGCCTTTAGGGAATCTTTGATATTACTGAAAATCACACAAAAATCCCCTACTTGAAGTCATGAACTACTGTCTAAATATAGTAATTTCCAACCAACATTCTTAAGTCATAGTCACTTTACTTATGGTTTTTTCACAATTAAATAAATGGTAGTAGCATTTTTGTTCAGTTTTAATTACTCCTAATTTAAATTAAACTTATTGGTCAGTAAAGATGAGATTATCAGAATAAAAACTTAGTGGCCACCGGACACAAAATTATCTTTGGTTAATCTTCTAAAAATTAAACATTAGAAGTATAATGTTTTTCTGCTTGCATATGTGAACTGCAGAAAAAAAGAATCCAGAAGTACAATGATTTCTTACATTTCGTGTATACTCTGCTCACATATTATCATTTAAAGCAAAAGTAAAAGGTAAAAAAAAATACATAATGTCTATGTATAGTATACTCATGTATGTATATACTTTAATATTCGAAAAAGCAAATTAGTTCCAACCCATATCATGAGATGATAGTTTTTAAAGCATGATGAAAATTATCACCAAGTAAGATGATCATTAAAAATTAGTAATTTTATTTAGTTGCATATTAGGTTCACCGTCAATGTGGCTTAGTCGTCAGGCAACCTTGGCGCTGAATTGATGGTGATTATGATGTTAGTCACCATTACACTTATAGGCGGACCTCTTTGAGAGCAGGGGAAGGCTTTGTCCTCCTCAAAATTTACGGAATCTAGTGTAAATATTATAGGTTTTAAGGTAATTTAGTTGAGGTTACAAACAAATCTCCTATTCGGCCCTCTCAAAATAAATGGCCAAATTCCGCCACTGATTACACTTAAAAGGGTGTTTGAATTAGCTTATCTTACTGTCTTATTGGCTTTATAAACCCATTTTTCAGACTTATAGCCTTATCAAATGAAGCTTATGGACTAAATAAACTATAAGCTCAAGTTGGTTAACTAATAAATTCATAAATCAAAGATAAATCTTCTACAAATTCAAATAAGCCGACAACACAAACTAATTCAAAAGTATAATTAGATAGAAACTTTGAAAGAAGGTCCACAAGTACAATGAATTATAATGAGGTGGGGTCAACTGATTGCATGCAGAGAGAGAGAGAGAGTACAACCAAAGGAGGGAACCATAAAGACAGATGAAGAGTACACACAGAACACACACATTGCATTTTGGACCACTTTTTTTTTCACTGGAATTTAAGGAACCTTGGCCCCACTACTTCGGGGTGTCAAGTTGGTTGACCCGATTCGACTGAACCTGATAAGGTCCTAGAGAGTCGGATTGAATCGGGTGCAGCTTAGCTTATCGGGTTGACCGATAAATATGATAACTTGATAGGGTTGGGTTAGGGTTTTAATTAGGAGTTTTCACCAGTTTGGTTATCGGGTTGTTTGGTTAATTTGGTTAAATATATATATAGAATCCGGATCGATTGAGAAGGTTTTTATTTTGAGAAGATTGAGAAGGTTTTCAAAAAAGATATATTTTTAACTTTGATTCATGTTTTTCAAGCGTAAAACTCATTTTAATGTGATTAAAATTAAAAATGTGTAAAAAAAAAAATTAAATCAATGTTAAAAATCTCCCGATTTTGAGATATATATATATATATATATATATATATATATATATATATATATATATATATATATATATATATATATGTGAATTCGATTTTCGGTTTGGTTCGGATTTTATTTTGCCAAAAACCTATCCCAACTGAAAAAAAATTAATTCGATTCAGTTCGGTTTTGGCAAATCTGTTTCCGTTACAAATTCGGTTCAATTTTATTCGGTTCGGATTGGATTCAATTTTCAACTCCTGTGGGCTGTGGATATTACCCGATTTGTGAACACCCCTAGTTTTAATTCGTTTGTTATTCGGTTACGAGGTTGACCCGATAAGATATAATGACCCGTTAACAAATCTTAATGCATGAGCTTACTACTCTTTTCTGCATCAGCTTGTATTCTATTTTGTTAGTTGGATTAAAAAATCCTTTTTTTTTTGTTAGTTTAATTTGAACCTTGGAATGTATAGTTGGAGTTTAGTGTTCCTTTTTACTTCCTACGTTTATCGTTAAATGTTTTGGCATACTAGTCTTTATCATCCCTCCTACGCTTGGCCAAGTTTTATGAGCTTATTGTTTCTTTAAGCATGCTACCATATTAGCTTATTGTTTTTTAAAGCTTACTGCCATCATGCCATATGGTAATGTAATATGATATGTTAGTTTTTGATTTGGGTTTGAATTTCGCTACTGTCATAATAATTTTTGTCTATAATTTTCGCTTTGCTTGCTTTCTTGATACCTAAAATATGGAATGATTGTTAGACCAAACTTTATATTATGTCATTAACTTCCAACCTGACAACCCGATAGATCCAACCTGACTAACCCGTAACCCGATAGACCGATTTCTTATAGGGCCGGGTTGCAGGCTAGTTTTTATTTTTTGAAAACCCGATAAACCCGACCCGATAAGCCCTTAACCCAACCCAATAACCCGATTGAGACCTCTAACTACTTCCATACCACCTCTGCCTTTTCTCATTCAATTCCCTTTTCATAATTATTATTATTTCTAAATATATAACAAGAAATATATAGAACACATATATATCAATCTTGTACCAATAGTTCAACCACTATTTGTAGTATAAGTATCTACCTCAAGTAAGATCATGTGAGAATGAACAAATGAGTAATGTACAACTCTTTGACCACTAGTATTCTATCAAAGTCACACCAATTGTGAGCTACTCTACATTAACTCTTGAAATATTGAGATCAACTTGATTACAAATCGAGCCTAGCTCGAGTACTAAAATACTAGACCTACAAAGGTCTGACCCCTATCAAGCGTCCATTATTTTACATTTCTACCATTTGTCACAACAACAATACGTAATCCCGTTGGAGCGGGGTCTGGCAGAGATAAGATGTAGACAGTCAAATATTACTTCCTGAACATCTATACCATTTGTATATGTATAATTTACATATGTATAATTTACACAATTACTCCCAATCTACAAGTAATGGAGTCGATCGTAGGTGGAAAAGAAAGGTTCGGTTAAGCGTAAATCAAGATTCAATCTTCGAGTTTATGTTCGGAGCCAAGCTGGAGCTTTCTCGACTCCAATGCATTACTTTTACAAGGGCAAATTGGTCCAGAAAAACTTAATGGGCAAAAATGACTAGAAATATAAAAGTACAAGAGTGAATAAATATAAATTCTAGAAAAGGCCATGTGAATAATTTCCATACTTGAATTGCACAAAGATAGGCTGAACAAATTTCTATCTTCCCATTTGGGTCACTAGGCAAGGTTTCCTAATTGGTGAATAAAAAAACAATTGGTCTAAAAGATATGGAATTGAGTCATTTTCAAGATAATTTAATCAATTAACAGGAATATGTGGTACACAGGCTTTTATCAATTTAACAATGAATGTACCTGAATCTTGAAGCTTGTACTGCGTGTGTCCGTAGATATAGTACATAAACGTGACTGTACAGTGTACACATAATTGAAGGTAAAAATGGCCCTCCAAAGTAAGAACTTAGCAGGATATAGTGATGTAGTATACACAAAGACTGCAAATGGAATAATCGTGAACCCTCGTTTTATGGAAAAGTACCAGGCTGCCCCGATGAACCGTTAACAGTAAAACTCACCTAAGCGCTCGAATCGTTGTGGAGAGTGTACACCACTTTTCAAGAGCCTAGTCAAAATCCAAGCAACATAGAGTAAAATACGCTTCATGTACAAATCCAAACAGTGTGCAGCATAGTGCAATGACAGATCGAGTCTGATGAAAAAATTGTTGCAATTTTCATGCAAGATCCAGGAAAAGGAAAGCACGCGCTTGCAATTATAATGGGACAGAGAGTACTTCCTACATGTTAAGCTATAGAAGAATTGCCCCTAGAGGCGACAAGATCCCAAATTTAAGTTGCAAGGAAACCTTAAAATTCACTACCACTATCCCAAGAACATGCTACACTGCACACTTGACGTTGATATTTAGTTAAACAAAAATGTTGGCACTGGATTAAATGCTCAAACTAACCCTAAACACAAAATAATGAGGACTCTTGACCAAAATGGATCAATAACGGTATTTTTTATTGACGTTCATTCTCAGTTACGTGGGACCCATTGCAATTACCATAGATCCAAAATTACATCTTAGATTTTTAAATGTTGAATGTAAACATAAAAGCATCTTAATTCTTAATAAATCAAATAGACGCCAAACTAAGCCAATGGCAACAGGGATTCAAGCTTAAAGCATTTGAGAATTAATTAGCAACAGAACGGAACTGACCTAACAGTAACCAAGATGCTAAAATTTTCAGATCTGTATCATTCTGTCATTAATTAAATTAACCATTCACTGAATAGTTCAAAAAAAATAGTGAGATGCAGGCAAAAAAAGCTTGTACTAACATCATATTAATGTTCATATACTAAGAAGCAGTGTACATGAATCACTATTTTCCCGACATATGCATACTATTTAGACAGATATTCACGTTACATGAAATCATCGTTCATGAACGAATCCAACGAGCTGAAGACATCAAACATCATTTCACATATGATTAAGTACGAGAAGCCTATATCACAGATCATGTGATAACTGATAATTGCCAGTTATACATGGATGCAGTTCCCTAGTTTATGGTACAAGGGCCCACTCAACTACTCTTCTATGACAATCTAATAACACAAGGAAAATTCTATGATTGGTCGATTTTCCAAACACATACGTCGAGCCAGCAATGTTTTGGTCAGTTTAGCATTATTGACGCTGCAAGTAAATGTGTTCAGCCCCCACATAGTACTGATATTTCTTATAGCATGTGTGAATTTATACATTTAAAGGAATAGATTTGAAAGAAGCCAATAAACTACACATGTAAACTACATACATATATGTTAGCATACGGCCCCTACATCTCAGTTGCATTACTATCCAAGAAGATCTAGAAAGGAAAAACGATAGTTTAGACAGCCTGCATGCCCTGCAACAAGTGTTGCGGATCAGGATTTCACATTTTCACCGTTTGTGAATTGACCAATTCGGCATCTGCACAAATATAAGTTTTTTGGTTACAAAATGCTGTCAGAAAATTGAAATAAATCCAGTGTTAGATACATTGGAAGTGGACCACGTAATAAGCGATAGGATTACAATTTGGGTTGACAACCACTGTGGAGAAGCTAAAGGAAGACCACTTGAGACGGTTTGTGAGACAGTGTACTTTCCTCATTCACATGTGACATGTATACCACCATTAATCATCATTTAATACCTTATCTTCTAAATAGTCAATCAATCTCCACCTTATGGTAACACTTGTGTAGCATATTTTACTTTCTATTATTATGGTTTCGCTGTCTTGGGCTTTATGATACTTGGAGATAATCCTTTTATACGATGCTATAATTAGTGGAAAAAAAATGTAATGGATGATCATGAGCTGCTAAGCTCAAAGAGTTCAACCATCATATAAGAGTAGGTAATAAAGGTTGCCTGTGCCAAAAGTAGGGTAGTTGAAGTTTTGTTGACCTTAGATTAAACTCATAGATGGAGGCCATTCTTGTTTAGGAACCTTAGGAGGCAGTTTTGCATGTTTCCTATTCAGTCTCACAGCTTTTCAGCCTATTATCTAGTTGGGATATAGGCTTATGCAGTGATGTGATTGATATAGAAATAGATAAAGAAATGATGTGCATAAAAGCTTTCATATTCTTCACAGGACCCTCAATAGACTACTGGTACAGTAAAGTCAAATAACGGGACCAAAATACAAAATATAATATTAATTAGCATCCTGCTTACTAAGAGAACTTTCAAAATCTCAGGTTTGGCGACGCACCATGCTATTGTGAACTATTGCAGAAATGCTCAAAAAAAGGGTACATAGATAAACCAAATTCTATATGTGATCTGCACAACAAGGGGAAATAAGCAATCACATTTAACGAATATAGATCTCGGCTGTGCACCTTCAACTGATCACCGCAGCCTGTATCGCTGAGAACGAGAACTGTAAGTGTCTTCAATGTATCGAGTTATTAATGAAATACCATAATGCGAGGCATTTGAGGCAGCATAGTAAGATATCACACTAAGCTGGGTGAAGTTTGGAAGCCCATAACCTATAAAAGATAATGTAATCAGCCCATATAAAAGTCCAAGAAACAGTCAGTAACATGTCCTTAGAATCCATACACCATCACTCAAACTTATCATTTTGGAATACTTCCGTAGCTGTTGATCAAGTTAAACCTGTGTGCTATTACTCCAAAGTTATAATACATTAATTGATTTCACATCATTATCTAACAGTAACCTTTATCTAGCCGTTCCACAATACAAACACCTTAAAAGTTCTTAGTTAAATTCCCCTTCGTAGTTACTAATATATGTACGTTGTAACTGCATTCCACAAAAACAGCAGTTTTTTTTATTGAACGGTCACAATAACAGCACTTAGTTGAGCATATCTCATTTGGTAGCAGAAAATTCGAATCTTTGCCTATAAAAAACGGCCATTGTGAAGAGATAAATATTTTTGCAGCTTCTCAAGGGGTGAATTACACATATGCGAGCAAATCTCATCTGTACAACACCTACTTAGAGCTCATAAGCTAATCATAAACACAGTAACAGATTGGCTAGACTTGGAATTTGACTAGTTTGTCTTAGCTAATATGATACAATTAAGGGAAAAACTCACTAAATAGTAACCAACTTTCACAAGTGTTTCACTAAAGTCATTCAAGTTTTTTTTTAGATCCAAAAACCACTCAAGTTACATGTTTGTTTCATTATTGTGCAATTTTAGTTTTTATGTCATATCACCATAACACTAGTGATGACATGTCAACATTTAGATTATATGTACATTTATGTAGGTGACATGGAATGCACATTCACCACTCCACTCACAAGTATCTTCATTCTCACTCTCTTTTCTTATTCATCTCATGCATAATGCTATTACACCTGCTCTTCTCTTTATGTTAGTTTGAAGTCTCTTGTATATATTTTTTTCGAAAGTCAAATATATATAAACCACAAATACCTGAAGCCATACAAAGAATACAAGACCCCTCGCAAAAACCTTTGGTCCAACAAGCTCTTGAACTAAAAGATGACTAAACAACACCAAAACAGACTAAAAGAAAGCATACATAGTGACACCATCTCAATCCCACGTTACTAAACTACAAAAAGCTAAAGCAACTGTCACAACTATCGACAACATGAATTAGTGTATAGACTCATAAGAAGCCAAACAAACAGTCTGCACATTCTCAACTTCAGCAAAACTTCATATATCAATCAAGTCCGAAACGAATCGATAAATATACCTGTGGTATAACTATATGTTAGCCTCCATATTTATTAATTACTATATAAATCAAGACCGAACCGTGTCGATATATTCCTGTGGTATAACTATTGCTCGTAGAATAAAGTTATAAGTTAATATACTCCGTAGGAGCCAATGAGTCAAAGATACATATTACTTAGATTTCGAATCATTTACATGGCCATACAAATATATTAGTTAGTATGATACAATACAATACATCAATGATACGGGCTTTTGCATATATGTCCTCCCGAAAAATGCAAAATTGCATATATATCCAAAGCATGCATAAAAACCATTGTATTATGTGCATAAAAAACTTGTACAAATGATATATATGCAATTATTCACTTTGGGAGGGATATATATGCATTTTTGCCTCAATCGATACGTACCGAAAGTATAAAAAGAGTAAAACTAATAGATGAATTGAAATCCTTCATAAGAATATTGTACCCAAACAAAAGCTCAAAAAAGGTTCTGCACCCAAACATAACCCACTGTGTTTTTTAGTCCCATGTAAAACCCATTGTGTTTTTTAGTCCCATGTAAAACCCACATCGTCTCAATTATATAACTCTAAGTATATAATTTAGGGTTTAGTGTTTATATAGAGCAGGTAATTTAATGGGCTTTTATGTGATAATATCAATTATATATTTGGTGTCAAGTAGATATCCATGTCATCTAATACATGTACACATCAGATGGTGTCATGGTGATATGGCAAAAAAAAAATAAAAATTACACAACAGTGGAACAAAAATGAAACTTGAGTGGTTTTTAGATGTCAAAAAAAACTTGAGTGACTTTAGTAGAGCACTTGTAGAAGTTGGTTACTATTTAGTGAGTTTTTCCCTACAATTAACTGTTATTACCTAAAAAATCTATAAACCAAAAAACCAAAAATTAATCATCACAAAGAATCCGCAAAAGGTATAGACATTTAAATATAAACAACCAAGAATACCAATTATACGAAGATAGCAACTAAATCAATTTATTCAACATTTGATGGCATACCTCCAAATGCAGCACTACCAGCAGGAAACAAAAGCAGTGGAGGAATCTGCCAAAACTAGTGAATCATGGAAGTGGTCGTGATAACATTCAAACACAAGACAATACAGTTCTAATGAAAAAGCATAAAAACTGATGGTGATAACAAATACTAATAGTTTAGAAGTACCCCAATGACAAACGGAAGCCACTTTGGTCCCTTGACATGCTTCTGTATATATGGTATTCCTGAAATAATTATTTAATACAGGTTAACTTATGTGCTATCTTAAATATAAAACATACCCGTGTTTAGACCATAAAAGGCACTAAGCATGCCACCTAAGCCAAAGCCTGCCTATTGAATACACAAAACATATGAGATTAGTATTTCAGACAAAATGCAAGGCATGCTTCGAGTACATGGTTATATGGTTGTAATATTTTTTTTCATGTGTGTCCTTCAAACTTATACTCTCATGTTCTTGATTGCATTGTTTTTGTCCAATATAATCAAATGAACTAGAACAAATAATCACCTCAGCCATTATTGATAATTACTGGAAAACAATTTGACTGATCTTTGGGCAGTGATAAATCCTTATTTTTTTGAGTGTGTAACTACATGAAGTTTCGGGTTTGGTAGACAGGAAGCAAACTAAAGGCAAAGAGTAACAAAGACTAGCTAGCCAACCACCAGCAGATCATCAAAACCAGAAACGAGGTCTTCCTGAACAGTACTTTTTGGCACAAGGGTCAGAACAATGACATGTGTATGTAACAACAATCCCTTTAATACAAGTTAGCAAAAGCAGGAATGCTACTTATAACTGCTAAAATACTTTAAAATGACGATTTTTCCTTCTTTAAGAAGAAGCAAACATCAAAGTAAAGATGTTATTTACAATTGTGATGACTTATTACTTTTTATTATGGTGGTTTTCTTTTTTAGATTAAGGGATACCACAAAAACACATGAAGTCCATTATCATAAGATGTTACTCCAACAGTTGCATAGGAAACGAGACAATTTCCGTTTTTGGTTGACCCATAACAAAATACACCTTTTCCGAGTTAAATTGCCACTAAATTTCTATTTCGTAAATATTTGACCGGTAGTTGATATTCGCATATGTTACCTGTGGGGATGGAGTAAATAGTTAACCACTGCAATTTGTTTAAGAATACGGCTGCTTACAGAGTTCATGTTCACGAGATAAACAATCCTAAAATTTATCACCGTTTAGTTCGATGCAACTAAGATTCCAACATTTCTCTAAGCCTACTTTAACAACCCTGCCAGTTATTAGTTTTAAGGTAAGTGTAAACACAATGTTAACCTTTAAGAACCGGTGAGAATGGAAGAATAAGCGATAGAAATATAAACCCCCATTCGAATAAGTGTCCAGTTTGACTTTTTGAAGTCTTTCTTTTTCAACTTTGACGGAGGTAGTAGTATAATCAAGCACAAAATATGTTTAATGGACTAATCTTTACGAATTTGATGGTGTGATCAGTGGTTGATCCAGGAATTCGATTTGGGTATGGCCTATCTAGTCAACAACAACAGTACCCGATCCCGCCGGAGCGGGGTATAGGGAAGGTAGAATGTAGACAGATCATACCCCTACCCTACGGTATAAACTGAGAGTATGGAGACTACTTCTAGGAAAACCTCCGGCAAGTGTATGGGTGAGTGTGAATGTGCTTATATATATGTGAAATGTGATTTTATGAAATTGCATGGCAAGGGAAGATATGTAAGTGAATGACACATGGCAAGAGAAGCTATGTAAGCATATAATACAGTAAGATCAAATACCATGCAAGAGGCAAATATCATCATAGAGTGTTAGAAACAAAATAGAAACATATAGGCATATGGACTATCTAGTAATGATCTTTATAGAACATGTTAATCCAAAAACTATTCAATTTTTTCAGGTTCGGGTTATTCGTTTTAGGTTGCTTTTCATGATACATTCATTCGAGCCTTATTTGGTCATTAAGGTTTACTTTACATAGAACTCAATTTGGTGGTGGATGTTTGCTAAACCTTCACCGTGGAACTGAATCCCTCTTAAGTAAACCTTAATGACGAAACAAAACTCTAATAACATGAACCCCAAAAATGAACCAAACCCGATAAAGTAAAAAAGCTATTAGATCAGCATTTGATGTTCAAATCATGTTAGGTACTATCAAATCTATATGAAATTATGAATCATTGAATCAAACAAATACCTATACAACACATAACTATACAAAGAATACTACAAAAAAGTAAAAACTATAAACAAGAGATGATATGTTACCACAGCAGTAAATCATGTAAAACAGGAGTTATAGTCCACTCTCCTTTATCCTACGTTCAACAAAAACAAATTGTAAAAAATAATATTGTACCAACATATTAAAAAGTGGTTATAATAAAAATGAAATAGTACCGAAGTTGGTTTTAAGGGAGAAAGACACCTAGGACAACGAGGTGTACCAAGACCAGGTTTAATGGTTGGTTCATGGTATAAATTCCCTGTTTTTAGTTTCTCTTCATATACCTCTCGAGTGCCCATCACCGGCTAAATAGTCAAAAATCGGTTTTGCGTAAAACCGGTCCGGTTTTAAGAAGAGAAAATATCCGGTTTAAACCAAGAACCCGTTTGATTTAAACCGGTTTAACCCAGAACTGGTTCGGTTTAAACCGGTTGACAACAAAAAATGCAAACCGATATCTAAACCGGCGGTTTGGTTTTTCCTAAACCGGTTTTTTGAGAAACAGTTTTCAAATTTTTTTTTCGGATCAAATCGGTTCTTGATTTTTTTCTTTGTTCCCCTCTACTACTAAGTTGGTTGGTTGAACCGGGGTCTACTGCTTGTTGGGCTTTTGTTTGGGCTAGATAATGGCATAATAGACTTAGGGGTGTTGATCGGTTCGGTCATCGGGTTGTTCGGTTAGTTCGGTTCGGTTAATTCGGTTAAAATATTTTTTTAGGTCAATCCGAGAACCGAACCGAACCAAATTCAAATTCGGTTTTCGGTTCGGTTCGGTGGAATTCTAATTCGGTTCGGTTTTCGGATTGACCCGAATAACCCGAATTTCACTATTCTAAAAAAAAAAATTAATAATTAGATAGATATTTAGCAAAAAAATATATTTCAAGCATAAAAAGTATTTTACTATATTATGATAACCTTTTAATAGTATTTATTTATATGTAAATATACTTAAAAATATATAAATATATATATAAATATATAAAAAATATATATATTTATATGAATTCGGTTTTCGGTTCGGTTTTCGGTTTAAACTGCCAAACCCATACCCAAACCGAGAACCGAATTAGTAATTCGGTTTGGTTCGGTTTTAGCAAATTCGGTTCGGTTATTAGTTCAGTTCGGTTATTTTCGGTTTGGTTCGGTTTCGGTTTTCGGTTTATTCGGTCTTTTCGGTTTTTTCGCTCACCCTAAGGCTATAATTCAATAAGTTTAATTTTAGAATATATTTCCTTTTCGTTCATCTTTTCAGGTTATGCTTTAGAGGGCACGTTGCAATAGTTTCTGCACGGCGATAACTTATACACCCTTTTTTATAGCATTTTGTTGTTATGGTGTCGATATAACTTCCCACGACATTGTGATATAGGTCTCGCGCGGTTGTGGTAACGGGTGTAGGATTTCTTTTATTTTCATAAAATAAAAGAAATTATGGGTCCAGAAACCTATGACTCTATGCTAGAGTGTTTTTTCAGTTTTGTGTTATAAGAATGTTATATTGGGTAAAAGCTTACGTAACGGTGCCTATAACGTAACTTATAATCAAATTCCACCTACCACTCAAAAAAGATGGATCGATCATTGAGTACTATACTTGATTCTAGATTTTCATTTGTACAAATTGTAACACAGATAACAATGAACCCAACCAACCTCCCTTTGGTTCACTTTATACTTAAAAATGTTTGTTACAATAAAACTAAAGATAAAATTACAAACTGTGATCTATCAAACTAAATCAAATGATTATAACTAAGAAGATAAAAACAAGCAAACTATAAGGATTACAGCACAGTGACCAACCAACAACAACAACAACAACAAACCCAATCCCGCCTAGGCAGGGTATGGGGGAGGTAAAATGTAGACAGATCCTACCCCTACACCAGGGTAAACCCGTGTGTAGAGAGACTGCTTCCAACGAGACCTCCGGCAAGTGCATGTGTGCTAGTGCGAAAGGATAGAGATAGCATACTACAAAAACAATAGGCAAAAGCGTAGTAAAAGGAAGGCAAGCAACAAGCAAACAGGGCATACAGGAAAAAGAACCATGCACAAGCACACCGAAAAAAAAGCCAATAGCAAAGCGCAACAGAAATAAGACCAAGGCACACCAAAAGTAGACCAACAAAAGGGGGCAACACAGAGCAAAGCAAAGAAGCACACGAGGCATAAAGCTAATGGAAAAAACACGTAGCACCAAAAAGAAAACCAAACGTAGGGAGCAAGACAAAGCAGGCAAAACCTAAGGGAGCAACAACAGAGCAACGCAAACCACGCACGGGGCCTAAGACTACGGCAAAGCAAAAAGGGGCCACAAAACAAAACACGCAAGGAGGAAAAAGGGGACGCCTAAAAGCCAAGCACCTAGCACCACTACCCGCAAATCCTAATTCTATCCCTCCACCCCTTCCTATCTGAGATCATGTCATCGGTCAAACTAAGCTCCATCATGTCAAGCTTAAGTCTATCCTCCCACCTGATATTGGGTCTGCCTCTCCTTCTCACGCCATCTACATCTAGCGCTTCGACCCTTCTAACTGGCGCAGACTGTGGCCTCCTCCTGACATGTCCGAACCACCTCAACCTTCCTTTTCTCATTGCAAAATAGAAACAAAACGTTACAAAAGAGAAACAAAACGTGTATCTTTCAGTTTTAAGGGTGTATTAACTTGAGAGAGATTGTGTGTGAATTGAGAGATGAAAAAAGTGAGAGATAATATGGATCTCTGAGCTTATATACTCCAACTTCTAGGGTTTGAAAAACATTCCTCAATTAATTGCATTTAGGTCCTTAGAATCTTTAGAATTAGACCTACACAATACAAAACAAACAAACAAGCCCCTCTAGTAGAAAGAGCATATAAATATAAGAATGAATTGTCCAGGTTTAGTCCTTGAACCTTTGAAATAAAGTTTGCTATCTCAACACCTTCCCTCAAACTGTATGCTCTGAACATATCATTCAGGTTCAGCTTTTGACACAATAACTTGTGTTGCTGCACATCTAGACCTTTAGTAAATATATCAGCAATTTGTTGTGATGTATGAACCTTAATGGTTTTACCAACACCAGCATAAACCTTTCCCCTTATCAAATTCAGTTCAATCTGTGGAAAACTAGAAGGGGGGTTGAATAGTTTTGCCGATTTTAATTTAGTTTCAAAAACTTTTAGATTCGATGTTATGTGAAATCGTATGAATGAGGAGATAGTATAGATCTATGAGTAATGCAAGTAAAGTAAGTAAATTAAAGGATAGAAATGACACAACCGATTTATAGTGGTTCGGCTACAAGGACACCTTCATTGCCCTACTCCACTCCCCGAGTCACCTACTCGAGAGTTCAAGCACTATGTCAACAAACTCCTTCAACTTGGCGGAGAAGCCTTCACAACGTTGCTTACACCTTTTTCCGGTACAAAGCTAAATATCGAGTCCGTAACACGGAGGACCAAACCAACACTACTATAACACAACAAATATGTGAAATATGAAATACAAGATCTTTGCTACAGAAATCTTGTGGAGGAACAAATCAATCAAGGACCCCTTGCTTGGATGACTTGTAGAATGCTCGTGATCTCGCCTTAGAGAAGGACCTATATGAGAATCACAATAGAAGAAAGAAGAACAACTCTCTATATCAAGTGACCTTTTGTTAGAAGAGTGTAAGAGTATATGAGAGAGTTAGTAAGAAGAGGGGTGAGTAAAAATGAAAAAATGACTCTCTATTTATAGGCAAATTCTTGCCACTGTTGCACGGATCCCACGGATCCCTTGCTTGAGGGATCCGTCTAGTGTAACTCCAGGGATCCGTGAGACGCTCCTCTTTGCCCATGGGTTTTTGGGTTATGGGTCATGGGTCATGGGTTATGGTTTAAACCATGGGTATCTAAGTAGATACAATGTATCTAATAGATGCAATACATCTAGTCAATGGGTATGGGTTAACTCCATGGGTTATGAATATGCTCCATGGGTATGGGTCATGGGTTGTGGTTTTTACCCATCCTAATAAACTGTTACAACAAATGAGTTATTACAACAATTTGTATTAAATGACTATATGTAGATGCTTTACAAAAATAACATGTATCCTTATAGTTTTACTTATGATAACATTATATTTGTTATCAACAAAACACAAAGAGATCGTTAAATATTAATAAACGTTTTTACGGTTTATTTGTATTAACACAATCTAAAAATGTTTTGACTTTTCATGAAACACTGGGTTTGCAAAGTAGTAATATTGTCACATAACATCTCAACTGACAACACACCAGTTATACCAAACTCACTTAAAATGATGCAAATCCAAATGACTTCAGAAGTAGCAGAAGTCATACACCTACATTCAGCTTAATAAAAGACATGGATAAGGTGGCTTGCTTTTTGCTTTTCTAGGAAATTAAAGAGTCACCCAGAATTACACAAAAAACATAAACTGATTTTCTATTAACTGGATATTTAGCCAATTCAGAATCAGTATACACTTTAACACCAAACCCATAAAAATTGTTTCTCTGGTTGTTGCTAGTTCTTCTGTTATTACAACAAATGAGTTATTACAACAATTTGTATTAAATGACTATATGTAGATGCTTTACAAAAATAACATGTATCCTTATAGTTTTACTTATGATAACATTATATTTGTTATCAACAAAACACAAAGAGATCGCTAAATATTAATAAACGTTTTTACGGTTTATTTGTATTAACAATCTCCCCATTTTTGTTGATGACAAAACATAATGTTATGATGAGTAAAACTTAAGATTAGATGTATGTTTTGAAAGCATAAGTTTTACTTCTTCTCCCCCTTTTTGTCGAAACAAATACTTATATGTATAACGATGCGCCTCATCGATTATACGACCTAAGCATTTGATAACGCTACACGCGTCGTTCGGGGTCAAAGGAACTTCCTTTTCGTCGAGCAAGTTTTTCAACACCCTAGGCAGTGAACCTAATCGTTGTAGTGTAGTATTAGGGTAAGCCACGGGTATTGATATCGTTCTCTAGGGGAATAGGAATGCTAGTGAGAAGTTACTACGCTAAGGTTGTGGTTGAGGAAGATTATTTTTTATCTTTTTATATTTTTTAAGGAAAGGAAAGGCACGAATCTCGGGGTTTGAATTTGGGGGGTTTGGTATTTCTACCGATTACTCTACTTATCTAATTATCTAATCTAAGGTGTATGTAGTCTATGTCTAATTAATGTGTGCTCGTATGATAGTTTAAAGATGTGTTTACTTAGGTTTTACTACTCCTTAATTATCTCCTATTGGTGGTTGAATTGTCACGTCCTTATTCCTAGTTGCGTTGTGTGTCTAAGGTTGTAGGGTATGCATTTCTCCCTAACTCTTTGAACTTACCAAAGGGTCTCGTCTACAAAACCCACTAGGGATAATAAACTCTTACTCTAAGGCACTCTTTGGATGGTTTAGCTTACAACTACTCAAGGGGTCATATTCTAAGGTTCACAAAGATTTAATCAAGCATTAAGTACACAACGAATGACCTATCGCATTACTAGATCATTAATCAACTAAGATAAGAGACAACCAATCAATATTCAATAATTAAGTTTCATATTCCCTAAGCAAACACACAAGTAAATTAGCCGGACATGGAAAACATGCAAGCATACACACAAATAATCAAAGACATAATTGTATTAATGAAGTAAAACACTTATCTTGGTGTAAGATAGGGTTTGGAACCCTAAAATACTGTACAAGACAGCCTTGGTTCGGTTTAGGTTTTTACTCCAAAAGACTACACACCAAATACTGAAAAATTCTGATTCTGTTGGGAATTAGGTTCCTTGAGTTGATAAGACAAAATAGTATGAAAGATGAAGGACTGTTTATGATAAGGAGGATAACTTCAAAGAAGAGAATATTCGGAAGATCAATATACTTGTTAAAGAAGATATTCTGTATATTCACATTTATCTCTTTGTAAACCCTAGCATTCTCTAGTATATAAAGAGATGCAGGGTACGTAGGTTATATACAAGTGTCAAACAATGTAAACATCAGACATAGGTGTGTGTGTGTGTCTAGGGCGTGAGTTTATAAACGCCTAGACTATAGTGTATGTTGACATGTAGTTGGTCAGCCTCAAGGATCATGGATCCCTGTTAGATTGTAACTGTCTTAGAGTTGATCATCTAGGATTGGGGCTGTAGATGTGTTTTGTAGAACACATGATGATGACGAAGAAACCTTTAGCAATAACAATAATGTTTTGATTTATTCCGCTGTGCATTCTATTTATTGTTGTTATTGTTATTCCTAGATGAGCTTAAACGATTCTCAACAAGTGGTTTCAGATCCAGGTTGCTCTTGATATCTAGGATTTCGCAAGGTTTCTTGATGAGGAAGAAAAATTTGCAACTGGTTAAATTTTCGTAATGCTTCTGCAGGTCAGTTTTGAAACAGGTATAAATTTTAAGTGAACCGTTGGATCGAATTTTGGCTGGAGCTTCTCTATATTCACATCTAACTTTCCACCGGAAGGATCGTTAATCTGAGGTCTCAGTCAAAAGATATACGTGCCTGAAAACTGCTGCAGACACAATCATGTAAGTTGAATTTTTCAAGTTCTTAGTGACTCTAAAAAGTGTCACTAAAGACCAAAAAGTGTCGTCTTTATAGATACATATATAGTGAATGATTTGAATGTTAAGGTTTGTAACAAACACTAGATGCTGTTCGTTTGTGAATGTTGGAGTTGGGTTCGTTCCAGAAGTATCTTCGCTGATGCTCGTTCAATGCTTACTATACTTGCTGGAACTCGTGCTCAACACAAATCTTTAAACGTGCTACTGGAACTTATGCTTAAAGTCGCTATTGTTGTGTTTCGATCAACCTACTGGAATCTGCTGATAGGTTAACGAAACCATTGATAGCTATGCTCATCCACTGATGGTATGTGTCTAACCACGGATAGTACATTGATTTCCACTGATGGTATGTGTCTAACCACGGATAGTACTTTGATTTCCACTGATGCACTTTGGTAACCACGGATAGTTTTCTCAAAACCACTGCTACCTTTACATTGTTTCCACTGCTACTTAACTTGTTACCTCTGCTGCGTTCTACTCAACTGCTCGTTTGGCTTCTACTGATTAACATTGGTTTGTGACAGTTGGTGTATTTTATTCAAGCAGGTTGTTTTAAAGTTTATGGGTTGTCGTGGATTTTCACTTCATGTTGTCTATTGCATGGATTGAAAGATGATTATTGGTTTTATGGCACGAATTACAAACAGTAAGGGGAAGTCATGCAGATTATTTGTATTGTTTGATATTGGGTGTCATATGGCAGGTTATGGTTTTTGACTGTGATTACACACACATGGGATTTAGATCACACACACAAGAGGATTTTGATTTTTGTTCTTAACAGGTTTATGGCTCATTCTTATTGTCATAGTTGATTACGAAGAAAGGCGTTTATCATCTACTTGAAGATGAAGTGGAATTATTTGAGTTTGTGTTTTATCATACCTTTTGGTAGGAGGTAACTTGTTTGTACGTTCATGTGACAATGAATTGGCAAAACACTTGAAGGAGTTACGTTATTGTGCTCAGTGATTATTGTCAAGGGATTGCAGTCTCCTTATACACCATGATTGGGTATACGTTCGATGTCGTCTTTAGTGCAAGATATAAGACACAGGTTTGGGTTGTTCTACTTCAGCATCAAGTTGGTTATACTTGGTTTTCTTCACAAGTAATCATTACATGGAGCCTACAGATTGGAAGAATCAAGAAAATGGTTAATATATGGGTTTCAGGGGAAGCTTAATGTTAAAATGTTTAACCATTTGCATGCATCATTCGAGGTGAAGGTTTTTACAACTGCTAGTTGTTATTACTACTACTGATTTTGATTTCTATTGTTTCAAGTTCATTTAAAGATGCGGAAAACTTAATGGTGGGTAATTTGAAACATTGGAAGGATGGATTGGACGTATGATATTGATTTGTAGTTTTGAAGATCAAGGTTGCTCACTTATGATCCCTAATTGAAGATGACAAAAAGGGGAAGAATATTTACATGGAAGCTGCAACTTGAAGATTCTTGGTGATTGCATGGTTAAGGGGAAGTTCATTTATCTTTCATTCATATTAGCTTCAGGGGAAGTTCATGCTTATGTGGTTTTGTCATTATCAACTAGGGGAAGATTGTTGGGAATTAGGTTCCTTGAGTTGATAAGACAAAATAGTATGAAAGATGAAGGACTGTTTATGATAAGGAGGATAACTTCAAAGAAGAGAATATTCAGAAGATCAATATACTTGTTAAAGAAGATATTCTGTATATTCACATTTATCTCTTTGTAAACCCTAGCATTCTCTAGTATATAAAGAGATGCAGGGTACGTAGGTTATATACAAGTGTCAAACAATGTAAACATCAGACATAGGTGTGTGTGTGTGTCTAGGGCGTGAGTTTATAAATGCCTAGACTATAGTGTATGTCGACATGTAGTTGGTCAGCCTCAAGGATCATGGATCCCTGTTAGATTGTAACTGTCTTAGAGTTGATCATCTAGGATTGGGGCTGTAGATGTGTTTTGTAGAACACATGATGATGACGAAGAAACCTTTAGCAATAACAATAATATTTTGATTTATTCCGCTGTGCATTCTATTTATTGTTGTTATTGTTATTCCTAGATGAGCTTAAACGATTCTCAACAGATTCTATATATAATATTACATATGCGACGGCGTCACCTTATGTTTTGTGACGCCGTCGTGTCGCCGTCATTAGGGTTTCGTCTTGGCCACGTTAGACTTGCGACGGCGTCACCTTATGCTTGTGACGCCGTCCTCTTCAGCTTCTGACGCCGTCCGGATTACATCTAGGCCGTCTGAGTTGCGATGGCCTACTCTTTTATAACTTGACGTCGTCACTTGAAAATGGGAGTTTTGGCTTCTGTCCCATCACAAAGATCCTCCGACAGCGTCGCAATTAACACCTGACGCCGTCACCTTTTTTTTCAGCAGCTTTGAGTGTCTCGATTATGACTTTGGCCATTTTCTTCGTATAATCGCGCTTTTTCGTCCAAATAAGTGCCATTCCAGCATTTTGTCTTCAAGAGACCTAAAAAGTGAAAAAGAACGATATTAAGCAATAACGGATACAAAAGTGATCAAATAAGGGCTTAAACGACCCCTCAAAAAGGTACCTTTTAAAACCTTATCAAATATCCCTACACTTGGTATTTGCTTGTCCTCAAGCAAATGTGCTTTTAGCCAATTAATTTATAAGTTAAAGGTCATGAAGCATTCGTTCAAAACGGTCCACAACACATATAAGCCCCGCAAAAGTCATAACAAGCACGGAAATCACATACTAGCACCTCACATGGGGTGTTTGGATACTCACATCTCTCTCGGGTGTATATGAAATATAACAAATTGGAAATGGAAGATAAACACTCATTAACCGGTCCTAGTACATACATTACCATAGGCTTGAGAATAGATCAAAGAGGTCTTTAAAGGAAAGACTATCAAAGAGGTCTTTAAAGGGTTGTAATGTTAGGCTTACGGTAGGGAAACAAAGGGTTTGGTGGGATAGGCTATATAGTGGTGGCAAGTCAAAAATCTCTTATGTTACAAGCATACGAAGAATGGCGTTGCTAAGCCAAGACTCGACACTCTAAACTCTAGCTAACTGAAATAAACAAACATAAATTTAAATGGTAGATGTAGGATGGTAGCCCGTTTTTTTTTTTTTTTTTTTTTTTTTTTTTTTTTTTTTTCATCACTCTATTTTTTCTTTTTTTTCTTTTTCTATTTTTTTTTCATACACTTTTACTGTACCATCCTCTACATTAACATCAAAATAATAGGGATTTATAGGCACATCCCTACACTTGAGTTTTTATTACTCTAACACTAATTTGACCCGATTTGAAAAGATCAAAACACTTGGGGTACATTATTACGCAAACAAAGGGAATTTGAATTTAACGTTCCCTTCCCGTCATTTCATAAACTTTTAACTTTTCCCATGAATCCCAATCGTTCCAAAACTGTATACAAAGGATATGACTCGACTTAGCAACTCATGCAAGCAACTAGATAATTGAACTAAGGGTTTAGGGTGATAACAATAATTCACTAAAAGTGAGTGCATACAGGGTAGGCTAAGGCGATTTGGGTGTATATTTGGGGGTGGGGTGTAAACAATGCTCTTCATTGATATTCCGGAAAAACTGAAACATCACGAGAACCGCGAAAAGGATAGGCTCTGAGGGGTTAACTAGGGGTATCGTGTACTAAAGATGAGTACAACGCAAAGGGTGTGGGGGAATTACTCAACCGATGTGGAAGAAGTAATTATATTACGGGTATCAAACAAGGGTTATCCTAATGCCTCTTATCATTTAGTTATTCCTAACTACACAAGTGTAGTATTACTAGCGATCTCGGAATTCATCACAAAACAAGTTCTAGAATCTAATATACTACCGGTTCACACTCTAAGCATTGAAGATGAATGCTTTAATTCCTACTAATCTAAGGGCGATCCTCACATTTTGGGTAGAATTTAGGTGGTAAAGGGTTTTTGTGCTAGTCATGCAACTTCCTATCCGTGAGACGCTTTTGTTAAGACTAATGACCCACTCTTATATGTCATGAAAAATTTTAAATTTGGTGCCAAAATTACCCTAACCGACATTTTCTCATGGTTTATTACACAAATACAATTGGACAAAGCAAATAATCAAGGATAAGCATAGTTTCAAAGTTCCCGTTTTATTTTCCCTCCCTACACTTAAACTGAACATTGTCCCCAATGTTCCCCGAAAGTATCAAAGTTATGATAATGGAAGGTAATTAAAAACGAAAGAAACTAGTACTCCCCTGATTAGCTCGGTAGGATTCGTGTGTGAAGTAGTGGTTAAATTCTTTCCAAGAAGAATTTATGCGTGAAAAGCTCCTTCCAATCTTATGTAACTTCTTCTTGATAAATTAAACTTGCACACTTGAAGAGAACAAACGAAACCTTTGCGTAAAATCGGCGGTAATAATATATATAAGATTCGATTTAAACTAGGATATAATGCTTGTGGAATGGATGTTTACAGAATTTCTGGAAAATTAAGACCTGGAAAATTCCAATTTTTTTTAAGTAGCTCAGAAAACGAGAAAAAAAATCTGTTGTTTTTACTCCTTCCTGACGCCGTCAGGTTGCGATCCTGACGCCGTCAGGTTATCCTGCCAAAAACTGGTCTGCGATTTTCTGGAAAAAATTCTGGAAAATTTATATCTTTAGAATCTGGAAAAATTTCTGCAAAACATCTATTATGACTCGATACAAGCATTTGACTCGAACAAACACACAAATATATCTTTTAATGAATTGTTATTCTCATGTTTACGTTTCCTTGAAAACGTGTGTAATCCTCCCTACACTTATCCCTTATGTAAAATACCTTTATATACAATTAAGACGAGGTTAAAAACAAAATAAAGCATTTTTACAAAATTAAACATGAGAATAAACAATCAATAAAAGATATATGACACTAACAAGCAAACAATTAAGCATGGGTTGCCTCCCACAAAGCGCTTTTCTTTATTTAAGAGTCTTGTAGCTAGACTCGTAGTCGTGCTCCTACGTACTGATATAAGTAAGCCTATCCTCAACAATGTCATAAGGATCAAACTTATCATTCAAGTTCCTAATAGTACGTTCGGTTAGATATGCCTTTTCAAACTTCTCTCCATCAGGATCATAGATTGTTATCCTAATGTGCCACTCTCCATTACCGTCACTAGGCGGTCTATCCCAATCCCATTTGTGTTTAGATTTCTCAACTTTCCACTTATTCATGACAAGGTTGACGGGAAAGCTTCCTAAGAACTCGGTCATCTTCCTAAATACTAAGGCGTCCTCGAACGGGTTCACTTCCATGTCCCTAGCCATTTCTCTTTCTTGGAAAGTTGCTTTACTAGTGAAGGCTTCATCTAGGTAAAAAGGTCTTTGGGGGCCTATGAGGTTCTTATCTATCCAAGGTCCATATCTAGAAGGCTCTCTATCCAACCTAATCTCATGTGGGATTTCCTCTTCTTTGTAGTACGTATGCTTTTTGACATCATAAATTGACCTAGCACTCCCCTCTCCTACCACTATCTTGGACATCTTACAATCGATGATGGCACTAGCGGTAGCTAAGAATGCTCTTCCTACTAGTAATGGGCATGTCGGGTCCTTATTCATGTCTAGCACATGAAAGTCGGCCAAAAGAGTCAACTCTCCTACGTGTACTACCATGTCTTTTATTATTCCTACCGGACGTGCAATACTACCGTCCGCTAGACCTAAGATGGTTTCCGTTGGTTCTATTTTACCTAAGTTAAGGCTTCTATGGAGGGACAACGGAACAAGATTGATGCATGACCCTAAGTCGGCTAGAGCGTCGAGAGGTTTGGAAGTTCCAAGCCTACACGGAAGATTGAATAGCCCGGGATCGTCTAACTTCTTAGGTAAATTATTTCGCACAAAAGCGGACCCATGTTTTCCAAGCTTAAGTTCTAACTCATATTTTTCTTTTAAAGCATTATAATAGGGTGCATGAGCTAAGACCTCAAGAATCGGTTTTTCTTGATGGAGTTCCTTGTACTCCTCCTCTAAACTAGGTTTGGATTCTTGGTTGACGGGTTTCTCAAGAGTAGGTTCCACCAACGGTGCAGGGCCTTGGTACCTTTTGGATGGCTTGGAACCCTTTTTGATAGCGTTTACCGAGTGAACCGTTGGGTGTGAGGGGCATGGATGTGTGTTCTCCCATGGTGAACAAGAACATGAAGTCGACGAAATCGAATTCACTTTTGGGTTCTTTATAGTATCACTTGGGAGTGCTCCAACTTCCCGTTCATTGAAGGCTTTATAGTCTCTTGAGATGACAGGAATCTAGATGCAATTGCCTCAAGATTAGTGGGGTTCCCGGTGTTTAGAGAGTTGAATCTATTAGGTGGACTAGATGAGCTTTGGGGTGTGCTTGAGTTTTGGTTCCACTTAAGGTTAGGGTAATTTCTCCATGAGGGGTTGTAAGAGTTTCCTAAGTTGTTTTGTTCGGGCTTGAAAGTGTACCACTTCTCTCCCGCTCCGTCTGTACGTATGGAGGCGTAGTCCGCAAAAGCTTGTTCGGGGAGTCTTGTGCAATCACGAGTGTCATGGGGACTACTACATAACTCACAAGGTAGAGTGATTTTATTCACTTGACGTGAGGACTTAGGATTTTCGTAGGAACTCATTAGGAAATTAACTTGATCTTCAAGTTTGATCATCCTACGGTCGGAAGGTTGTGAGTGAAGGGGGGCAAGGAGATTGCCTTAACGGTTTTGGGCAGCTCACGAGGTGTTAGGAATTAGAAATTCCATAGTGAAGTGTCGGTCACCCCATATATAATCTAGCATAAGTTAGCTCGTAGACATTACGTTATTTACTAGTTATTTAGTTAGTTATTTAGTCTAGTGCAACACCGTGGAGGACGGACGGGTCTTTACCCTCTGTATGCCTGATCCACAGTCCGAAGGAGGACGTTTAGTTTGTAACTATAAATACCCTCTACTTCCCAAGGTAGAGGGTTGGACCTTTCATTCATCTTAATCTAACCTTCTATGTTTTCTTTCACTTTCTCTCTCTAGAAAGGATCCCACTTTCTCTCTCTAAACTATACATAATTCGAACCATATATTGTTATGTGATGTATTTGTGAAATCCAATATCTATCAATTGGTATCAGAGAGCCATGGTTGGATCATTCATCTTTCATGCTCTTTGTTTTGGTGAATTTCATAAGGTTTTTGGGTATTAAGGGTTTAGGAGAGTTTGATTAATTTGGACAAATTCTAGTGTTAAAGTTTGAATTTTGCAAGTAATTTTGTATTGAGGATCATCATATGTGTTTATGTTTTGAATTGGAAGGCTTAAATCATTGTGGTTTGGTTGTTTTTGATTGATAAAGTGGTTATTTTTGAAGTTGGTACAAAGCGAGTTGAGTCTCGTAGTGATTTTCTTGGAAGCGAGTTGCTTAGAAGAGAGTTGCTTGGAAGAGAGTTGACAGCTAAAGCGAGTTGAGACTCGTAGTTGAGTTTCTTGGATGCGAGTTGCTTCTTCATTAGAAGCAAGTTGGTATAAGCGACTTGGCTACTTAGCGAGTTGACTATTTATGCGACTTGGTTATTAAGCGACTTGTTTATTTAAGCGAGTTGATTGTGTAGCGAGTTGATACTAAAGAGAGTTGCCTATGCTACTTGTCCAGATTCAACGTATCTAAAGAGAGTTGCCTATGCGAGTTGCCTATGCGAGTTGTGTTTTATGCGACTTGTCTATTAAGCGAGTTGTCTATGCGAGTTGTGTTTTATGCGACTTGTCTATTAAGCAAGTTGTCATCTTATGCGAGTTGTGCCTTAAGCGAGTTGTCGTTTAAGCGAGTTGTCTTGGAAGCGAGTTGTCCTGGATACGAGTTGATTGAAGCGGTTTGACCAAAAGTTGACTTTTTACGGCAAAACTTCAAACGGCCATAACTTTTGAACCGTAACTCCGTTTTCAGCGAAATACCAGTCAAAACGAGCGGAATAGGCTGAATATGGTGAGGTTTCACGGCAAAGCCGTGAAACGAATTTTTTGAGGCCCAAATCGCCTCCGGAAGGAAGTTATTGATGTTTTTAAGTTTTTAGACCTAAATTTCTCCGTAAAATCTTGCATCAACCAGTCCAAATCTCAACCAAACAACATATCTGCTATTCCTACAAACAATCCTAAGTCCTAACACAATATTGTCTATCATTGTGACAATTCATCAGTCATCTTAACACGTTCCATTGGTCATTGCTTAACGGTTTGGTCTTGATTTTAGTAAAATCCCGCGAAAGATTCTATTTCTCGTTTTAAATCATAGACTTGTAAAATCCCGTGGATTCATCAACATCATGTCTTACACTCCTGATTCAGTGATTTCAGAAGTACTCAAACTGTATGATGCTGTAGACAACCATGAGAATATTAGCTATATTGAACGGTTACAGATGATGGAATCAATCAATGATGATTTGAGTTCTTCATGCTCCGAGTCCAATGAGAAAGATTTGCACCTGTTCAGGCTACAGAATGCCATGCAAAAGGAAAGCAGCATTGAATCTTATCAACAACTTCACTCACACCTCATGTTACTCACTCCGTTAAGAATGGAACGAACATGCATTGCCATTTTCCGTCAAGACTTAACCACATTAACGGGAACGTTGCTATTGAACTTAGAACAACTAGAGCAACAACTTGATAAAGAAAAGGTTCAAAAGGATAGTTCCAGTGCTGCACTTCATGTGATCCACAAACAATTTCAGCCATTCATCAATGGGGAATACTCATCAGATTATGATCAAGACTTGACTGAGATATCTTTCAAGAGGCACACTGGAATGGAAATTAGCATGTTCATTGAGTCACTTATTCATCTCATGCATAATGTGGAGAAGTATATTGAGGAAGTTACTCAGAAAGATGAAAAATTGGATGTGTGTCTGGTGCAGTTAAGAGATTGTTGTGATGAGTCGGGTAATGTATCTGAAAGGTCGGGTGTTGCTGAATGCAGAATATCAGAAACAACACAGAATGATGTAACCAGCTGCTCAGTAACTCCTGTCACACAAGAAGTAGATGATGTGATCAGAAAGGCGAATGAATCTCGGGTACAATCAATAAATTGTTGTGTTGAGACCGGTACGGCACCAGATGTTGGATCAATGGACACTGAATACAAAGGCTCAAAGATAGATAACCTTGACACAGCCAACGGTCCAGTGATTCTTGTTACACATGATGTGGATGCAGATATCAGACCGACAATTGAACAAGTATCATGTGATGAGGTACCCTTAACTGTTCAACATAGTGCATCTGCTAATGTACCTATACATACTGGTCTTAATGCTGAACATGATTCTGATAAATGTTCCTTGGTTGAGGCTGAGTCTAATAACTTCAAAACAAATGATATGATTGATAAAAGGGCTTTTGATGAACTTTCAAACAAACTCTCAAATCTTGGAAAAAATTGCATTTCACTTGAAATTGCGATACAAAGTAAAAAAGAAAGTTTCCAAATTAACAAACCAAGTGAAAATCCGGAACTTCCTGAATTCCGTGAACTTTTTGAAATAAACACTTTGAAAGCTCAGCTTCAAGACAAAGACTCAACCATCAACAATTTGAAGAAACATATTTCTGATATGCATGAGAAAAGTAATTTGGTTACAAGTAATTCTGATATTAATGCTATTGATGATATTCAAATGAGAAATGATGAATTAGCGGTTTGTGTGGCCAAATTACTAAAGGAAAATGAGTCTTTGAGAAAGAATCACATAGAACTAAGTGACTCTATCAAAGAAGCTAGAACTACATCAATGGAACAAACAAACTCTTTGATAGCTAAAATTGATGATCTCAAAGCTCAACTTCAGGAAAAGAGTTTCACCATTGTTGCTTTAAAAAATGAGCTCAGAAAAACAACAGGGAATAGTGTGAACACTAAGTTTTCAAAACCATAAAACTTGGGGAAACCAGTTATTAGACAACCGAATGCGTTTAGATCTGAACGACCAAAATTTTCAAAAATGCGGTTTGCCTCCCAAGTTGATGCGAAACAAGTTTTGACAAAACCAGTCACTTCACCTCACTTGCCTAGGAAAGTTGATATGAATGACTTGTATAAGAACTCTTATCTTGAAATGGCTAGAAAGAAGGCACAAAATCGTAAAGACGGAATTTTAGGTCCAAGACCTAGGATGATGAATTCTTCAAGATTTCAAGGCACTGCTAGTAGTTCTAAACCATTACCTAGGTACACTAATCTAAAGACTAGGGATTGGCGTACATCTAAGAGTAGTTGCATTTCGAGTAAAGCTATTTCCATAGCAGACCACTCTAAGAAATCTAGATCTATTTCTGAATCCAAAAAAGCTGTCTGTTCAAAGTGTCTGAAATGTATCTTTAATGCTAATCATGATAAATGTTTCACAAAATCCCTGAAGAAAGTAAATGCTCATGCAATGGTACAACCTGTTAAGTCTAGGATTCACACTAAGTCATCCACAGTGCATATGAAGCAAATGAAACCAAAAGCCTCACCTAGATGGTTACCAACTGCTAAATCTTTGGAAACTAGGAATAAGGATAAGTCTCTCACTATGCATAAGAAGCCTAACAATCGTAGACCTTGCCATAAGTGGATACCATCTGGTAGAATTTTTAAGGATGCTGGACTTAGGTGGATACCTACAGGAAAGATGTTTACCAATGGCATTCTCAATGTTGACTGTGAAACCCCAAAGGGTTTGGATACTGATGTCACTAACCATAATATATGCAATCAAGTTTGTAATATTAGTGCAGGTAGTCCTTACTCAGTTGCAGATACTTCGATCCTTCAATACATGGACTGGCTTAAAGTATGGATAACAAAAGGATTGATATCTCATAATTCATGGGTTCAAGTTACTCAACATTGATATTCAATTCACAATGACGTTTGAACACAACAGTTCAAGCCTCGGTCTCTAAAGAAAAGAAAAGTGTACGTCTCAGTGCGCTTTATCTTGGAAAGAAGAGAAATCTTCTTATGACGTCTGTTCACATCAGTTCAGGCCTCGTACTTCATCATTATGGCGTCTGCAGATAACTCTTCAGGCCCCGTTCCTCTAAGAAAAGAAAGGTGTACGCTTCAGTGCGCTTTATCTTCAGAAGAAGAGAAATCTTCATATTTATGACCATTCTCATCGACATTCTTCAGCTACATACTTTATGTTTCTCCCATGCTCATTCAGTCATCAAGTAAATCTACGTTCATTGGTGTACACTCTTATTCACTTGTTAAATCAAAAATGGCAACTTCGGATGCAATTTTTGAGGGGGAGAAGTGCGAATATACTACATGATGATGGATGTTTGAATAGTGGTCATACGACTTAATTTTTTATGACGATGACTCTCCTCCAACGCCTAATGCTTTACTTACTAAGGATAACTGGGATTCATTGTTTTTCAAAGATATGTTTGATGAGTACTTTCAACCTCCGAAGAATGTTGATCATCCAGCTTCTGTAGCTCATGCTCCGGTTTCTACTGACTCAACTAGTTCACCATCTAAGAAGTACTTCTCAGAATTCTCAAGAAACCTTATCTCCAGTTACTTCACAAGGCGTTGACAATGACTATCATGATATTGTAGCTGCACTACTGAATAATGATCCACTCTTTGGTATTCCTTTGCCAAATCTTCACGGATTATTGTTCCTCTCTTTGTGCACGCTATAAATCAACCACATGAACATTAGGGAAAATGACTACTTCATCTGCTAGAAGACATTTTTGGTAAATCTTCCAGATAAGCTTCTACATGTATACCTTGAGGAAGAAGGCATTGATGTTGAGGAATCATTTGCTCCGGTTCATTCAGTGGGTTAATGTTCATCCGATTGTATGTTTATTCAAGTGTTGGACATTTGACACAAGTTGATTACTTCGAAGTTACTCTTTTATCACTTATTTGAGGTTGAAGTTGACATTCACAAAGACGTGTTCTTATTGATAACTTGCTCGGGCTTATGAATTTGAGTTGAAGTCTTGGATTATCTAGTTACCAGCAGTCGAGGTGGATGGTTGAAGACCTAGTTAACTATCACTATTAGGAGTTACTTTGTTTTACTCAGTGTCACAAGCATATGACGGTGTGGATAATCGCAAGAGGTGTTAATATCTCATACTTTGCTTGAGTAGTGAGTACTTAGAAATTTGCTTGAAGCATAAATTCTCGACACCGTTCTTCCATTATTAAGTGCAAGCTTAAGATACAAATATGGGAATTTGACTTCAGTTTCAAGTTTGGTATATCGGGTATTCTTCATCATTGGTCACTTCAAATTGTCTACATATGGGTTGATAAAGATAGTCAGAGAGAGTTTCCGTTGTAGTTGATTCTCACAGGATTCATTTGGGCCATTTGAGTTCTTCTCACAAGATTTCGAGTTTTTGGGTATATTATGTTTTGCTGAATCTGAGGTATCAAAACCTGCAAGGGGAAGGAGACATGTATCTAAAAGCACAATGAGTACACATGATGAACTTAACGCTTCTACCTGATTGAAGTTATCCCTGAAAGACAATAGTCATATCCGTAGAGCAACTCAGTGTTTATCTCGTAGCCTTTGGTGTACTATTCCAACTAATTGGGGGAAATGGTCTCTGGAGACTTTTGGTATGTGTTACTTCAGCGTTCAATTAGAAGAAATGTGAAAAGAATTTTTGGTTCGTGAGATGATATTGCATATCGACATCTTCTATATGATTTATGATAAAGTGCTTCCGGTTAGTGCTTCATGTACACAATGTAATGATGATTCTGATGAGATCGCAACGATCAGGGGAGATATATGTGTACATCAGGGTCGGACAACATATTCACATGATCGAGCTTAATCAGTTATTCTAGAGGTGACATCCGGAGAGGAGATCAGTGATTCAACCAGTTAGTGTGATGTTGTTGTCTCTACTCTGGTTGGGTACTTGTGTACATTATGGGCTAAGTGGTTATATGGAAGATAACTGGAATGCATTTGGTAAAATGAAGATGTTGATGTATGGTTCCCCTGAATAAGACAACTGGTCAATCTCGAAGAGTAATGTGTACATTGGGGACGCACAACAGGTTTATGTGATCGGACTTCATCAGCTATTCCGGATTTGACATCCACTGAGACGATCAATGTTTCAACTTGTTACTTTGGTGTTCTCATGTTCTTCAGGGTGCTGAGATTCATTCAATGAGACCGTTTTTGTTCATTTCTACTTCTTGGAGATATGGTCTTTGTTCTTAGTTTGTCGGTTTGGGGGAAAAGCTACCAAAGTCTCACTTTCTGAAGGCTCAAGTTCTGACGACGATTCAAGAGCCTCAAAAGCTTTGGTGGTGAAAGTTTAAGAGATGATGAATTCTATCTTCTACAAAGTGCTGAACGACTTCCTTATCTCGGTACTCGTACTATCATCTTCTTAAACTATTTCTCTATCTTTGTAAATATTTTTCAAAAACCAAATACAAAATTATAAAACCAACAAAAGAAAATAGAAAAATATAAAATCAACAAAAACCCATAAAAATCAGAAAATTTTGAAAAAGGCCAAAAATATGTTTTCCAAGACATGTCTTCTGGTATCGATAACATCTACGGTCTTAGAAATGTCATTCAATAATGGCACGGGACTTTAGATGAAGTTCGAACAGAAGGTATAAATATTCTTTTCTAATCATGTCTTAAAAAAAAAAAAAAAAAAAAAAAAAAAAAAAAAAAAAAAATGGCTTGCAGTTACTTCAGACTGTGACCCGTGCTTAAACAATGGCTTGCTATTATTTCTGATAGCAACCCGCTCTTTAAAGGAAGGAAAGTGTTGCGCTAAACAAATTCTCAAAAATATCGTGCATTTATCCTAAACCAAAATGAGGAAAGTATGTCGAAGGACTGCTGTTCCTACACAAATGTTTTTCCGTCTAAAATTCTTCAGAAAAATATTTGGTGTTTTACAAAATGGTGGTAAATGAGATGCTTTAAAATCAATCAGATTCAGAGTTTTTATAAAAATTTGCAAACTCAATCAATGACTTCAGCGCTTTTAAATTTTTTGAAAAAATGAGTCATTGATTGAGGGGGAGAATGTTTTCAAATCTGTATCATCTAACAAGATTATCTTAATCATCATACGTGCTTATCTGTAAAATACAATTGCCTATGTTGAAGGACTAGGTTTCTAGGATGTGATTGTTAGGTTTAGTCATTTAGATGATTAGAGTTTGATAAACACATTATTCCCATACTATATATGATCTGATTGTTATGTTGGATTGACTTTAATTAGTCGATTGCTGTTTAGGTGTTGTCGACCACCATATATCTGTATGTGTGTTCACTAACGTATGCAGGTATATTGGTTTAAAAGAATGTTCCCGATCCGGATCCCACAATTGAAGATAATTGGATGCCGAAAGGAAAGGGTAACTATATCTTGGGTTGACAAATGAAGAAACGGAGCTTAATTGAACTTCTATAGAGAGTTGGAATTAATGCAACGTAAGAGGTCTCACTGCATCAGCAGATGGTTTTATTCTAAGTGATTGAAGAAACGGAGCTTAATTTGACCTCAGTTGGCATTCAAAATGCAACGTAAGATGAAGTCTCACTGCATCAGCATATGGTTTTTCTTCCAAACCCTCAGCAACAACAACAAAAGCTTCTCAACCACTAACTTATCTTTGTGCAGGGATAATAGTGATGATACCATTTTTCTAAAACTTTGAAAAATATTGTTTTGAAAATGGAAAAATATTGTTTTGAAAAATATATTGGACTAAATTTTGAAAATCACTGGACTTCTTTTTATCAAAACCTAAGTCACTCAATCAACGACTTCGGTTATCGATTGAGGGGGAGAGTGATTTTATTTAAAGTATTTTCAAACAATATATCTTCAAAAGAGTCCGTGTGTACGTTAAAATGTTGTGATCTAAAGATTTAATGTTATGTCATGGTATGATTTTCTTTAAAACTCAAAGATCTTACAAAATGAAATTTTTTCTGTTCTTGTTTGATTGTGAAATTGTTTTATTTTACTTAAAGATCGTTTAAAAACTATCATACCTGACACTAACAATCTTTAATGTCTATAGTTGGTCCATCTCAGTCATTTTTCAAAATTAAATTTTGCCACGTCTTTCCCCAAAATTTTCTAAATGATTTAAATCAGATGGGATCACAAATCTCAAATGGTTTGATATTTTTGATCGTGGGAGAGATCGTGATTTAAATCTCAAATCTGTTTTAATGGAATTGGTTTTAGTCCTTCAAAGGCACTCCTGCCTCCATGTGCCAAACGACTTGAAATACACAATGCACACGTTGAGGAGGAGGATTTATCCAAAAACATGATGAGTATTTAAACCAGGCCACATATTCTCCCATGTTTTATAAACCTTATTAAATCACTTGGGATCCAAAATCTCAAAGGGTTTGATATTTTTGATCAGGGGAGAATTTGTAATTTAATAATGAAATTTGATAAAAGTTGATCGTTTTGATTCAGTTTTGCAGGCTGCTCTCTCATATGTGCTAAACGATTTCAAATACTCGAAGCACATTTTGAGGAGGAGCATAACTATCGAGGTAAAAAAAAAAAAAAAAAAAAAAAAAAAAAACTTTTTAAAGTTATTTATAAAGTACATTGATTGAGTTATCAAATGGTTTTCTTAATGTTTTTTGTGATCGTGGATGTGTTTCAAAAGAACTCTTTCCTCTATGTGATAAAATGATTTCAAATATCCTATGCACATATTGAGGGGGAGAATTTACCAAAGAAATTTAAATGACTTTTTCTAAGGAAATTGTGATCAAGAAATTATTTCAAAAAAATTATTTCAAAGAACTCTTGCCTCCATGTGCCAAACAATTTCAATATCATATGCACATGTTGAGGGGGAGCATTTCTAAAATGATCAAAACTATTAAGGTACAAAATGCTTTGATCTCGTATCACAAGTACCTTGATTGTTTTTCCAAATGATTTTTCGATTGGTTTCATGAAGGAAAGAACAATACCAAAAGACCGACCAATTTACTTTATGCATGGTGTTATAAGGATGGTTAGGTTAGGTATTTGTTCCCATGATCCACCAGAACCGGAGGGGTCTACCCAGGGACTATCCACTAGATAGTGTAGAGTCCTTAGGTATATTGAAAAAAGGAGAAAAATGAGAATATGGGAAGAGTGCGGACTGAGATAGAGCTAGAACTGGAATAAACCCAACAAGGTTCTAGTTATGAAGTCTCGGTAAGCACTGATGGGGTTGAAGAATGAAAAAGAAATTGAATGTGAAAAGGGTGAAAAGAAATAGCCCTCCAATAATTCAACCTTAGGGCAGACACCGGGTTCAATACATATGCTACTAGTGTTTACTAAGGTAACACTGGTATTGAAGACAAGACATCATGGACCCAGTGACGCACTGCACTAAACTTCCCAAACTACTCAAGTTCCTCTTAAAAGGGCTTGTTTCATTCTCACGGGGAACCGACATAATCTATCGACTTTCTCTTAGAGATTGTTGATATTGAAGAAGGAGACCCTCTCCCTAGTCTCCGGCACAGGAACCAAATATGCACAATTGAGTCTAGAGCCAAGAGATCATCCACAATATCTCGTTAGGACACTAAATTCTTGAAGACTTGCTTTTTCACACAATGTGGAAAGTAAGTATATATTAAGAGTCCTACGGATTATCCTTGTGGTATTGCCAGAACATCCGAGTGATATGTAAAAATATTCACGATGAAGATGGAAATCCTTCTAGAGCCAACATCAAACAAGCTCTTGGTGGGTGACATGTGAAATCTTGCAAAAGATCAAGCTTGTGACAACTGGATAGAAACGATGGGGAGATTCATTCTTGAATCAACCTTGGTCCAGGAATGGAATTGACGTATACTTTTGGAAAAACCGTTCGATGTGCGAATCTCTTCTTTTCACTAGCACGTCGAATGTGTACTCTTTTCAAATACAAAAAGTGTTTTTGATTGAAAATTGATCTTTCTCATAAAACCTTCGTTGTATTGCAAAACTCTTTCTTCTAAGTAATACACGATTGTTTTTCAAATCATTTTTCATCAATCAGTGAATCTCAATTTGCTGGTTCACTCACTTCGTGTTGTCTTCTTTGAGACGTTCCGGTTTGAGAACAGCTAGAACAGCTGCGAAACCCTGTCAAGGAGATTCTTAGGAATCCTACCTGATCACAGGCAGTACTTGTACTGATCAACGGGGAACCGTGGGCCGTGTACCTCAATTCAACGAAAGTGATCAAAGACACTTTCGTGCGCTTTATTGCTAACTGTCGTATGCAGGTACACCCCGAAGATTGCAGCTGATCAGAATTGAGGAGTCAATCCAAAACCACATGTTCACAGCAGCCACACTTAATTGAATAAATCATGACTCGTGCATATCTACATAACCTGGTTCTGATATTTTTATACTATGCTTCTGCTATGCTGCAGCAAATATCATGAACCAGTAAGGCTTCAGCTACTCTGATGGAAAGATGTCATGATTCAAAAGTGTGAGCATGTCGGTCCGAAAGTCACAAATTCACATGATGGCAACACAATAAAGGGTGATCCAGAGATTTACTGTGGCTGATGATCTCAAAGAAAGCTCGAAGATCATCAAAGATGTGGATCAGTTAAAGGCCTCCACTAAAAGTACAAAACTATGCGGACTTTGAAGTTGCACTACTTAAGCACAAAGATTGCGAAAGTGAAGAATTATAGTCTACGAGCTCAAGACTGAAGATAAAATAGAATGCTAGGATTCGAAATGTAAAACATGGGGTGACCTCCCTTAGGGGGAGATTGTTAGGAATTAGAAATTCCATAGTGAAGTGTCGGTCACCCCATATATAATCTAGCATAAGTTAGCTCGTAGACATTACGTTATTTACTAGTTATTTAGTTAGTTATTTAGTCTAGTGCAACACCGTGGAGGACGGACGGGTCTTTACCCTCTGTATGCCTGATCCACAGTCCGAAGGAGGACGTTTAGTTTGTAACTATAAATACCCTCTACCTCCCAAGGTAGAGGGTTGGATCTTTCATTCATCTTAATCTAACCTTCTATGTTTTCTTTCACTTTCTCTCTCTAGAAAGGATCCCACTTTCTCTCTCTAAACTATACATAATTCGAACCATATATTGTTATGTGATGTGTTTGTGAAATCCAATATCTATCACGAGGGTCATCCCAACTTTCGTTGTCATAGAGGGCGAGGTCCTCTATTATACCCCATGATTCTTCCGCGGTGAGATCACTAAGTTTTCCACCGGCCGCTTGGTCAATGGATCGCTTGGTGGGGAAGTTGACATGATCATAGAAAATTTGGACTTGGAGCCAAAGATCAATGCCGTGATGAGGGACTTTATGAAGTAAGTCCTTGAATCGAGTCCATGCTTCGTAGAGAGATTCACCTTGACGTTGTTGGAACATCAAGATGTCATTCCTAAGCTTAGTGGTTCTTCCCGGTGGGAAAAATTGAGCAAGGAAGCGGGAGGTAAGATCATCCCAACTTGAGATGGAGCCGGCGGGAAGTCGCTCAAGCCAATTACTAGCTTGGTCCCGTAGAGAGAATTGGAAGAGACGCAGGCGCGTGGTCTCCTGAGTAGTAGCATCAAGGTCGATGGAATCGACAATTTTGAGAAATCCCTCAGATGCTGATTTGGATCTTCGGAATGAAGTCCGTGGAATGCACATCCGTTTTGCACCAACAGGATGGTGTCGGATCGCAGGGCCGTAGTTTGGGCTTGGTCGGGAAGCTCAATGGTGTTCCTATAACCTAAGTGGCTTGGTCTCGAGTATTCACCAAGAGTACGGGCTCTTGGCGGGTCAATTGGTGGTGGGTTGATGAATGGTGGGTGGTTATCACCTTCCATGATGAAAAGTGATGGGATTACGAACAAAGGTCACGAAGAAGGGGGATAGACTAAGAGGAAGCTAAAAATGAGAAAAAAGTTTACTTGATAGGAATCAAGCAAAGAAACCTAAACGAGGTGGACTACTAACTAGCTATTATATTCCCCGGCAGCGGCGCCAAAAACTTGATAACGCTACACGCGTCGTTCGGGGTCAAAGGAACTTCCTTTTCGTCGAGCAAGTTTTTCAACACCCTAGGCAGTGAACCTAATCGTTGTAGTGTAGTATTAGGGTAAGCCACGGGTATTGATATCGTTCTCTAGGGGAATAGGAATGCTAGTGAGAAGTTACAACGCTAAGGTTGTGGTTGAGGAAGATTATTTTTTATCTTTTTATATTTTTTAAGGAAAGGAAAGGTACGAATCTCGGGGTTTGAATTTGGGGGGTTTGGTATTTCTACCGATTACTCTACTTATCTAATTATCTAATCTAAGGTGTATGTAGTCTATGTCTAATTAATGTGTGCTCGTATGATAGTTTAAAGATGTGTTTACTTAGGTTTTACTACTCCTTAATTATCTCCTATTGGTGGTTGAATTGTCACGTCCATATTCCTAGTTGCGTTGTGTGTCTAAGGTTGTAGGGTATGCGTTTCTCCCTAACTCTTTGAACTTACCAAAGGGTCTCGTCTACAAAACCTACTAGGGATAATAAACTCTTACTCTAAGGCACTCTTTGGATGGTTTAGCTTACAACTACTCAAGGAGTCATATTCTAAGGTTCACAAAGATTTAATCAAGCATTAAGTACACAACGAATGACCTATCGCATTACTAGATCATTAATCAACTAAGATAAGAGACAACCAATCAATATTCAATAATTAAGTTTCATATTCCCTAAGCAAACACACAAGTAAATTAGCCGGACATGGAAAACATGCAAGCATACACACAAATAATCAAAGACATAATTGTATTAATGAATTAAAACACTTATCTTGGTGTAAGATAGGGTTTGGAACCCTAAAATACTGTACAAGACAGCCTTGGTTCGGTTTAGGTTTTTACTCCAAAAGACTACACACCAAATACTGAAAAATTCGGATTCTATATATAATATTACATATGCGACGGCGTCACCTTATGTTTTGTGACGCCGTCGTGTCGCCGTCATTAGGGTTTCGTCTTGGCCATGTTAGACTTGCGACGGTGTCACCTTATGCTTGTGACGCCGTCCTCTTCAGCTTCTAACGCCGTCTGGATTACATCTAGGCCGTCTGAGTTGCGACGGCGACGGCCTACTCTTTTATAACTTGACGTCGTCACTTGAAAATGGGAGTTTTGGCTTCTGTCCCGTCACAAAGATCCTCCGACGGCGTCGCAATTAACACCTGACGCCGTCACCTTTTGTTTTCAGCAGCTTTGAGTGTCTCGATTCTGACTTTGGCCATTTTCTTCGTATAATCGCGCTTTTTCGTCCAAATAAGTGTCATTACAGCCTTTTGCCTTCAAGAGACCTAAAAAGTGAAAAGGAACGATATTAAGCAATAACGGATACAAAAGTGATCAAATAAGGGCTTAAACGACCCCTCAAAAAGGTACCTTTTAAAACCTTATCAGCATTCTTCCCAAATGCTACTTGATTTGATTCTTCGGCATCCTTCACTAATGCCTTTGACACAACGCTTGGCACCCTTCACTAATGCCTTCGTCTTGACACCTTTAGCATTCTTCACTAATGCTTTGACACGGACGATAAGCACCTTTCACTAATGCTTTCATCTTGACACTTTCGGCATTCTTCACTAATGCCTTCAACCCAACATCTATGAAGAAAGAAAGAACTATCAACAAGAAGACTTCAGTAGCCTTGATGATGAGGAAGCATGGCAACTCATGGACTTGAGCTTGCTCGACTTCAAAGGTGGTGATCTTACCTTTAAGAGGAACCTAAAAGATCACACAAAAACAAAACTACAAACATAGATCTCTTGGATCTGGGGTTAGTGAGTTTTTAACTCAGAGAGAAAGTGTGTTAGAAAGGGGTGAGAAATAATGAAGAAATGGCTCACTATTTATAGAGGAAAAGTCCTACTGTTCCCCGGATCCCACGGATCCCTTCCACAAGGGATCCGTCTAGCGTTAAGCTAGGGATCCGTGGTACGCTCCCTTTTACCCATGGGTATTTTGGTTATGGGTCATGGGTCATGGGTTGAACCATGGATCTTTTAGCTAGATACAATGTATCTTTGAGTGCAATGCACTTGGTCACTTGGGTATGGGTTGATCCATGGGTTATGGATATTATCCATGTATGATATAAGCATGATGTCATGCAATGGGTTATGGGTCAAGCTCCATGGGTTATGGACTTTGGGTTGTACCCAACTACATTCAATGTATTTGCCCAATGGGTTGTGATACTTAAGTTTCTACCCATTTATATTACCCAATATACTACATACTAGTTTTGTGTATATTTTACCCAAATATGTAAACACTAGTTGTTGTACATATGTATTTCTAAATCATAAAATCACTTATACTTGTTTTAGTGTTTTATGTGAAAGTGTGAATATGTTAGAAACTATTAGTTCAAACCATTTACGTATTTTATTTGTTTCGTTAACATGATTTTACGTTTGTTATCGACAAAACATTAGAAGATCGTAAAATATAAATAAACGTTTTTACGGCTTATTTTTATTAACAATCTCCCCCTTTTTGTTGATGACAATACATAAAATTATTTTAAGGAAAAGCTAAAATTCATAAAAGTGTGAATTTGTAATTTTTACTTTCTTCTCCCCCTTTTTGTCAAAACAAAAAGTGTTTGAAGGAAAGCAACACATCGTTTTTAAGAAAAACATGTGAAAGAAGTAAAAATAAAAGGAAATAGAGAGCAAGTAACGGGAAAGGATCTCGTCTTTACTCCCCCTTGACGAGTCCATCCCTATGTAAGGGCGTTAAGAAAGTAATACTAATCTAGATTGTTTGCAAGTAAGTTTGCAAAAGATTTCGTCTAAGTGACGAATGTGCTCCCCCTTGATGATTGCAATTTTGTAAGGGGATGTCACAAAAAGTAAACCTAGTATTGCAAGTAATTTGCAATGTATTGCTTTGACATAAAGCTTCCCCTAGCTTTAGGATGTCAAAGTCTTCATGTGTAGATTGAATAACTACAAAACAAAGGTTAGAAAGCAAGTATAATTCATAATTTCCTGCAAATGTGGTCCAGGTTAGTAGAAAATAGCTTTCTGTCTCACGGATCCCACGGTTCCCTCCTAGTAGGGATCCGTCTAGGCAATTCTGAGGGATCCGTATAAGCTGATTAGTTTCAGCAAAGGTGATATAACAAATAATGTTATCACAAAAATGAGATATGAATACAAAGTAATCATATGCTCAGAAAAATAACAAGTAGCATGTAATTCCATTTAATAAAACTAGAGTTATGATATACATGACTCTAAAAACTAAGAAAATACATGACTAGGAATTTCTAAACCAACTATCGCTTGATGCTAGGACACCACTAAAATCTTTTAGCTCGAGTTTTGTTTAGGTTTAATCTCGTCGAAACGTTCGAGGAGATGATAGAACATGAAACGTTGGTCTTCTCGTACTTCATGTATCAAACTTTCAACATGTTGACAATGATAGCAATCTTTGTCATGGCTAGGTAGTGGTGGTGGAAGAAATGAAATGGCTTGATGCGAAGGATCAAGTGAAGCGACTTGTGGAGCTTCAAACGATGGAGGGATTGGTGGAGGCGCATTTGAGAATGACTCGACCAAGAATGATGATGGTGGTAGAGAAGTGTCAACTTCCATATGGTCGGGTGGTTGACTTTGATGATTTCTCATAATCCAAATGGGATTATATGATGGAAACGGCGAAAAGGAAGCCGGAGCAAGTGTTGACTCAACACCTTGATTTTGTACCATTATTCCTCCTAATGAGGAAAATGTTGTCGGCGGAAGCGGATGAGACGGCCTAGGAGGCAAGTCCTCTAAATTGTAGAGGTGTGGTGATGATAGTGGGGATGTAAATGAAATAGCTCTAGGAACCAATGGTGATGGTTTAGTGGAGATGATATTATTTGGCCTAGGAGGTATGGTGGTGTTTGACATAGGTAGTTTTGTGGGTACTATCCTTTTAGGAATTGGTTTGATTGGTTGAGTAAAGGTCCTATCATTTGTTGGCTTGACCAGAGATGATTCGGTTGAAAAAATTTCGTGTATGACACGAGCCTTTTTCATGGGTGGTTCTTTGGTGGATAAGTTACTACTTGGGGTTTTCCTCATGATGAGATGATTTCAAGAGGTTTGCAAGGGTTTCTAAAGAGCTGAAAGTTATGATGAGAGTGATGACTATGGAGGTCCTAACAAAGTGGTTTATAAACCAAGAGATTTGGCAAGTGCATTTAAGCCTTAAGCCACTAGGATTCATTGGAATGTGATGATTAACATGCACAAGAGTCAACTTCAGAGTTTGCACTGATCTAGGAACTCATTTAAGATGAGATGGAGTGATTGAGTTAGGAAGATGAGTTGAAATGATTGTTTTAGCAAGATTTGACATAAACTGTCATCCGGATCCCACGGTTCCCTCCTCAGAGGGATCCGTCTAGGCTAATCCTAGGGATCCGGCTCTCAGCAGCTATGAAAGAGTGTAAATGATGTTTCTAAGATCTAAGACCTATAACATCTTGAGTGTTTCAGTCCTCCTAAGTGTCTCAAATGAAGGGGTGCTTAAGTACTTGAAGGTAATGAGTGATGTAGCTAATGATTGTCTTTTATGAAAGGATTTGGAACTTTCAAGAGTACCAATGGATGAGCAAGGATGACACTAAAGATGAGAGTGTCAATTGAAGCTAAATGATCCTAGAGATCAGGTTGTGACTTAGGATAGTGTTTTGGAAAATATCCTAGAAACTTTGAGATGGGAAAACTAGAATTTGATCAACTTTGATCAATTTTGAGTTAAGGATGATTTATGATCAATTTTGTCATAATCGAATGATTTCTAAATCTAGATGTGAGGGATCATGTGAGAATGATGAGTGATCTAGAGAGCGGAAGAGTAATGGATTAAGGTGAAAATGATAGATCTACAAGCGTCTTAGAGTGTGATCTAGGTGAGTTATGTGTGAATAGGAAGGATCTACTTATCTTGATAAGGACTTAATTTGCCTTAAGACACTATGTTTAGCTTAGTGTGAGGTGTTCTAAGGATATGTTTGAAATATAATGCTTGCAATTGCATTTTCTGTTTGCCGGATCCCACGGTTCCCTAAGTGTAGGGATCCGTCTAGCACAAACTTTGGGATCCGTCCATCTGCTCAGCAGAACCTTTACTAAAGGTATGCAATGATCTTGACAATGCATTATATTCCAAGGTTAATTTAAAGGGGTTCTAACACTAAGATATCAAATGTAAGATGTTTTATTTCATGAGAGAAATAGGATTACATTGATAAAGCACGAGTACAAGAGAATTGATCCTATTTTGAAATACTACTAGGTTTCTTGAGTGTTTTCACTAGGAGGATCATTACGTGATTGATGAGTGTTGGTGGAATCAAGAATGAAGAAAGTCTTCATGAGATATATGTTTAGCGGTTCCATCATCTTGTTCACAAGTACGTACAACGGACTTTGAAATTGAGGATGGAAGTGCATAACATTATGATAGAGGCGTGTCAAGAACATTCCATAAGGGATGAGTTTATTCTTGGAGCCTTGAAGATTTACAATTCGCCTTGCGAAGAAGTAGGCGAGATTGTATGGTTGTTGTGTTAGCAAACAGTACAACATGTGAGCATAACAAGCGGGAAGGATTTCCCGATTTCCCCTAAGACTCCAAACATTCTCACATAGGATGAGTGCAAGAGGCTGGTACTCTTCTAGGATGTCCCTTGTGAAGATAATGTTTGGATCGGAGTAATATGGTCGAGGTTTGCATATTATGCGATTTAAATCTTCCAGGGAGGGTATGTGTAAACAATATGGGCTATTTTCTTCACGAAAGTTGAAGAGAGAATCGAGAGACCAATATTCGGTGAAGGCACATTGTCCATGATTTGGAATCCGGAGGATGTGAGCAAAATTCCCAAGGGTTAGAGTAAACTTTTGGTTTTTGATATAAAACCAAAGAGATAGAGAGCGATCCTCATTACGAACGAGTTCAACTTGACGGAAGAATTCCATTATGAACCTTGGACATATCTTCTCATTGACTTCAAGAAGACATTCTAGTCCTATGGCTCAGAAGGAGGTATTGATACCTTCTTCGAATTGTAGAGAGGTGTCTACAATACGTCCTTCGTGGAAGTGACGGTTTTCGAGATTATTGAACCCACAGACATGATTGCCAGGCGTGTTGGGTTCAAGAGAGATGTTCGGAGTGTAGACGCTAGTGAGTGAAAAATCAAACTCATATTCATGCGTCATAGTTGATCCTATAGAAATGATAAGTTAAAACAGAGATGTTTGTGGTCAACCTATGATTATCTAATGTTTTTACTAGATTTTTATTAACAATGGTTTTTAACACTCTAACTCACTCAAGGTTTTGACTTTCAAGTGGATTATTACTTTTAGAAAGATAGTGGTTTTTAATCTTGCATGAAAACTGTTTTCCAGTAGGACGGATCCTACGGTTCCTTTACAAAAGGGATCCGGTTAGTATATCATCCAGGATCCGTGGATCTGTAGTAACAGAAACAGATTTGATAAACACATAGGTTTTACATTTTTATACCATGAAATATGTTTTGTCCTACAATTTCTTTTAGCATGCATACCTGACTTCTAATGTATCACGAAAGAATATGAAACAAATAAATCAAAGGAAATGACAAACATATTATGATAATAATAACCTAGATAACTAGATTATTAGTAGTATTGCATTTCA
Source organism: Chrysanthemum seticuspe (assembly GCA_019973895.1). Classification (NCBI taxonomy): domain Eukaryota; kingdom Viridiplantae; phylum Streptophyta; class Magnoliopsida; order Asterales; family Asteraceae; genus Chrysanthemum; species Chrysanthemum seticuspe. The sequence continues at coordinate 40,382,840 of BPTQ01000008.1, forward strand.
ATACTAAGGATGATACAAAGGATTGGGTATATGATCCCAATGTAGATTAACAACACAAAGTAAATGTCTCCATATGTGAACTTCATCATAGGGAACACAAGTGCGATGAGTGTTAAGGCGATGAGCACGAGCGCGATGTAAACCATGTTGATGACGAATCTTCTTGGTTTTGGTTGAGATGGAATGAGGAAGAAGATGAAGTTTTTTGAATGAGAGGAAATTTTTGATATTGGAAGATTTGAAAAAGTGAGGATTTGATAGAGTGGTCGACGGTGGGAGTATTTATGGGGAAGGAGGAATTTTTGAAATTCGTGTTTTGTTTTATTATTGGATTAAAAAAAACAAAACATAAGTATTATATACCACGACTTTAGACGAGAAATAAAACACGTATGTGAGAAAAAGACTTCCTAATGAAGCTTCATGTAAAACATGTATAAGCACAAAAGATAATCATATAAATACCTAAATAGGCATATTTAATTATCAAGCAAAATAAAAAGAAAATCATACCTTTAGCGCACTTAGGAATGTCTTTACAAATGACACAACAAATGTCACTTAGACGATTCCTACTCCTTTGCGATTAAGATACCTTCTTAAGGAAGGTATTCTTGTTACCAAGCGATTCCTATAGCTTGGTGGGTATGAGCTTTGACTAATAAATATGACAAAGAAGATGAGTGCAATTAAATGAAACAAGTAAAAAAATGTTGTTATTAAATCAACATCCAAACATATAGTTTTAAAAGACATGGTATTTTGTTTTTATGAAAAACCTTCTTTGTAGTTTTCAATTAACTATGGATCGTATCAAGTTTTTAAAGTACAACATACTTCAAGAAACTTGGTAACGAAGCTCTGAAACCAATTGTGGAAAACTAGAAGGGGGGTTGAATAGTTTTGCCAATTAAAACTTCCTTTTAATCTATTTAGATCGACTTATGTCAATCTATTTGGATGTGTGTGTTGGATGTTGATAAACAAGCATATAAAGGTTGGTAATGAAAAGATAAGAGTAAGAAGCACAAAACCATAACGCGAGTATTTATAGTGGTTCGGATACAAGGACACCTTCCTTGCCCTACTCCACTCCCCGAGTCACCTACTCGAGAGTTCGTAATCACTACACCAATCTCCTTATGGCGGAGAAGCCTTCACAACGTCGCTTAACCTTTTTCCGGTACAAAGCTAAATACCGAGTTCCTTCACACCAAGGCGAACCACACCTAACACAACGTCGCCTACCCTTTATACGGTGCTAGGCTAACCACCGAGTTCTTTCACACCAAGGAGAACTAATCCTATCACAACGTCGCCTACCCTTTATTAGGTACTAGGCTAAGCACCTAGTTCCATTACTATGGAGGAACTACTACCCTTCACAACACAACACCTAATATCAAGGAGATCCACTCCTTGTTTACAACACCATCAAGGATATCACTATCCTTGGAAATAAACAAATACTTATATGTATAACGATGCACCTCATCGATTATACGACCTAAGCATTCTTCCCAAATGCTACTTGATTTGATTCTTCGGCATCCTTCACTAATGCCTTTGACACAACGCTTGGCACCCTTCACTAATGCCTTCGTCTTGACACCTTTAGCATTCTTCACTAATGCTTTGACACGGACGATAAGTACCTTTCACTAATGCTTTCATCTTGACACTTTCGGCATTCTTTACTAATGCCTTCAACCCAACATCTATGAAGAAAGAAAGAACTATCAACAAGAAGACTTCAGTAGCCTTGATGATGAGGAAGCATGGCAACTTATGGACTTGAGCTTGCTCGACTTCAAAGGTGGTGATCTTGCCTTTAAGAGGAACCTAAAAGATCACACAAAACCAAAACTACAAACATAGATCTCTTGGATCTGAGGTTAGTGAGTTTTTTACTCAGGGAGAAAGTGTGTTAGAAAGGGGTGAGAAATAATAAAGAAATGGCTCACTATTTATAGAGGAAAAATCCTACTGTTCCCCGGATCCCATGGATCCCTTCCACAAGGGATCCGTCTAGCGTTAAGCTAGGGATCCGTGGTACGCTCCCTTTTACCCATGGGTATTTTGGTTATGGGTCATGGGTCATGGGTTGAACCATGGATCTTTTAGCTAGATACAATGTATCTTTGAGTGCAATGCACTTGGTCACCTGGGTATGGGTTGATACATGGGTTATGGATATTATCCATGTATGATATAAGCATGATGTCATGCAATGGGTTATGGGTCAAGCTCCATGGGTTATCGGCTTTGGGTTGTACCCAAATACATTCAATGTATTTGACCAATGGGTTGTGATACTTAAGTTTCTACCCATTTATATTAGTCAATATACTACATACTAGTTATGTGTATATTTTACCCAAATATGTAAACACTAGTTGTTGTACATATGTATTACTAAATCATAAAATCACTTATACTTGTTTTAGTGTTTTATGTGAAAGTGTGAATATGTTAGAAACTATTAGTTCAAACCATTTACGTATTTTATTTTTTTCGTTAACATGATTTTACGTTTGTTATCGACAAAACATTAGAAGATCGTAAAATATAAATAAACGTTTTTACGGCTTATTTGTATTAACAATGATGATGTTTGTTTGTGAGGTTGAGAGTGATGAATATGCAAGCATTTTGGGAATCCTATTTATAAAAAAATAATGCATTGTAATGAATGTTTGACCCAAAATGTGGATTAAAATATAATGATTAGATATGAATTTAAGGAATGTGATCATGAGAACACAAGCATTAAGTAACATACTCCAAAAAAATGATAAAAAATGATGAAAATATTGAAGTTTTCATCCAAAGTAAGAAAAATAGAAGATAAATTTAGCTTATGTCTCACGGATCCCACGGTTCCTTCCCTTGAGGGAACCGTCCAACATTAAGGTTGGGATCCGTGGTACTGGTGACTCAGGCAGCTCAAAATTTTCTTTTTGGAAACACTTGTGCCTAGTGTGTGCCTATATGCAAACCATTTGGAGTTGCGGTTATCTCGACTCCTAAAAAGAAAAGAAAAATAAACTAGAGGTGAAAAAGCACACTATTATGTGAGATAACCCGAGTGCTCCTAATTCATTTTTTCTTAAATGAATGTACCCGAAAACACATATTAGTTATGTGTCATCTTTAGCATTCAAAAGACATGAGATGCAATGAAAACGGGTTTTTACTTTGTATTAATAATGAAAAAGCGATTTGTCCTAGACGTGAGAAATGGCTTTTATGAAAGTGATACTGGAAGAGGTATCCTTTTAGAAAAACATTTTGAAAAGAGATTTCTTTGTGTGAAGAAAACGTTTATTCTTGAGTGAAAAGAAATAGATATGCAATTACGTGTTTGCAAAAGGTACTTGCCTAAAGAAATAAGGAAAAAAAAGATTATGAAAGTACGTGTTATAGGTAAAACCTATCTTGGGTTTTGAAAATTCCCGTATTGCTTGTGAGTTGTGTGTGAAATAGAGATCCTAGACTCAGAAAGAGGAAGGCTAGTGTTTACACACCTTGTAGAGTTTAAAAACTAATTACGACGATTGTTCCATGAGACCAAGACCAAGACGAAGGAGGTTGAATTGTTCCCACTTCAACGGTTTGGTGAGGACGTCGGCTATGTTGTCTTCGGATGCTACATTCTCAATAGAGATGTTCCCCTTTTGAACATTGTCTCTTAAGAAGTGATGACGAATCTCTATATGCTTGGTGCGAGAGTGCAATACCGGATTCTTGCTTAAGTCGATAGCACCTTTGTTGTCACATAGAATGGCTATGTCACTAAGGTGAATGTCGTAGTCAACTAACGCTTGTTTCATCCATAGTGCTTGTTGGCATGCTTTGTTGGCGGAGACATATTCGACTTCGGTTGTTGATATGGCCAATGCCGTTTGCTTCTTTGAGAACCAAGATGTTAAACAACATCCCATAAAAGTACATACCCCACTTGTACTTTTTCGGTCAACATAATCGCCTGCATGGTCAGAATCTGCATATACAATTGTTTCTATCCCCGTACCCTTAGGATACCACAATCCTAATTGATTTGTACCCTTAATGTATCTAAATATTCTTTTGACTGCTTCTGGATGTGATGTTTTATGATCTTCTTGAAACCTATCACATAGACAAACACTAAACATGATATCCGGCCGACTAGCCGTGAGGTAGAGAAGACTACCAATCATGCCACGGTATTTTGTGTTATCAACGGATTCGCCGTCTTCATCTTTTGTGAGTTTAGTGTCGGATGACATTGGTGTTCTTATGGGTTTTGACTCTTCTAAACCAAATTTCTTTAACATCTCCTTTATGTATTTAGATGTAATAAAGAAGATACCATCTTCTACTTGTTTGATTTGTAGACCAGGAAAGAAACTAAGTTCTCCCATCATACTCATCTCGAACTCGTCATGCATGATTTTAGAGAAATCATCACACATGTCTTGACAAGTAGATCCGAATATTGATAACATCAAATAGTCCTGAATTTCTAAGCATTAATTTCCCCCTATATCATCACAATTTGAGTAAAATACTAGTGAAAACATCCTTATTCCTTATTATTTCATTTCAGGACCCATTTGAAGTAAGGAAGCTGCAATTGGACGTTTTCAAGACCTATTGATACGATTGTCTCTTAACTACGGCGTAACCAAGTAATGAAGTTACGACGCAACTAAAGATTACGAAGGTTACGGCGTAACCCTCAGCTCAGGTTACGCCGTAACATCCTTAGGATGCATGGGACCAGGGTGATCCCACCGATCTTCACCTTTTGGAGAGGTTACACCGTAGCAACTGATAAGCACCAGATTGAAAAAGACCACGGCGTAGCCCTCAGCTTAGGCTACGCTGTAATGAAGAAATACACTGGATTTACAGAAGCTACGGCGTAACCTCTTCTAAGGTTACGCCGTAACCATGGATAAGCACAAAAGATTGAAAGAAGTTACAACGTAACTAACTAATAAGGTTACGCCGTAACTAGTTTGAAGCCTATAAATAGTGGATGGTTTCACCAGTTTTAAGTATCTCTCCTTTCCCAAACCTTCTAGGGTTTGGGGAGATCAAAACACAAAAGAAGAAGCATGGTTTAGGAGCACTGAATAACGAAGTCCTAGTCTACGATTTCCTTTGTATTCGAGTTTGGATTCTTTTTATATTTTTCTAGAACTTATACTATGAATTCATATCATTAATTAAAGTTTGCATTTATGTTATTGGTATTCTCTATAATTCTTAATAGACATTTGCTAGTATTTTCATAGATCGATAGCCTTGGTAGTATTATAAGCTTGGTAGTATCTAAAGGGCTGGGAGATATGACCAACTGACCCCAGTCTGATAGATAGCGAAGTATGGGAGGAATTGGCCATAGTACGACCACTCTTCGTGTGCGAAATGACCAAATGATCACCTATCAAGTGGAGGTATTTAAGAGGTTAGGGGGAATCTAAGTTCCTAACGGCCGGGTTCCCACCGTCTAGATCTAGTAGATTTGGTGCTTAATGACTGCTATTAGGTTGCCGAATGATCCCGGGTGACCTTTTCATCTTGGTGAGGAATCTAAGAACCATAGGCCATGACGAATCGACCAAAGGAGTCTGGTGATAATTAACCACTATATTGAACCTTTGTATCGAGAATCAATTCATATATGTATTCTTTATTAAGCTTCGTTTATCTATCTTTTTACCCTAAATTTCTGGTGTCTGTGTGAGTAGGTTTATAGCATATCGGTGGTTCATATCAACTCTGTCATACCAATATATTATCATTATCATTTCTAATCATCTTATTTCTTTCAAGGTCACAGCTCTCTTGGGACGATACTCGGATTTACCTAAGGCTTTACTACATCTGATCGGGTACTCTTCCCGTTAGTATGTGTCTATCCTAAGTTATCTAAGTTTTATAAATATTAAAAGCAGGATGAAATAGCACATCAAATATCATCTACATATATTTGAACAATGATTATATATGACTCTCTTTTCTTAGTAAAAAGTGTGTTATCAACTAACCCCATGGTGTAGTTGTTTTTTTTATTAAGAATGACTTGAGTCTATCATACCAAGCTTTTGGAGCTTGTTTAAGACCGTAAAGAGCTTTCTTTAAGTTATACACATGTTTAGGTTTTTCAAAATCGATGAAGCCCGGCGGTTGAGCTACGTATACTTCTTCATTAATAAAACCATTTAGAAAAACACTTTTGACATCCATTTGTTAAAGCTTAAGATCATTAGCACAGGCATAAGCAAGAAGTATTCTTACAGACTCTAATCTAGCCACGGGGGCATAGGTCTCATCAAAGTTTATTCCTTCTTATTGATTATACCCTTGGGCAACGAGTCTAGCTTTGTTTCTAGACACTACACCATTTGCATCTAACTTGTTTTTATATACCCATTTGGTTCCTATTATGGTTTGATTACTAGGTGGAGGGACGAGTGTCCAAACATCGTTAGAAACAAATTGATTTAACTCTTCTTGTATAGCCATTACCCAACTTTCATCTTTTATGGCTTCTTGTGTATTCTTATGTTCTATGGTTGAGACAAAACAAATTAAGCTACTTTGGTTTTGGACTTGAGACCTTAAGGTTCTTTCGTTTAACTTTCCTATGACCTTATCTACGGGGTGATCTTTAGACTCTTTAATATTTATGATTTCATCATTTAAAGGTTCTTCTTCTTCGTTTGTCTTTTTCTTTATTACAATAGCTTCACTCTCCACAATCTCGTCATCGACAAGAGGTAGAGTAGGTTTGGGTGGACTCTCATCAAATTTTACGTTTAATGACTCTTCAACCTTCATTGTTTCTTTATTTAACATGACGTAAGCTTTGCTATTAGGAGAGTAACATAAAAAGATACCTTCGGTTGACTTAGGATTAAATTTTGTAAGGTAATCTTTAGTGTTAAGTAGAAAACATTTGCTACCAAAGACTCTAAAGTGATTTTGCGTAGGATTTTTGCCTCGAAGTAACTCATATGGAGTTTTTCCTAAAAATGGTCTAATTAAGACTCGGTTAAGTATGTACGTTGATGTATCAACGGCATTGCACCAAAACTTTTGAGGTATGGATTGCTCATTTAGCATGGTGCGACTCATTTCTTGTAGGGTTCTATTCTTTCTTTCAAATACCCCATTCGATTGTGGAGTGCGAGGAGCCGAGAAGTTGTGAGTAGTACCATTAGCATCACAAAAGGCTCCAAATTCCACTTCATTATCGAATTCCATATCATGATCCGTTCTAATAGACACTTGATAACGCTACACGCGTCGTTCGGGGTCAAAGGAACTTCCTTTTCGACGAGCAAGTTTTTCAACACCCTAGGCAGTGAACCTAATCGTTGTAGTGTAGTATTAGGGTAAGCCACGGGTATTGATATCATTCTCTAGGGGAATAGGAATGCTAGTGAGAAGTTACTACGCTAAGGTTGGGGTTGAGGAAGATTATTTTTTATCTTTTTATAATTTTTTAAGGAAAGGAAAGGTACGAATCTCGGGGTTTGAATTTGGGGGGTTGGTATTGCTACCGATTACTCTACTTATCTAATTATCTAATCTAAGGTGTATGTAGTCTATGTCTAATTAATGTGTGCTCGTATGATAGTTTAAAGATGTGTTTACTTAGGTTTTACTACTCCTTAATTATCTCCTATTGGTGGTTGAATTATCACGTCCTTATTCCTAGTTGCGTTGTGTGTCTAAGGTTGTAGGGTATGCGTTTCTCCCTAACTCTTTGAACTTACCAAAGGGTCTCGTCTACAAAACCCACTAGGGATAATAAACTCTTACTCTAAGGCACTCTTTGGATGGTTTAGCTTACAACTACTCAAGGAGTCATATTCTAAGGTTCACAAAGATTTAATCAAGCATTAAGTACACAACGAATGACCTATCGCATTACTAGATCATTAATCAACTAAGATAAGAGACAACCAATCAATATTCAATAATTAAGTTTCATATTCCCTAAGCAAACACACAAGTAAATTAGCCGGACATGGAGAACATGCAAGCATACACACAAATAATCAAAGACATAATTGTATTAATGAAGTAAAACACTTATCTTGGTGTAAGATAGGGTTTGAAACCCTAAAATACTGTACAAGACAGCCTTGGTTCGGTTTAGGTTTTTACTCCAAAAGACTACACACTAAATACTGAAAAATTCGGATTCTATATATAATATTACATCTGCGACGGCGTCACCTTATGTTTTGTGGTGTCGCCGTCAATAGGGTTTCGTCTTGGCCACGTTAGACTTGCGACGGCGTCACCTTATGCTTGTGACGCCGTCCTCTTCAGCTTCTAATGCCGTCTGGATTACATCTAGGCCGTCTGAGTTGCGACGGCCTACTCTTTTATAACTTGACGTCGTCACTTGAAAATGAGAGTTTTGGCTTCTGTCCCGTCACAAAGATCCTCCGAAGGCGTCACAATTAACACCTGACGCCGTCACCTAATGTTTTCAGCAGCTTTAAGTGTCTCGATTCTGACTTTGGCCATTTTCTTCGTATAATCGCGCCTTTTCGTCCAAATAAGTGTCATTCCAGCATTTTGCCTTCAAGAGACCTAAAAAGTGAAAAGGAACGATATTAAGCAATAACGGATACAAAAGTGATCAAATAAGGGCTTAAACGACCCCTCAAAAAGGTACCTTTTAAAACCTTATCAAATATCCCTACACTTGGTATTTGCTTGTCCTCAAGCAAATGTGCTTTTACCCAATTAATTTATAAGTTAGGGGTCATGAAGCATTCGTTTAAAACGGTCTACAACACATATAAGCCTCGCAAAATTCATAACAAGCACGGAAATTACATACTAGCACCTCACATGGGGTGTTTGGATACTCACATCTCTCTCGGGTGTATATGAAATATAACAAATTGGAAATGGAAGATAAACACTCATTAACCTGTCCTAGTACATAGATTACCATAGGCTTGAGAATAGATCAAACCTCCATCGCTTTGGCGTAAGCACCTAGGAAAGACTATCAAAGAGGTCTTTAAAGGGTTGTAATGTTAGGCTTACGGTAGGGAAACAAAGGGTTTGGTTGGATAGGCTATATAATGGTGGCAAGTCAAAAATCTCTTATGTTACAAGCATACGAAGAATGGCGTTGCTAAGCCAAGACTCGACACTCTAAACTCTAGCTAACTGAAATAAACAAACATAAATTTAAAGGATAGATGTAGAATGGTAGCCCGTATGTTTTTTTCTTTTTTTTTCTTTTTTTTTTTTTTTTTTTTTTTTCATACACTTTTACTCTACCATCCTCTACAGTAACATCAAAATAATAGGGATTTATAGGCACATCCCTACACTTAAGTTTTTATTACTCTAACACTAATTTGACCCGAATTGAAAAAATCAAAACACTTGGGGTACATTATTATGCAAACAAAGGGAATTTGAATTAACGTTCCCTTCCCGTCATTTCATAAACTTTAACTTTTCCCATGAATCCCAATCGTCCCAAAACTGTATACAAAGGATATGACTCGACTTAGCAACTCATGCAAGCAACTAGATAATTGAACTAAGGGTTTAGGGTGATAACAATAATGCACTAAAAGTGAGTGCATACAGGGTGGGCTAAGGCGATTTGGGTGTATATTTGGGGGTGGGGTGTAAACAATGCTCTTCATTGATATTCCGGAAAAACCGAAACATCACGAGAACCGCGAAAAGGATAGGCTCTGAGGGGTTAACTAGGGGTATCGTGTACTAAAGATGAGTACAACGCAAAGGGTGTGGGGGAATTACTCAACCGATGTGGAAGAAGTAATTATATTACGGGTATCAAACAAGGGTTATCCTAATGCCTCTTATCATTTAGTTATTCCTAACTACACAAGTGTAGTCTTACTTGCGATCTCGGAATGCATCACAAAACAAGTTCTAGAATCTAATATACTACCGGTTCACACTCTAAGCATTGAAGATGAATGCTTTTAATTCCTACTAATCTAAGGGCGATCCTCACATTTTGGTGGAATTTAGGTGGTAAAGGGTTTTTGTGCTAGTCATGTAACTTCCTATCCGTGAGACGCTTTTGTTAAGACTAATGGCCACTCTTATATGTCATGAAAATTTTTAAATTTGGTGCCAAAATTACCTTAACCGACATTTTCTCATGGTTTATTACACAAATACAATTGGACAAAGCAAATAATCAAGGATAAGCATAGTTTCAAAGTTCCCATTTTATTTTCCCTCCCTACACTTAAACTGAACATTGTCCCCAATGTTCCCCGAAAGTATCAAAGTTATGATAATTGGAAGGTAATTAAAAACGAAAGAAACTAGTACTCCCCTGATTAGCTCGGTAGGATCCGTGTGTGAAGTAGTGGTTAAATCCTTTCCAAGAAGAATTTATGCGTGAAAAACTCCTTCCAATCTTATGTAACTTCTTCTTGATAAATTAAACCTGCACACTTGAAGAAAACAAACGAAACCTTTGCGTAAAATCGGCGGTAATAATATATATAAGATTCGATTTAAACTAGGATATAATGCTTGTGGAATGGATGTTTACAGAATTTCTGGAAAATTAAAACCTGGAAAATTCCAAATTTTTTTTTTAAGTAGCTCAGAAAACGAGAAAAAAAAATCTGTTGTTTTTACTCCTTCCTGACGCCGTCAGGTTGCGATCCTGACGCCGTCAGGTTATCCTGACAAAAACTGGTCTGCGATTTTCTGGAAAATTTATATCTTTAGAATCTGGAAAAATTTCTGCAAAACATCCATTATTACTCGATACAAGCATTTGACTCGAACAAACACACAAATATATCTTTTAATGAATTGTTATTCTCATGTTTACGTTTCCTTGAAAACGTGTGTAATCCTCCCTACACTTATCCCTTATGTAAAATACCTTTATATGCAATTAAGACGAGGTTAAAAACAAAATAAAGCATTTTTACAAAATTAAACATGAGAATAAACAATCAATAAAAGATATATGACACTAACAAGCAAACAATTAAGCATGGGTTGCCTCCCACGAAGCGCTTTTCTTTATTTAAGAGTCTTGTAGCTAGACTCGTAGTCGTGCTCCTACGTACCGATATAAGTAAGCCTATCCTTAACAATGTCATAAGGATCAAACTTATCATTCAAGTTCCTAATAGTACGTTCGGTTAGATATGCCTTTTCAAACTTCTCTCCATCGGGATCATAGATTGTTATCCTAATGTGCCACTCTCCATTACCATCACTAGGCGGTCTATCCCAATCCCATTTGTGTTTAGATTTCTCAACTTTCCACTTATTCATGACATGGTTGACGGGCAAGCTTCCTAAGAACTCGGTCATCTTCCTAAATACTACGGCGTCGTCGAACGGGTTCACTTCCATGTCCCTAGCCATTTCTCTTTCTTGGAAAGTTGCTTTACTAGTGAAGGCTTCATCTAGGTAAAAAGGTCTTTGGGGGCCTATGAGGTTCTTATCTATCCAAGGTCCATATCTAGAAGGCTCTCTATCCAACCTAATCTCATGTGGGATTTCCTCTTCTTTGTAGTACGTATGCTTTTTGACATCGTAAATTGACCTAGCACTCCCCTCTCCTACCACTATCTTGGACATCTTACAATCGATGATGGCACTAGCGGTAGCTAAGAATCCTCTTCCTACTAGTAATGGGCATGTCGGGTCCTTATTCATGTCTAGCACATGAAAGTCGGCCAAAAGAGTCAACTCTCCTACGTGTAATACCATGTCTTTTATTATTCCTACCGGACGTGCAACACTACCGTCCGCTAGACCTAAGATGGTTTCCGTTGGTTCTATTTTACCTAAGTTAAGGCTTCTATGGAGGGACAACGGAACAAGATTGATGCATGACCCTAAGTCGGCTAGAGCGTCGAGAGGTTTGGAAGTTCCAAGCCTACACGGAAGAGTGAATAGCCCGTGATCATCTAACTTCTTAGGTAAATTATTTCGCACAAAAGCGGACCCATGTTTTCCAAGCTTAAGTTCTAACTCATATTTTTCTTTTAAAGCATTATAATAAGGTGCATGAGCTAAGACCTCAAGAATCGGTTTTTCTTGATGGAGTTCCTTGTACTCCTCCTCTAAACAAGGTTTGGATTCTTGGTTGACGGATTTCTCAAGAGTAGGTTCCACCAACGGTGCAGGGCCTTGGTACCTTTTGGATGGCTTGGAACCCTTTTTGATAGCGTTTACCGAGTGAACCGTTGGGTGTAAGGGGCATGGATGTGTGTTCTCCCATGGTGAACAAGAACATGAAGTCAACGAAATCGAATTCACTTTTGGGTTCTTTATAGTATCACTTAGGAGTGCTCCAACTTCCCGTTCATTGAAGGCTTTTAATAGGGCATCAAGCTTGTTTGTCATCTCGCTTTGTCTTTGCTTAAAATCGGCTTCAAGCTTAGTCAATCGAGTCTCTTGAGATGACAGGAATCTAGATGCAATTGCCTCAAGATTAGTGGGGTTCCCGGTGTTTAGAGAGTTGAACCTATTAGGTGGACTAGATGAGCTTTGGGGTGTGCTTGAGTTTTGGTTCCACTTAAGGTTAGGGTGATTTCTCTACGAGGGGTTGTAAGAGTTTCCTAAGTTGTTTTGTTCCGGCTTGAAAGTGTACCACTTCTCTCCCACTCCGTCGGTACGCATGGAGGCGTAGTCCGCAAAAGCTTGTTCGGGAAGTCTTGTGCAATCACGAGTGTCATGGGGACCACTACATAACTCACAAGGTAGAGTGATTTTATTCACTTGACGTGAGGACTTAGGATTTTCGTAGGAACTCATTAGGAAATTAACTTGATCTTCAAGTTCGATCGTCCTACGGTCGGAAGGTTGTGAGTTAAGGGGAGGCAAGGAGATTGCCTTAACGGTTTTGGGCAGCTCACGAGGGTCATCCCAACTTTCGTTGTCATAGAGGGCAAGGTCCTCTATTATACCCCATGATTCTTCCGCGTGAGATCACTAAGTTTTCCACCGGCCGCTTGGTCAATGGATCGCTTGGTGGGGAAGTTGACATGATCATAGAAAATTTAGACTTGGAGCCAAAGATCAATGCCGAGATGAGGGAATTTATGAAGTAAGTCCTTGAATCGAGTCCATGCTTCGTAGAGAGATTCACCTTGACGTTGTTGGAACATCAAGATGTCATTCCTAAGTTTAGTGGTTCTCCCCGGTGGCAAAAATTGAGCAAGGAAGCGAGAGGTGAGATCATCCCAACTTGAGATGGAGCCGGCGGGAAGTCGCTCAAGCCAATTACTAGCTTGGTCCCGTAGAGAGAATTGGAAGAGACGCAGGCGCGTGGTCTCCCGAGTAGTAGCATCAAGGTCGATGGAATCGAGAATTTTGAGGAAATCCCTCAGATGCTGATTTGGATCTTTGGAACGAAGTCCGTGGAATGCACATCCGTTTTGCACCAACCGGATGGTGTCGGATCGCAGGGCCGTAGTTTGGGCTTGGTCGGGAAGCTCAATGGTGTTCCTATAGCCTAAGTGGCTTGGTCTCGAGTATTCACCAAGAGTACGGGCTCTTGGCGGGTCAATTGGTGGTGAATGGTGGGTGGTTATCACCTTCCATGATGAAAAGTGATGGGATTACGAACAAAGGTCACGAAGAAGGGGGATAGACTAAGAGAAAGCTAAGAATGAGAAAAAAGTTTACTTGATAGGAATCAAGTAAAGAAACCTAAACGAGGTGGACTACTAACTAGCTATTATATTCCCCGGCAGCGGCGCCAAAAACTTGATAACGCTACACGCGTCGTTCGGGGTCAAAGGAACTTCCTTTTCGTCGAGCAAGTTTTTCAACACCCTAGGCAGTGAACCTAATCGTTGTAGTGTAGTATTAGGGTAAGCCACGGGTATTGATATCGTTCTCTAGGGGAATAGGAATGCTAGTGAGAAGTTACTACGCTAAGGTTGGGGCTGAGGAAGATTATTTTTTATCTTTTTATAATTTTTTAAGGAAAGGAAAGGTACGAATCTCGGGGTTTGAATTTGGGGGGTTGGTATTGCTACCGATTACTCTACTTATCTAATTATCTAATCTAAGGTGTATGTAGTCTATGTCTAATTAATGTGTGCTAGTATGATAGTTTAAAGATGTGTTTACTTAGGTTTTACTACTCCTTAATTATCTCCTATCGGTGGTTGAATTGTCACGTCCTTATTCCTAGTTGCGTTGTGTGTCTAAGGTTGTAGGGTATGTGTTTCTCCCTAACTCTTTGAACTTACCAAAGGGTCTCGTCTACAAAACCCACTAGGGATAATAAACTCTTACTCTAAGGCACTCTTTGGATGGTTTAGCTTACAACTACTCAAGGAGTCATATTCTAAGGTTCACAAAGATTTAATCAAGCATTAAGTACACAACGAATGACCTATCGCATTACTAGATCATTAATCAACTAAGATAAGAGACAACCAATCAATATTCAATAATTAAGTTTCATATTCCCTAAGCAAACATACAAGTAAATTAGCCGGACATGGAGAACATGCAAGCATACACACAAATAATCAAAGACATAATTGTATTAATGAAGTAAAACACTTATCTTGGTGTAAGATAGGGTTTGAAACCCTAAAATACTGTACAAGACAGCCTTGGTTCGGTTTAGGTTTTTACTCCAAAAGACTACACACTAAATACTGAAAAATTCGGATTCTACATATAATATTACATCTGCGACGGCGTCACCTTATGTTTTGTGACGCCGTTGTGTCGCCGTCATTAGGGTTTCGTCTTGGCCACGTTAGACTTACGACGGCGTCACCTTATGCTTGTGACGCCGTCCTCTTCAGCTTCTGACGCCGTCTGGATTACATCTAGGCCGTCTGAGTTGCGACGGCCTACTCTTTTATAACTTGACGTCGTCACTTGAAAATGGGAGTTTTGGCTTCTGTCCCGTCACAAAGATCCTCCGACGGCATCACAATTAACACCTGACGCCGTCACCTTATGTTTTCAGCAGCTTTAAGTGTCTCGATTCTGACTTTGGCCATTTTCTTCGTATAATCGCGCCTTTTCGTCCAAATAAGTGTCATTCCAGCATTTTGCCTTCAAGAGACCTAAAAAGTGAAAAGGAACGATATTAAGCAATAACGGATACAAAAGTGATCAAATAAGGGCTTAAACGACCCCTCAAAAAGGTACCTTTTAAAACCTTATCAACACTATAGGACTTCCTAATTGTCTTTGGATTTTCTTACTTAATATTTCAAAGTAATCGAACGTTTCAGTTTTGTTCTTTAAAAATTTAGTCCATGTGTACCTAGAGTAATCATCCACTATAACCAAAGTGTAGTAGTTGCCTCCCTAACTTTGGATAGCGGATGGACCAAATAAATCCATGTGTAGTAATTCTAGACACTTAGTTGTAAAGACCATGTTTTTAGCTTTGTGACTAGCATTGACTTGTTTTCCTACATTACAAGCATCACAAAAGTGATGTTCATATTTTAATTTTGGTAGATCTCTTACTAGATCTTTGGATGATAGCGATTGAAGAAGTCGCATATTGGCATGACCCAATCTTCGATGCCATAAGGTCGAAGTATCATCCATAGAAGTAAGACAAAGTTTATCTTGAGGTTCATTACCGATTTTAATGACATAGACTCCATGTTTCCTAATTCCTCTACCTATAGTGATACCGTTTTCAATATCTTACTACCGGTTTCGTTAAAAAGTACGTTGCACTTTTTATCACATATTTGTCCTATACTTAAGAGGTTAAAGTTTAGGTTTTCTACGTGACACACATCGTTAATGGTTAGAGATTTGTTAGAAATCGTACCTTTACCGATGATTTTGCTTTTGCTATTTCCAAATACCACATTTCCTCCATTGAAGGATTCATATGTGGAGAATAAATCTTTATTTCCGGTCATGTGCCTCGTGTACCCGCTATCCTTGATCCACTCATCCGGATCTAGGTCGACCTTTAAGCACACCTAAGAAAACAATTAACTCAAAAGTTTGGTCCCCATGGGTCCATTAGTGTTAAACATTCCATTCATGTTAGACATATATGGATAATGTGAGTATGCGTTCCATGGTGTAAAGTTTTGAAATGGAAAACCATTTTGCATATTTGGATTCCATCTCATTTGATGGTTACTTCACGGATAAACATTATTATGTCTCCTAGATGTGTTCGGTTTTGAAAATGATGGACCTTTGTTTCTTGTAAAACTTTGATTTTGTCTTGGAGGTGGTTGTCTAATAGTAACATGGGTTGGTTTCTTCTTATTAACAATAACAAAATCAGTTCTAGATGAGGAAGCTATATTATTACCACTGTTTGCTTCAGCAGACCCACGGATCCCTGGCTGTACACTAGCCAGTTCCCTTTTTGTGGGATATGTGGGATCTGTGACTACAGTGGTTTGTTTTTCTATTGCTCTTACGAATTGTGTTTCTTTGTTTTCACTAGTTGACGCATCAAGTTGCTGAAAACCTAAACCTTTTTGGTTGTTTCCTGTTTTAACACTATCTAATATCATATCTAGAGTATTAGTATTCATTCTAGCAATATTAGAGTCTAGATGATCAACAAGTGTTTGAAGTTGAACGCAAAGTTCACATTCCCCACTTGCTATCTTCCCCTTTTCTAGACGTTTTAATTTTGCTTTTAGCTCAATGACTTCCTTTTCTAAACGTTGATTTTGGTTTTTCAAAAACTTGTTTTTGTTGATTACTTTTAAACTAATTTTGCAAAGTTTATCATATTCATTATGCAATGAATCATCATCTAATGATGAACTACTATAGTATTCGTGACATATCTCGTCATTTGCCATGAGACAAATTTCTTCGTCTTCCTCCTCGCTCATTCCCCACGAACCGCTCACGAATGCTTTTTGTTCATCACGTTTGGGACACTTACTAATAAAGTGGTTTGGGTCCCCACATTTAAAACAAGCGCGATCATCCCTTGTCTTCTCATTCTCTTTTGTTTTTCGGAATCCTTTCTTGTCGTCATATGGTTGTTTGACGTATCTTCCCTTTCTTCTAAAGAACTTTTTGAAGTCCCTTACCGCCATGGCATACTCCTCTTCATCGCTATCCGAAGAGGAGTTCTCTTCATCGCTTGATACCTTCTTGGCTTTAAGGGCAAGAGATTTGTGCTTCTCTTTCACTTTTGAAGCTTCGGAATCTTTAGCGAGGACAAGCTCATAGACTTTTAAATTGCCTATGAGTTCATCAAGGGTGAGGATTGACAAGTCTTTTGATTCTTCGATTGCCGTCACCTTAGATCTCCACTTGGATGGAAGTGCCCTTAGATATCTCCTAACATGATTACGGTTAGAGAAAGATTCACTAAGTGCTTGTAAAGATGTAATTATAGTATTAAAGTTAGCAAAAGAATGATCTATAGTATCCTCATCCGATATTGAAAAGTGTTCATATTGTTGAACAAATAAATCAATTTTATTGTTTTTAACTTGTTGATTACCTTGATGAGTTACAACTAAAGAATTCCAAATTTCTTTAGAGGTTTTAAGCATGGAAATTCTTTCGAATTCCTTTTTGGGTAAAGCGTTATATAAAACCATTTTAGCTTCACTATTTTTGGAAAGCTTTTTCTTAATATCATGGGTAAGTTTATCATGAGGTATGTTAACTAAATTTCCATTTTCATCTTTCGTAGTGGCTTCAAAATCGCCTTCAACAATGATGTACCAAAGATCAATATCTTTAGACTTCACATACGTTTCGAATCTATTTTTCCAATATATAAAACCATTAGTTTCAAGAAGTGGAGGTCGTTGCATGGATTGCCCTTCCTTGTAACTTTCAGAACCCATAGTGATTGAAAAGTTTTTAAAATACGCTTTACTTTAAAACTTTTATAAACTTAGCTCTTGATGTCAATTGTGGAAAACTAGAAGGGAGGGTTGAATAGTTTTGCCGATTTTAAGTTAGTTTCAAAAACTTTTAGATTCGATGTTATGTGAAATCATATGAATGAGGAGATAGTATAGATCTATGAGTAATGCAAGTAAAGTTAGTAAATTAAAGGATAGAAATGACACAACCGATTTATAGTGGTTCGCCTACAAGGACACCTTCCTTGCCCTACTCCACTCCCCGAGTCACCTACTCGAGAGTTCAAGCACTATGTCAATAAACTCCTTCAACTTGGCGGAGAAGCCTTCACAACGTTGCTTACACCTTTTTCCGGTACAAAGCTAAATACCGAGTCCGTAATACGGAGGACCAAACCAACACTACTATAACACAACAAATATGTGAAATATGAAATACAAGATCTTCGCTACAGAAATCTTATGGAGGAACAAATCAATCAAGGACCCCTTGCTTGGATGACTTGTAGAATGCTCGTGATCTCGCCTTAGAGAAGGACCTATATGAGAATCACAATAGAAGAAAGAAGAACAACTCTCTATATCAAGTGACCTTTTGTTAGAAGAGTGTAAAAGTATATGAGAGAGTTATTAAGAAGAGTGGTGAGTAAAAATGAAGAAATGACTCTCTATTTATAGGCAAATTCTTGCCACTGTTGCACGGATCCCACGGATCCCTTGCTTGAGGGATCCGTCTAGTGTAACTCCAGGGATCCGTGAGACACTCCACTTTGCCCATTGGTTTTTGGGTTATGGGTCATGGGTCATGGGTTATGGTTTGAACCATGGGTATCTAAGTGGATACAATGTATCTAATAGATGCAATACATCTAGTCAATGGGTATGGGTTAACTCCATGGGTTATGGATATGCTCCATGGGTATGGGTCATGGGTTGTGGTTTTTACCCATCCTAATAAACTATTACAACAAATGAGTTATTACAACATTTTGTATTAAATGACTATATGTAGATGCTTTACAAAAATAACATGTATCCTTATAGTTTTACTTATAATAACATTATATTTGTTATCAACAAAACACAAAGAGATCGCTAAATATTAATAAACGTTTTTACGGTTTATTTGTATTAACACAATCTAAAAATGTTTTGACTTTTTGATTCGTTGTGAAGTGAGTGGTTAAAAACACAATATCAACGTATATCAAAATAACCGTAAAATCCGACAAATCAACCTTTTAGGAAAAGGGTTAACGTGCCAAACCTCACGGGTGTGATAAAAATGATACCGGAAAAGTGAATTCCCCGGGTCGTGTCCCAACGATGTGTGAAATTGACGGTGTCGTGAGTTTCGTGATAAGGACTTGAATTGGGTTTTTAATGATTTTTGGCTTTTGATTACGCTACAAATTTAAGGAACGGGAATAGAAATAAAGCATGTAAAACAAAGTAAATGCTAAATGAACTACGACTAAGCCTAAAAAACGATTAAATGAAGCTACACTAAGTCCTAGGGTGATAAAATGTAAAAACGCGAAAACGGGAAAACAAACCGAGCCATAAACGTGAAAATTATGCAATTTAAGACCTACGGGTGCAAAAACAATTTTCCTACATTCTACATGACAAAAAATAATTTTAGGAAAAAGCCGCGTATTTTTTTTTTGCTTTTGAATTACTTAATATTTATTAAAAACTATTTACTAGAATTTAAATGAAAAAAATATTAAAACTATTTAGAAAATTTCCAAACTTTTTTTTTTTTTTTTTTTTAAAACTATCTTGAACTAATTGGGATTTAATAAAAATGAGTGGACAAAAAAAAAACTAAAGGGGAGAAGCTCCTATTAAGCTAAATAATGGAATAAGCTAAATACCTAAAATGTATTTAAAAGAGTTAAAGGCTATTAAATGAACACAAAAGAAAGGGTAGCACAGATGGTAAGCAGGGTGTGTGCTGTTGCGTGCACAGGCCAGTGAGGTCGTGGGTTCAATTCCCACTTCCTCCGTTTTTGCTACTTATTTATTCATTTTGATTTTTCTCTCTTACCAACTAGCAAGGGATTAAAATGCAACTTGTTTACAAAATCTTAAACTTACAAAACTGAAGTAATAAGCTGTCAAGTGACTGTTTGGAACAATGGCAGCTAAGGGACTGTTTGGATAGGTGCAGTTAAGGGGCTGTTTGGATAGGTGCAGTTAAGGGGCTGTTTGGATTAATGGATAACAAGGTGACTAAAAGCTACAACAAGCTCTTGAGCTGCTGTTTTGGACAGCATACAACCAACACACTTTAGCAAGGTTTAAGCACAAAAATGAAACATAAAAAAAACAGTTGGAATAAAGTCATAAGCTAACAAATCAAATGAACAACTAAACATCCTAAAGGCACCAAGAAAAGCAATTGGAAAATTGGGGAAAGACAGTTGGCAACAAGCTACACAAACGGATAGTTTGATTAGTTTTAAGTCCAAAGTTGCAAACTGTGAGGGTGCAAAGTGAATGGCACAAGCTACACCAACTTCAACCTCAATTAAGATCAGGTGCGAAGAAACCTTACACCCCTAACCAGCTAATCTAAAAGCGCAATAAGCAGTGGAACAGTACTGAAAGTTTAACTGATGCAGCTATTCAAAACAGTTCACTGGAGCATATTTGAGCCACTAAAAAGCTGTTGCTAGGCAGTCTTAAGGCTGTTTTAAAACTTATAATTACGCTACTATAAGGAGTTGGAAAAATAGATAAAAATGCTAAACAAGTAAACAAGCTAGCCTATTTTTACCATGCAAAATTTAAGCTTCTAACACTTACTTGTTACGAAAAAAATCAAAGATAAAACCATAAAACGCTACAAGGGTAACTGAAACAGAAACAAGATAGCACAAAACAGATTATAAGTGCATTTTTAAACTGAATAAAGCTATCCTATATGCAAACAAGGAAAACAAATATTGAGGTGGGTGAAAAACAGTTGGCTGCAGTTACACTAAGGGGAAACTTAAAGCTAATAAAAAAAATGTAAATAAGCAATCTAAAAGCCTACGATTAAGCACTACTAAACACTTAAAGTTGATGCGAATGATTAAGTGGCCATAATAAACACTTAACTAAGCCAAATTGGAGACCCAACATGGGTCAAAACAAGATTTTGACCCACAACCCAAGCTAATCCAAACACCCTCTTAGGCAGGATACTAGAACTGTTCAAGATTTAAGCAAAGAAAGCTTAAAAACCAAGTTGCACAAACTCAAATTGAGTGTAAAACACTTAAACAAACACTTGTAAAACTCAAATACAAGATTTTAAGAACGTGAGTAAAAGTAAAAACTGACTAAACTGGAAATAAACTGGAAATTGAATTGCATTAGCTTGAAATTAAAGAGTACAAATTTAAAATGACAAAGGGTATTAAAAGTGGGACTAGAACAAGATTTCTAGACAAGAAATTTTACAAAAAACCTAATGCCTATTTATACTAAAAAATACTTCTGTCTTCATCCTTGGCTTTCTTTGTGCTTCTTTTGTGAGGGTAAACCAGCCAAGACCACTTTTTGCTTCTTCAAATTCATCCTGGCCATCTATCTGTTAGGTGTACATATGGAGTTAACATGAGCCATTGATGGGGCTTTTGTGGTGTGGATTGCCAACATGGCAAGGGCATCATGTGACTTTTTCTTGGGGAAGGAGGGTGAGTGGGTTGGGGATTTGGGATAGACTGGGTTTTAGGGTTCCTGGGGATTGTGGTATATCTGGGAAAAGGGAAAAAGGGGTTTGGGAGGGAAAGTGGCAATGGTGTGGGTCGTATATATCATTGACCGGGTTGGGTTAGGGGTTTGACCGGGTCCAGAATTTGGATATTGGGCCAATTGTAGTATTTTGGACTTAGGCTAGATTATGAAACCCATTAAACATTTAGGGACCAATGTTGCCAAAACTGAAAATCCAGGGGCCATGCATGTAACTTCTGAGAAGTAATCCAAGGGTCATATTTGACAATCTCACATAATCAAGGGACCAAATCTGCCAAATTAGAAACTCCGAGGACTAAACTTGTAATTTTCCAAAAATTATCCAAATGACCAATTTTGACAAATTTGAATTACCAAAGGACTAAAAATATTTATTTCCCATTTAAAGTGTCCAGGGGTAAATTCTGTCATTCTTTGAAATTCCAGGGACTAAAGTTGCCATTTTTGAAAGTCGGGGGACTGAAACTGCCAATTATGCAAACTTGTTCGTTTTTCATTTGATTTTGATAATTTTGCATCTGAAACATATAAAACACAATTTTGAGATATTTTCAGTATTTTGATGCATTTCGGAGTGTTTTTAGATGTTTTGCAGCTCAGATTTGACCTAAAATGATGAGTGAATATGCACTCATCAAATCCCCCACACTAAAACATTGCTAGTCCCTAGCAATCTTTTGAGAAAACTTAATGGATTTGAATCTCTTTACCAAAAGCCATTACTTCTGGAGTAGCCAAATGTTTCAGTTCAAGTAAGAACTATGGTACACCGATAACCATGTGATTTTGAGCAAACCACCAGCTTTCAACGGTTTTGATTTGTCTTTACCAGAAGCCGTTTGCTTCTGGACTAGCCAACTCTTAGATAAATTATCAATATTATCTTTGGTGAGTCGATTACCAATTATGGATTTCCAACTGCCTTTACCACAAGCCATAATCTTGCGGGCTAGCCAACTCTTCACTAATTAAAGATATGGTGAGCTGAACACCATACAATTTTGGGCAAATTGCAAGCCATATAAACGGATTTGAGAAATCTTTACCAAGAGCCGTTTGCTCCTGGATTAGCCAATCCTTTAGTCTTACAGACATGGCGGACTGATAACCAAATGAGAAAGTGTAAAACACTTACTCCAAAAAAAAAATTTTGGCCAAAAACGGGGGAATTGGGTGGATATTACATGATAAAATTCGTGAGAATTCCCCCCCACACTTAGAAATGAATATTGCCCTCAATATTCAAAGTACCGGCTGTTATGCCGAAACAAAGAACGTAAAAGGGAAATACTACGGCCATTATTTGAAAGGTTTTTTTTTTTTTTTTTTTTTTTTTTTTTTTTTTTTTTTGAAACTTATATACAACAGCGGGGGGCCACTCCCCCACACTAGGGTGGTACACACGGGTGAAAACCCATGTTCAGCTACTGTTTTTGATTACCGAGTCGCTAGCTTGACTCGACCCCGAATTCATTGGTCCATGGGGAAGCAAGTGGAAGAGAAGATCTCCATCGGACTTTCATTCAAATGGTTTGGATAAACATTGAATGTGATGAAAGTTCCACTCCGATGAGATGCAACCGGCTCAAAAGAACGAGAAATGCCGGGGTCAAAGATGGTATCTTCACTCTCGTAAGAGTTAAGACATGGAGAAGAAATGGGAGGAGAAGGCAGTGTGTCAATGGATTGACAACGGGTGGGTCGGGTGGGCAAAAGATTAGATTGAGGAACATTGACGGAATGTTCGGAAATCTTATCCACCACTGTAGCAATGAAAATGTCTGTATCAGGCTTAGAAGAGGTTCCATCATCCGGCGGTTTAGCAGGCGGACGAGTGGATGATGGACCTAAGCCATAATCGTCACTCTGAAAACCCGAAGGTTTCAAGTCATCCGGAGAAAGAAAGTCGACCTCTCCAATACGAGTGTCACTTGACGAATTATCAGAAGACCAATTGTAAATGAGATTTTCCAATTCGGTGAGGTCGGCTTCAAATTCGAAGTGAGCATCATCATCTCCCGGTGGAGAATGATCAATAAGAGCGAGTTCATCGGAGAACTCCTCGAGAAGGTCTAACGTCGAAGTGGGATTGCCACTATTCTTATCTTCGGGTAAAGAAGGAGATGTAGAAACGTTATTATCCTCATTCTGAATATCAAAGATGGGATTATCCAAAACTAGAGTGAATTCAGAATCGAAGTCAAACAGAGGATTAGTGAACGCCATAGCAAAAGGTTTCTCGGACACAACGAGAATATCTTCATCATCCGCATCAAAATCAGTGTCCATATCAAGATCATCGGGATCAACATCTCTCACTTCTTCCAAGCTGACGAGCTCAGAAGGAATTTCCTCCACATACTCGATGTCTCCACATGATAAGGAATCATCAAACGACGTATAGTCATTTTCAGACTCGGAGATCACCTCAATAGGTTGTTTTGGGGTGGGAGAAGAATCATCATCGAGAGGCTCATCACACATATCACCAGAGATAACCTCGGACTCACTTGGGGTTGGGACAAGGTTCTCAACACAAGACGATTCCATTTTCGGAATAGTGCTAAGATGCTCGTCCCCCATTAAAAGGTTATCCGAAGGTTCTATGGTGGATAGGCAATATGAGGGCGGAGAGTGGACATGTGCAGTACTTTGTGGGCTTGAGATATGCACCTTGTCCTTTGTCATCTCCCAATCCTCCTCATCCTCGTCATCGAGACGGCAAGCTTCGTTAAATAGGAGAAGCTTTTGAGCTGCTCGTTCATCGGCTAGATATCTTTCGTTGCAAGCTGCTTGTTCCTCGGAAAGTTCTTCAAGGATTATACGAGGAAATTGATCAATGACGGGAAGTTGTGGGGGTTGGATGTTGTCAAAACTGGAAGTGTTATAACAAGGATCAGGTCCATAGTAATTTTGATTCCACGATTGACATTGATAATCATCATGAGGACCCCCACACTTAGCACAATGAGGGTATTGGGGAGAGAAACTTTGAAATGATGAATCATTGAAATCTTGATAGTACGGTTGTGGCTCGAATGAATTTTGTGGAGGGTAGTTGAAATCGTTTTGAGGATAATTGAAAGAGTTCGGGTTAGAATCATAAGTGAATGAATTCTCGGCACAAATCGAACAACATCCATTGACAAGATAGTTTCCACACCACTCGCACATACATTTGTAACAACGGAAACCTTTTTGTAACACGTCTCCACAACCGTAGCAATACTCTTGATCGAACGACGATATCTCGGGTACAGGAGTAGGAATCGAGGGCTCAACAACATCACAATTGGTAGGTAAAACAGTATTTCCCGAAGTTGAAATTTGACGAAATTCATTTAAGCAATTTTGAAGCATGTTCATGATTTCGTCCGAAAAAGGTTTTGAAGATTCCGGAGGTGGGACAAGTGGTGTGCTCTCAGAGCTAGCAATTTCCACCATTTCCGTTTTGGTCTCCGGTTCTTGCTCTTTTCTCTTAACCTTAACCGTAAATCGCGAAAGATTTTGATCAACTCTAGACGGTTTAGGCTTAGAAACAATAGGACAAATCTCGGGTTGTGGTGGGTGGTCAGAAAAACTTGGAGAATCATCGAGAGAGTTTTTATCGGATAATTCGCACCAATAGCAATATTTGCTTGCACCAGCCCTACCACATCGCTTACATACACATTCATGATTGAGACAATAAACTTGATCCTCTTCCATACGTCCTTTGCAATGAAAACAACGACGATAATCGATCGCCGCCATGAGAATTAAACATGTAGAGGGTTAAAGAAATAGAATTAAGTGGTCGAGAGGATACGAAGGATAGAATTAAACGGCAAAAGAGGGTAAGAGAAATAGAATCAACGAATAAGAGGAATGAGAAGAATATTTTTGTATTTTTGGATTTTATAAAAACAATAACTTCACGAGGAAGGTTCTTCAAGTCACTAATCGCAAAAACTTCACGATATTGTCGCAACACACCTCCCCGGCAGCGGCGCCAAAATTTGATTCGTTGTGAAGTGAGTGGTTAAAAACACAATATCAACGTATATCAAAATAACCGTAAAATCCGACAAATCAACCTTTTAGGAAAAGGGTTAACGTGCCAAACCTCACGGGTGTGATAAAAATGATACCGGAAAAGTGAATTCCCCGGGTCGTGTCCCAACGAGGTGTGAAATTGACGGTGTCGTGAGTTTCGTGATAAGGACTTGAATTGGTTTTTTAATGATTTTTGGCTTTTGATTACGCTACAAATTTAAGGAACGGGAATAGAAATAAAGCATGTAAAACAAAGTAAATGCTAAATGAACTACGACTAAGCCTAAAAAACGATTAAATGAAGCTACACTAAGTCCTAGGGTGATAAAATGCAAAAACGCGAAAACGGGAAAACAAACCGAGCCATAAACGTGAAAATTATGCAATTTAAGACCTACGGGTGCAAAAACAATTTTCCTACATTCTACATGACAAAAAATAATTTTAGGAAAAAGCCGCGTATTTTTTTTTTGCTTTTGAATTACTTAATATTTATTAAAAACTATTTACTAGAATTTAAATGAAAAAAATATTAAAACTATTTAGAAAATTTCCAAACTTTTTTTTTTTTTTTTTTTTTAAAACTATCTTGAACTAATTGGGATTTAATAAAAATGAGTGGACAAAAAAAAAACTAAAGGGGAGAAGCTCCTATTAAGCTAAATAATGGAATAAGCTAAATACCTAAAATGTATTTAAAAGAGTTAAAGGCTATTAAATGAACACAAAAGAAAGGGTAGCACAGATGGTAAGCAGGGTGTGTGCTGTTGCGTGCACAGGCCAGTGAGGTCGTGGGTTCAATTCCCACTTCCTCCGTTTTTGCTACTTATTTATTCATTTTGATTTTTCTCTCTTACCAACTAGCAAGGGATTAAAATGCAACTTGTTTACAAAATCTTAAACTTACAAAACTGAAGTAATAAGCTGTCAAGTGACTGTTTGGAACAATGGCAGCTAAGGGACTGTTTGGATAGGTGCAGTTAAGGGGCTGTTTGGATAGGTGCAGTTAAGGGGCTGTTTGGATTAATGGATAACAAGGTGACTAAAAGCTACAACAAGCTCTTGAGCTGCTGTTTTGGACAGCATACAACCAACACACTTTAGCAAGGTTTAAGCACAAAAATGAAACATAAAAAAAACAGTTGGAATAAAGTCATAAGCTAACAAATCAAATGAACAACTAAACATCCTAAAGGCACCAAGAAAAGCAATTGGAAAATTGGGGAAAGACAGTTGGCAACAAGCTACACAAACGGATAGTTTGATTAGTTTTAAGTCCAAAGTTGCAAACTGTGAGGGTGCAAAGTGAATGGCACAAGCTACACCAACTTCAACCTCAATTAAGATCAGGTGCGAAGAAACCTTACACCCCTAACCAGCTAATCTAAAAGCGCAATAAGCAGTGGAACAGTACTGAAAGTTTAACTGATGCAGCTATTCAAAACAGTTCACTGGAGCATATTTGAGCCACTAAAAAGCTGTTGCTAGGCAGTCTTAAGGCTGTTTTAAAACTTATAATTACGCTACTATAAGGAGTTGGAAAAATAGATAAAAATGCTAAACAAGTAAACAAGCTAGCCTATTTTTACCATGCAAAATTTAAGCTTCTAACACTTACTTGTTACGAAAAAAATCAAAGATAAAACCATAAAACGCTACAAGGGTAACTGAAACAGAAACAAGATAGCACAAAACAGATTATAAGTGCATTTTTAAACTGAATAAAGCTATCCTATATGCAAACAAGGAAAACAAATATTGAGGTGGGTGAAAAACAGTTGGCTGCAGTTACACTAAGGGGAAACTTAAAGCTAATAAAAAAAATGTAAATAAGCAATCTAAAAGCCTACGATTAAGCACTACTAAACACTTAAAGTTGATGCGAATGATTAAGTGGCCATAATAAACACTTAACTAAGCCAAATTGGAGACCCAACATGGGTCAAAACAAGATTTTGACCCACAACCCAAGCTAATCCAAACACCCTCTTAGGCAGGATACTAGAACTGTTCAAGATTTAAGCAAAGAAAGCTTAAAAACCAAGTTGCACAAACTCAAATTGAGTGTAAAACACTTAAACAAACACTTGTAAAACTCAAATACAAGATTTTAAGAACGTGAGTAAAAGTAAAAACTGACTAAACTGGAAATAAACTGGAAATTGAATTGCATTAGCTTGAAATTAAAGAGTACAAATTTAAAATGACAAAGGGTATTAAAAGTGGGACTAGAACAAGATTTCTAGACAAGAAATTTTACAAAAAACCTAATGCCTATTTATACTAAAAAATACTTCTGTCTTCATCCTTGGCTTTCTTTGTGCTTCTTTTGTGAGGGTAAACCAGCCAAGACCACTTTTTGCTTCTTCAAATTCATCCTGGCCATCTATCTGTTAGGTGTACATATGGAGTTAACATGAGCCATTGATGGGGCTTTTGTGGTGTGGATTGCCAACATGGCAAGGGCATCATGTGACTTTTTCTTGGGGAAGGAGGGTGAGTGGGTTGGGGATTTGGGATAGACTGGGTTTTAGGGTTCCTGGGGATTGTGGTATATCTGGGAAAAGGGAAAAAGGGGTTTGGGAGGGAAAGTGGCAATGGTGTGGGTCGTATATATCATTGACCGGGTTGGGTTAGGGGTTTGACCGGGTCCAGAATTTGGATATTGGGCCAATTGTAGTATTTTGGACTTAGGCTAGATTATGAAACCCATTAAACATTTAGGGACCAATGTTGCCAAAACTGAAAATCCAGGGGCCATGCATGTAACTTCTGAGAAGTAATCCAAGGGTCATATTTGACAATCTCACATAATCAAGGGACCAAATCTGCCAAATTAGAAACTCCGAGGACTAAACTTGTAATTTTCCAAAAATTATCCAAATGACCAATTTTGACAAGTTTGAATTACCAAAGGACTAAAAATATTTATTTCCCATTTAAAGTGTCCAGGGGTAAATTCTGTCATTCTTTGAAATTCCAGGGACTAAAGTTGCCATTTTTGAAAGTCGGGGGACTGAAACTGCCAATTATGCAAACTTGTTCGTTTTTCATTTGATTTTGATAATTTTGCATCTGAAACATATAAAACACAATTTTGAGATATTTTCAGTATTTTGATGCATTTCGGAGTGTTTTTAGATGTTTTGCAGCTCAGATTTGACCTAAAATGATGAGTGAATATGCACTCATCACTTTTCATGAAACACTGGGTTTGCAAAGTAGTAATATTGTCACATAACATCTCAACTGACAACACACCAGTTATACCAAACTCACTTAAGATGATGCAAATCCAAATGACTTCAGAAGTAGCAGAAGTCATAAACCTACATTCAGCTTCAGGTGGTTTGCTTTTTGCTTTTCTAGGAAATTAAAGAGTCACCCAGAATTACACAAAAACCAGAAACTGATTTTCTATTAACTGGACATTTTGCCAATTCAGAATCAGTATACACTTTAACACCAAACCCATAAAAACTGTTTCTCTGGTTGTTGCTAGTTCTTCCGTTGTTGGTAGTTCCTCATGTCGGGTTGTTTAACTGACCAATTTTATTAATCTGAACACCACAACCAGGTGAACCTTTAAGATATCTCAGCACCCTTAAAGCAATTTTAAGATGTGAAGAAAGAGGAGATTGCATATCTGACTCAAGCAATGAACTGAATAGGAAATATAAAGTCTTGTATGAGTCAAGTAAATTAGTTTGCCAACAAGTTTTTTAGAGTTTGAAATATTAGGCAAAGGCTTATCTTCATAATTTTCTTTATGATTTAAAACATAGTTTGCAGGTAATGGACTTGAAACTAGCTTAATAGCTAAAAGTCCTAATTCATGAAGCAACTCTAAACAATATTTTCTTTGAGATAACAAAACACCTTTATCATTTCTTAAAACTCCAATACCCAAAAAATAGTTTAGTAAACCCAAATCTTTTACTTGAAACTTACTTTTCAGAAAACTTTTAAACTTTTCAATCTATTTAACATCACTGCCATTAATCACAATATCATCTACATACACTAATAATGCCACAAAGGTCTTACAAGATCCTTTAACAAACAAAGAGTAATCAAATTTACTCTGCACAAAACCATGACCAGTAAGAGTAGCAACAAGCTTAGCATTCCATTGTCTAGGAGTTTACTTAAGACCATACAATGATTTGTTAAGCCTGCAAACTGTATTCTCATTATTACCATTAAAACCAGGAGGCATAGTCATATAAACATCCTCAGATAAATCACTATATAAGAAAGCATTATTCACATCATGCTGGTATAAAGGCCAATCATTCTGAACAGGAATATTGATTAAACACCTAACATTAGTCATTTTAACAACAGGACTAAAGGCCTCTTCATAATTAATGTCTTCTTTTTGACTAAAACCCTTAGAAACCAACCTAGCTTTATATCTTTCTATTTCACCTGAAGCTTAGTATTTAATTTTGAAAATCCATTTACACCCTATGAATCTTCTTTCAGAAGGAAGATCAGTTTCAGTCAAGGTATTATTTTTATTTAAAGCTTCAATTTCAGCATTCATAGCATCAACCCAGTTCATATCTTTTTAAGCTTTAAAATAAGAACTAGGTTTAACATATGTATTCAATGATGTAGAGAAGCAATAATTTCCAGTATTTAAATGAGAATACTTAACCACTTTTTCAAGACCATATTTCAAACTACTATTATCCACATAATCATTAAACTTAGCATGTATCTTAGTTAATCTACCAGATTTTATAGTAGGAACAAGTTGCTCATTCTCGTTGTTCTCAGTAGGAAATAAAACATTTGGAACATTATTCCCAACATCATTATTATTACTAGCAGAACTCAAAACACTTTGAGTGTTTTGATTATTGCCTTCAGAAATGCTTTTTTCACCCAAAGAAGTTGCATAACCATCCTCAACACTTGCAATTTTAGAGCTGCTAGTTGACTGTACTACCTTCATCATTTGTAGCTCTCTCTTCATCATTGGGTCTTTTAGGAATTTGGTCATCCAAAACATCAAAAAGTTTAAGTGGTTTAATTGAGAATCTTTGTTCAGAACAAAATTGGTTTCATTTAAAAGTTGAGTGTTCTCTTTAAAAGGAAAGACATTTTCATAAAAATTAACATCTCTGAAATAGAAAACAGATTTATCATCAAGACTGTAGAGTTTATAAGCTTTTTTAGCAGTTGAAAAATCAGTTAAAACACACTTGATAGACCTTTTAGAAAACTTATCAGAATTGTTTAAAAAAGTAGAATAACACAGACAACCAAAATTTCTAATATGAGAATGCTTGGGTTTAGTCCCATAAATCATTTCAAATGGCCAATTTCCATTAAAACCAAATGAGGGTAGCCTGTTAATAAGATAAACAACAATTAAAATACACTCAGACCACATATTCAAAGGAATCCCTCCCTGAAATATAAGACTCCTAGCCACATTTAAAAGGTGTCTATTTTCCTCTCAGCAATCCCATTCTGCCGAGGAGTATAAGCACAAGTGGTTTGATGAATTATTCTAGATTGATAAAAAAACTGATAGCATATCATTAATGAGAGCCATTAACTTCATCATTTCATCATTAGAGAGAGAGAGAAAGAGAGAGAGGAGGACTGAGAAGACTTAGAAGAACTATTTTAAGAAATATCAGCATTAAAACCAGATTTAGCACCAAGTTTAGAAGAAGGTTTAATATAACCTGGTGGATATCCAATTATATCAAAAAACCTCTCAATAGTGTGTCCAACTTTATCATAGTTTTTGTAGGTTAAATTAAAGTTTGGACCTCTATTATTCCCACTGGTATTACCATTATTATTGTACCTTTTGTTATCTAACCTTTTGAAACCATTGGTATTACCATTGGAATTCCTAGTATTAGCAAAATTGGTTTTAGACATAAAACTGGAAACCTGATATTTTGAAACTAAAGCAGTTGAAGATGAAGAAATCCCTTTATGAAACTCCTCCATAGAGACAATAGTAAAAGCATCTTTAACAGTTGGTAAAGTTTCTCTAGACAACAACTGCTCCTAATAAGTTGATAAACTTCATTAAGACCTATAAGAAATTGCATAAGTTTCATAAGATAATTATGTTTAGAAACACCTTCTCTAGCAACACAAATACACTTAGGCAATTTAGTCAAAATGTCAAATTCTCTCCATAAATAATTAAGCTTATGATAATATTCATAAACAGAAATATCTCCTTGTTTAAAACTATGTATATTCTGCATTAAATTGAACACAACACATCCATCTACTTTATCACAAGTTTCTTTTAATCCAGCCTAAACATCAGCAACATTATTAGAAAAGATTTGACCCAAATACAAAATCCTCATAAACAGAGTTTAAAAGCCAAGGCAACACAATAACATTGCACCTTTCCCACTGATTAGACAAAGGCACACTGGACTTGTAAGCATCATTTTTAAAAGTTTCATCACTAAATCCAGTTTTATTCCTAGTGTGAATAGCCAATTTTATAGTAGTAGCCCAAACTCTGTAATTTTTAGTTCCAATTTATCTCACAGAAACAATAGTACTAGTACTGAAATCATTATTATTCAAATGCAAAGGGTTACCCAAGTCTAAACTACTAGTCAAAATCTCATTACTAGAACCACTACCACCAGTCATGATAACAGATAAAATAAAAAATATTGAACAAATAAGATATAAATAGATAAACAGAAAAACAGATAATCAAATACCCTGCACACCTTCAGTCACAATTAATTACCAGTAATCACAAACCAACAACTTTAAAGACTGCCCAAAGACCTAACCTCCAGCAATCTAGACACAATAATAACTATAAAATAACAGAAAATAAAGAAAAACACACACCCAAGAGTAATAAATGTTCAGCTGTGTGAATTGAGTGTGCCCAAAGCAGATATCCTTGCCACTCTTATGGTGGTAGATCAAGATGTTAACCACATTGTTTTCACCCAAAACAACTAAAACACAGTTATCTTAGGGGGAGAGAGAGAGAGAGAGAGAGAGAGAGAGAGAGAGAGAGAGAGAGAGTAGCCTTACAGTGCTTTAAAAAAGAAAACAACGGAAGAACAAATCACAATACTCTTTAATTCATTTAGTTAAGAGATATTGTAACAGAGACAGGTCCCAATTAACTAGAATAACCACTAGAACACGAATTCTTGAAAAAATAGGGTTTCAAGATTCAAACCCTAAAATCACTAGATCAACCACTAAACCACTGTAGAGCCGATAATATCAACCAAGATTCAGATAAAACACCAGATCTAAGCTCCAATAACCTGATCGGACCGATATAACCCGAACAGACCAAGATCCAACAAGATAATGTTGAATCAACAAAAGTAAATATCGATTCAATGGAAACCCCCAATTTTATAATGAAACTAGGGGTGAAAACGAGCTGAGCCCGAGCCTGCCAGAGCTCGAGCTCGGCTCGTTTATATATAAAACGCTCGAGCTCGAGCTCGTTTCGAGCCTCACCTTTTGAGCTCGAGCTCGGCTCGTCAAATTTTTCACAAGCTCGAGCTCGGCTCGTTAACACAAAGCTCGGCTCGTTAACACAAGGCTCGAGCTCGTTAGCACGTTTATACGTATAGAAAATATATATACGTATATATTTCTAGGGCTCGTTTAGGCCCGTGAGCCTAAACGAGCTTTTTGTATAGAGCTCGAGCTCGAGCTCGATTATTAAATGAGCCCAAACTTAGGCTCGAGCTCGGGCTCGAGCTCGTTTATGCTCGGCTCGTTCGAGCTTTTTACCGATCCGATCCCGAGCTTTTTACGAGCAGCTCGGCTCGTTTTCACCCCTAAACGAAACCCTACGAAAATTTAAAACCCCAGAAAATCAATTAACTACCCAAAACAACCATGATCTTTGATACCATGTATAAATTGTAACACACATATGAATGAACCTAACCAACCTCCCCTTGGTTCACTTTATTACTTAAAAATGTTTACTACAGTGAAACAAAAGATAGAATCACACACTGTGATCTATCAAACTAAATCAAATGATTACAACTAAGAAGATAAAAACAACCAAACTATAAGGATTACAACACAGTGATTAACCAAATGATTACAAGAGAGAAACAAACGTTTATCTTTCAGATTTGAGGGTGTATAAACTTGAGTGAGATTGTGTGTGAATTGAGAGTTAAAATGAGAGATAATCTAGATCTCTAAGCTTATATACTTCAACTTCTAGTGTTTGCAAAACAGTTGTGAGCTAATTGCATTTAGGTCCTTAGAATCTTGACAATTAGAACTCCACAATACAAAACAAATAAATAAGCCCCTCTAGTAGAAAAACATTTAAATATAAGAATGAATTGTACAGGTTTAGTCCCTAAACCTTTTGAAATAAAGTTTGCTATTTCAACATCATTCCAACATGAATCAAAACAGAAAAGTTTACTCTATATAAATCTAATTGATAACATCGTACTCGTTTTCAGCGTTATATGTGATTTAGAAAGTTATATTTGTGTTGCACCATTTCAAAGGTTATAACCCGCCACTGATCGGAAAATATAGATAGTTTTTACTAGTACCTTTTAACTCTATCGACGTAGCAAACTGGCAGGTGTGGCACATCTGATTAAAAATCCTAGAGCCGCCACTCTTTATCTATCTTAATTTATTCCTTTGATTGGAAAAGTTAAAATATAGTTGACTCGATTTAATGCCTAGAATCGCAAACGAAAAATCAATGATGGCGGCCTTACCAACTTTCCACTCGGATGAGGTGTGAAGAGATGTTTTTGGGGTCATGTTGACTCCTTATTAGCATAGAAAAAACGACTTTTTCTAAAAGATATACAGTATTATCTTTTGCAGTTCTGTTTTCATCTAACGACTACGGTGTACTCCTACATTAGTCAATGAAAAGAAAACTGAATAGATAAATGAATAATGACATATACGAAAATAACATAACTATAAAGTTTATAATTCGTGGAAATTTTCATTCAACTAAATAATTGTTTGTAATTTACAATCTATTTTATTAATTATTCTGTCATATATGCATGTTGTTGGTAGAACTTGGCAATTGTCAATATGCTTCTGTCACTGTGTTAGACTAATACGATACTCCGTACATGTAGTACTAATCAAACACAACTTTCATAACATCATAAGCGTATCTTGATAGCAGCATGTACAATACTTTTCTGACCGAGTCTTATATGAAGCAACCATATCAATGAAATGAAATTGATAATCAAATCTTATTATATAATCTGGTATACAAAATCACAACTTTAACAAAATGAAAAACAAAACAAATTTCAAAAGAATGCACGTAATCACGTAATCAATAATGGAGAACATAGAGATTAAACTCCACAACTGCATCACCATTTTGCATGTTAAAAGTATGAGTTCTAGCTTCAGCGTAACCACGAGCAAATCGAAATAGCCCACTTCCTCCAACGATCGGCATCTCTCTCACAGTCGACATCACTGCGTTTCGGCCCAAAATACTCAGAGAGCTACCATTATATTTCCCTTCAACAAACACATAGTTCATAGCCATCAACAAGCCCATTCCGTTAATGCTAGCAGAAGTATATATCCCTTGTGCTCTACCAACGAGCTTAGAAGTTCGTTCTGGGCCCATGGTCAATGGATTATCGATCATAGTGATGTCACCAAAACCAGTCGCTGCAGTGCGGTTGGTTCTGGTGGCTTCGACAATCCTAATAGCAGTAGCGTTAGGGCCAGCAACTATGTCATGGAAATAGATTCGAAAATGACTTAGTTTTTCTTTTCTTAGTCCTAAAGAGCGTTGCGACAACCTTCTTCCAAATTCTTGGGATTCGACACTAACGAGAAACGATACAAGAAGAACACTCAATATAACAATAGCAGTTCTCGACATAGCCATTTTGTGTATTAAGATGCAATGGAAGATATGTGAAAGAATGAGAAGAGTTGATGATATATGCTTGGTGAGGCACTTGTTTATATAGAGTGTCAAAAACCAAAAGTTTCTAGATGGTTATGTTTTTTGGTCCAAAATCAACGTTGGAGAACTTGGCATTCAAATATTTCCGACCTTTTGAGGGCCAAGTCCTTTATTTGATCGTATAAAAATGCATATTTGTCACATAAGATTAAAAGAAGATTATATTTAAATTTAAAAAAAAAAAAAAAAAAAAAAAAAAAAAAAAGTTATTGAATACCCTAATGAATATTTGACACATAAGCAAAAACACCCTGATGAACAAATGATAAGTCTTAGACATTGGTGATATCACTAAGCCCATTCTAGAAGTTATCATTTCAACCATGGCTAAGGTAGGATTATTTCTTATCATGTATTTCTTTCTTGTGTGAAATACGTGTTATGTATTGGCCTTATCGACTGTTGAGGGTTACACTAGATATGGAGCTGAACAATGAGAAAATGTATGTATATTTTACCAGTCATGTATGCTTGTTTTGGTTTGGTCTTATATATACTAGAACATATAAAAGTTATACTTTATTGCAGCTTACTTTGATAATTATTAACATTTATTGCCATTCATATGTTTGATGCTCGAAGGAATGGTAAAGTGTGTTTGTTTGAGTTTGTGCAGGTGAGCAATGTGGTGTACTGCTAGTTGTTAGTGTTATTTGGAGCTTGTACTTGGATTGGTAAAGTCAAGATTTATTATGTATTTGTCATATGGCATGATTCTCAATTCTAAAGACGGATTGGAGACGACATCAACTTCAAACCCCATTTGTTTTTGTCGAGTTATTCAAAGGTAATGACGATAATGAGACTTACTGTGACATCTATGGTGTATGTTTTACTTTCATTTCCATTCAAGTAGTTGTTGGCTTGTATGTTTTTGTTGGTTTTATGGATATAAATTAGTAGACGTGAGTTAGGATCGAACTCGAGACTATGGGATTGCACACTTTACGTATGAGAATTTAAAGTTAATAATTAAATATAAATGTTATATTTATTTATTTATTAAACGAAATAACTAACGGACGTTAAGTAATTAATGTAATGGACTAACGGTCGTTAAATGTTTATGGAAAAGGACTAAATTGCAAAAGTTGGGAAGGTTCCGGAATCCCTTTGGGGACTCCTATACCGATCGGCCAAGGGACAAAACAAGGAAAGAAAAACCAACTTGTTCACCAAGTTTACTTGGGTATATAAACAAGGCTAGGGGTTTTATTTTTCCATCTCTTGTGCTCATTAGCTAAACCCTAAAAACGTTTTGTGTGTGTTTCTTTGTCCAAACCGATCGGCCAAACACCATTGGTGTCGATCCATTCTTTTTCCACAAAACAAGTTATTTGTTTTATAAAAACTAGCATTACTTTAATTCGGTTTAGTACGTGTGTACAAGAACATAGTAATAACACACTATTGTTATTATGTTGGATTGAATTACAAAACGGTAAGGGGTAATTCATATAATCCTAACTAAATCAAATTAGGGTTCATCCGTTGCTAATTTGTGGATTTGATTCTTGTTCGGCTAGAATCAACAAAAGGTACGCATATTCTTTTATGTTAATTAATTGTTCATTAATAAATCCTATACGCTTCCGCATGATTACTATGATGTTTTGTGATTATTTATTTGAATGTCTTGATATATAATTCCAACAGTGGCATCACGAGTCATTGGTTTTAATGAGTAATTAATTACATAAACGCGTAATAAAACAAATACTTGTATGTTGTTTGATATGTTAATCTAGGGTTTATGTTTAATTTATGTTTTGGTCGATTTTTTTTTGTAAATTGGGGCGTACCCTATTTTTTTTAAGTCGACATACACATATTTTTTTAGGGTTTTGAAAATTGTTTGCTAACCTTATTAAAACCTAGAATTAATATTGATTACGTGATTAATTCGTGAATAATTTGTTATGTGTCATGGAATTTTTATATGCGATCTTGTGACTTATTTGTATAAATTGTTATGATATCCATGATTATACATGCATGTTAGTCATGGATAAGTTGCTTTGATAATTGTTTAATTGTTATGACATATTTATTTACGATAAATCTTGAATTAGGGAAGACTCCAATTATATACATTAATGAATCAATTATGTGCAATTTGGTATAATTTAATTAAGGGTTTACGAAAACCCTAAATTAATATATACATTAATTTAACCTAGATATTGATTATTAATAGAATTTTATCGAATAAGTTGCATGTGGCTACTTGTTTACACGTATAAATTGTTTATTATGTGCGCATTGTTTTTTAGTAGTTTATTTTTTATTGTTATTTGTTTGTTTATTATGTTAGACAGTTTTAAGCAAAGGGTAATTTTGAATAGAATAATAATACGGACTAAACAATGGCGAAATTTGATTTGTTTGGAAGAGTTAAGTTTTCAATAGTTTAATTGATTGGTGACTTTGGTACAATGACTGAACGGCTCACCCATTTGAATGAACTATAAAGGGGTTATTTAAGAAGTGCGCACAGTCACACTGAATGGATGTCTAAGGTTATGCTTTTGCGCTTACTTGGTCCTCTGCCCTCTGTAAGTTCGAATGGAGCTACTTAGTAAGCCATAAAATGTACAAGCTCATCTTAAGGGCGAATTAGTTTTAATTCCATGCGCCACTTCGGTGGTAATTATCCGAAACACTAAGTGTTTACACTTATGCAAAAGTACGGTATAATGGATGATAATTAATACTAAATTCCTTGATTGGTGAACCCAATACCTCAATCAAAACTTTGATAATTTGATCTTTATGAATTGGTAATAAAAAGTTTTTTTATTAAAATTATGCTACAAGAAGAATGCATGACATCTTTGTACATATTTGATTTGACCACATAAAATCAAAACTAGTACCCTTTTAAATTAAGAATATGCCATCTAATTAAAAGGAACACTTGAAGTTGCAATTTACGTCATGACAGTACTTGGCTAGATTGTGATGGAGAGGTAAATCTCTATGTAAAGTCAGATCTTACATGGACATATTTGCAGTTCTTTAAGTTAGATACTTAGGTTGAGTAGGAAGTGAGACCTGGACTCAATGGCATAAGATGGGATGAAACATGTTTATATTTGCAATAGCGTTGGAAAATATAAATCCCATAATGATCTAGGAGTTGGAAATTGTTTGCCAATTAATGTTCGACAGATTACCTTATTATATGCGTTCGTTGCTAGCAGATCAACTGATGTAATGAACCTATGATAATTTGGATCCTAGTTTTTCGATAAAATTATATGGTTATATGTTTATATTACCGTTGGGTATATTTTATTTTCTTGAAAAATTGTATTATCGAAAATACTAATACTTGAACTTTTTTCTGTAGAAATGGCTCAAAACAACGGTAACACTAACACTGCACTAAATTTTGCGTTCAAAAGTTTTTTTGATCGGGAAAAGTTGACTGGCTCTAAGAATTTCAATGATTGGCACCGCTCTTTGAGAATTGTCTGTAGAGTTGCTGACCGTTTGAAATATCTTTATGAACCTTGCCCTGCTGAACCAACTGGTCCTGAAGCTACTCAAGCTCAAAAGGACGAGTGGAAACTGGAGTATAAGCGTCATAATGATGTGGCTTGTCTTATGTTAGGAACAATGGAATCTGCTCTTCAAAAGCAGTTCGAACATTATTTCCCATATAATATGCTCAATGAACTTAGAACTATGTTTGAAAAACCAGCTGCCGTCGAGATTTATGACTTGACCGACGCGTTACACAACTGTAGGCAAGGTGAGGGTAAACCCGTAAGTGCTCATGTGCTGGAAATGAAAGGTTACATGGAACAGCTAAAAGCACTTGGCAAAACTTATGATGATGACATGGCTGTGAATCTGATTAATCGATCCCTTAACAAGGATTTTAATGGTTTTGTCAGAAATTTCAATATGCACTGCGTGGGGAAGACATTTACTGACCTACACGCATTGCTAATTGACTATGAGAAAGGGTTGCCTCAAAAGGTTCCTACTGCCCAGGTACTTGCTATTCAGGGTGGAAGGATTAATAAGCCAAAACCGCAGCGTGCGAACAACAAGAAGGGGAAGGGTAAGGGTAAGGTTGACAAAGGCAAACAGGTGATGGCCTATCAACCTCAACCCAATAAGAACCCTACTCCTAGGAAGGATAATCCTAAAAAGGATCAAGCATGCCACCACTGTAAGAGCGTTGGGCATTGGAAGAGAAACTGTGCTCTCTATCTTGATGAATTGCGGGCAAATAAGATGAAGTATGAAGGGTCCATGGGCGCCGGTACTTCTGGTAATTTATTTGTCATTGAATTATTTACTCTAAATCATAATAATTCCTGGGTATATGATACGGGCTGTGGTATTCACATTTGTAATACACTGCAGGGGTTTAGAGTGGAAAGGAAGCTTGCCTATGGGGAGCAATATCTGCACGTGGGAAATGGCGCACATGCAGCTGTTGAAGCCATAGGAACGTTTAGTTTAGTATTGCCTTCGGGCTTAGTACTGTTATTGAACAATTGTCATTACGCACCTTCTATAATTAGAGGTGTTGTTTCCTTTTCAGTTTTGTTGGATGATGGTTTTACTCATACTATTTCACGTAATGGAATTGATGTTTCTTTAAATGGTGTATTTTATTTTAAAGCAATTACTGTGAATGGTGTGTTTGAAATTGATGTGATTGGAAATGAATCTAACAATAATAATAATTCAATGTTTAGCATTAACAAGAAGATAAAGTTAGACTTGAATTCTTTTTATCTTTGGCATTGTAGACTTGCTCATATAGGCAAGGCACGCATGCATAAGCTGCAACAAGAAGAGCTTTTGCAAAATATCAATGATGAATCATTTGATAAATGTGAGTCATGCATATCTGGGAAGATGACTAAGAAACCTTTTCATAGCAATATGGAGAGGGCTTCTGATCTACTTGGTCTTATTCATACTGATGTGTGTGGACCACTTAGACATGTGTCAAAGAGAGGTGCTAGCTACTTCTTAACCTTTACTGATGATTTCAGCCGTTATGGTTATGCTTATTTACTTAAGCATAAACATGAGGTGTTTGAAACATTTAAGGTTTTCAAAACTGAAGTAGAACTGCAATTAGGAAAGAAGATTAAAGCTCTTCGATCCGATAGAGGAGGCGAGTATCTAAGCCAAGAGTTTAAAGATTACTTAGCTGAGAATGGAATTGTCTAGAATCTCACTTCTCCATATACTCCACAACAAAATGGTGTATCTGAGAGAAGAAATCGTACATTGTTGGACATGATACGATCTATGTTTAATCTTACCACTCTACCTTTATCCTTTTGGGATTATGCTTTGGAATCAGCTGTTCGCATTCTAAATATGGTTCCCACAAAGAAGGTTGATAAGACACCATATGAAATATGGCATGGTAAAGCTCCTAACCTGTCTTATTTAAAGGTCTGGGGTTGTGAGGCGTATGTTAGACGTGACTCAGAAGATAAACTCCAACAAAGATCTGTAAAGTGTATCTTCGTAGGATACCCAAAGGAAACTATGGGTTACTACTTTTACTATCCAACTGAAAATAAAGTAATCGTTGCTAGGTATGGAGATTTTCTTGAAAGAGATCTCGTATCTCAAGAATTCAGTGGGAGAGTTTATGATCTGGAAGATGATCAAGAAGATGCATTACCTTCTGAAAACACTAACTTACTTCCGGTAGAGCCTGATAGTCTGGGTCCTCCACCAGAAGTTGAAGTGATTCCCGTTCGTAGATCCGTAAGGAATACGCGTGCACCTGAACGTCTATGTCTTAACGTAGAGGTTGAGGAAACTATTTTAGGAGATCTTGCAGAGCCTACTAGTTATAAAGCTGCCATGGCAAGTCCTGACAAGGCTAAATGGCAGGTTGCAATGAATGGGGAAATGCAATCCATGAGAGAAAATGAAGTCTGGGTAGAGGTCGACTTACCTCCAAACGCCTCGGTGGTTGGGAGTAAGTGGCTCTATAAGATTAAGACTGACATGGATGGCAATGTACACGTCTATAAAGCTCGTCTAGTTGCGCAAGGTTTTACTCAAACTTATGGCATTGATTACGAGGAGACCTTTTCTCCTGTAGCGGACATTAGAGCTATTAGAATTCTCATAACTATAGCAGCATACTATGACTATGAGATATGGCAAATGGATATCAAAACCGCCTTCTTAAATGGTCGCTTAGATGAAGACATCTATATGAAGCAACCTGAGGGGTTTGTGAATCCACAATTTCCAAACCGTGTATGCAAACTTCAAAGGTCCATTTATGGATTGAAGCAAGCATCAAGGCAATGGAATAAAAGATTTGATGAAGAAATCAAAAGGTATGGATTTATTCAAAATCTTGATGAGCCATGTGTATATCACAAAGTTAGTGGGAGTGATGTAATTTTCCTAATTCTTTATGTCGATGACATATTAATTATGGGAAAAGACATTCCAAGTATGCAAAATGTTAAGGCATATCTTGGGAAGTGTTTTTCCATGAAGGATTTAGGAGAAGCTGCATACATTCTGGGAATCAAGATCTACCGAGATAGGTCAAAGCGGTTAATTGGTTTAAGTCAAAGCGCTTACATTGATAAAATATTGAAGAGATTCAATATGCAAAATTCCAAGAAAGGATATTTGCCGATGGAAGTAAAGCATGGCTTATGTAGCGATATGTGTGCTTCAACACCTGCTGAGGTGGCACGCATGCAGAAAGTTCCTTATGCTTCGGCTGTAGGATCTATTATGTATGCTGTGAGATGCACAAGGCCAGATGTGGCGTTCGCTCAAAACATGACCAGTCGATATCAACAGAATCCGGGTGAACTTCACTGGATTGCTGTTAAACATATTCTGAAGTATCTCAGAAATACTAAAGATATGTTTTTAGTGTATGGTGGAAATCCAGACACAGAGCTTGGTGTTACAGGTTACTGTGATGCGTCCTGGCAGTGTGATAAAGATGATACGAAGTCTTAGACGGGTTATGTCTTTGTCATCAATGGAGGAGCAGTTGACTGGAAGAGCAAGAAGTAGAGTACGATTGCGATGTCTGCGACAGAAGCCGAATACATAGCTGCTTCGGAAGCTGCAATGGAGGCTGTTTGGATTAGGAAATTCATTTCAGGGCTTGGTGTTATGCCTTCAATTGAATCGCCTATTGATATGTATTGTGACAATTCTGCTGCAATCATATTTGCCAATGAACCTGAAGTCATGAAGGGCACCAGACATTTTCTACGGAAGTATCACTATGTTCAGGAACAAGTCCAGGAAGGTGAAATAAATCTACTGAAAGTTCAAACAGATGATAACTTAGCTGATCCGTTCACTAAGGCTTTGGCTAAAGACAAGCTTGTAGGACTTGCCAATGGAATTGGACTTCGTTTAGCTAAAAGTTTCATGCATAACTGTGATTAGTATTTGGATAAAGGATATTGTAAAACATTTATTATTTTGATGAAATAAAGTTTGGATTATGTTTATTTTCATTTATAATATTGTTGTCCTATATTTGCATGTTTAATCCGTGAGTAACTAAGTTATTCTAAATGTCCATTGTCGATTAATGATATGGGAGTATCATTAAACTAAGACAAATCTGAGAGATGTGGTAGAATATACTTGAAAGTATATTGATGAGAATGCATACCAATTTCAGATGATATTCAATGAATTGAATATAGGACTTATCCCAACTACATAATTTACTTTTTGGATATTGTTATAAGTAAATTATGAATAGTTATCCTCAGACTTGAGATACCAGATAAGTGTCATGAATGTAGTGCATTTCTGTGAAGCAACTTAACGCTATACGTAACTGGTAGTCATAAGGGTTGTTTTCAGAAATGTTACAAAGTTTGTGGGTTATTCTTGTAGTCAAGATAGAATTTGTTCCTTCAAATTTATTTGGAGTTTAATACTGCTGGGCCCCTCATAGGGTTGACAAGATGTTTGTGCGGCCGCACCCAAATCTCCCCTAAATATGTTTAGATGATTCGGTAATCTTGGTCAATCACTTACAAACGAGAAACAGATCAGTTTTATAAAGAATGACTTAATTACATATCTTTATTTAACGTGGTATTAGAAACAAAAGGATAATAATAATGAGAAATCATTAAAAGGTTTTCCAGGAGCCTTGCTCGAGTTGTACTAGAGGCATCGAAGTGTTGCTAGACGCTAACCGAATGTGATC